>CP136060.1:488751892-489951892 GCA_032464435.1 Aegilops umbellulata | reverse complement strand
CTCGTTACAATTTATCCTACCACAAAACTACCTGTTACCTATTATTTCAGTGCTTGCAGAGAATACCTTGTTGAAAACTGCTTAAAATTTCCTTCTGCTCCTCGTTGGGTTCGACACTCTTACTTATCTAAAGGACTACGATAGATCCCCTATACTTGTGGGTCATCATCGGGGAGGGGGTATATCGATAATGACATACTCGATAAAAAATAAGAAAACGAAGAAGAAGAAGAAAAAAGAAGAATAAAAAAAGAGGAGGAGAAGAAAAAATATAATATTTTCTATTTTTTATTCTTATCCTCTATTCCTTTCTTCTTCTCCTCTTTTTTTCCTTTTTTCCTCTTCATATTTATTTCTCCTCTTCTTCCTCTCCTCTTCTTCTCCTTTTTCTTTTCCTTCTTCCTAAACTAAAAATAAACTAAAATAATCCTAAAACTAAACGAAACTTCTTCTCCTTCCTTTTTTTCTTCTTTTTTTCATCCTAAAACTTTATGAACAAAATTACAACAAAAAAAACAATAAAAATTCTATGAACAAAATAAAAATTCTATGAACAAAATTACAACAGAAAAAAATCATACAAATTCTATAAAAAATGACATATTCTTTGCATATGAACATACAAACATTTGCATATTCTACAATAATATCACAAAAAAAATCTATGAATATAAAATCCTAACTTTTGCATATGAACATACATACATCATCATCATCTACTACTACAATATGAACAAAGAAATCTATATATGTGAACATGGCCGCCGTTGGCAGCGTCGGGGCGAGCGCTCGGCGGCGTTGGGGCGCGAGGGGGAAGGGGGAGAGGAGGGGGAACGGCGCGGTGAGGCTCACAGTGCAGGCGAGCGACGGCGAGGTCGGGTCAGGGCGCTCGGCGTGCGCGACGGCGAGGTCAGGGCAGGGCGCTTGGCGTGCGCGACGGCGAGGTTGGAGCAGTGCTCAGCGATGGCGAGGTTGGGGCAGGGCGCGTCGAGGTTGAGGCTGGGTGCGGCGCGGACGGAGACGGCGGATGGGGGCGGCAGCCTGGCGGCATCGATGTCGTCGGGGAGGCAACTGCAAGATGAGAAGTGAAAATTTTCACAAGTCTTGCTTATATACACAAATCATATGTCCCGTTTCGTGGAAGCAACCGGGACCAATGCCCCCCTTTAATCCCGGCTGGTGCCACTAACCGGGACCAAAGGTCTCTTTTCAGCAGCACAAAGGGCGGGAAGCAGAGGCCTTTGGTCCCTGTTAGTGCCACCAACCGGGACCAAAGGCCTTGTGCTACCCGCGTCAAAAGTTTAGTCCCACCTTGCTAGCTGAGAGAGCTCGAGGGTGGTTTATAAGCGCTGCCCACCCTCTCGAGCTCCTCTCAATTGCAGGCTTTCGGGCCTAACCTGTCACTGTGTGCCTGTGGGCCTACTGGGCCTGTTGCGGGCCTGAATCCTGGCCCATGATTGGGTTTCTAGTCGTATTCAGGCCGTGGTGGCCCACTAGGTGGCACTTTTTATGTTTTCTTTCTTGCTTTATTTATTTTATTTTGTTTCTACTTACAACAAAATATTTACTGTTGCTATTTTATTTTATTTTGTTTCTACTTATTTATTGAAGTTTATTTTGTTTTTACTTATTTATTTTATTTTATTTCTACTTATTTATTTTATTTTGTCTACTTATTTATTTTATTTTGTTTCTACTTATTTATTTTACTTTCTTTTTGCTTATAAAGTTTTGAACAGAAAATACTTTGATAATTTTAGTTGCATAAATTTTATATAATTTTAGTTTCAATAATACTAGAGGTTTATAAAACTTTTTAGTTGATTCATTTTGCTATTAGAGTTTCAATAAAGTTTCTAGTTCATTCTTTTTCTATTAGAGTTTCATTAAAGTTTATTTTGTTTCTACTTATTTATTTTCTTTTCTGTTTTCCTTTTTATTGATTTTTGATAATTCTGTTTTGCTTTTAATGTTTTGAACAGAAAATACTTTGATAATTTTAGTTGCATAAATTTTATATAATTTTAGTTTCAACAAAACTAGAGGTTTATAAAAGCTTTTTAGTTGATTCCTTTAGTCCCGGTCCTAAGGCTGTTACAAAGGCATTTCATTTAGTACCGGTTCTAAGGCTACCCACGAGCACCTTTAGTACCGGTTCGTGGCATGAACCGGTAATTTAGTTTTTTAATTGATTCTTTATGCAGCTGTTTTTTAGTCCCACCTCGCCAAGCGAGAGGCACTCGCAGCGGTTTATAAGCCCTGAGTGCAGAGACGATATGAAGGAGAGGCGCAATGCTCACCTGCATGTTGCTTAGCTTCAGGCCTTGAGGAAGTGGTGTAGACTGCATGGAGCTATCAGGGTTCGGACGAAACTACACATAGCTTCGTGCAGTCTACACTATTTCCTCAAGGCCTGAAGCTAAGCAACATGTAGGTGAGCATTGCGCCTCTCTTTTATTTTGAGCATTGCACCATTCAAAGCCACATCATCAATTTTCAACCCTTTCTGACTTCATTTGTTATTTTTATGCATTTACTGATTTTTTTGAGCTATAAGACCCTGAAATTGAAAAGCATTTCAAATGAACTCTGAAAAGGTTGAAAGTTGGCATGGTATCATCATTTCACCCACATAGCATGTGCAAAAAAGTTGAGAGGGTTACGGCAGAAACTAGATGCACTTCGTGTACAAAACGGACAATCTCTTTTGAAGTATTAGGGTTCCATACGAAAACTCATCTGTTACAAAGGGATTTCATTTTTTTGAACTTATTTGAACTCCAGACTTTTTGTGTGTACAAAATGCACCATTCAAAGCCACACCATCAATTTTCAACCTTTTCTGACTTCATTTGTTATTTTTCATGCATTTACTGATTTTTGAGCTATAAGACCCTGAAATTCAAAAAAATTTCAAATGAACACTGAAAAGGTTGAAAGTTGGCATGATATCATCATTCACCCACATAGCATGTGCAAAAAAGTTGCGATGGTTACGTCAAAAACTAGATGCACTTCGTGTACAAAACGGACAATCTCTTTCGAAGTATCAGCGTTTCATACGGAAACTCGTCTGTTACAAAGGGATTTCATTTTTTGAACTTATTTGAACTCCAAACTTTTTGTGTGTTCAAAATGCACCATTCAAAGCCCATCATCAATTTTCAACCATTTCTGACTTCATTTATTATTTTTCATGCGTTTACTGATTTTTGAGCTATAAGACCCTGAAATTCAAAAGCATTTCAAATGAACTCTCAAAAGGTTGAAAGTTGGCATGGTATCATCATTAGCATGTGCTAAAAAGTTGAGAGGGTTGCGGTAAAAACTGGATGCACTTCGTGTACAAAACGGACAATCTCTTTCGAGGTATCAGGGTTTCAGACAAAAACTCATCTGTTACAAAAGGCATATTATTTCTTCACATGTAACTGCAGTGATATTCTAGATCAAAGGCATCATCATAATAGTTGTGGAGAGAAAGTCTTCACCTTTTCTTCGCTTGTGTCCTTTGCTTATTGCGCCGTAACCATGGATAATCTTCAACGTTTAACAGGGTGCTTGGGTCAGCCTTGACTTTGAAGGGAGGAATTTCATGAAACTTTCCATAATCTTCAGACATGTCTGTCTTGCCCTCCACTCCCATGATGTCTCTTTTTCCTGAAAGAACTATGTGGCGCTTTGGCTCATCGTATGATGTATTCGCTTCCTTATCTTTTCTTTTTCTTGGTTTGGTACACATGTCCTTCACATAGAAAACCTACGCCACATCATTGGCTAGGATGAACGGTTCATCAGTGTACCCAAGATTGTTCAGATCCACTGTTGTCATTCCGTTCTGTGGGTCTACCTGTACCCAGCCTCCTGACAGATTGACCCATTTTCACTTAAACAAAGGGACCTTAAAATCATGTCTGTAGTCAAGTTCCCATATGTCCACTATGTAACCATAATATGTGTCCTTTCCCCTCTTTTGTTGGTGCTCTTTTGATCTTGGGCGATCGTGTAAAATGTATTCCCATTTATCTCGTATCCTTTGTAAGTCAATACAGTCGAAGATGGTCCCCTGGACAATGAGTATAGCTCATCACAAACATTGTTGTCACCTCTGAGACGTGTTTCCAACCAACTGCTGAAAGTCCTGATGTGTTCAAATGTAATCCAGTCGTCACACTGCTCCGGGTGTTTGGAGCGCAAACTGTTCTTGTGTTCATAGACATACGGGGTCACCAAGGCAGAGTTCTGTAGAACTGTGTAGTGTGCTTGAGACCAAGAATGCCCGTCCCTGCATATTATTGAGTCCCCTCCAAGTGCGCCTTTTCCAGTCAGTCTCTCCTCATACCGCAATTTAGGGAGACCTATCTTCTTAAGGCCAGATATTAAGTCAACATAAAACCCAATGACATCCTTTGTTTGATGGCCCATGGAGATGCTTCCTTCTGGCCAAGCGCGGTTACTGACATATTTCTTTAGGACTCCCATGAACCTCTCAAAGGGGAACATATTGTGTAGAAATACGGGGCCCAGAATGACAATCTTGTCGACTAGATGAACTAGGACTTGCGTCATGATATTGAAGAAGGATGGTGGGAACACCAACTCGAAACTGACAAGACATTGCGCCACATCACTCCTTAGTCTTGGTATGATTTCTAGATCGATCACCTTCTGAGAGATTGCATTGAGGAATGCACATAGCTTCACAATGGCTAATCAGACGTTTTCCGGTAGAAGGCCCCTCAATGTAACCGGAAGCAGTGCATCATAATCACGTGGCAGTCATGAGACTTTAGGTTCTGGAACTTTTTCTATGGCATATTTATTATTCCCTTTATATTCGACGAGAAGCCAGACGGGACCTTCATACTAAGCAGGCATTCAAAGAACATTTCCTTCTCTTCTTTGGTAAGAGCGTAGCTGGCAGGACCTTCATACTGCTTTGGAGGCATGCCGTCTTTTTCGTGCAATCGTTGCAGGTCCTCCCGTGCCTCCGGTGTATCTTTTGTTGTGACGGCCGGATAATTAAGATACAGTAACCCTCTCCTAATGATGCCATGTCACCGATGTCACTGTAGTTAATCTCTGGTTAGTTCAAAACCGATTCAAATTCAAAATTTAATTAAAGACAAACAACAAAAGTTTTCAAACCTTAAAACTAAAATGTGCTAGAGGTGACAAATAATGTATAGGTAATTATGATGGAGTATCCACATTTTTATAAAATATCTAAATGCACTAAAATAATTAAAACAGCTGTAAAACAATTATTTAAATGCTCTTTAAATGATAAATAAATACGAACTACTTTATCTAAAGTGCCAAATTATTTGTGGCAGTGACATAATTTGTAACACTATTTTAGGTGCCACTTTTATATTTTAGAAAACTAAAATAGAAGGAAAACTAAAAGGAAAACAGAAACAAAAAAACAAAAGAAGGAACCCCCCTGGCCAACTGGGCCAAACGGCCCAGCTGGCCGACCCACCTGGCCCAACCGGAAAGCCCAACCCCTCCTCCATATCCCCCACCAGGGAGAAACCCTAACCCCTCCCCACTTCCCCCACTCCCCGATCCCCTTCTGGATCGGGCAACCACCTCAACGCCCGACGCCTTCTGCCTTCCCCGGCGCTCGCCGTTGCCAGGCACTCGCCGACCCTCCCCCCACCTGCACTGCCTCGTCGCCTCGCCTCATCCCCGCCAGCCTCCCCGGGCCTCGTCGCCCCATCGACGCTCGTCGTCCCCGCCGGCAACCGCCCCGACGCCGCACGGATCGATCGTCGCCGCCGCCTGGACCATGTCGAAGCTGCCCCGTCGGCCTGCCTCCTCTTCGTCCCCGACGTCCCCGTCCTCCTCGAGCCCGCTGCCACGACCCTACGTCCCCCTGTGAGCACGCCCCGCGCCCCTCCTTCTCTCTCCCCTGTCCCTGCTCATCGCGCCCGCGGCCGCTGATCCGCGCCCGAGCTCGCGCATGCCTCGCCGCGCCCGTGCGCATCCTGCACCCGCGCTCGCGGCGCCCCACCGGCGCGTCCCCTGCCATCGCTCCGGCCGCCCACGCCCATCGCGGCCGTCGCCCGGGCGCTCCCCTGCACCCCCGCGCAGCCTCCCCGACTGCGGCTCCCCGCTCACGCACGCGGCTGCACGCGCCCGGCGCCGCGTCTCGGTTCTGCTCGCGCCGCCAACCCCGGTGGCCTCGCCCGCCGGCCGCCCTCTTCTCCTCCCGCGGCCGCGCCAGCCCGCGCACCGCTAGCCGCCCGCGCCCCCTTTCGATGCGTGCGGCTGCACTTGCGCCGCCGCGCCGCCCCCTTTTGCTCGCCGCTGCTAGGGCAGCTTCCGCCGGCCCACGCGCCGCTGGTGGCGCCCTGCTGCTCCGCCGCCTGCCGGCCAAGGGCCGACTCCCCTGAGCTCGCCTGCAACCGCCGCCTGGGCCGCGCCCGACCACGCTCGGGCGGCCACGCCCAGCGCCCTGTGCCCGTTCCCCGTAACGCCTGACCCGTTATGGCCTTTGGCCCAATGACAAGGGGGCCCGCCCCCAGAACGTTTTATAAAAAAAAATTAACTAAAATAATAATAATAGAAAAAAATAATAATAATTAAAATAATAATTAGTTAATAAAATTAAAATATTAATTAGTTAATTAAAGAATTAATTAACTTAAATTAATCCTGATTAGATTAATGTAATCACAAAGTTTAGTTAATAAATTTGTTAGGTTTTTTTGCCAAAGAATAAATCTGTTAGGTTAGTTAACAGTGTATGACAAGTGGGTCCCACTGGGCCCACATGTCCGTTTGACCAAGTCAAAACCTCTGTTGACTACTGACGTCATGATGATGTCAGCATGCACTGTTCTGGATAATGTTGATTAAATTAAATAAATAAATCCTAAAAATGATTTAAATCTTTTAAAATTAATATAAAATAAACCGTAGCTCGGATGGAAAAACTTTGTACATGAAAGTTGCTCAGAACGACGATACTATTCCGGATGCGCAATCCGTTCATCCGCCACACATCCCTAGCATATCAAACATGCAACTTTCCCCCTTCGGTTCATCTGTCCGAAAACGCGAAACACCGGGAATACTTTCCCGGATGTTTTCTCCCTTCGTCGGTATCACCTCCTACCGCGTTAGGGCATACCTAGCACCGCGTATTGCCTCGTTATGTTTTGTGATGCTTTGTTTGCTCCGTATTTACTGTTTCTTCCCCCTCTTCTTCCCCGGTAGACCCCGAGAATGATGCTGCGGGTGGTACTCCCGATCGACTACGTTGTTGACGACCCCTCCTTCTTGTCTGAGCAACCAGGCAAGCCCCCCCCCCTTGATCACCAGATATCGCCTATTCTTCTCTATACTGCTTGCATTAGAGTAGTGTAGCATGTTACTGCTTTCAGTTAATCCTATACTGCTGCATAGCCTGTCCTTGCTACTACTGTTGTTACCCTTACCTGCTATCCTACTGCTTAGTATAGGAAGCTAGTGTTCCATCCGTGGCCCTACACTCTTGTCCGTCCGCCATGCTATACTACTGGGCCGTGATCACTTCGGGAGGTGGTCACGGGCATATACTATATACTTTACACTGTTACATTACATGTGATACTGTTCAGAGATGGGGGCTGAAGGGGCAGGTGGCTCCATCCCGGTAGAGGTGGACCTGGGTTCCCGACGGCCCCCGATTGTTACTTTGTGGCAGAGCGACAGGGCAGGTTCAGACCACCTAGGAGAGAGGTGGGACTAGCCCTGGTCGGCGTTCGCGGATACTTAACACGCTTAACGAGATCTGGGTATTTGATCTGAGTCTGGCCATTTGGTCTATACGCACTAACCACCTACGCGGGAGTAGTTATGGGTATCCCGACGTCGTGGTATCAGCCGAAGCCTTCGTGACGTCAGCGACTGAGCGGCGCGCGCCGGGTTGGACCGCGTAACGTGACTTCCTTTGTAATGGAGGTTGCTAGGTCTACTCTCCGGCCGCGTACGCAACGTGCAGGTGTGCTCAGAGCGATGGGCCCAGACCCCTGCGCGCTTAGGTTTAGACCGGCGTGCTGACCTCTCTGTTGTGCCTAGATGGTGCTGCGATGTGTTGATCTTCCGAGGCCGGGCATGACCCAGAAAAATGTGTCCGGCCAAATGGGATCAAGCGTGTTGGGCTATGTGGTGCACCCCTGCAGGGAAGTTTATCTATTCGAATAGTCGTGTCCCTCAGTAAAAGGGCGACCCGGAGGTGTACCTTGACCTTACGACAACTAGAACCGGATACTTAATAAAACGCACCCTTCCAAGTGCCAGATGCAACCCGGTGATCGCTCTCTAACAGGGCATTGAGGAGGGGATTGTCGGGTAGGATTATGCTATGCGATGCTACTTGGAGGACTTCAGTCTACTCTCTTCTATATGCTGCAAGACAGAGGCTGCCAGAAGCGTAGTCTACGACAAGATTAGATATCCCCCTCTTATTCTGGCATTCTGCAGTTCGGTCCACTGATATGGCCCCTTACACATATACCCATGCATATGTAGTGTAGCTCCTTGCTTGCGAGTACTTTGGATGAGTACTCACGGTTGCTTTGTTCCCCCTTTTCCCCATTCCTCTACCTGATTGCTGTAACCAGACGATGGAGCCCAGGATCCAGACGCCCCCGTCGACGATGACTCCTTATACACTGGAGGTGCCTACTACTACGTGCAGCCCGCTGACGACGACCAGGAGTAGCTTAGGAGGATCCCAGGCAGGAGGCATGCGCCTCTTTTGATCTGTATCCCAGTTTGTGCTAGCCTTCTTAAGGCAGACTTGTTTAACTTATGTCTGTACTCAGATATTGTTGCTTCCGCTGACTCGTCTATGATCGAGCACTTGTATTCGAGCCCTCGAGGCCCCTGGCTTGTATTATGATGCTTGTATGACTTATTTTATTTGTAGAGTTGTGTTGTGATATCTTCTCGTGAGTCCCTGATCTTGATCGTACACATTTGCGTGCATGATTAGTGTACGATTGAATCGGGGGCGTCACAAGTTGGTATCAGAGCCGACTGCCTGTAGGAATCCCCCTTTCCAACTCCTTGGCCAAAGTCGAGTCTAGGCATTGCAAAACTTTTACTAACTTGGTTGTGTGTCTTACGGGCACACGTCGCCATCGGGTGGTAGTAGGATCTTTTACTCCTTGACCTATACTCTGGGACTCTGACATCTCTTCTATTAGGGTTAAATGATTTTGCTAAAATCTAACTCTAGGTTCTCGTTACCACTTCCTGCCGGAGAGCCCTTTAATACGGATGATCGACTGCTTCAACGGAAGATTCTGACAATACTCTCGGATGTTCCCTCGATACTTTGTGCCATCCCTCTTGCAATTCCCCTTCCATCGTAAACCCTTAAGGATAACTACTTACAGTTGTTATTCTTACATTCATCCCCAGTTGGTCTTGTTATTACAAGATACCCCGAAACACTCGTCGTTGTTTTGATAATCCTTTGAGCTTACTGCCTTGCAGTTCTTGACACATGAATATCCTTACGGATAATTTCTCACACTTACCGAGTATCCACTCATCCCCAGTTGATTCATGTATGTCATCAATCTTCGAAATACCATTCGATCTTCCAAAAATCCTCAGGAGCCTATTGCTCTTGAAATTCTTGCTTACTTACATTTTGGTTAATCCCATAAGTCTAGTAATCTTATTGGCATCCTTTATCACTATCATTTAAGTCCGTTGATTCTATATGTGTGCGAATGCACGCAATCATCAGTTGAACCTTATAAATTATCTTTCCGCTCAGACGTCTTTCGAACATGAGCTGGTTCTCGGCCAATCAGATTGCCATCGATGGTACCCCTAAGTCTATTCAACTTATCCATCCTTAATCAGAGTGTTTGCTTCTGATCCCTTGGTCGGAAATCATAATTCTTTTTGCAGTTGAGCTTTGAATTATTCAGTTGTTTCTTTAGTCTGATCTCCTTGCACTGTTTCTTCCTCTGGCTGAGTACCGATGCTCACATCAGATCCTTTGAGGACCACCGGATCCTTCGTTGGATGTTATCCGATAGTGTCCTTCATATTCAATCCCTTTGGAAGTTCTTTCTCCATTGGTAAATCCTATCCTCTGATTGACCAAACATGCTCTGTTTTCGAGCTGGTGGTATTTACCATTGAAGCTTGTGGTATGTATTTCCACGATACCCTGATGGGTTGAACCTATGCCTCCCTTATTATGTGTGAACTGGAAAGTTTTCACGAGTCATACTCTTCTGGTATTTTGCTAGATAAAATTTCTACACTATAGCTTCATCAAAAGCGAGAAGTAAAATGAAAGGTTATGCATGGAAGAAGTGGGAGTCGACCTTGAGCCTTTGCGTTCATGCCCATGGACCCGATGTGAAACTTATCATCGAAGCTTCTTGTAAATGATATTAATTCCCTTGGTATAAGTTCATCTTATATCTGGGATCTGGCCTTTTACAATCGTCCGATCATGTTCTCTTTTAAATACCATTTTCGATGCAAGTGTAAGCACTTGTCTTATGTGGATCAATACCCCGGTCCAACCTCTACTTTGATCCATCTTCGAGTATTACCCCCCTGGTATCTCGAGATTATCTTGGAACTGCATAACTTATGAGTTCTTAATCAAGTACTACATTCTCACTGATTACAGTTTGCATGGGCTCTGAGTTATTAAACACTCAAAGACACCGATAACTGAACCGAGTCTTCCCTACGGTTCAGCAACCCTTGATAATCTTCTTTAAGTCCGAGTTTGTACTCGATCATGTCATTCCTAGCCTGATCGGCTATATCATTAACGTGCTAAATTTTTAACTGTGCTACTTGGCCCTTATTCCCGTAGCACAACTTTCGACAATGAGCTCAGCTTATGTCGACCTTACTCGTCATAGCACTTCGCCTTGAACAACAAACTTGATTTTGAGTATGTGTCTAATCCTTGGTTCCAATAACCTTTCGCTTCATCATTCCTTTGACTTGATGTCATTGCTGACCGATTACATCTTCATGAAATTTCTCGACAAATGCGTCGTGATCATCATCGGCATTCGGAGCTCTTCCTGTATATCAATTGAGTTCATGATGAGAAATACCATCCTTGCCCTCGATGATTTGTGTTATCACCGATCACTTTATTGCCTTCCGTTCAACACAAACTTATTCGTGTTTGGTGTTATACCTTGAGTTCCTTGCTATCCAGCATTTGTCCTTCTTTACCTTGGAATATTACCACCTTTTATGTCAAGAATGCCGTGGTAATTTTACCACCTCTTGAGAATTCTTGATATAGTAATATCTCTCGCCATTTGCGTTCATTTCTTGGTCTCCGTGTTGTTTCTAACCGGAATACCGACAAATGGTCTGTGTTGTGTAAATTCTAAACTTCTAGCAACCCTATTGCTTTGAAGTTATTGGTCTACAGTTTCATTATAAGTCTATTGCTTATTGAATCATCATTCGAACATTGATCATGCTACCTAGTCCAAATTCCTGGGTGCACCCTTCTATCAATGTTCCGTTGAGTATGTTTCCCTCGAGCATACATCATTATATCATTGATCCGACAAATGATATTTCCTTGTTCACATAATTGTGGAAATCCATCTTTTGGAAATCTCGATGAATTGTCGCTGAGTTCATCAGCCACCTCCTCATTCTATCCTTGATTTAATAATGAACTCATGATTCGGAACTTGCTTCCACAGTTCAATTCCCGAGAATCTTACATTGTCATCTCGTCAATTGTGTTGTACCTTTTCTTCTCAGGCATCCCGAGTCCGAGGTATCCTGACACCAATCAGATCTAGAATTCGGTCAGATATGATGGCCGGAACATATTCGCAAGAGTTGTAACATTGGTCTTTAACCCGATAAGGTGTCATGCCTAGCACCCCTGGCCAGAGGCCCTATTGTTATAGATTCCTTTTTAGCAAGGTTATCCATTCTTCCATGAGGAAATTGTAAGACTTATTCTATAAGTTGTTTCCGATGGATCCTTTGTATCCAAAGTCTGGCCTTTACTTGAAGACCATGCCAATGCTACCTCGAAGCATGTATGTGGTACTCCGATTTTCAATAAGAGAAATTGAAGAACAATGCTAAATTTTCTTTGTCCATTATCCAAATACCGTTGTTTGGGTAATGTCATGAAATTTCTCTCCCCTTTCCTAAAGGGTTTTCTACGTTATATCCCATTGTGGTTATCATGCTCTGCTTGCCCTTGGGAAGGGTATAACCCTGGTATATGTGTCAAACCCATTATCCTTTCCATTGTTCTGTTTGATCTGATGATCACATTTTCCTTCCATTGATTTGTTTAACCTTCCTTGTGATCTATATGATCTAAGCAGTAACATTCTCCTGCTTAGGTAAGCCCCTCGGTGTACAATTCCGTCAGCAAGACCCTGTTACTATTTTTGATGACATTCCGGTAACCACCGATGGACCAGAACTTTGCCTATTGGTCCGCCTCGTTCAACGAGCAGGAAAATGGTTCTCTTCGTCCCTCGCCCTTGGTATCGATGTCGTTGCTGACATAATGACAGGCTACCCTCTCGACATGCCTTGCTTGCATGATCACGCAAAACACCTCCGCCCTTCCTACTTTTAACCCACATGGTGGGCCCATAATCCACAGTTCAACAGGATCAAAACCTGACTCTCCTGTACACCCCCTGTTCCCAAAGTTATTCCTCTCGCGTGGACTCGTATGTAAATCATGAGCCACCTTCCGATGAGATCATCAATTCTGGCATCGGAAACAATAATTATTCCGTTGCTTGAAACCATTTTCACCTTATGTCTAGGCATTGAACGATTGCCTGGCTGCTTGAAACTTCTTGTTGGACCTTCCAACTTTACTCTCGATGTGTTCCATTTGTTCAACTCGAGAGGTACTCATATGCTCATTCATGGGTTAATCCCAGGTTATTACCCTTATAGCATTCTGTCGTTTCCGATCTACCCCGTTACCTATTCGTAAGTACGATGGAGTTTCCGAAGAAAGAATGCCGACTTCATCTCAATGACGTGAAGCAGAAAAATGAAGACATCAATGTAATGGATCAACCACTTCGAGAAGAGCAGCCAAGACCGAGAGGGTTCGTTAGAATTTCGTAACCAGACCTTACCCCCTAGTCCCCCTCTTAAATCTCGGGACGAGATTTCTTGTAGTGGAGGAGAATTGTGACGCCCGGATAATTAAGCTACAGTAACCCTCTCCTAATGATGCCATGTCACCGATGTCACTGTAGTTAATCTCGGGTTAGTTCCAAACCAATTCAAATTCAAAATTTAATTAAAGACAAATAACAAAAGTTTTCAAACCTTAAAACTAAAATGTGCTAGAGGTGAAAAATAATGTATAGGTAATTATGATGGAGAATCCACATTTTTATAAAATATCTAAATGCACTAAAATAATTAAAACAGTTGTGAAACAATTATTTAAATGCTCTTTAAATAATAAATAAATACGAACTACTTGATCTAAAGTGCCAAATTATTTGTGGAAGTGACATAATTTGTAACACTATTTTAGGTGCCACTTTTATATTTTAGAAAACTAAAATAGAAGGAAAACTAAAAGGAAAACAGAAACAAAAAAACAAAAGAAGGAACCCCCGTGGCCAACTGGGCCAAACGGCCCAGCTGGCCGACCCACCTGGCCTAACCGGAAAGCCCAACCCCTCCACCATATCCCCCACCAGGGAGAAACCCTAACCCCTCCCCACTTCCCCCACTCCCCGATCCCCTTCTGGATCGGGCAACCACCTCAACGCCCGACGCCTTCTGCCTTCCCCGGCGCTCGCCGTTGCCAGGCACTCGCCGACCCCCTCCCACCTGCACTGCCTCGTCGCCTCGCCTCATCCCCGCCAGCCTCCCCGGGCCTCGTCGCCCCATCGACGCTCGTCGTCCCCGCCGGCAACCGCCCCGACGCCGCCCGGATCGATCGTCGCCGCCGCCTGGACCAGGCCGAAGCTGCCCCATCGGCCTGCCTCCTCTTCGTCCCCGACGTCCCCGTCCTCCTCGAGCCCGCTGCCACGACCCTACGTCCCCCTGTGAGCACGCCCCGCGCCCCTCCTTCTCTCTCCCCTGTCCCTGCTCATCGCGCCCGCTGCCGCTGATCCGCGCCCGAGCTCGCGCATGCCTCGCCGCGCCCGTGCGCATCCTGCACCCGCGCTCGCGGCGCCCCACCGGCGCATCTCCTGCCATCGCTTGGGCCGCCCACGCCCATCGCGGCCGTCGCCCGGGCGCTCCCCTGCACCCCCGCGCAGCCTCCCCGACCGCGCCTCCACGCTCACGCACGCGGCTGCACGCGCCCGGCGCCCCGTCTCGGTTCTGCTCGCGCCGCCAACCCCGGTGGCCTCGCCCGCCGGCCGCCCTCTTCTCCTCCCGCGGTCGCGCCAGCCCGCGCACCGCTAGCCGCCCGCGCCCCCTTTCGATGCGTGCGGCTGCACTTGCGCCGCCGCGCCGCCCCCTTTTGCTCGTCGCTGCTAAGGCAGCTTCCGCCGGCCCACGCGCCGCTGGTGGCGCCCTGCTGCTCCGCCGCCTGCCGGCCAAGGGCCGACTCCCGTGAGCTCGCCTGCTGGGCCGCGCCCGACCACGCTCGGGCGGCCACGCCCAGCGCCCTGTGCCCGTTCCCTGTAACGCCTGACCCGCTATGGCCTTTGGCCCAATGACAAGGGGGCCCGCCCCCTAGAACGTTTTATAAAAAAAATTAACTAAAATAATAATAATAGAAAAAATAATAATAACTAAAATAATAATTAGTTAATTAAATTAAAATATTAATTAGTTAATTATTGAATTAATTAACTTAAATTAATCCTGATTAGATTAATGTAATCACAAAGTTTAGTTAATAAATCTGTTAGGTTAGTTAACAGTGTATGACAAGTGGGTCCCACTGGGCCCACATGTCAGTTTGACCAAGTCAAAACCTCTGTTGACTGCTGACGTCATGCTGACGTCATGATGACGTCAGCGTGCACTGTTATGGATAATGTTGATTAAATTAAATAAATAAATCCTAAAAATGAATTAAATCTTTTAAAATTAATATAAAATAAAACGTAGCTCGGATGGAAAAACTTTGTACATGAAAGTTACTCAGAACGACGAGACGATTCCGGATGCGCAATCCGTTCATCAACCACACATCCCTAGCATATCAAACACACAACTTTCCCCCTTCGGTTCATCTGTCTGAAAACGCGAAACACCGGGAATACTTTCCCGGATGTTTTCCCCCTTCGTCGGTATCACCTCCTACCGCGTTAGGGCATACCTAGCACCTCGTATTGCCTCGTTATGTTTTGTGATGCTTTGTTTGCTCCGTATTTACTGTTTCTTCCCCCTCTTCTTCCCCGGTAGACCCCGAGAATGATGCTGCGGGTGGTACCCCCGATCGACTACGTTGTTGACGACCCCTCCTTGTCTGAGCAACCAGGCAAGCCCCCCCCCCCCTGATCACCAGATATCGCCTATTCTTCTCTATACTGCTTGCATTAGAGTAGTGTAGCATGTTACTGCTTTCAGTTAATCCTATACTGCTGCATAGCCTGTCCTTGCTACTACTGTTGTTACCCTTACCTGCTATCCTACTGCTTAGTATAGGAAGCTAGTGTTCCATCAGTGGCCCTACACTCTTGTCCGTTCGCCATGCTATACTACTGGGCCGTAATCACTTCGGGAGGTGGTCACGGGCATATACTATATACTTTACACTGTTACATTACCTGTGATACTGTTCGGAGATGGGGGCTGAAGGGGCAGGTGGCTCCATCCCGCTAGAGGTGGGCCTGGGTTCCCGACGGCCCCCGACTATTACTTTGTGGTGGAGCGACAGGGCAGGTTCAGACCACCTAGGAGAGAGGTGGGCCTGGCCCTGGTCGGCGTTCGCGGATGCTTAACACGCTTAACGAGATCTGGGTATTTGATCTGACTCTGGCCATTTGGTCTATACGCACTAACCACCTACGCGGGAGTAGTTATGGGTATCCCGACGTCGTGGTATCTGCCGAAGCCTTCGTGACGTCAGCGACTGAGCGGCGCGCGCCGGGTTGGACCGCGTAACGTGACTTCCTTTGTAATGGAGGTCGCTAGGTCTGCTCTCCGGCCGCGTACGCAACGTGCAGGTGTGCTCAGGGCGATGGGCCCAGACCCCTGCGCGCTTAGGTTTAGACCGGCGTGCTAACCTCTCTGTTGTGCCTAGGTGGGGCTGCGACGTGTTGATCTTCCGAGGCCGGGCATGACCCAGAAAAATGTGTCCGGCCAAATGGGATCAAGCGTGTTGGGCTATGTGGTGCACCCCTGCAGGGAAGTTTATCTATTCGAATAGCCGTGTCCCTCGGTAAAAGGACGACCCGGAGTTGTACCTTGACCTTATGACAACTAGAACCGGATACTTAATAAAACATACCCTTCCAAGTGCCAGATACAACCCGGTGATCGCTCTCTAATAGGGCATCGAGGAGGGGATTGCCGGGTAGGATTATGCTATGCGATGCTACTTGGAGGACTTCAGTCTACTCTCTTCTATATGCTGCAAGACCAAGGCTGCTAGAAGCGTAGTCTACGACAGGATTAGATTTCCCCCTCTTATTCTGGCATTCTGCAGTCCAGTCCACTGATATGGCCCCTTACACATATACCCATGCATATGTAGTGTAGCTCCTTGCTTGCGAGTACTTTGGATGAGTACTCACTGTTGCTTTGTTCCCCCTTTTCCCCATTCCTCTACCTGATTGTTGTAACCAGACGATGGAGCCCAGGATCCAGACGCCCCCGTCGACGATGACTCCTTCTACACTGGAGGTGCCTACTACTACGTGCAGCCCGCTGACGACGACCAGGAGTAGTTTAGGAGGATCCCAGGCAGGAGGCCTGCGCCTCTTTCGATCTGTATCCCAGTTTGTGCTAGCCTTCTTAAGGCAGACTTGTTTAACTTATGTCTGTACTCAGATATTGTTGCTTCCGCTGACTCGTCTATGATCGAGCACTTGTATTCGAGCCCTCGAGGCCCCTGGCTTGTATTATGATGCTTGTATGACTTATTTTATTTGTAGAGTTGTGTTGTGATATCTTCCCGTGAGTCCCTGATCTTGATCGTACACATTTGTGTGCATGATTAGTGTACGATTGAATCGGGGGCGTCACATTTGTCTTCCCATACACGCCCAAGAAGCCTAGCAGGTTCACGCAAAGGTTCTTCATCACGTGCATCACGTCGATTGAAGAGCGGACCTCTAGGTCTTTCCAGTAGGGTAGGTCCCAAAATATAGATGTGTTCTTCACATGGGGCGCGTCCCTCGGCGTCATTTGGAACATAGAGTCCGCCGGGACCCTTTCCAAAGATTAGTGTAAATCATTGACCATAGCAAGTACGTGATCACCGGTACGCATGCGGGCTTCTCCCTGTGATCTTCCTCGCCTTTGAAATTCTTGCCTTTCTTTCGACATTGATGGTTGGTCGGAAGAAATCGACGATGGCCCAGGTACACATTCTTCCTGCATTTGTCCAGGTATATACTTTCGGTGTCAGCTAAACAGTGTGTGCATGCATGGTATCCCTTGTTTGTCTGTCCTAAAAGGTTACTAGGAGTGGGCCAATCGTTGATGGTTATAAACAACAAGGCGTGCATGTTAAATTCCTCTTGTTTGTGCTCATGCCACACACGTACACCGTTTCCATTCCATAGCTATAAAAATGCTTCAACTAATGGCCTTAGGTACACACAAATGTCGTTGTCGGGTTGCTTAGGGCATTGGATGAGTGTAAGACAATAGGTTTTGGGGGAACCGTCACAACCCTCTAGGGGTGGCCTATCACATATATATAATGAAGGGGTGCAATGTTACATCATACGTACACATATACGGGAACTATACAGTCTAACACCCTCCCTCAATCTTAGCCACTTCCTAAAGAATCTAGAAGGGTAAGATTGCGCCGATAAGTCTCGAACTGTGGTAGAGGCAATGGCTTAGTGAAGATGTCTGCAAGTTGATCCTTGGAAGATATGAACTTGATCTGTAGTTGCTTCTGAGATACACGTTCCCGTACAAAATGATAGTCAACTTCAATGTGTTTCGTTCGGGCATGAAATACCGGATTAGCAAATAGGTATGTAGCACCGATGTTGTCACACCAAAGAATAGGATACTGTGATTGAGATATACCCAATTCCTGAAGCAAAGACTGTATCCAGATAATTTCTGCAGTTGCATTAGCCACAGCCTTATACTCAGCTTCAATACTACTACGCGAAACGATAGCTTGTTTCCGAGCACTCCAGGCGATCAAGGTAGAACCAAAGAACACAACATAGCCCCCTATGGATCGCGTGTCATCCGGAATGCCAGCCCAGTCCGCATCAGAATAAGCCAAAATGACCCCAGAGGGGTTCGGTCGAATGTGCAAACCACAGGACAACGTGAAGCGAATATAGTGCAAAATGCGCTTAACCGCAGACCAATGAGTGTCCCGAGGTGCCTGAAGATACTGGCATACTCTGTTGACAGCAAAGGAAATATCTGGACATGTGATCGTCAAGTACTGAAGCCCACCAACAATACTCCTATATTGTGTCCCATCAGCAGAAGTCAGAAGCTCACTATCTATAGCAGTGATCTTGTCAGTGGTAGACATAGGTGTATTAGTCGGTTTGCACTTAAGCATCCCAGCCCGCTGCAACAAATCAAAAGAGTACTTCTTCTGCATCATAACAAGACCATCAGAACCGGAAGCAACTTCCACGCCAAGGAAGTAGTGAAGCTTCCCAAGGTCTTTAACCGCAAAGTCAGCACCAAGAGACCGAACAAGAGCAGCAGGCGACGGAGAGGAACTGACAAGTATAATATCATCCACATAGACCAGCAGATACATAGTAACTTCGGGTCTTTGTAGAAGAAATAATGAAGAGTCAGTAGCCGATGATGCAAAACCATGAGCACGAAGAGCTGTCGCAAGACGAGCATGCCAAGCACGAGGAGCCTGCTTCAGACCATAGAGTGCTTTGGTGAGATGACACAAATAATCAGGACAAACAAAATCAGGGAAACCAGGGGGCTGTCGCATATAGACCTCCTCCTCCAGTACACCATGGAGGAAGGCATTCTGCACATCAAGCTGGCAAAGAGACCAACCCCGAGTAACTGCAAGAGAGAGAAGAAGCCTGATAGTAGTAGGTTTAACCACCGGACTGAAGGTGTCTTCATAGTCAAGACCATAACGCTGCCGAAAACCTCAGGCAACCAGCCGAGCATTGTAGCGCTCAATAGACCCATCAGAATGCTTCTTCACTTTGAAAACCCATTTAGAGTCGATGACATTAACACGGGGTGGTGGCGAAACAAGAGTCCATGTCTTGTTACGAAGAAGAGCATGGTACTCCTGCTCCATGGCCTCTCTCCAATGAGGTATACTCAGAGAAGCTTGATACGTACGAGGCTCAGAGGCCGGATCCGCATGAGCAGCAGTCAGACATGCAGCCAACCAAGCAATAGTACCATCATGGCGCTGTTTGGGCTGAAAAACACCACCGCGGCTCTGTGTATGTGGTCGTTGACGAGCCACGGGAGCCACAGGAGCCGGAGAGGGCTCAGTCGATACTGGACTGAGCGACGACGGCGGTGACGGCGATGGCGAAGGCGATGGAGATGCCTCAGCCAGCACAGGCGAGAGCGCGCCTGAGTCGGGTGAGCTCGGCCCAGGCAAGACTGGAGTGGCAGGCCGAGGGGGCGACGAGGCCGGCGTGACAAGCCGAAGTGGCGAGGCCGGCCCAGGGGCAAGAGGCGCCGCGATGGGCAACCGAGGCACCAGGGGCGCCGAGACGGTCGGCAAGGGCGCCGAGGCGGACGACCCAGGAGCCAGAGGCGCCGATGCAGGCGGCCCAGAGACCAGAGGCGCCGGCCCAGAGGCCTGGGGCGCCGAGACGCATGGTGTCGTTGGGTGATCGGTCGAACATGCATGGGCACGAGGACCGAGGCCATGCAGGGGCGCACCCTGATCGTCATGAGCCGCTGGTGAGACCGGTGAGGGAGGCGATGGCGCTGCCAAAATTTCCAAACGAGCCCCACGTCCAGTGCCCGCACCATGATTAGGCAACAATATAGGAGAATATGCAACATCATCAAATTGGTCAGAGGCAACAGAGGATGAATGCATATATGGTGGTTTAGCAGTGGACACAGGAAGTTTGGCAAAGGGAAAAACATGCTCATCAAACACGACGTCCCGAGATATATAGACACGATTTGTGGGAACATGAAGACATTTGTAACCTTTATGAAGAGAGATATAGCCAGGGAAGGCATACTTCTTGGAATGAAATTAAAGCTTGCGCTTGTTATATGGACGGAGATGCGGCTAGCAAGCGCACCCAAAAACCTTGAAGAAGGTATAATCAGGTTGTTCATTAAGGAGAACCTCAGTGGGAGTCTTCATGTTCAAAACACGAGTGGGAGTACGGTTTATGAGAAAACATGCAGTGGTGAAAGCATCACTCCAAGACCGAAACGGAACAGATGCATGGGTCAAAAGAGTAAGACCAGCTTCAACAATGTGATAATGCTTACGTTCTACTGAACCATTCTGCTGATGTGTATGTGGACATGCTAAACGGTGAGCGATCCCAAGCGACTAAAAGAAGTAGTTGAGGTTGCGATACTCGGCCCCCCCCCCCCAGTCCGACTGGACATGAACAATTTTGTGCTTGAGAAGGCATTCAACATGTTTTTGAAACTGAACAAAAATGTCAAACACATCAGATTTACATTTAACTAGCAGGGTCACCCGCGCATTTGCGCGGCTAGATTATTGTTTTTTTATTGTGCACTTAGTTGAAAGTACTTATTTGAATGCTCATGATAGATATTACAAATTACTATGATATTTTAGGTTAAACTTTCTATCATCGTTTTAGAATATTGCTGATGTGGTGCTGAAAATGATATTCCACTTTTGATACTTTAAAATTAAAGTTCTACTTCAAACAATGTACCTAGAAATATTCATCATTTCAGAGTTTTGTAACCGTCTAAAAGGTGTGGTACATGTCTGTCATGGAAGAGGTCGTGATGCTTCAGCACCTGGCCTCTAAACCGCGTGTAATCGGCATGTCATCTAATTTCTTATGGGTAGGTCAATTGTCTCTTCCTGCCACCTTCCTCTCTTTCTATTCTTCCATGGTCGTCTCCATTGTCTCTTCATTGGCTTGACATCGCTTCAGCTTGTAAAGCTTCATCTCGGTTCCCTTTATACCGAGCCGACACTTACGTCAATAGCAATAACTTCTGATCAAGCACCACATTGGGAGACAGTCAGCCTTGCAGGTGTCATCTGGTCTATAGCCTAGTGGCTGCACATTTGTTCGGCTGGATTTCCTGTGTGTTTTCGTACCTAAATTAGCATTAGGATGTTGGTATGGGAAGGTGGACTTGAAAAATTACATAAAGTATTATGGTAAAAATGCAGAATGTGGAAACTCATTTGTCAAAAGAAGAAAACAACTGTAGCATGTATCTATATCATGAGTATACTCGAGTAAATTTGTTTTATCATCTGTAACTGAAAATCATATTGTGGTCCACTTATGTCATGCCTAACTATATATTGGTGTCAGTCTCTTAACCACAATTTTCATGAAACATCTGAGCAAAATGTAATATCCAACACTAATGTCTAGTATAGCCCTCTCATTATTATTTCAGTGGCATTGTGCAATATAATGTCGTCCAACTAATGTGTAAGAAAATATAAATGTTTGTGTGTTTTTCTAAAATAAAAGATAACCTCACCTACTAAATATCGCACTATCTATGTAGTTAATACATATTTTGTCATGACATGTGTATATTCCTCTTGCAAGGTTCTTTATTTTTCTCAAAGAATAGCATTAGCTTTTTCCTTAAGGATATTCATCGAAAAAATTTATTAGTACGTGTAGAATGCTCTTCACCCCACAAAAAAATGTATCTCTTCATTCCTCAGTTTGTCACTTGCATATCCAATTTACTTTTGTTAGGCCGCAGAGTGATATGGATCGTTTAATCAGCTGACTAAGCTTGATTGTTTCTATTGAGAGAGCAGATTCATCAGTCATGGACAAAAAATAATTTTTTATCGGATGCAATCAGATAATATTTTGTGTCCCCACAAAAAATGATTTTGTATAAATTTTGTCACGTAGAGTTCGATTCGATATCACATTGCGATTCTGTGTTTTTTTATTTCTACATTTTCATTTATGATGCCAGTCAAAGAGATTCTAATTATCCATATTGAAGTCTTGAATGTAGTCGACTTTTTTAAAAATAAATCGGGAAATATACTATGTGTGTGTGTGTGCTAGTGCCTTTGATTTTTTTTTTGTTTGGAGAATCTGCTAGTAACTTTGATTTGCACGTAGGACATATACTAAATTTAATAAAGCTAGTGTCCTTGATCCCGACTCCATCATGTGCTTCTGGCTTACAGCTACGGTGCACAGGAGTCCATGCGTGTATGTGCTTGTCCTCGCCAAGAAAAATTCCGTCTGCTTCCTGCCAACACACAAACCTGAATTAGCTAGGTCCCTGTGTGGAGGTGTGTGATTCCGTTTTAGTTTTTTTAACATCTAGTACTTGCCTAATCCGGCAGCAACCCAATCTGTCTTGTCCTTTGTCTGTACGTTTACTACCATACACAACTGCTACCGAAGTCAACGTGTTTCAGTTTTTTTCCGTGTATTACTTGCATAATCTTAACCGTTGATACATCTTAGTTTTTAGAGTGGCAAATCATCACCATTCGTTTTCTATCGTTTTAAGTATATAATAGAAGATAGATAGATAAGATAAAGCCAGGTAAAGCGACTATAAGCATCAACGAAACTGATATAATAATTGTGACCACTGACAAAAGTCTGAGCAGGACCCCATACATCTGAAAACACAAGTTCTAAAGGATGTTTCACCTCACGATTGGACTCCGAAAAAGGAAGTTGATGACTCTTCCCCTGCTGACAAGCATCACACACTGCTACATCTTTATTACTAGACAAGCTAGGAAGCTCATGGTGACGCAAAACATGACAGACAATAGGTGTGGTCGGGTGACCAAGACGAGCATGCCACTGTGACAGAGAGACCCGAACTCCACTGAAAAGGCGAGCGACGCGAGGATGCTCCAGACGGTAGAGGCCCTGGCACAGCCGCCCACTAAGAAGAATGTCCCTCGTGCTCCGATCCTTAATAAAAAGATCAAAAGGATGAAATTCACAAATCACATTATTATCGTGTGTGAGTTTAGGAACTGAAGAAGATTACGTGTCACAGATGGAACTCTAAGAACATTGTGAAGCTGAAGACTCCTATTGGCATGTCTAGTGAGAAGAGATGCTTGACCAATATGAGAGATGTGCATACCTGCTCCATTAGCGGTGTGGATCTTGTCGGAGCCGTGATAGGGTTCACGAGTGTGAAGCTTCCCCAACTCGCTCGTCAGGTGCTCCGTCGCCCCAGAGTCCATGTACCAGTGAGGATCGATGGAGTAGGACTGAGTGTGTCCTTGTGGCTTCTGCGGCGCCGGACGATCAGCCATGGCAACCTGACAGGCAAAGTTGTGTGTATCCTTGCCGTCATTGCCAAGACCAAGAAAGCTCCGTTGAAAGCATTTGTGACACTTGGAGGACCAGCGCCCCTCAATGCCACACAACTGACACACGCGTCGACCACCGGCCCCTGGTAAGGTTGCGAACGCGGTGGGAGCCGATGATGACGAAGCCGGGGGCGGCCCCTTGGACGAGCTGCGGCCACCCTTAGTGGCGGCATGCGCGGAGAGAGAGCCGTGGTTGGCCTTGAAGCGGCACGCCTCGACACGCTGCTTGGTGAGGAGAAGGTGGGAGTAGACCTCATGTGCCATCATGGGACTCGAGTTGCCCCGCTCGTTGATGATCTCAACCAAAGCATCGTACTCCTCGTCGAGCCCGTTGACGATGAAGGAGTTGAACTCGGAGTCGGTGAGTGGCTATCCAATGGAGGCCAACGTGTCAGCAAGGCCCTTGGCCGTGTTGTAAAATTCCGTGGCCGTGGAGTCAAGCTTCTCGCACTCGCCAAGCTGACGACGGAGCACAGAGACACGAGCCTGAGACTGTGCCACAAATGAGCGCTCAAGGATCGTCCAGGCCTCATGAGACGTCTTGGCGAAGACAACAAGCCCGGCGACAGCCGGAGAGAGCGACCCATGGATGGAGGAGAGGTTCGCCTGGTCCTGCCCCATCCAAACACAGTGAGCCAGATTGTAGACCGGACCGTGTACACTGTCCACCAGCGCGGGGGGGGGGGGGGCAAGGGAGAGAGCCGTCAACGTAGCCAAGCAGGTAATGGCTCCCAAGGAGCGGAAGAACATGCGCCCGCCAGAAGATGTAGTTGTACACGACAACTTGATGGTGATAAGATGGCCGAAGTGAAATGGCGGCGGCGGCGATGATCCCATCGAGGAGGCGGCCTGGGGTGAGGACACCATAGAGGTCTTCAGCGTGACCGGGCACGCGGCCGGAGAAATAACGGGCGCGGGGGCAGATGGCGCCGCAGCCGGGCCCGGCGCCGACAACCCCGCCATCAAGGTGTACTCGGGCGCCACTAGCGGTAGCAACGGGATAGCACCCGCAGGAGAGGAGGCGGACGACACAGCCGCGATGTGCACCGCGAGCTCGCGCCCGAACGACAAGGGTGTTGGAGGAGTCGAGAAGAAGGAGCCTACGCTCCGGGTCCCGAGCAGGGCCGGCACAACGGCGGCGTCCAGCGGGAGGGACAGCAGCGCCGCGAGGGAGGCCAACAGGAACCCCGCGGTGGTGGAACCAGACGTGGCGGCGCTCGACATGGCGGCGGCGCGATCGGGAGCGGCAGCAGTGAAGACGGCCGCGGCGGCGGTGCGTGTATTAGGGTTTTAGCAGAAGCGGTCGTAACCTAGCCTGATACCATGTAAGACAATAGGATTTGGGGGAACCGGCACAACCCTCTAGGGATGACCTATCACATATATATAATGAAGGGGTACAACATTACATCATACGTACACATATACGCCGGCACAACCCTCTAGGGGTGGCCGATCACATATATATAATGAATGGGTACAACGTTACATCATACGTACACATATATGGAAACTATACAATCTAACAATGAGAACTGACATCATAATGAACTTCCGCTTCATGCACATCCAATGAGGAAGGTTACATACATAGAGTCACGGGCCAGGTGTTGTGATTGCTGCTCTGCTCCCCGAAAGGATTAATGCCATCCGCGCTTAAACCAAACCATACGTTCATTGGGTCACCTGCAAACTCAGCCCAGTACTTTCTCTCGATTTTTCTCCACTGTGACTGATGTCTACTACACAACCTTTTTCTTGTAGACATTGTTGGGCCTCCAAGTGCAGAGGTTTGTAGGACAGTAGCAAATTTCCCTCAAGTGGATGACCTAAGATTTATCAATCCATGGGAGGCGTAGGATGAAGATGGTCTCTCTCAAACAACCCTGCAACCAAATAACAAAGAGTCTCTTGTGTCCCCAACACACCCAATACAATGGTAAATTGTATAGGTGCACTAGTTCAGCGAAGAGATGGTGATACAAGTGCAATATTATTCACAGCAAGCAAAACAAAATAAAACTACATTTCAAGGATAGCACAACTCTTGTGAAGAAGCAAAAACTTAGGCTCAACCGATACTAACCGATAATTGTTGAAGAAGAAAGGTGGGATGCCAACCAGGGCATCCCCAAGCTTAGATGCTTGAGACTTCTTGAAATATTATCTTGGGGTGCCTTGGGCATCCTCAAGCTTGAGCTTTTGTGTCTCCTTAATTCCTTTTATATCTCGGTTTCCTAAATCTCAAAAGCTTCATCCACACCAAACTCAACAAGAACTCGTGAGATAAGTTAGTATAAACCAATGAAAAAAACCTTATCATTTCTACTGTAACAAATTAATAAAATTATTATTCAACATTGCATACTAAATTTCTCTGCATATTTAATACTCCTATCCTTAAATAGAATCATTAAACAAGCAAACATATGGAAATATAACAGCAATATGCCAAAACAGTATAGTTTGTAAAGAATGCAAGATTCATCATACTTCTCTAACTCCAAAAATTATGAGAAACATATACACTGTAGAAAATTTATCAGATCACAATATGCAAAAACTTTCAACATTTTATCATTTTCTGACTTTTCTAGGGAATTTTTGCAATAGCGGTAAACTTTCTGCTTTGAAACAGCAACATGTATACTTGCAAAATAAGCATGGTAAAGGCTATCCTTGACATTTTTATCGAAAATAGAGATGCAAAACACTATTCTAAATAACAGCAAGCAAATACTAACAAAATAAAATGACGCTCCAAGCAAAACACATATCATTTGGTGAATAAAAATATAGCTCCAAGTAAAGTTATCGATGAACGAAGATGAAAGAGGGGATGCCATCTGGGGCATCCCCAAGCTTAGGCTCTTTTTTGTACTTGAATATTATATTGGGGTGCCTTGGGAATCCCCAATCTTAGGCTCTTTCCACTCCTTCTTCCATAGTCCATCAAATCTTTACCCAAAACTTGAAAACTTCACAACACAAAACTCAACAGAAAACTCGTAAGCTCCGTTAGTATAAGAAAATAAATCACCACTTAGGTACTTTTGTGAACTCATTCTAAATTCATAGTGGTGTAATATCTACTGTATTCCAACTTCTCTATGGTTCATACCCTCCGATACTACTCATAGATTCATCAAAATAAGCAAACAACACATAGAAAACAGAATCTGTCAAAAACAAAACAGTCTGCAGTAATCTGTATCATTCGAATACTTCTATAACTCCAAAAATTATGAAATACATTGTTTGACCTGAGGAATTCGTCTAGTAATCATCTGCAAAAAGAATCAACTAAATATCACTCTCCAGTAAAAATTTGTAGCTAATCTCGTGAGCGCTAAAGTTTCTGTTTTTACAGCAAGATCATAAAGACTTCACCCAAGTCTTCCCAAAGGTTCTACTTGGCACAAACACTAATTAAAACATGAAAACATATCTAAACAGAATCTATATGAATTATTTATTATTAATCAGAAAAAAACAAGGAACAAAAATAAAATTGTGTTGCCTCCCAACAAGCGCTAACGTTTAATGCCCCTAGCTAGGCATGATGATTTCAATGATGCTCACATGAAAGATAAGAAATTAAACATAAAGAGAGCATCATGAAGAATATGACTAGCACATTTAAGCCTAACCCACTTCCTATGCATAGGGATTTTGTGAGCAAACAACTTATGGGAACAATAATCAACTAGCATAGGAAGGCAAAACAAGCATAACTTCAAAACTTTAAGCACATAGAGAGGAAACTTGATATCATTGCAATTCCTACAAGCATATGTTCCTCCCTCATAATAATTTTCAGTAGCATCATGAATGAATTCAACAATATAACCATCACATTAAGCTTTCTTTTCATGATCTACAACCATAGAAAATTTACTACTCTCCACATAAGCAAAATTCTTCTCATTCAGAATAGTGGGAGTATCATAAGAAACTCGAATACTATAAATTGTTTCCATATTAAAAGAGTAATGTTCAGAAAAAGGGTTATCATAATCATGAAAAGTTTTATAAATATAATCATCACTACTTTCTATAGCATAAGTTTCATCATAATAATCATCATAAGTAGCAACTCTGTTCTCATCATAATCAATTGAAACCTCTTCCGAAATAGTGGATTCATCACTAAATAAAGTCATGACCTCTCCAAATCCACTTTCATAAATATTATAAGATTCTACACCCTCCAAAATAGTGGGATCATTACTTCCTAAAGTTGACACTCTTACAAACCCACTTTCATCAATATAACCATCATAAATAGGAGGCATGCTATTATCATAATAAATTTGCTTATCAAAACTTGGGAGGCTAAAAATATCATCTTCATTCAACATAGCATACCCAAGCTTGGGACAAACATTAATTGCAGAAAATATATTCTCAAACATGTCATTCTCATCAAACATAGCATCCCCAAGCTTGGGCCTTTTCATATCACAAGCATAATCACTCTCATCATTAATGGTATGGATAGCACAAATAGTATAGCAATTATCATCATCACAATGAGTAATAGGAGCAACATCATTTGGGAGGGATACCTTTGTACCTTTGCTTCTCCGTCTTTTCTTTTTCTTTTTCACATCATGTGTGGGTTTAATCCTCTTTTTGGAGCTCCTTATTAATGAGATTGGTTGAATAGAAAGCTCCTCCTCGTTACCTGATTCATCATAAGAAAGAATAGGAGGATATTGGGAAATATCTTCCCTTTGATTAGTATTATCTTCATCTTCTATTTGTTTCATTGTCTTTATGTAATTGGCAATATAAGGATTTTCAATGCAATTCACCACACAATACATATAAATTTCCTTTAGATCAAAATCAAGAACTTCATCAAGGAAAAATTCTGGAAGATCCTTGGTTATACGTTTGATTTCTTCATAACCCAAAAGCAAACTAAGTTCATTATGATGCGCAAGGGAAATCAAGTGATCACGATTTTTGGACACGCTACAATCATGAAACAATTTGCATTGGAGATTTAAATGATCACATTCATTGCAAAGTTCACAAGGATGGCAAAGAAATTTTAAATTTTCAGCACAAACATCTAGCCTTTCTTGCAACCATTTAGTTTATAAATACTTATGCCTCTTGCAAAATCTATCTTCCCTATTTGGTGTGTACTTGCAAACTCTATGCACTCCACAAAAATTGACATGCTTATAAGAGACATTTTCATCATGACTAGTGCGATCATCATTAGTATTATGGATATTCAAAGAGTTCATACTAACAACATTGCAATCATGCTCATCATTCAAATATTTAGTGCCAAACATTCTAATGCATTCTTCTTCTAACACTTTGGCACAATTAGCAGAATCCTTATTTTCATGAAAGACATTAAAAAGATGAAGCATATGAGGCACCCTCAATTCCATTTTTTTGTAGTTTTCTTTTATAGACTAAACTAGTGATAAAACAAGAAACAAAAAGATTCGATTGCAAGATCTAAAGATATACCTTCAAGCACTAACCTCCTCGGCAACGGCGCCAGAAACTAGCTTGATGTCTACTACACAACCTTCTTATTGTAGACGTTGTTGGGCCTCCAAGTGTAGAGGTTTGTAGGACAGTAGCAAATTTCCCTCAAGTGGATGACCTAAGGTTTATCAATCCGTGGGAGGCGTAGGATGAAGATGGTCTCTCTCAAACAACCCTGCAACCAAATAACAAAGAGTCTTTTGTGTCCCCAACACACCCAATACAATGGTAAATTGTATAGGTGCACTAGTTCGGTGAAGAGATGGTGATACAAGTGCAATATGAATGGTAGATATGGGTATTTCTAATCTGAAAATATAAAAACAGCAAGGTAACTAATGATAAAAGTGAGCACAAACGGTATTGCAGTGCTAGGAAACAAGGCCTAGGGTTCATACTTTCACTAGTGCAAGTTGTCTCAACAATAATAACATAATAGGATCATATAACTATCCCTCAACATGCAACAAAGAGTAACTCCAAAGTCACCAATAGAGGAGATCAAACAAAGAGATTATGGTAGGGTACGAAACCACCTCAAAGTTATTCTTTCGGATCAATCTATTCAAGAGTTCGTACTAGAATAACACCTTAAGACACATACCAACCAAAACCCTAATGTCACCTAGATACTCCAATGTCACCTCAAGTATCCATGGGTATGATTATACGATATGCATCACACAATCTCAGATTCATCTATTCAAACCAACATAAAGTACTTCAAAGAGTGCCCCAAAGTTTCTACTGGAGAGTCAAGACGAAAACGTGTGCCAACCCCTATGCATAAGTTCATGAGGTCACGGAACCCGCAAGTTGATCACCAAAACATACATCAAGTAGATCACGTGATATCCCATTGTCACCACAGATAAACACATGCAAGACATACATCAAGTGTTCTCAAATCCTTAAAGACTCAATCCGATAAGATAACTTCAAAGGGAACACTCAATCCATTACAAGAGAGTAGAGGGGGAGAAACATCATAAGATCCAACTATAACAGCAAAGCTCTCGATACATCAAGATCGTGACACATCAAGAACACGAGAGAGAGAGAGAGAGAGAGAGAGAGAGATCAAACACATAGCTACTGGTACATACCCTCAGCCCCGAGGGTGAACTACTCCCTCCTCGTCATGGAGAGCGCCGCGATGATGAAGATGGCCGCCGGTGAGGGATCCCCCCTCCGGCAGGGTGCCGGAACGGGTCTAGATTGGTTTTCGGTGGCTACAGAGGCTTGCGGCGGTGGAACTCCCGATCTATTCTGTTCCTAAAGGTTTTCAGGGTATATGGACATATATAGGCGAAAAAGTCGGTCAGGGGAGCCACGAGGGGCCCATGATGATGGGGGGCGCACCCAGGGGGCAGGCGCGCCTCCCTGCCTCGTGGCCACCTCGAAGCTTCCCTGACGTCTACTCCAAGTCTCCTGGATTGCTTTCGTTCCAAAAATAACTCTCCTGAAGGTTTCATTCCGTTTGGACTCCGTTTGATATTCCTTTTCTTCGAAACACTGAAATAGGCAAGAAAACAACAATTTGTGTTGGGCCTCCAGTTAATAGGTTAGTCCCAATAATAATAAAAAGTCCATAATAAATCCCATTAAACATCCAAAACAGATAATATAATAGCATGCATACTTCATAAATTATAGATACATTAGAGACGTATGAGCGACCCATCAGCGGGTGCTCTCAACTTCCCGTCTTTCTTACGGTCCTCTCTGTGCCATCGCATCAACTTGGCATGCTCTTCGTTTCTGAACAAGCGTTTCAACCATGGCATTATAGGAGCATACCACATCACCTTCATAGGAACCCTCTTCCTAGGGGGCTCGCAGTCAACATCATCAGGGTCATTTCGTCTGATCTTATACCGCAATGCACCGCATACCGGGCATGCGTTCAAATCATCATACGCACCGCGGTAGAGGATGCAATCATTAGGGCATGCATGTATCTTCTGCACCTCCAATCCTAGAGGGCATACGACCTTCTTTGCTGCGTACGTACTGTCGGGCAATTCATTATCGTTTGGAAGCTTCTTCTTCTATATTTTCAGTAGCTTCTCAAATCCTTTGTCAGGCACATCATTCTCTGCCTTCCACTGCAGCAATTCCAGTATGGTACCGAGCTTTGTGTTGCCATCTTCGCAATTGGGGTACAACCCTTTTTTGTGATCCTCTAACATGTGATCGAACTTCAGCTTCTCCTTTTGACTTTCGCAATGTGTCCTTGCATCAACAATGACCCGGCAGAGATCATCATCATCGGGCACATCGTCTAGTTCCTCTTGATCTTCAGCAGCTTCCCCCGTCACAGCATCACCGTATTCAGGGGGCACATAGTTGTCATCGTCCTCTTCTTCTTCGATGTCTTCCATCATAACCCCTATTTCTCCGTGCTTCGTCCAAACATTATAGTGTGGCATGAAACCCATATAAAGCAGGTGGGTGTGAAGGATTTTCCGGTCAGAGTAAGACTTCATATTCCCACGATTAGGGCATGGACAACACATAAAATCATTCTGCTTGTTTGCCTCAGCCACTATGTAGGCCCTTAATGTACTCGGAGGTGTGTCTGTCACCGTACATCCATTGCCGGTTCATCTGCGTGCATTATATATAATTATGTGTGTCAAAAACTATTATGTGTGACCAAATTAATAGAAGTTCATCATCACATTAAAACCAAAATACATGCATAGTTCTCATTGAATAACATATAGCTCTCCAAAGCATCTAATTAAACCATACATTGAAACTATGTAAAACCTTTCAATGCAACAACAAATGCGATCATAATCACAACCAATGTAACAACTGATCCAACGGCATAATGATACCAAGCCTCGGTATGAATGACATAGTTTCTAATCTTTGTAATCTTCAACCGCATTGCATCCATCTTGATCTTGTGATCATCGACGACATCCGCAACATGCAACTCCAATATCATCTTATCCTCCTCAATTTATTTTATTTTATCTTTCAAGTAATTGTTTTTTCTTCAACTAAATTTAACCTCTCGACAATAGGGTCGGTTGGAATTTCCGGTTCACATACCACCTAGATAAATAAAATCTATGTCATGTTGGTCGACATAATTGTCATAAACAATAAATGAACCAAATAGTTATAAAAGATAATATATATACCACATCCGAATCATAGACAGGACGAGGGCCGACGGGGGCCGATACCAAAACCATCGCACTATATAATAACAAGAAATAATAAAAGCATGAAAATTAGACAAGTATCTATCTAAAGTAAGAAATTTTTTCTTTCAGAAAGAAGATAAGAACAAGAGGCTCACCACGGTGGTGCCGGCGACGAGATCGGCGCGGGCGATTGACGGCGGTGAAGACGGGGACGGGACGTGATGGACCGCTAAACCAAGACAAATCACGGGAAAAATGAAGCTCGGAGGTCGAGTTTCGAGAGGAGAAAGCTTAACTAGTGTGGCTCGGGCATTTCATCGAACACCTCATGTACATATAAGTGAGCTAGAGCACCACAAAGCTCTCCCCTCGCCGGCCAAAAAAAACAAAGCACTGTGGAGTGCTCTTCCGCGACGATGGGGTATATATAGCCACCTCATTGGTCCCGGTTCGTGGCTGGAACCGGGACGAAAGGCCCCCTTTTGTCCCTGTTCTAGGCACGAACCGTGACCAATGGCTGTGGGCCAGGAGCGAGGACCATTGGTCCCGGTTCGTGCCTAGAACCGGGACAAATGTGTCCACACGAACCGGGACAGATGCCTCTCGAGGCCCGGTCGACACCCTGGGCGCATGAACCGGGACAAATGCCCCCCACAGGTCCCGGTTCGTGATAGAACCAGGACTAATGGGCTGGCCAGGCCCCAACCAAAACCCTGTTTTCTACTAGTGGCTCTTTGCCAACTTCCGTTTCATGGGATCACCGCAAACACACAATTTGCCTAGTCTTAAACTTGGCAAACATAAGAACTCGGTACAGACTTTAGTTTGCCGAGAGCCGCACGAATTGAACTCGGCACATTGAAAACACTCCTCCTATAGTACCTTTTCCGAGAACTAGGGCTTGAACCAGGCAACTCGCCAACTAGGTGCCACGCGACACAAACCGTTGGGGGTTGACGACTCCGTAACATCAAGGACACGTTTGTCGAGTGCCACATAGACATGACTCGGCAAAGATTTTTTCAAATTCTTTTTCTGCCTGCAGAAAAAGTTTGCCGAGGGTTCTGACAAAGAACTCGGTATAGTTGTAAAGGTGTTTCCAGGCTCTGGCACGTGGCCGATTTTGCCGAGTTTTACAGCTCTCGACAGACAATTGCCGAGTTCATGTACTTGCAAGCTAGGCAAACCACATGTTGGATGTTGGCAGGGGCATCTAGGTGCTGCAGCCGCCAAGAGCTGTACCCACTATAAGGGTACCCTTTATAATTGAATTTCTCTTAAGCCCCTGCAATTGAATACATATATATATATATCCTCCTTCTTGCTTTAATTAGCAGAGAATTTGCAAGGACGGGTGATTCACCAAACTGGAACCCATCATTTTGTTGTCCTCCTAATGTTAAGGAAGAAGTGGTGCTTCATGAAGATCCACAGCTCATCTGGAGCAAACATGGCCGGTTCAGATTTGCTGCAAGCAGTACCCTTTCAACTGTAGCTATTTCTGCCCCTTCCAATGCAGCATTATCTCTGGTGATCAGAGACAAAAGTAGTGGAGATTCTGGTTCTGTGAACAAACTCATTTTTCCGAGATGGTAGCGGTGCAGATTTACAAAATAGATTTCCTCATTATGAAATTCCTGTGCAGTCAAGCCAAAGAGGCAGTAAAAGGGGCAGGAGAATTGGAATTTGTCGATCTTGCACATTTCCATGAGCTTCCCATGCCAGATATTCTTCATGGTCTGTAGGTAACTCGGACACGTGGCATGACCTGAGTACACCCGAAGAGCTACGCCGAGTGGCAGGTAAAGGGAGCTCGGCAAAAATTTAGTGCCAAGGAAAAAGTATTTTCGTAAATATGTTGCCGAGTATGTTACTGGGAGAGCTCGACAAAAGTTAACTGCCAAGGAGAAAAGTAGTACTTTTGTAATTATGTTGCTGAGTACTCCCTCCGTCCGAAAATATATATCTACATACATCCCTTTTTATCCATTTTGATGACAAGTATTTCCGAACGAAGGGAGTATAGGAGCTCGGCAAATATTTACTACCAGACAAAAGACTGTTTTCATGAATATATTGCCGAGTACATGGACCACGAATCTCGGCAAAGATGGAATGTATGTCATGGAGCCGTCAAGCGCAAACGGCCGTGCCACGTGGCCCCTATTTGCTAGGTGCTGCGATAAAGGCTCTCGGCATATGTCCCATAAACCGAGTTTGGTTTGTTTGCTGAGTACCCCCTCCGTTCTGAATTACTTGTCGTAGGTGGATGTATCTAGATGTATTTTAGTTTTCGATACATCCATTTCTGCGACCAGTAATTTGGAACGGAGGGAGTACATTACCTCGGACGCTCGATAACGACTGGCATGTGTCGTGTCCTACTATCAGTCGAGAGCCGTACTCGGCTTATAGAGCTTTTGTCGTGATCCCGTAGCCTGGTATTTAACAAATACTCTCCGTCTGAAAATACTTGTCATTAAAATAAACAAAAAAGGATGTATCTAGAATTAAAATACATCTAGATACATCGGAGGTGGATTAGGAGCACTCAGCGACGCGCACCTACGAAATCTCGGCCGACCGCCTGCTGTCTTGGGATCCGAGCCACTTTGGTGGAAATCATTTCAGAGTGTGAATACGCCACCGGCTGCGTACGACGAAACAGTGGCTACATGGTCTGGGTCATTTATGATATCTCCACGGGACGTTCAGGTACATAATAGTTATGCGGTGATAATTAATTGAACGACCTTCACCTATCAATGGAGTCTTCTCCTAGCACGCAAGCACTTCATTGCCACATCTGAAGAGCTGGCTACCTCTCGGCTGCTCCTACTGTTTGTATTCCAAACAAAATTTCCTGAGAAGAAGAGGATTTGTGTCTGGTATTACTCTTGTGCCTCTGCGCATCAGCCGAAATCTTCAGCCGCTGATTTATTTTGGCGGAAAGAGAACCAGCTCAGCAGATCGGTCTGTACATCCTACAGCCGCCATCGATTGCAGGTAAGTTGTACTCCCTCCGTTTCCAAATATAAGTCTTTCTAAAAAATCGAACAAAGTATCTACATACGAAGCAAAATGAATGAATCTATACTTTAAAATATGTCTACATGCATCCGTATGTTGTACTCCATTTAAAATGTCTAAAAAGACTTATATTTAGGAACAGAGGGAGTATTTGATTTCGATCTGTTTGATGAGTCCGTTGGTTTTGCTACTTCTCAATTTGTTGTTTACCATATTGCTACTGGTACTTTTCAACTCGATCCAAGATCTGTCCACCGACCAGTGCGCTGCCGGTATAGCACAGATGGCCGTCACAGAGTCACGCGCGCTGTCGACCGTAGCTGAAGCGGCCGAGGTCGATTCTTCGAGTGCAAGCACAGAGCAGCATGTTTCAACAGTTCTAGATGGTGAACCTGGGCAGAAATCAAGGACTCCAAATTTTGTTGATGTCGAAAGGGAAAACAGTGGATGGGTTCGACGGTGAGATTTTTCTTCAGATGCTTCTTCTGTTTTTTTGCGTGCTGTATCAGACAAAAGCTTGCTATTAGGACAGAAGAGAAATCGGCAACGGATGCGGACGAAGAGCACACGGCGACGACACCCACCAGAATCGGGGATCAGTGCAACTTTTCAATAAATTGACATCAACTTCACAATACAACGCTTTGCGTATATGCCAACAGTAAAAAGCTGTCCATACTGGACGGTGCATTTAATTGCTGCAGTGACTGATAAAGTGGTGCAAGTTTTCAACCGAGAGTTGATTGAAAATGAAGGAATGTGAACTTGCCAGGCAACTTACAGTGGAAAGGTAAAATGGTAAAAGGTAAAATAAAAGATGTAGCTACAAAGACTTAGTACAAATAACGTCTGATTAAGTGTACATATAAAATTACATGATCAAGGTTGAGTGGTTGATAATACAAATTAACTAATACAAACCTTAAATATGTCCAGAATACCATATCTCTAGCAATAAGCACTATTTTTCAGTAACAAAATTACGACATAATATGTACTATGAATGCATACTCATTATGACCATGCATGCTGTGATATAACCGTGTGGTCCCATGTCAAGCATTGATTGCCAAACAGGTTGAATTGTCTCCCGTGCGTGTCAGGCATTTACTATATTGATAAAACTATGATGATTAATTATACTTTTATGTCTTTCGTCTCCAAAGTTAGTATCATCAAACTCTTAGTTATTTTAGAAGAGGATAATTTGGAGATTAATATAATAAAATTTACTGATCATGAAGTTCTTGGTTTTTCATCAGAGATGAAAAACAACATATAATATCATTATAATTATCTCTGTTTTATAACTAAGTATCATAAATTCTTGGTTTTCCTAGAAATAAATAATACTATGGAATTTGTAACATGAAACTTTGAGGAATTAGTACCACCTAGAAAATATAAATTTATTAATTAAAAATAGTAACAATCATGAAACCCAGCGTTTACTTTAAGGCAAGTTTTAGCTTGAAATAATATATTTTCCCATTTTTACAAATAGGAACAACGGGTCGCATTTAAGTTTTGGCGGGTGGTTGGGGAGTGGCCGTTGGAGATGATTGGTCTGCTTCTCTGCCACTAGTCAGGTCATTATAACTATTGAGATTTATACCAAAATATTTAGAGGGACATACATGATGTGTGAATCATGGAATACATCCTGACTAATATAGTGGTTGGAATCCCAATGCAAATGAGTGGGGCAGATTCCGGTGAAGGTGGTCGCCGTGTGCTCCCTGCAATTTCCTAGATACATCCCCTTTTACTCATTTTAATGACAAGTATTTCCGAACGGAGGGAGTATAAAGGAACTCACGATTTTTCCACTAGTGTCTGCATGTAACCATTGATATTGCTCTAGGACCTTACTGTTGAAATTGAAACTATCGTGCTTATTGTAGCACGTATGTTTTTGTTAGCATACAGTTGCATAAGTTACCCAAAAAGGGCTTTCTCCCGCTTTGTATTTCAAAGCAAACCACCATTGTACATATCGCAAATACTGGGTGAGCAGCACAACAAGCCCAAAGAAAAAGAAGAAGAAAAAATGCCAACAGCGGCAGCTCGACAAAGCGCGGAAGACCCGCGACTGCTGCGCCCTCCGGAACCAAACCACCACAGCCCGAGGCTCCGATCTACCGCGACCTAAGAAGCACCTCCAAGAAGGGATGCGAAGCCGACGACGCTGCTGCCCGGACAAGTCCTAGGGTTTCCCCCAGTACGCGGAGGGAGGTGGGGGATATCTACTCCCAACACCCTCCAAGAAGGGACAGTGGCACCCGACGGTGTCACCGCATCGGAGCCGGACGAACCGGCAAGGATTTCTCCCACACGCCAAACCCCACTGGCCAGTCGGAGCCAACCAGCCAAACCACCGCCCAACTATGCGCCATCACGGTTGCGCCGCCACCAACACCGCCTCGCTGCGAACACCACCACGAGGCCAAGAAGACCGGAGAGAAGATCCGAGCGACGGGAGCAGCAACATCAAGGCCGAGCGGGAGGGAACCACCTCCACCGTCGTCGTGCGGGAGGCTCACGCCTTCGGCACCGTCGCGGTAGCCATCCGGGCACGGCAGCGGGGCATACCAGGCCACCCCTGGCCTGGCCAGGCCCGAAATGGGCCCCTAAGCCCCGTCGGCCACGCTGCAGCAAGCTGGCGTCGACGCCGCCAGCAACCCACCGATCACCGCCGCTCGCCACCGCCTCCTGAAGGCCACGCCGACGCCACGCCTGTCGCCGGCCCGCCCCGACCCAGATGGAGCCCGAAGGGCCCAGATCTGGGCCGGGCGGGCGCCGCCAGCCCGCGCCGCCGCGCTGCTCCGCCGCCAACGGCGCCGCCGCCGCCCAGAGTCCGCCCCCGCCCGCGACAGGACACCCTGCCGCCGCGCAGGACTGCTGCGGCCTTGCATAAGTTAAACCTAGTATTATGAAAACTGGTAATAACCATATTGTACTATTCTAGCTCGGACGCTTAAGTCTTTCTAGGTAGGTATGTGTTTTGCGTCATGTCTTGCCAAAAAAAGAAGTTCTCGAAACATACTAGCATGACTTGGAAGAGAGAGAAGAGAAGCGGGCTGTAGACTTACAGCCGGCTGTAGCACATGCTCCAAACCTATGTGAGAATGTATGGTGAGCCGTATGATAGAAAAATAGTACTTCTTTGTAGTTCACTATTATACATGTTGACTATTATATTGGCTATAAATAACATGACAAGATGTTATAGCCATCAACGGGCTAACCATGCCCTAACATGTCACGCATATATTTATGCATGCATGTACATCAGGACCCCCCAAAAAAAGTACTCGAAACATACTAGCATGAGCTTCCTCACCATTTCCACACGTTCTGAACATGGTCCAACCCCACACGCATGGAAATGCCTAGGCCGTTTCTCTATCCGTTCCTTTTCCTGCTAGCAGAGACCTTTGTCCGACCTCTCCCTCCCGCAGAGTCCCTCCTCCCATTTGACATTTTTCGTCCATAGGCCTTTGGAACTACGGCCACAAGGGGAAGCACGACCGCGAGGCCGGCTCCTCGTCGGGACGCCGCCGCGGCTCGGTGAAGAAGGAGGAGACGCCGTCGCCATCGCCACCACGCCGGGCCCCCGCGCCGGCCGCGTTCTCCATCGCGCCCACGTCCGCCGGCGAGCGCGACCGGCATTACGTCCTGGCGTCGGTCTGCCGCCGTTATTGGGAGACGAGGACGCCGCTCCCCTGGAGCGACACCCATCTCCCCAATGACTGGCACCTCTCCGCCGACCGGGTCCCCATCCCGCCGGTCCCGAAGAGCGGCCGTGCGCGCGCCGAGGAGATCGAGCGCCGCCGCTGCCTCCTTCCCGACGACCTTTTCTATGACCCCAGGTACGCCCCCGACTCCCCGCTGTGGGACACCTCGACGAGGCCTCGGCGGCCACGGGAGAGCGCCCAGGAGCGCGGGCGTAGGCGGGTCCGCGGCCTCACGCCCACGCCGTCTCCGTCGCCCCCTCCACCTCCTCGCATGACAGACGAGGAGGAGGCCCGTCTCCTGCAGCGTGTCATGGACGACTCCATGCACACGCACGACGAGCGGCAGTGGGCCGACCTGGAGGAGACCATTGCCCTCTCTGCCGCCGGGGACGTCGCCTTCCCTGAGCTGCAGATGGTGGCCGTCGAGGAGGAGAGGAGGGAGGACCCGCCGGTCGCGTTCCAGCAGCTGCTGGGCCAGGGGTGGGGCTGGTCCTGCACTGCTCCGGAGATGGCCGCCGGCGTGGGCGTGAACTGGTGCCCCACTCCGCCGCGGTCACCAGAGCGGGAGGCCTCGCCACGGGAGGAGGTGGTGCAGGCACTTCCGGCCGTCCAGCCCGCCCCCGTCCACCACGCACCTCCGGCCCACCTCTGGACGCCGCCGGACTACGTCGACCTCGTCAGCGACGACGATGACACCGGCGGCCAGTGAAGACGGCGACAGCCACGGCACCGACGGGCGCGGCAGGAGCGCGCGGGAGGAGTTTTTTTATTTTCTTATTATGTTAATTATGAATCTGGGCCTTTTAAGTGGCCGTTGAAACTGGGCCGTTTTGTGGCCAACCCATATATATATGTTTTATTTTTTTAAATGCGTTTATTTTCTTTTTTAGTTATTTAATTATTATTTTTAATCCCGTCCGTCCCGGACACGATTTGGGGTGCGGCCGCGCGGTGGGTGCACGCACGACCCAATGAACACAGCCGGACACGGGCGTACCCATCGGCGCCCCAAAGGCACAGATTCGGGCTAATCCGGACGTCCGTTTGGGGTCGCGCGGTGGAGTTGGCCTCACCTCTCTCACGTCCCTCAGTCAAGTGCCCCTCATGTCTTTGTTGTCTCCGGTGACCGTTGTATGGCACGTGCGGACAGAAGGGTTGAGGGAGCGAGGTCGGTTGCCGCAGGGGGAGCGGCGGTTTGATACTTGATACTAGGCCCGGTTCAGAAGTGGAGTTGTTTGATGCACTGTTGCCGGCGTGTTGTGTCCTTCATGCACTTTTCCAAGTGTTGGATTAATTATACATCTATGGGATGCCATTAGCAGGATTAAATTGCATCTAGATCACCTCACAACATGAACAGAGAAGGGTTTAGGAATCCTTTACATGTCACAGGAGTGGACATGATCGCCTGCTCGGTGCAGGCGTCATGCAGGGGTGATGTAGTGGAAGCAGAGGTCCTTCTCGACGTCCTAATTCCTTCAGGACACCACCGGGACTGCCCGGGGACGGCAGCGGCGGCTGGAGTAGATCTTCCCGTCGCTGCAGCGCTCCCCCTGATTGGATGGGGTGAGAGAATATCGGGAGGGGAGTGAAACCATACGAGAATTGTGATCGCGCAGTATCCAGGACCTTTTGCTAAGTTTCTCTCTGAAAATGGAATTGTTGCCCAGTATTCAATGCCTGGTGAACCTCAACAAAATGGCGTGGCTGAACGCCGAAACCGCACACTTATGGACATGGTGCGAAGCATGCTCAGTCATGCAAGTTTACCAGCCGGTCTATGGATGGAGGCATTAAAGACGGCCGCACATGTGCTAAATCTCGCTCCTACTAAAGCAGCACCGAACACACCTTATGAGATGTGGACGGGAAAGAAACCGAGCTTGAATTACTTACGTGTATGGGGCTGTCCCGCTGAGGCTAGAATTTTCAATCCACAACTTAAGAAATTAGATCCAAAGACAGTTAGTTGTTTCTTCATTGGATACCCTCATAGGGGAAAGAGATATCGTTTCTATTGTCCGGGTCACACCACCAAGTATGTGAAGACTCAACAAGCAGTATTTTTTTAGGATAACGAAGCCACCGAAATAAGGGAGATCAATCTTGAGGAGAAACAGGTGTGTGTTCCATCCCCGACTATCCAAGAGATTGTTTTGCCACTACAAAGTGTAGTGACGTCTCATGCTAATCCTCAATCTAGTACTTCAGGTCCTGAGGCTGATGGTGATCCTGAAACTAATGTCAATCCAGAAGGTGAAGAGGATCACCAGTCAGGTAATGAAGATGATCCTCAGAACAATGATGCTCCTCCACCACCTCCTCCTGTGGGCAGGCCACGTCGTGAGAGAAAGAAAGCCATATCAGATGATTCTATCACATACATGATTGAGGATATGAATGATCTGGGAAAGGTGGAGGATCCAACCTCTTTTAAGGAAGCCATTAAAAGCGAAAATTCGTCCAAGTGGTTGGTTGCCATGGAAGGCGAGTTGAAGTCTATGGGCTCAAACGACGTTTGGGACTTAGTAGAAGTTCCCGATGGAGCTAAGAAAGTAGGCTGCAAGAGGGTCTACAAAACCAAGTATGATTCCAAAGGGAATGTCGAACGGTTCAAGGCAAGGCTAGTGGCAAAAGGGTATACGCAGAGAGAAGGAATTGACTATAAGCAAACCTTTTCCCCTGTGTCAACCAAGGATTCTTTAAGAATCATTATGGCATTAGTAGCTCATTATGACCTAGAACTACACCAAATGGATGTTAAAACGGCATTTCTAAATGGTGACCTGAAAGAAAACGTTTACATGGCTCAGCCGGAAGGTTTTGTTGTGGAAAGGAAGGAACATTTAGCATGTCGTCTAAAGAAATCAATTTATGGCTTGAAGCAAGCTTCAAGAGAGTGGTACCTCAAGTTTGATAGAATTATCAAACTTTTTGTTTCACCGAAAATGTTGTGGACAATTCGTTAGCGATGCAGTCCAGGATGAGGCTTTTCTCCCCGGACAGATCTTTGTATTCGGCGGCTTTGCACTACGGGCCAATTCGCTTGGCCATCTGGAGCAGATTGAAAGTTACGCCCCTGGCCACCAGGTCAGGTTTGGAAGCTTGAACTACACGTCCGATATCCGCGGAGACTTGATCTTCGATGGATTCGAGCCCCGACCGAGTGCGTCACACTGTCACGATGGGCATGATTTAGCTCTGCCACCGAGCAGTGTCCTGGAGACCGCACCGGCATCCACTCCGACCTTCAATTTGGAGCCAACTGCGCCATCCGAGGGCGGGTGGTTAGACCCTGCCACGGAGGCAGCAGCCTCAACGGCGATCGAGCCGAACACCAACCTTACCCTTCGCGAGGTCCGTGACTCCACCTTACCGGACTCTGAACCAGCCGCGCCCTTACCAATCGAATCTGATTGGGCGCCGATCATGGAGTTCACCGCCACGGATATCTTTCAGCACTCGCCCTTCGGCGACATACTGAATTCACTAAGGTCTCTGTCTTTGTCAAGAGAGTCCTGGCCGGATTATGACCGGCGGGATTGGGATGCGGACGACGAAGAAATTCGACGCCCACTCACCACCCACTTCATAGCCACTGTCGATGATTTGACCGACATGCTCGACTTTGACTCCGAAGACATTGACGGTATGGACGACGATGTAGGAGACGAATAGGAACCAGCGCCTACAGGGCACTGGAAAGCCACCTCGTCGTATAATATATATATGGTGGACACACCCAAAGAAGGCAATGGCGACGGAATAGCGGAGGATGACCCCTCCAAGAAGCAACCTAAGCGTCGGCGTTAGCGGCGCCGCTCTAAGTCTCGCCAAAGCAAAAACGGTGATTCCGGCACAGGAGATAATAACACCCCGGACAGTGCCGAAGAAAACCCCCTCCAGCAAGATTCAGCGCAGGAGGATGGAGAAGCCAACCCTCATGAGAGAGCGGCGGACAGAGAGGAAGAGGATGACAATTACATGCCTCCCTCCGAAGATGAGGCAAGCCTCGACGACGACGAATTTGTCGTGCCTGAGGATCCCGTCGAGCAAGATCGCTTCAAGCGCCGGCTTATAGCCACGGCAAATAGCCTTAAGAAAAAGCAGCAGCAGCTTAGAGCTGATCAAGACTTGCTAGCTGACAGATGGACTGAAGTCCTTGCGCCCGAGGAATACGAACTCGAACGCCCCACCAAGAGCTACCCAAAGCGCAGGTTGCAATCCCTATTAGAGGAGGAAGCATCTAAACCTACATCTCCAGCGTATGACGCGGCTGACCGGCCACCTCGTGGCCGCGACAGAGAGGCCTCTCGGCCCACAGCTCAAGCCGCACCCCAGCGTCACTCAAAAAATACGAAGGCACGGGGACACGCGCTAGACCTGCGAGATATATTGGAGGACAAAGCAAAGCAAACAAGATCGAGCTACGGATCGCGTGGGCACCCCACTACACGAGACGATAACCGTCATGCCAGATACAGTAAAAGTAAATCCGGCCGGGCCGAACACAGCAGACAAAACTCATTTGAGCTACGTCGTGATATAGCCCAGTACAGAGGCGCCGCACACCCGTTATGCTTCACAGATGAAGTAAGGGATCATCAAATCCCAGAGGGTTTCAAACCCGTGAATATTGAATCATACGATGGTACGACAGATCCCGCGGTATGCATCGAGGACTACCTCCTTCATATCCACATGGCCCGTGGCGACGATCTACACGCCATCAAATACCTCCCACTCAAGCTTAAAGGACCAGCTCGGCATTGGCTCAACAGCTTACCAGCATAATCCATTGGTTGTTGGGAAGATCTGGAAACCGCATTCCTCGACAACTTCCAGGGCACCTATGTGCGAGCACCAGACGCCGATGACCTGAGCCACATAATTCAACAACTAGAGGAATCGGCCGGACAATTCTGGACACGGTTCCTAACCAAGAAAAATCAAATCGTCGACTGTCCGGATGCAGAGGCCCTAGCGGCTTTCAAGCATAACATCCGCGACGAGTGGCTTGCCCGGCACCTTGGACAGGAAAAGCCGAAATCTATGGCAGCCCTCACGACACTCATGACCCGCTTTTGCGCGGGAGAAGACAGCTGGCTGGCTCGCAGCAATAACATGTCAAAAATCCCTGGTAATTCGGATACCAAGGACAACAACGGCAGGTCACGTTGCAACAAGCACAAGCGCCGCATTAACAGCGACAATACTGAGGATACGGCAGTTAATGCCGGATTCAGAGGCTCTAAGCCCGGTCAGCGGAAAAAAGCCATTCAAAAGAAGCACTCTGGGCCCGTCCAGTTTGGACTGTATACTCGATCGCTCGTGTCAGATACATGGCACCCCCGACAAGCCAGCCAACCACACCAACAGGGATTGTTGGGTGTTCAAGCAGGCCGGCAAATTAAACGCCGAAAACAAAGACAAGGGGCTACATAGCGACGACGAGGAGGAGCCCCGGCCGCCGAACAACAGAGGACAGAAGGGTTTCCCCCCACAAGTGCGGATGGTGAACATGATATACGCAACCCACATCCCCAAGAGGGAGCGGAAGCGTGTGTTAAGGGACGTATACGCGTTGGAGCCAGTCGCCCCAATGTTCAACCCATGGTCCTCCTGCCCAATCACTTTCGATCGCAGGGACCACCCCACTAGTATCCGCCATGGCGGATTTGCCGCATTGGTTCTAGACCCAATCATTGACGGATTTCACCTCATTCGAGTCCTTATGGATGGCGGTAGCAGCCTGAACCTGCTTTATCAGGACACAGTGCGCAAAATGGGCATAGATCCCTCAAGAATTAAACCCACAAAAACAACCTTTAAGGGCGTCATACCAGGTGTAGAGGCCCATTGCACAGGCTCAGTCACAATAGAAGTGGTCTTCGGATCTCCGGATAATTTCCGAAGCAAGGAGTTAATCTTCGATATAGTCCCGTTCCGCAGTAGCTATCACGCACTGCTCGGGTGAACCGCATTTGCAAAGTTCAATGTGGTGTCGCACTATGCATACCTCAAGCTCAAGATGCCGGGACCTCGGGGAGTCATCACAGTCAATGGAAACACCGGGCGCTCTCTCCGAACGGAGGAGCACACGGCGGCCCTCGCAGCGGAAGTACAAAGCAGCCTCTCAAGGCAATTCTCCAGTCCGGCGACAAAACATCCGGACACCGTCAAGCGCGCTCGGAGTAACGTACAATAAGACCGCCTGGCATGTTCTGAGCAAGCGTAGCAATGCGGCCCCAACCCCAGCCCTAGCGAAACGGTGAAATCCGTGCTACGCGTACATAATTACGCCCTGAAAATACCATGGGCACAGGGGGAGGGGCACGACCACGGCACACCCCAAAATGAGGCTCAACCGCACTAGGGGATCCCGACCTTATCATTTTTTCTTACTTTCAGGACTTTACTCTCCGGAAGACCTGTTCGGCAGTACAATTGCCGAACACACGATACAATAACCAGGGAGTCAGAAAGCTGCGTCACACTGTGGAATTCCCAGGTGGTCTCTATAACGAGTAAAATACCTGTTTTAAATACCATTCCGCAGTTTGCCCCTGGAGGGGACATGTCAAATAGTCTCATTTCTTGCTTATTGCACTATTTGTATCGTTCTGCTTTTAATGCATATTTTTCGAATAAACAATGCTTAGCTTGAGTCTATTATTGCATTCTCTATTCATTCCTTTTTTGTATATATGTTCATTCATGACATTCAGCACCCATACACTTTGGTACGACTAATACGCCAGGGGCTCAAGCACCCCATAATACGGCGTGAGAAGTCCGAACACTTTCACAAGTGCGGCACTCCGAACTTATAGCATTATATGCATCAACTCCGAATCATGTCTTTGGTCAATAGTTGGGTTTGCCCGGCTCCCATGTTTTGGTACCTTACGTTCCGCTATATCGGCTAAGGTAGCACTGGGAGAACTACTGCGATTGTGCCCCGGTTCAGCTAGGCTAAGCACCTCAGTAGAGAAAGATAAAACTGACTGTCATGATAGGGCGAGAGCTGGTCACTGTTCGAGAGGTTTCGAGTCCCTAAAGTCTTATGCCGCTTAGGGCGAGGAGTCGGCTTTGTCCGGCCTAGGCATGTATAGCGCCCCGAACTCGGTCTTCCGAACACTAGGGGCTTTGCCAAAATTTAAAATTATAGAATTCTCTGGCTAAGTGAGAGTGATAACGCATTATAGTCTGATTGCCTTGTTCGTTGTGCTGAGCACCTCCCTCGAAGGACCCAAGAATGGGAAAAAGAGTGCTCAGGTCTATCCCGAACACCCCAGCACTCGTGGCACAGGGGCAGAAGCCGACGACTCGTCATCTCTCAGATTTAATAAATGGCCGTATAGAAGGTAATATTTTAAATTCAAACAAGAATTGCATAGCGCATATGAACAAGTTTTCAGCGTATAGGATCACATGAGCGAGTTTACTCAAATAATACATCCTTGGAACATTCATCCGCCACAAGGCAGGCACCCTTCAGGACACCCTCATAGTACATCTCAGGGAGGCGATGCTCCTTGCCCTGCGATGGTCCGTCCTTCACCAGCCTCTCCGCGCCCATTTTGCCCCAGTGTACTTTCACGCGGGCAAGGGCCCTGCGGGCGCCCTCGATGTAGACGGAGCACTTGATGACTTCAAGCCACGGACAGGCATCCGCCAGCCGCCTCACCAGCCCGAAGTAGCTCCCAGGCATGGCCTCTCCAGGTCACAGCCGGACTATAAGACCCTTCATGGCCTGTTCGGCCACCTTATGGAGCTCGACCAATTGCTTCAGCTGGTCGCTCAAGGGCACCGGGTGTTCGGTCTCAGCATACTGAGACCAGAACACCTTCTCCGTCGAGCTCCCCTCCTCGGCCCGGTAGTAGGTGGTGGCATCTGACACGCTGCGGGGCAAATCTGCGAATGCTCCTGGAGAGCTCCGGACTCGGGTAAGTAACAAGTAATTCACTTTCACGTGCTTGCTTTGCATAATGAATGCCTTACCCGCCGCTGTCTTCTTCATCGCCTCAATTTTCTGGAGGGCTTTTTGGGCTTCGGCCTTGGTAGACTTGGCGCTTTCGAGGGCCACAGCGAGCTCGGACTCTCGAGTCTTCGAGTCAAGCTCCAAAGTTTCATGCTTCTTCACGAGAGTATGGAGCTCTTGCTACACCTCGCCAACCCGTGCCTCATGTTTCTCCCTCTCAGTGCGCTCCGTGGCCGCCTTGTTTTCGGCCTCGGTAAGCGCTTGCTTCAGGGTCGCCACCTCGGTCGTGGCCCCTAGCACATCAGTAACGATCCTATCATTTTTGCAACTGCATCTTTTTTATATACACACACACAAACAAGGCATTACGTACCTTGGTTCTCCTTGAGATGCTTCTTGGCAAGGCCGAGCTCTTTCTCGGACCGCTCGAGGTTCTGCTTCAGCGCATCAACCTCCGCAGTCAGTGCGGTAGAGGCCAGCAGCGAAGCCCGCATACGCATATCGACATAATTATGTTAGACTCTTGCGAAAATTATTAGATCCTCTATTCGGCTTTTCTTTGTGAACACCAAACAGAGCATCTGGGGCTACTGTCTATGCGGTAATATTTTCATATATTTTTTACATACCTCAAAGCCTGTTAGAAGGCTGGCACAGGCTTTAGTCAGCCCGCTCTTGGCGGACTGAGCTTTCTGGATCACCGCACTCATAATAGTGCGGTGCTCCTCGTCGATGGAGGCGTTGTTAAGCACCTCCAACAAGTTATCCGGTGCCTCCGGTTGAACGAAAGTCACCGGCGCGGTAGGCTTGCCCTTCTTAGTGGGGGGCCGCCTGCCGGAGTCCGGAACCACTGAAGGTTCCGGTGCGGTGTTCGGCCCAGGGCCGGACTTGGAGCCCTTGGGAGCCTTACTCCCTTTGTGCCTGCAGTCCGGAAGGTCGCCTTGCGGCGCCTCTAGGACCACCTCCCCTCGGCTTGGTACCCTTTGGGACAACACCTCGGCGTTGTCCGTAGGGCGAGGGGTGGAAGCGGTCATAAGTGAAAAGTTGTTCACATCCGACGAATCCAAGGAACCGCTCGACGATATGTCGACTCGGGCTCAGGGCGGACTGCATGATTATATTCGGTGTTAGGAGAAGCTGTGCAATAAAGGAACGCTATGAGTAACTCTGGTGTCTGAATACTTACGACTTCGCCAGGGGCTTGGCCCTAGGTGGCCACTCGTCTTCGCTGTCGGCGGCGTTGGTGGAGTAGTCCAGAGGAAGGGTCCTTCCCTTCTTGGACCCTCCGGCCTCCCCAGTTGGGGCGGCCTTCCATTTCTTTTCTCCCCCTGCTGGAGGGGAAGAAACCTATTTTTCCTCCTCCTCATCTTCATGGGAGGAGTGCGCCTCGGAGTCATCGGACGATGAGTCCGACACCACCGGGCGCCAGGAACTCTTTCGGGTTCCCTTGGCCTTCTTCTCCGGCACCACGTAAGGTGTCGGAACCAGCAGCTCCACCAAACGAGCGCCTGCTGGGCCTTCGGGCAAAGGAGCCGAACACTCGATCTGTCCAGTCGTCTCCTGCCAGTCCTGTCAAAGGTATGGGGGCTTAGACCTTGCATATGATTAAACTATGAAGAATGAATACCCTATGAGAGGTAAAACAGCTTACCGCGCTGGCTTGGCGCTTCGCGTTGAATCCGCGATCCTCGGTAAGGGGAGGGGGAACCTCGGCACCCTTGAAAAGCACCTTCCAAGCATCCTCGTGTGTTGTGTCGAAGAGCTCGCTCAGAGTCTGGTGCTGGGCCGGGTCGAACTCCCACAAATTGAATGCCCGTCGCTGGCACGGAAGGATCCGGCGGATGAGCATGACCTGGACTATATTGACGAGCTTGAGCTTCTTACTCATCATGTTCTGGACACAGGTTTGGAGTCCGGTCAGCTCTCCCCGACTACCCCAGGGCAGGCCCTTCTCTTTCCAGGAGGTGAGCCGTGTAGGGATTCCGGATCGGAACTCGGGGGCCGCTGCCCATTCGGGGTCACGTGGCTCGGTGATGTAGAACCACCCCGATTGCCACCCCTTTATGGTCTCCACGTAGGAGCCCTCGAGCCATGTGGCGTTGGGCATCTTGCCCACCATGGCTCCTCCGCACTCCGCCTGCTGTCCGCGCACCACTTTTGGTTTGACATTAAAAGTCTTCAGCCATAGGCCGAAGTGGGGCCTGATGCGGAGGAAGGCCTCACACACGATGATAAATGCCGATATGTTGAGGATGAAGTTCGGGGCCAGATCGTGGAAGTCCAGGCCGTAGTAGAACATGAGCCCCCGGACGAATGGGTGGAGAGGGAAGCCCAGTCCGCGGAGGAAATGGGTGAGAAACACTACCCTCTCGTGGGGCCTGGGGGTGGGGATGAACTGCCCCGCATCTGGGAGCCGATGCGCGATGTCTGCGGATAAGTATCCGACTCCCCTCAGCTTCTTGATGTGTCCCTCCGTGACAGAGGAGACCATCCACTTGCCTCCCGATCCGAACATGGTTGGAGAAGGTTGAGGAAGAAAATGTGGGCTTGGGTGCTGGAGCTCAAGTGTGCGAGAATGGATGAGCGAAGGAGGAAGAAGGCGTGTATGGAAAAAGGTGAACCCTTGTCCCTTTATATGGGTGGACGAAACTATGCGTCCCCACCAGCCTGGTAAAACCCGCTTGTCCCCCAAGCGCCGTAATCGGTGGCGCGGTTGGGTTACCCACGTCCGTATTGATGAGAATCCCGCGATAAGGGGACACGATATCTGCTTCAACAAGACGTGCCAAGGAAACCGCCTCGCAAAATGTGTTGAGATTGGCTGTAAAAAATGGTTCGTATAATGGCTCGGCTGTGGTGTGATGTCACATTGCAGGATACGTCAACAGATTAGATTTGTGGAAATGATATTCTCTCTACGGTGGTATGTGGAACTTGTTTTGCAGAGCCGGACATGACCCTCGTGTTCAAAATCTTCTATGAAGTATTCGGAGGAGGAACCCGCCTTGCAATGCCGAAGACAATTTGCGCGCCGGACTCATTGTCGTTGAAGCCTGGTTCAGGGGCTACTGAGGGAGTCCTGGATTAGGGGGTATCCGGACGGCCAAACTATAACCTTTGGCCGGACTGTTGGACTATGAAGATACAAGATTGAAGACTTCGTCCCGTGTCCGGATGGGACTTTCCTTGGCGTGGAAGGCAAGCTTGGCAGTACGGATATGTAGATCTCCTTCCTTGTAACCGACTCTGTGTAACCCTAGTCCCCTCCGGTGTCTATATAAACCGGAGGGTTTAGTCCGTAGGACAACAACAATCATACCATAGGCTAGCTTCTAGGGTTTAGCCTCTCTGATCTCGTGGTAGATCTACTCTTGTACTACCCATATCATCAATATTAATCAAGCAGGAGTAGGGTTTTACCTCCATCGAGAGGACCCAAACCTGGGTAAAAACGTCGCGTCCCTTGTCTCATGTTACCATCCGCCTAGACGCACAGTTCGGGACCCCCTACCCGAGATCCGCCGGTTTTGACACCGACAATATCTAAACCAATTTTATTGTACTATGATAATGAACCCGCAGTTTTCTATACGAGTAACAACAGGTCAAGTAGTGCTGCCAGACACTTTGACATAAAGTATTGTGTTGTGAAAGATAGAGTCCAGAATCAAACTATTGATGTTAAACATATAAGAACGAAGCATATGCTTGCAGATCCGCTAACAAAAGGCTTACCACCCATTATTTTTCGTGAGTATGTTGCCGGCATGGGACTACTAGAAGCCTTATGATTCTGGAATAAGAGGACCATTAAAATAAACCACTCCCCAATTACCAAAATGTTTCCATTTCGAAATAGGCGGGTGTGCTATAAGTGTTGAGGTTCTATGGCGTTTTGAGCTGTTGTAACACCTCACTTTGGTACATCATTCCTATGTAGAATGGGCAAATGAAGTTAAGCCTAACGATCAAGGGGGAGAATGTTGGTTTTGATCTGATGGCTTAACAGGTAGTTAGATCTATTAGTCTAACAGGAAAAAAAAGGGAAAATATAACGATAATGAAAAGGCCCCACGCAGCAACGTACGTGGGCTTTTTATCCCAACTAAGGCGCCCTGATCGGGGGCACCCAAACCAACTGATGGTTTAGGTCCCCTATCGCTAGCGCTAGATAAAAAGGGGTACGGGAGAGGGTTGGCAGCGCGCGGGATTCGTCCTGCTGCACGCTCCTCCGGCGAGCGTAGCCGCCGCGCCACCATGGCCGGTGCGCCTCGAGCCGCAGTGGTGCCGCCGCTCTCTTCGCGAGCGTGAGATGCGGGGGGTCGGGGGGAAATGAACTAGGGTTCTGGATCGGGCAACTGGTTTTGTTCCAATCGGGAGCGACACGGACGGCACGGTTCGATCGAACGGCTGTAAGCGATGCGCGGCTCCCAGCCGGGCCGTCGGGTGTTTAACGGGCCATATTTGGCCCGGGGCTGTGGCCCAGGTTGTTACAGTCCAGCGAAATGTGTTTTTTTATCATGATTCGCTGCTGGGCTGGCTCCCTTTTTTACGTGTAGCCGTGGAAATTTTGCGCCCAGTTTAAGTTTTAGTTATTTTCTGTTTGACCAAGTGATTTTAAGTTAATACTCCCTCCGTTCCTAAATATATGGTGTATAGTTTTTGGCACGGAAATTAAAGAACGCATGTGGAGGGAAAATTTCACAAGTTCTGGGAGAGATTACACCTGACTAATTGACATGAGAAAATAGAGGAGCTTGCCCTATATAAGGAAATGCAATCAAATCCCTTAAAAATTTATGCAAACGAGTGGTGCAACGCAATAAACCTTATATTTCGGACTTTTTCTCGAAAATCTATACACCTTATATCAAGGAACGGAGGGAGTATATATTATGTTATGCACTATTTACAACAGAAAATGCCTAAAAATATAGTGAACACATTATTATTCTGGGTAAAATTGAACCAACGAGATATTTTATTCAGGATTTATTATGTGTTTGCACGATGATTTTTTTAGACATCAAAAAAATGATATTGTTGTTATGTTGATGTCTAAATTGAGAAGGAAATGACTGTGATTTTAATTCGGACCAACGTTGTTTTATTATTAGGAGTCATCACTTTTGATATTTTAATTCCATGTTTTTTCTACCCAACGGTGTTTTGACATGGAGTTCAAATTAAATACATGGCATGTCTATTTTATTTTGCCAACGTAAAATTTCATATTCATGTCAATTACTCATAAACTCTTTCATGCCCATTACAGCTTCCGCTGCGTTTACTGTCGAACCGTTGACAGGTAGTAACTTCCCTCGTTGGAAGAACTCGATGTAATTATGCCTAGCTGTCCATCAGTTTGATTATGCTTTACGGGAGGATAAACCCGTGGCTCCCACTACTGGTGTCACGGGGTATGCTGAACTAAAGAAAACTTATGATTCCAAGATGGAGATATGGGAAAAGTCAAATCACATTGCTATGCTTGTGACGAGATCATCCATATCACCTGACGTAACTGGGGCACTACCCAAGAAAGATACTCCGATGGAATTCATGGCAGCCCTGGAGGAGCAATTCAAAGGCTCCGACAAGGTTTATGCGCAAGAGCTTTTTCACAAGCTCCTTGGGAAGTATAATAATGTTGGTGATGTCAGGGCTCACATTTTAAAGATGGTGAATGCTTGTAACAAATTGAAGGCATTACAATGTGAGCTCAATGACAATCTCCCTGTCATCATGATCTTGGACTCCCTCCCTGAAGAGTTTGATCAATTTAAGATTAACTATAACTCTCTTAAAGAGAAATGGACAATCGCGGAGATATCTCCAAGAATTGTCGAGGAAGAAGAGAGGATTAAGAGGCAAGGAAAGGACCAAGCCTTTTTGGTTGGTTCCTCCAAGAGAAAACACGATGGAGCAAGCTCCTCTAAGCAACAGCCACAAAAGAAGTTCTTTAAGAAATATTCATCAAACTCATATAAAGCAAAGGAGAAGGTGGACGCATAATCCTAAAGACACCAAGTGCAACTTCTGCAAGCATGAGGGTCATTATCAGAAAGACTGTCTAGAATTTCTCAAATGGTTGATGAAGAAAGGTACTGATGAAATTACTTTCGTTGATGAAATGTTATATTTTTCATTACTCTAGTACCTCTTGGTGGATTGATTCAGGTGCAACTTCTCATGTTGCCAATTCTATGCAAGACTCAAATATAATCCAAACCATGGCAAGGGGGGCAAGAATACTTAAGGTGGCAAATGGAGTCGAAGTTGATGTTGAGGCCATAGGGTCAATCACCGTAGAACTCCACACTGGCTTCCGTCTTCATTTAAATAATGTTCTTTATATCCCTACCTTAAGTAGGAATTTGATTTCTATCTCTTGCCTAGATGATAACATGTTTGAGAGCAAGTTTAGGAACAAACAATTTGTTTTGAATTATTGTAATAAGAACGTAGGCCTCGGCGTCAGACGAGGCCAATTATATATGTTATCATTCCTGCATGTGAGTGATGTAAGTAATATTGAGAAGAAATGGAAGGTTACGAGTACCTCTTGGAAATTGTGGCACCGTCGTTTAGGCCACATTTCGAGGGGGAGAATTGAAAGACTTATTAAAAATGGCGTGCTCCTTCCATTAGACTTCTCTGATGCAGACAAATGCATTGATTGTATAAAAGGGAAATATGCAAAAACGATTAAGAAAGGAGCGGTAAGAGCCACGGGTGTCCTTGAACTCATACACACTGACATATGTGGACCCTTAATGTTAAGTCTATGGATGGTTTTGATTCGTTCGTTACCTTCACAGACGACTTTTCTCGATACAGATATATTTATCCTATACGTGATCGATCGGAAGCTCTGGACAAATTCAAAGTGTTCAAAGCCGAAGTTGAGAACCAACTAAACGCCAAAATAAAAGTTGTACGATCAGATCGCGGGGGAGAGTATTATGGTAGGCATGCCCCTTATGGGCAAATTCCAGAACCTTTTGCTAAGTTTCTCTCTGAGAATGAAATTGTTGCCCAGTATTCAATGCCTGGTGAACCTCAACACCAAGAAGTCTGCATTTGGTCTCTCTCACCGGGCACGGTCATGTGGCAATTAGAGTACAATCACACGGCAGATGATGTTTTGCTTGATGCACTCTCCAAAGAAAAGAAGGTTGATACACTTCGCAACAACAAAAAAGGTCATCAGTCTGATAATTTGTTCTACAACTCCAAATTAATGTTGTTCAAATTGCATGTATTAAAGGGTAATGTCACGGTACAGAAGAATATTAAGTTATGCAACAACCTTTGCACCGTTGATCCATCAAGCCAAACAAATAGGTGGTTACCCCTAACAAGTTGATGTCCCACCCAACCTTGCTTAAACGTGATTGTTGTAGTTGTTTTGCATATGCAACATTTTCATGTGAAGAGGTGCGAGTAAATTGGTGTTTCTTACTCATATGTCCTCTTTGGGTAGGTTAAGAAATTACACCATTGTGATACAAAATGTGGTGATGGTTGGTTGATAGTGTTCTTTAAACGTGATTGCTGTAATCATCTAACATTTAGAAGTATTATCTCTTGTTGCAAAGCAGACATTTAACAATAATAATATATATAAAGAACAACACAAATAGCACGCACGTCCTGAACCTGTGTACATATGAACCTACTTTTTAAAAATGCATATTGAATACATTTTAAAATGCCAAAAAGTTCAAAACAAAGTTTGGTGAAGTTTGAACATTCCAGGAGCGCAGGGTAAAAAGACAAAATTAGGCGTGAACAGTAATGTTTTCAAATGTTTCTCATAGACCCAAGATTTATTTTCTTTGGCACAAGCTCCTCTAAATTCTGCATGAAGATCACACATTTAAGCATCTTGCACCACAAAAAAGGAATTTTTATTGATTTTATTTATTAATTATGATTTTACTATTCACGTCCAGGCTCATCTGAGCCCAGGCACCAAAACACCGCTCCCATCTAGTACCACATACTAGTATGACTTCCTCACTATTTCCACATGTTCTCAACATGCTCCAAACCTCTCACATGCTTGTAGAGGTACCGATATTTTATCAAAACCAAAATGTTTACAGGACATACAACCTCGCACGCATGAGTTATGGAAGAATAATCACTATGATTGGTTTTATCAGAAACTAGATTTTTTACTAAACTTTATACAAAAAGCAAAAATTCACAAAGTACCAAAAGGTTCAACAACAAGGAAAAGCAAAGTCTTTTTGGGCCACAACACAAGAAAGCCCACAACTGGAAATAGAAGGATACAACCACAATCATGGCCACAGGAAGGGGATCCTAGACACATGACCACTCTATGTAGACCATCCATCAAGGGGACCCTAGACACATGTCCTATGGTTTATTAGAACATAAAAGTGTGTGTTCCTGCACCCGTGCATCTAAACGAAAGAACGATACAAATATTTAACAAAATACAATGAATAATATATTACTCCCTCTGTAAACTTTTTTGATGAAAGGCACTTTTATTATCTCAAAACGTAGCATCAAGCGGATATAAAATATTATGAGTAACATCCCGGTCTCTGTATAAATAGGATACACACAACCAAACAACAAATATGGGAGGAGATGCCAAGAACGAGGCGGCTTGGAACGGACTGGCGGCTTCGGCCGAGGCGCTGTTCATCATCTCCTTCCTCTGATCCCCTTCCTCTTAAGATTCCTATGTAATTCAAAGTTGTAATCAGTGAATGAATGATGAATCGAGAGGAATAGTAGTGTGATCCTAACAGCAAAGCTTCAGCCTTCTTTGGCTTTGCTTTTTGCCGGTGTGATTTTTTTTTTGTGTGTGCGTGTGTTGGTGCTGGTTGTATGCATCTTAATTATTCACAGGCCGGGTGTTTATTCATTGTGTTTTGTATTTCCTTAATGTTTCACTCTAAATTTTTTTTTTGGAGGAATGCTTTGAGTTAGTAAAAAGGCGCCCTTTATATCGGGGAAAAAACGCTGGTTCCAATTTTAGTGGAAGTGGAACGTGGACGAAAGCCCTTCTGATCTCTTGTCTTGAAGCGCTAGCATGACCCATACTCTACTCAGCTCTTCCTTTATCTTCTGGATGGACTTCTTTACTTTATTTTAAAAGGCAGGCACCAGTTGTCACGTCTCATCCCATCCATCAGTTAGGTCTGGCATTATTCTGGGAGAGGAGTATGTACGCACGCAGCAATGATACAAGGCATCACATCGTCCCTGATGGCCTGATCCATTCGCTCGCATATGTAGGCATTGACGTGATTGATGAACTTCCGTGGTCCGTCTATGGAGCAAGAGACGTGCACTTTACACGTTGTGACGGGCGGCGAACGCATGCAGACAAGCTTCGATTTGTTGGTGCCACTAGTGCGTGTCTTGCCTCTTTTCTTTTCTGTCTTGCTAGTGTACATTGTGTACATGTCACACAATCAAGTGCGTTCAGACAGGCTCTAGATCAAGTTGTGCAGTATATTTGGTTGCATGCAAAACCTTGAGAGCTCCTTTTTTTCTTGAGAATAACCTTGAGAGCTCCTGAGTCAAGTGACATAACATGTAAGAAACCTTAGCAGAAGGTAAAGAGCGCACCCCGCCGCCCGCCACCCCGGCGCCGGCGGCCACCCCTCGCCGTCTCCCACCCAGGAACGGCGTCCACCAAACCGCCGCTCGCCGTTTTCCGGCCGCGGCGACCACCCTTTTCGGTGCGCCTTACCCGGGCACGAGGTTTCAACCACGTCCCATACGTCCACGGCTTCTCCTTCATCTCAGGTTGGTTTCCTTCCTCCTAAGTGTTTCTTGGCTTCTTGGGTTATCGTTGCCTGTTGCTATTTCTTTCATGCTTGCCGTTCTCCTTCCTTGATGCATATAGTTGCTGTGTTGCTCCATAGTCTATTGTCTTTTCTGCCCCATGGAAGGCGAACGGTTTCAGGATGCTATGCTTTCGAAGTATGGTTGCGCCACTGTTGAGGCTATCGCAGGGCGGCGCCGCCCCGCCGGCGTGATGGCCGTCGTTCTCAACGATGGTGTTCTCCTTTCGCCGGATTTCTTCGCCTCGCTCCTGGTCCACTGGTTCGGGGGGTTAGCCAACGGCTATGCTGTCAGGCCGTGTCAGCCAGGTTGTTTTTTCTTCCTCGTCGTGCATGCATGCATCGCCAAGGAGATCGTTCTCCGCGATTGTTGGACGTCCGGTTTGCTGCGTGTCAGGATGACCCTTTCCAGCTTGTCTCGTTCTGCCCCTCCCTTGTCTCTTCCGCGTGTTCGTTCTTCTGCATGGACCGCTAACGGTGCTTTGCCTTCTCTTCTGGGACCCCACCCCATGCACGACGCTCGTGCCCAGGATTCCGGGGATTCTACGTCGACCTGGCAGATCTCCGCTCTCTTTCCGCGGCACGCGGGCAGCCATAATCAAGTGCCTGGCGGTTTAGATCTCCCAAATCCCTCTGCCCTGCTGATGCAGCAGGCCCATGGCCTACCGGGGGATGATCAAGGCCACCATACCGTCGCTTCCTTCTCTCCTCTCACGCCTCCGAGCCATCGTTCTGCCTCCCCTGCCAGCTCGCACCCCCCCGTTTGATAGTCCAACACAGCCGCGTGTTGCGACCTATCGGGATGCCCTGCTCTCGCATGACTCGGTGCCGCCAGGGTCATCATGCGCCTCGCGTCCCGCAACAAATCGGCTTTTCAGATATGGCAAGCCTACTGACCTTCACCGGCGCTGCTTCCGCTGCCTCTCCTACAGCCATAGACGACGTGATTGTCGGGATCCTGCTGTCTGCTGGCTGTGTCGTCGTGTTGGTCACCTTAGCTTCCAATGCAGCTTCCGCGCCTGCAATCCCAGCCCTCAGCCCATCGCCACCAATACTAATACCCCCTCCCCCTCATGTTCGCAGCTCATCAACCCTCTCGACACAGCTCCGGCCTCCCCCACCTCGCTCGCAATCATCCCTTTCTCCCCCGCCCCACCCAATCCTGCTCCGATTGACGCCATGGAGCCTGTGATCCCAGGGCGCCCTACCTCGCTCGACGTTCACTTCCCACTCGTTTCTGATCAGAACACCCTTGTTTGCCTCATCAACATCTCCCCACCCAAGTCCAACTTCCTGCCCTGGCTACGACGTGTCTTCAGACAGCGGCTGCGGATTGGCGCCGTACGCTTTGCTGGCTCCACGGTAGGCACGGCCTTCGTCGTCTTTCAGAGGGAGGAGGAGCAGGATGCGGCCTTCCGTGCGAGCCCGATCTTCGTCGGCTCCCACACGGTCCGCATCCTCCCGCACGACGCGGGAGACAATGCCTTCTCCTTCTCCTACCGCCACGTCGTCAACCTCTCTCTTGAAAAGCTGCCTCTGGAGCTTTGGAACAGGCGCGGTGTCGCTGCCACCGTCGCCGGCTTCGCAGGCATGCTGAGGGTGGAGCATGCCTGCCTGCACGGGAACGACTTTGCCAGCATCTTCATGCTTGTCAAGGTCAAGGCGCTGCAGCACATCCCCCACCACATCGCCTTTCATCGCTTCGACGGCGCGGGGGCGTACGCCGACGTGCTCATCAATGAGATTTGGGACGTGGCCCGGTCGCTCGGGGCCCCATCTGCGCCCCTTGCGCCACAGCAGCCTCCCTCTGCGCGCCGCTTCGTTGGAGGAAGTGGCCCCGGTGTTGGCCGTGCGCTACCAAGGACCCTTCCTTGTCAAGGCTGCGCCCCATCTAGGGGCTCTGGCACGGCGCCTGGCGGCCAGCTTGACGACGACGCCATGGCTACCCAAGCCTACCGCGCGTACCTGCAGCCTCAGATCGCATCTGTCCAAGACTTCATGGCCATGTTGAAGCTCTCCTTCAAGCCTGAGTTCATCAAGGGGGCCCCCTTCTCCCTCCCCACGGCTGAGCAGCTTGCTCATGAGGACGAGGGACAAGGCTGCCTCCGTTCGGCACTTGTTGCTGCTGACTGCGCCCGTCCTAGCGCGGTTGTCTCCTTTGACCCCGACGCCATGTCCTTCTCCTTCACGCTGGAGCTCAGCAACTGCCGGGCTGCCAAGGGTGTAATCCACGTGCAGGTTGTGGCCCCTGGACAATGGCTTCTTCCCCTGCTTCGATCTGCGCCATGATCTGTTGGAGCGGGAAAGCTGCCGCTCTCTCTTGTTCAAATTCTGGCCACAGGATGCAAATGGCCTCATGTGCCCGCGCACTTTCCCCCTTCTGCCTTCCGTTGATAACATGCACCCTCCCAAGCCTGTCGTGCCACATGGGCTGCTGCTCGCCGTTGGCCCACCCCTCTCCGCTGCTGGGGGTGTCATTCTCCCCGCTGAAGCCTGGCTCATCTGCCCCAGGCCTCTCAGGCACGCACCTGCCTTGGGCGACGGCCTGCACCACCAAATGCTGGCCACCAGGCCCATCTGCGACCGGTCCCCTGTGGCCAACACCAACCTGCTGCACCGGGCGTGCTCCCTGCTCCCCGCTCACATCGCCACAACCTTCTGCTCCTACCGCACGCCGCCGCCAGAGCCACGAGCCAAAGATCTCCGCGCCTTGCCCACGCTCCCGCTCTTCGATGCTCCCCCTGTTGCCTCCAGCATCATCACCCACCAGGCGCCGCCACTTGCCGGCGATGCAGCTCAAGCTGACCTGGGCCTGGGGATCGGTCCCTCCCTCCCATCGACGGCCAGATCCTCCTGAAGGCCTCCGCCGACCCTGACGTCGGTTCTGCTGTCCCAGCTTTGGCAGCAGCTGCGCAGGACCTACAGGTGGTAGCTGATGGTTCTTCTGCCCAAGATCTGACGGCGCCCCCCTCGGCTGCTCGCCGCAGCCCCCGCATCAGGCAGATGTACGATGGGGAATGCGTCGGCTCCGTCGAGCGCGCTTCCAAGCGCAAGGCGGCGGGCTCCGGCGCTAGGTCTGGTGGTCCTAGCCGTCGGCCCTCCTCCAGCGCCTCCCGCCGCAAGAAGACCAAGGTGGTGCCTGTTGCTGAGCCGCTTGATCTTCAGTTCGGCAGCACCCCCAAGCCCATGACCTGCGGCGAGCTCAAGCAGATCGCGAAGTGCTGCGACCTCAACGTGGATGCCATCTTTGCTCAAGCTTCTTCCTCTTCGAACGCTGGTGCGGGCCGCTCTGGCTCCTCGGACAGCTCCTCTGCTTCCATGGGTGCTCGTTTTGGTTCAGATGCTTAAGGTTCTTCCTGTCAGGTCTTTGCCCGGTGCCATCCCGGGAGCTGTCGGTTCTAGTTCTAGTCATGTGTGCCTCTGCTTTAGGTTTATGTTCAGTTTTAGCCGCCATCCTGTCATGGCTTTTGCTGCTCAATCTCTCGGTCTGCTTAGGTTTAAGCGCTCTATGCATTTGGTCTGTACCTCGGATGTTAAGTTGTTAATATGTTATCTATATCTTTTTGGATCTTTCTATTACCCTGTGTGGCATATGCTTTGCTTCCCTTTACCTTACTGCTGTATCCTGCACCTAGCATTGCTTTTTTCTTCATTTATGCACAGGCAGTTTTCTCACCTTTATCCATGAAACTTCTTAACTGGAATGTGCGAGGCCTAGGTGATGAGAACAAGTGTTCTTTGGTTCGTGATGTTCTAACCTCCTGTCGACCTAGCATTGTCTGTTTTCAGGAAACAAAGCTGGAAACTGCACCAATTTTGAAGTTGCGAAGTTTTCTTCCTCCCCACCTCAACAACCACGCGTTCATGCCTTCTGCCGGCCCCTCGGGGGGCCTTTTGGTCGCCTGGGACGCTTCTGCTCTCTTAGGCCAGATCGTTGCAACCCACAGATACCATGTCACCGTCAGGTTCTCATCAACGTCGTCTGTTTCGGTTTTCATGATCAGTACGGTGTATGCTCCTTGCGCCCACCAGCAGAGGCAGCTCTTCTTTGATGAGTTGGACAGCGTTTCTGGCCTGCTGTCTGAACCATGGGCTATCCTTGGCGACTTCAACATGTACCGGTTCGCTGAGGAAAAGTCGCGTGGTCGAGTCAACTGGGCGATGATGGACAAGTTTAATGGTTGGATCAGATCTCTTGGGCTTGATGGTGTCGATGTTTGCAACCGCAGATACACCTGGTCGAACAAGTGTGCGGACCCGACCTTGGTTCGGTTGGATCGTGTGCTCATAAATGTTGATTGGCTGTTATCCTTCTCCCCAGCGTCTGCTTCTGTCGTGCCTTCTGTCACCTCCGATCATGTGCCTATCCTGGTTCAGTTTGGTACCATTCAGGCCAAAAGCAAATTTTTCAGAATGGAAAACCAGTGGCCGCTGATGGAGGAAACACAGTCCAGCATTCTTAACAGTTGGCATCAGGGCACCAGACCGACCCACTCAGCTGCCTCTCTTATCAACCTTAAGTTCAGACGAGTTCGTGCTGCCATCAGACAGTGGAAAAGGAACCATGCAAGCTTGGATCTGCTCTCTTCAAATAACAAGGCAGTGGTAACCTACCTCGATGCAGTCGAAGAGCGGAGGTCCTTATCTCAGCTTGAACAGGCCCTGAGGATGTTTGCACAATAGAAGGCAGAGCTGCTTGTGCTATGGCAAACCGAGTTCTGGCGTCGGAGGACAAAACTGTGTTGGTGTATCTCCGGAGATGAGAATTGCAATTTTTTCCACGCTGCTGCCAATGGTCATGCACAACGGAACAAGGTCAGGGTGCTCGTTAAGGATGGTGTCGAATTTTTTGACGATCAGCAGAAGCTCAAGTTGGTAACTGACTACTTTTCTGCTCTTCTGGGCCAGCCCTCTCCTTCTATGCCCATAGTTCAGCTTAGCCGGTTGTATGCACCCGACGATCTTTCATGCCTAGAGAGGGAGTTCACTTGGGAAGAAATTGTTGAGGCTATCAACCACTCGCCGAACAACCGCAGCCCTGGCCCGGACGGCTTCACCAACGAATTCTATAAAGCTTTCCTTGGTGCCATCAAGATGGATCTCCAGCTTTTCTTCTCTCAGCTATACCAGAACCAGTTAGATCTGAAGGGAATAAACGTGGCTCACATTTCCCTCCTGCCCAAAAAGGATACACCGCTCGAGCTAAAGGATATCCGGCCGATCTCTATTGTTCACAGTCTGCCAAAGCTTGCCAGCAAAGTACTAACTAGAAGGCTTCAAGTCCATATCCCTAACCTAGTTCATAGTTTGCAACCCGGGTTCATCAAAGGACGTGCCATTGTGGAAAACTTTGCCATGGCTGCTGATATGATACAAACAGCTCATAAGAGAAAGTTACCTATGGTGGCTCTTAAGTTGGATTTTCAAAAAGCCTTTGACACGGTCAGCTGACCTTGCCTTTTCAGCATCCTCACCGCTAGAGGCTTTCCTCAACGCTGGATGAGTTGGCTAGAATCCCTACTTTCTACGGCAACTTCCAAAGTTATGCTGAATGGGGAATTGAGGGACTCCTTCACCACTAGGAGGGGTTTCCGACAGGGCGATTCTATCTCACCGTATCTTTTCATTCTTGTGGCTGATGTTCTGCAATGGCTATGCTGCTCAGCTTTTCAAGATGGCCACCTAGTTCACCCGCTTGGCTCTGACAGAATGTTCCCTGTGCTGCAGTACGCCGACGACACCTTGATCCTGTTCCACGGCAGCGTTGAGCAAGCGCTTGTCATCAAACAGATTTTGTCTGACTTCTCCGACTTCTCTGGGCTAAGGATTAATTACCATAAGAGCACCCTCATTCCTATCTGCATGGATAGCACTATCACAGATGAGATTGTCAGTTTGTTTGGCTGCCCAGCTTCAAGTTTTCCATGTACATACCTTGGTCTACCACTTTCTTTGCACAAGATCAGACACGACATGCTGCTACCAGTCATACACAAAGTGGACAAAAGGTTATCCGGTTGGTTGGCTACTCTCTTGTCTTGGGGGGGGGGGCTCACTCTCATCAACTCAGTCTTGGCCAGAATCCCCAGCTACTTCATGTCATGTTTCTACTGGCCTAAGGAATCCCTACAGAAGTTAGAGGGACTGTTGAGGTCTTTCTTGTGGCAAGGCACGAACGCCATTAAGGGTGGTCAGTGCCTAGTAGCTTGGCACTTCACCATGTCGCGCTATGTTGGAGGTTTAGGCATACGTGATTTGCCTGCGCACAACCAAGCTCTGCTTGCCAAGTTTACTGCTCGAGTTCTACAGCACTTTGATGCTCCCTGTTATCAATGGTTCGCACAGCAATACTGCCACAATCAACTGCCCTTGCGGCCATGCTATCGGGACACGGCTATCTGGAAAGGTTTCAAGCAGTTTGCCGGTATGATTATCAACTCTTCCAGGTGCTCCTTGGGCTCAGGGGAGCTGATCTCGTTCTGGCATGATACCTGGCTGCCGGTGGGGCGGCTATGCTTTGTCTTGCCCACTCTGTACACGTTTGCCACCGACCAAGCTTGCTCTGTGGCCTCTTAGTTCTCTCTAGCAACTTGGCAAATCCAACTGCACCCGAACCTGTCCTACGCAGCTAACCAAGAACTGCACCTGCTTCATTCTCTCTTGCCTACAGTTGCGCCTGTCTCTCGGAGCCCGGATGTCAGGATCTCTGCCATACATAACAAGCCCATCCGTGCTGCTCACATCTATGAGCTACTCACTTTCAGAGGTATTTCTTGTGATTGCGACGCATGGATCTAGGACAGGATCATTCCCCTCAAGCACCGCGTCTTCCTTTGGCTTCTGTTCTAGGGGCGGCTCAATACCCGGGATAACATGATGAGGAAGCAATGGACGTCCATCGTTGCACACCAAGACTGCGATATCTGCCCTGCTGCTGAATCTGCTATGCACTTGGTGTTGCGCTGCTCCCCAGCTACGGTTATCTGGCATCTGTTTGCTCTCGATAACCTTGCTTCCAACTCCTCAGACATCGTCAGCTTCATACAGCGGGCTCAGCAACGGTGGCCGGCATCCAGCAAGTTCAACATCCTCTTCGCTGCCGCTGCCGTTACTGCTTGGCACGCTCGGAATGACAGGATATTCAACTACAAGAAGTGATCATCATCATACATAAAACAGTACGGCGCGCAGTTACTCCGGTTATGGAAAAATAGGTGCCATAATCAAGATGATCATAATGCTATTGACGCTTGGTTATTTTCTCTAGCTTAGCACACCTTCTCTCCCTTTTTTCTTATGCTGGCAGCTTATGGCCAGGGCACCTTGCGTGTCAAATATAAGCTTCATGTAATTGACCTCTGGTCCCCAGGCCGCCTGTTTTGAAATATAAGGTAGAAAGCTATCTACCTTCTTTAAAAAAAAAATCAAGTGCGTTCAGAATGTATGTGTCATTGTGTCTACGTGCCCAACTCCTACTCGATCGCTGCTAGTGAGTGAAGCAGTGATCGGTCTGTCCATCAGCGAGCATAAAAGGTGCACCCACTGAGTTGGTTCTCCAGAAGCAGCGCACACAAACACACCCAAGAAACACCTGAGGGACTGTGCAGCTCTGCTATCAAGTGCGCGATGGCACCTCCTCCCCACGAGAACGAGATGAGCAGGTCCGTCGCCATTAGTTCATCCGACATGAATCAGTTCCTTCCTCGGCACCTTATTGTGAATTAACGTCCTCGGTCCTTCGATTTGGTTTGATTGGATTTCGAACTGCAGGTCGGAGTCGGCGCCGGGGGCAGCACCGGCCGTGGTGGTGAAGACGGTGGACCTGCAAACGTCGGCGACACCGGACGTGGGGGTGGCGACGGTGGACGTGCAGACGGCGGCGACACCGGCCGTGGGGGTGACGACGGTGGACGTGCAGACAGCGGCGACACCGGCCGTGGCGGTGACGGCGGTGGACGTGCAGACGGCAGCGAGGGAGCTCCAGGAGCAGCAGGACGGCATGATGTACCTGGACGTGAGGACGGAGGAGGAGATGGGGAAGGGCCACATCGGCGGCTCCCTCAACGTCCCCTACTTCTTCGTCACGCCACAAGGCATGCCACGCTAACTAATCTCCTCTTCTATTGATCCTTACACTGCCGCCATCATAGACTCAGCTCTATCCTTACGCACCAATTAACCTCCGTCTACATGCTAACCACGCATGTATGTGGACGTTTAGCCGTCCATGTGCAGCTTCTCGCTAGCCGATAAAGAGGAATGGGTTACTTTAATTATTTGGAAAAAGAATGGATTAGTTAATTAGGAGAACTCATTTGGTGGGTGGTTGTCTGTCAGCAGGGATCCGGGAGAAGAACCCACGGTTCGTCGAGCAGGTCGCCTCGCTCTTTACCACAGACCAACACATACTCGTCGTACGTCCTTTTACACTAGCTGTATATACATAAAGTTCGTCTAAATTTCCTGTATTTGTACTTGCGCTAATCATCTATGGATGGATGGAGCAGGGGTGCCAGAGCGGCAAGAGGTCAGAGCTGGCCTGCGTCGATCTCCTAGCAGCAGTAAGTGCAAGTAAAACGAAATTATTACTGACGATCGATCAGTTCATCTTACCTACCAGTGTAAAAAAAACACTAACCGATACTCCCTCCATCTTATATTAGTTGTCGCTCAAACGGATATAGCTAACAGAAATAGTTCAGATACATCCGTTTCAGCGTGTGTATGATGAGGTGATATATGCAGGGGTTCATGAATGTGAAGAACGTGGGAGGCGGCTACGCTGCGTGGCTGCACAACGGACTCCCGGTCACAGTTGCAGTCCCCACACCGCCACCAACACCTGAATCTGCTGCGGCAATCTGAATCAACTAGTAGTACCACCTCTAGCATCTATCAATTCTCCAGCCACCAGTTCTCTGTAGTGCTCTGCCTCTGTAATGCATCTATGAACGCAAGTCCAGGTGGATGGATGGATGGCTGTGATAATAAAACACATCAGTGTGCCTGCCACAGTAAGAGACTACTTGTCAGGCAGTAAAAAACACATCTGTGTGCCTGTACACAGCAGCAGCATGCATGGCTACTCGTCTACTCTAATATTGATGTTCCCATCCGTCAGTTTTCTAGACATGGTCCAATCTCACATGCATATATATCAGGCGGTTTCTAAAAAAAAAGTATGAAAACGCAGGTCATGTGTAGAAATAATAGCTTCAAATAATCTGGCGCGGTCTTGCATTCGGAAACGCATTTGATCTGATGCTGATATTCCGAGGGAACATGGCGTGGATCCGCTCATGTACCACGTCGTTCACGGAAGAAGGGGAGTGCAACATGTTGATTTCCACACTTTTCAGCTTTGGCATGCTCCATATATTGGATATCAGCTGCTTTAGGAATTCCACCAATACATCTTCTGATCCTTTCATATAATCAATCTCTATCTCTTCAAGTGAATCAAGGATGGTGTTGTCCGCCATGGAACGCATTGGCGATCCATAAATCTGGAGAATAAATAATAATTCTAGTATTAGAGAGGAGTAATATATATTATTCATGGATAAAACACAACAAGGTTAAGCGTATTATCCCAACCTATATGGTACGTATGAGTTTAATGTTTAAACCTGAACACCAATATAGTACAAGACACCGGTACCTAACCTCTAGTAGACACCTCCCCACCTCCCCCCCCCCCCGCCCCCCCCCCCACCACCACCGGAACAGGCCACTACCCCGACGGCCGAATGTATGCCGACGGCCCTCGTCGGCCTAATCAGCGCTATGCCGACAGTCGTGACCAGGCCGTCGGGCTAGCCGGACCTATGCTGACAGCCCCCGTCGGCACAGAAGCACTGTCGGCCTAGCTACGCGTACGCCTACAGCAGCCGTCTGGTGAAAATCCGCGCCGACGGTGTTTCTATGCCGACCGTCGTACAGACGCCGTCGGCATATATGCCTATGCTGACGGCTTTTCTATGCCGACGATCTGACACAAGTACGCTGACGTTTGTTGGAAATATGCCCTAGAGGCAATAATAAAAGCATTATTATTATATTTCCTTATTCATGATAATTGTCTTTATTCGTGCTATAATTGTGTTATCCGGAAATCGTAATACATGTGTGAATAACAGACAACAATATGTCCCTAGTGAGCCTCTAGTTGACTAGCTCGTTGATCGACAGATAGTCATGGTTTCCTGACTATGGACATTGGATGTCATTGATAACGAGATCACATCATTAGGAGAATGATGTGATGGACAAGACCCAATCCTAAACATAGCATAAGATCGCTTAGTTCGTTTGCTAGAGTTTTCCAATGTCAAGTATCCTTTCCTTAGACCATGAGATCGTGTAACTCCCGGATACCGTAGGAGTGCTTTGGGTGTGCCAAACGTCACAACGTAACTGGGTGACTATAAAGGTATACTACGGGTATCTCTGAAAGTGTCTGTTGGGTTGACATGGATCGAGACTGGGATTTGTCACTCCGCTTGATGGAGAGGTATCACCGGGCCCTCTCGGTAATGCATCATCATAATGAGCTCAATGTGATCAAAGTGTTTGATCACGGGATCATGCATTACGGTACGAGAAAAGTGACTTGCCGATAACGAGATTGAACGAGGTATTGGGATACCGACGATCGAATCTCGGGCAAGTAAAATACCGATTGACAAAGGGAATCGTATACGGGATTAATTGAATCCTCGACATCGTGGTTCATCCGATGAGATCATCGTGGAGCATGTGGGAGCCAACATGGGTATCCAGATCCCGCTGTTGGTTATTGCCCGAGAGCCGTCTCGGTCATGTCTGCATGTCTCCTGAACCCGTAGGGTCTACACACTTAAGGTTCGGTGACGCTAGGGTTGTGAAGATATGTATATGCAGTAACCCGAATGTTGTTCGGAGTCCCGGATGAGATCCCGGACGTCACGAGGAGTTTCGGAATGGTCCGGAGGTAAAGAATTATATATAGAAAGTGCTGTTTTGGCCATCGGGACAAGTTTCGGGGTTATCGGTATTGTACCGGGACCACCGGAGGGTCCCGGGGGTCCACCGGGTGGGGCCACCTGCCTCGGAGGGGCCCCATGGGCTGTATGAGGAAGGGAACCAACCCAAAGTGGGCTGGTGCGCCTCCCCCCCAAGGGCCCATGCGCCTAGGGTTGGGGGGGAACCCTAATGGGGGCACCCCCCTTGCTTGGGGGGCAAGTCCCCCTCCCTGGCCGGCGCCCCCCTAGGAGATTCCATCTCCTAGGGCCGGCGCCCCCCCAAGGGGCTATATAAAGGGGGGAGGGGAGGGGGGCTGCGCACCCTTTGCCCTGGCGCCTCCCTCTCCCTCTCCAACACCTCCTCCTCCGTAGAGCTCGGCGAAGCCCTGTCGGAGTACTGCGGCTCCACCATCACCACGCCGTCGTGCTGCTGCTGGAGTCTTCTTCCCTAACCTCTCCTTTGCCTTGCTGGATCAAGAAGAAGGAGACGTTACGCTGACCGTACGTGTGTTGAACGCGGAGGTGCCGTGCTTTCGGTGCTAGGATCTCCGGTGATTTGGATCACGGTGTGTACGACTACTTCATCCCCGTTCGTTGAACGCTTCCGCTCGCGATCTACAAAGTGGTATGTAGATGCAATCTCTCTCTCCTATGACTCATTGCTAGATGAACTCATAGATGGATCTTGGTGAAACCGTAGGAAAAATTTTATTTTTCTGCAACGTTCCCCAACAGTGGCATCATGAGCCAGGTCTATGCGTAGTTCTCTATTGCACGAGTAGAACACAATTTGTTGTGGGCGTAGATGTTGTCAACTTTCTTGCCGCTACTAGTCTTATCTTGCTTCAGCGATATTGTGGGATGAAGCGGCCCGGACCAACCTTACACGTACTCTTACGTGAGACCGGTTCCACCGGCTAACATGCACTAGTTGCGTAAGGTGGCTGGCGGGTGTCTGTCTCTCCCACTTTAGTTGGAGCGGATTCGATGAAAAGGGTCCTTATGAAGGGTAAATAGAAGTTGACAAATCACGTTGTGGTTTTCACGTAGGTAAGAAAACGTTCTTGCTAGAACCCTAATTCAGCCACGTAAAAACTTGCAACAACAATTAGAGGACGTCTAACTTGTTTTTGCAGCAAGTGCTTTGTGATATGATATGGCCAAAGTTGTGATGAATGATGAATGATATATATGTGATGTATGAGATGTTCATGCTATTGTAATAGGAATCACGACTTGCATGTCGATGAGTATGACAACCGGCAGGAGCCATAGGAGTTGTCTTTATTTTTTGTATGACCTGCGTGTCATTGAGAAACGCCATGTAAATTACTTTACTTTATTGCTAAACGCGTTAGCCATAGTAGTAGAAGTAATAGTTGGCGAGCAACTTCATGGAGACACGATGATGAAGATCATGATGATGAAGATCATGGTGTCAAGCCGGTGACAAGATGATCATGGAGCCCCAAGATGGAGATCGAAGGAGCTATGTGATATTGGCCATATCATGTCACGTTTATTATTTGATTGCATGTGATGTTTATCATGTTTTGCATCTTTTTTACTTAGAACGACGGTAGTAAATAAGATGATCCCTCATAATAATTTCAAGAAAGTGTTCCCCCTAACTGTGCACCGTTGCGACAGTTCGTTGTTTCGAAGCACCACGTGATGATCGGGTGTGATAGATTCTAACGTTCACATACAACGGGTGTAAGACAGATTTACACACGCAAAACACTTAGGTTGACTTGACGAGCCTAGCATGTACAGACATGGCCTCGGAACACAGAAGACCGAAAGGTCGAGCATGAGTCGTATAGAAGATACGATCAACATGAAGATGTTCACCGATGTTGACTAGTCCGTCTCACGTGATGATCGGACACGGCCTAGTTGACTCGGATCATGTAATACTTAGATGACAAGAAGAGGGATGTCTATCTAAGTGGGAGTTCATTAAATAATTTGATTAAATGAACTTTATTATCATGAACTTAGTCTAAAGTTTTACAATATGTCTTGTAGATCAAATGGCCAACGTAGTCCTCAACTTCAACGCGTTCCTAGAGAAAACCAAGCTGAAAGACGATGGTAGCAACTATACGGACTGGGTCCGGAACCTGAGGATCATCCTCATAGCTGCCAAGAAAGATTATGTCCTACGAGCACCGCTGGGTGACACACCTATTCTCCCTGCAGAACAAGACGTTATGAACGCTTGGCAATCACGCTGTGATGATTACTCCCTCGTTCAGTGCGGCATGCTTTACAGCTTAGAGCCGGGGCTCCAAAAGCGTTTTGAGAGACATGGAGCATATGAGATGTTCGAAGAGCTGAAAATGGTTTTCCAAGCTCATGCCCGGGTCGAGAGATATGAAGTCTCCGACAAATTCTTTAGCTGTAAGATGGAGGAAAATGGCTCTGTCAGTGAACACATACTCAAGATGTCTGGGTTGCACAACCGCTTGACTCAACTGGAAGTTAATCTCCCGGATGAAGCGGTCATTGACAGAATCCTCCAGTCGCTTCCACCTAGCTACAAGAGCTTTGTGATGAACTACAATATGCAGGGGATGGTAAAGACCATTCCTGAGGTATATGCTATGCTGAAATCAGCAGAGGTAGAAATCAAGAAGGAGCATCAAGTGTTGATGGTGAATAAAACCACTAAGTTCAAGAAGGGCAAGGGTAAAAAGAACTTCAAGAAGGACGACAAGGAAGTTGCCGCGCCCGGTAAGCAAGTTGCCGGGAAGAAGCCAAAGAATGGACCCAAGCCCGAGACTGAGTGTTTTTATTGCAAGGGAAGTGGTCACTGGAAGCGGAACTGCCCCAAATACTTAGCGGACAAGAAGGCCGGCAAAACAAAAGGTATATGTGATATACATGTAATTGATGTGTACCTTACCAGTACTCGTAGTAGCTCTTGGGTATTTGATACCGGTGCAGTTGCTCACATTTGTAACTCAAAACAGGAGCTGCGGAATAAACGGAGACTGGCGAAGGACGAGGTGACGATGCGCGTCGGGAATGGTTCCAAGGTCGATGTGATCGCCGTCGGCACGCTACCTCTACATTTACCTACGGGATTAGTTTTAAACCTCAATAATTGTTATTTAGTGCCAAGTTTGAGCATGAACATTGTGTCTGGATCTCGTTTAATTCGAGATGGCTACTCATTTAAATCCGAGAATAATGGTTGTTCTATTTATATGAGAGATATGTTTTATGGTCATGCTCCGATGGTTAATGGTTTATTCTTAATGAATCTCGTACGTGATGATACACATATTCATAGTGTTAATACCAAAAGAGTTAAAGTTGATAACAATAGTCCCACATATTTGTGGCACTGCCGCCTTGGTCACATAGGTGTCAAACGCATGAAGAAGCTCCATGCAGATGGACTTTTAGAGTCTCTTGATTATGAATCATTTGACACGTGCGAACCATGCCTCATGGGTAAACTGACCAAGACTCCGTTCTCAGGAACAATGGAGCGAGCAACCAACTTATTGGAAATCATACATACCGATGTGTGCGGTCCAATGAGTGTTGAGGCTCGCGGTGGCTATCGTTATGTTCTCACCCTCACTGATGACTTGAGTAGATATGGGTATGTCTACTTAATGAAACACAAATCTGAGACCTTTGAAAAGTTCAAGGAATTTCAGAGTGAGGTTGAAAATCAACGTGATAAAAGGATCAAGTTTCTACGATCAGATCGTGGAGGAGAATACTTGAGTCATGAATTTGGCACACACTTAAGAAAATGTGGAATAGTTTGACAACTCATGCCACCTGGAACACCTCAGCGTAATGGTGTGTCCGAACGTCGTAATCGCACTCTATTAGATATGGTGCGATCTATGATGTCTCTTACCGACTTACCGCTATCTTTTTGGGGCTATGCTTTAGAGACTGCCGCATTCACTTTAAATAGGGCTCCGTCGAAATCCGTTGAGACGACACCGTATGAATTATGGTTTGGGAAGAAACCTAAGCTGTCGTTTCTAAAAGTTTGGGGATGCGATGCTTATGTCAAGAAACTTCAACCTGAGAAGCTCGAACCCAAGTCGGAAAAATGCGTCTTCATAGGATACCCGAAAGAAACTGTTGGGTATACCTTCTGAAGGAAATATGCCCTAGAGGCAATAATAAAGTTATTTTTTATTTCCTTACATATCATGATAAATGTTTATTATTCATGCTAGAATTGTATTAACTGGAAACATAATACATGTGTGGATACATAGACAAACAGAGTGTCACTAGTATGCCTCTACTTGACTAGCTTGTTAATCAAAGATGGTTAAGTTTCCTAACCATGGAGAAAGGAGTTGTCATTTGATTAACAAGGTCACATCATTAGTTGAATGATCTGATTGACATGACCCATTCCATTAGCATAGCACCTGATCGTTTAGTATGTTGCTGTTGCTTTTATCCATGACTTATACATGTTCCTTTGACTATGAGATTATGCAACTCCCGTTTGCCGGAGGAACACTTTGGGTGCTACCAAACGTCACAACGTAACTGGGTGATTATAAAGGAGTACTACAGGTGTCACCAAAGGTAGATGTTGGGTTGGCGTATTTCGAGATTAGGATTTGTCACTCCAATTGTGGGAGAGGTATCTCTGGGCCCTCTCGGTAATGCACATCACTTAAGCCTTGCAAGCATTGCAACTAATGAGTTAGTTGCGGTATGATGTATTACGGAATGAGTAAAGAGACTTGCCGGTAACGAGATTGAACTAGGTATTGGATACCGACGATCGAATCTCGGGCAAGTAACATACCGATGGACAAAGGGAACAACGTATGTTGTTATGCGGTCTGACCGATAAAGATCTTCGTAGAATATGCACCCCATGGACACACAAGTTGATCTTCGTGATCGTTCCTTAGCCGTGTGCGGTGCCCCCCTCCACCATATTCCACCTCGAATATATTGTTGCAGTGCTTAGGCGAAGCCCTGCGCCGGTAGTACATCAAGATTGTCACCACGCCGTCGTGCTGACGGAACTCCTCCCCGAAGCTTTGCTGGATCGGAGCTAGGGGTGCGTCATCGAGCTGAACGTGTGCCAAGAACTCGGAGGTGCCGGAGTAACGGTGCTTGGATCGGTCGGATCGGGAAGACATACGACTACTTCCTCTACGTTGTGTCAACGCTTCCGCTTCGGTCTACGAGGGTACGTAGACAACACTCTCCCCTCTCGTTGCTATGCATCACCATGATCTTGCGTGTGCGTAGGAAAATTTTGAAATTACTACGTTCCCCAACAGTGGTATCAGAGCCTAGGTTTTTATGGTTTGATGTTATTTGCACGAGTAGAACACAAGTGAGTTGTGGACGATACAAGTCATACTGCCTACCAGCATGTCATACTTTGGGTCAGCTGTCGGGGATATACCCCGCGGTGTAAACCGGACGGAAGTTAACCCGGCCGGACTTGGCGATATTCGTCTGGTGACCCGCCCAGACCTGGCGGTTTACCAGCAACCCGTCGGGACGTTGTAACTCACTGGTAACCCGACGGGTTGGGTCAGAAGAGCGACAAGACCAGGTGGCCCGTCTGGCGGTTCTGGAAGGCCGGTTCAACTATTGAGGGCCGGTTTAGGAAAGGAATATTTGCCTTACAAGGAGTTAAAGCCAGGACTTGTATCCGGTTTGTATTAGAGATAGACTAGTCCTAATCCCAATAGGACTCCACATGTAAACCGCCCCTTCAGCATATATAAGGAGGGGCAGGGCTCCCCAAAGAGGGACAGGTTAGAAGCAAGAAACAATATCTAGGGCTAGACACAAAGAGGAGAGCCGGCTTACGGCGACTCCCTCATGAGCATAATGAGACCTAGCCACAAACAGCATGTAGGGCTATTCCGGATGATGTTTCCCGGGGCCCAGAGCTTGTTAAATCCTCGTCTTGTGTGATGATCCGTCTTGCGTCTCTCGATTCCGACCAACCCCTTCAAGCTACCGCATAGATGCGTTGGCCTCGCGACTAAGCCCTGACACTAAGGACATCTGCCGTGAAAATTCCACGACAGTTGGCGCCCACCGTGGGGCTCGCGCACGGTGGTGTTGAGTTCTTGTAGGGATCTTTTTTAGGGTTCGAGAAGTTTGCAAATTTCCGCATAAAGAAAGCCGGTTTGAGCAGCGCGAGCAAGGTTGAGGCGAGAGTTCGGGTTATGCGTCTGCACGCCGCCGCGAGTCGCCGTTTTCATTGCAGGTTCGACCAAAAAGCCGCTACTCGTATCCAAGATGGATACAAAGCCGAACTGGCCAGTGCTGTCCACGTATGTTTCCTAAGGCAGAGGCAGCAAGAATTTTTCGAGCAGTAATACAACAGCCCAAATGCTATTACTTCAAAGTCTTCAACTAGTACTGGACACGTCAAGCTACAGCGTTCAGTACCTACTACAACGGTGGCAGACGTACATCCCTCAAAACCTGCAAAGGAGAGGTCCACAAGGGCTGCTCATCGATCTGCGTTAAAAGCCAACAGATAAACGGGGGACGGCGGTCGGTACAAGTCCCCAGAGCTTGAGGCTGGCTTTGCAGGGGCCATGACCCGGAAGATACGGACATGGGATTAGTAAAACCGATCATGATTTGGAAAAGGAAAACCAGATATGGATTGGACTCCGATTCTGCTGGCTCGCATCGTCGCTGCGGTCCGCCGCCGCTGGCCTGCCTCTGCTGTGGATGGCAATCTTCGAGTCGCCTGTGCCGCGCTCCATATAGAGCCGCCAGGGCGCATCCCCGTCGGCCGTCCTTCGCCTCCGTTATACCGGGTGTTTTTGTTGTCAGCGGCCTCGTCTTCAAACTGCCGTTCTGGACCGCCAGCCGCCTTTTTTCTTTTGCTGAGGCATCCATCTTGAGCCGGTCGTGCTGCCCTCCTACTGCCAGCGCCGCGTCCGCTCTCGCGTTTGCACCGGTTTACAACACCACGGACGACTCACCCGTCTGCTCTCATGGCGGTTCACGCGTCCGCACCGGCTTACAAACGTCGTGGCCGACTCACCCATCCGCAGCGGTTTACCACACCGCGGCCGGTTCACCCGTGAAGCGATTTCAGTTTCACATAGCGATCGTCAATTTCATGGCGGATTATTTCCGGCCTGACATATCAGGTGATATCTATCTAAAACATATTTCATTGACACATATTATTTTGTCAAAGAGCAGTTTATCTTTGCCTTGGTCTGCAATACAGTTTATGCAGGACAATTGTTCATTACAAATGAGGAGCTATGTTACGGGCACGGAGCATGCGTTAGCAACGTTCTGCACGGGTGTTTCGTCCGTGTCCTGCCATCCGGTGAATAAACGTGAGAAGGTCGTCGTCCCTGAGGCCCGGTTTACATCAGCTTGCCGGGACCGCGCCCGTGATTAACTCGCCCGTTCAAACCTGTTTACGAGACCGGTGCCGATCTTCCCCGTCCGCACCGGCTTACAATGTCGCGGCCGACTCATCTGTCCATGCTGCCTCTGATGTTGCGGTCGTCTCTGCTGTCCGTCTCTCGCGGCCTGGTCTACATCAACACACTGGGCCGCACCTGTCTGCATGAGCTGTTTATTGGGTATGAGCAAGTCACAGCTTGGGTAGTCCGGTGTTTCTTTCAAATTGGAGGCAAATTATTATCAACCGCCGTCTGCACTGGAGGGATCAATGGGCAGGCGCACAAGTCGCCGCCGCTACTGTTTGGTTAAACTTCAAATCACCAGTTGGAAGGAACCATTGGCCGAGTTGCTGACACGGTTCATACGGGATCATTTACAACCCGCCACAATCACCTCAACCTTCTATGGATTCATATCGTGATATCAATACCAATGATATACAAGGTATGCCGGTTTATATCACGGTCAAATATGGAGAATCTCAAGCCAACTCCTCGAGTCACCTTGAGACTTGGGGGCTACGATGATATGACGCAGTGCAGCAAGCCTTGCCAGTTTTAGCCGGTTTAAGAACCCGAGGACGATGGAGGAAAAGATAACCCGATCCCGGAGGCTACTGTTATGTTGATGAAAATTTAAAGGCCGTCAGAAAATTTCCGGCTTGGAAAGTATATGACAGTTACAAAGTCCCGACTCAATGAAGAAGTCTCGGATCATGAGAAAGGTTTCCGGTTTGAAACCTGGCTGAAGGGAAGTCAGTATCACTGAAGCTCTCAAATATCCGGTTTACAATCCGGTTCAAGAGAAATCTATTCTCCCACAAAGTTCTGAAGCGCTCAGATCCGGTTTAACAATGTCCGGTTCAAAAAGGAATTAATTTCTCGCAAGTTCGAGCTTAAAGGCCGTCAGAAAATTTCCGGCTGAAAATGAAGATTCCGGTTTAAAATCCGGTTCAAGGGAAAGATGTCTCCCACAGCTTTGAAGCTTTCAATATCCGGTTCAAGATCCCGGTTCAAGAAGAATTTACCTCTTGCAAAAAAGTTAAAAATTACCGAAGAGGACCTGCTGCCATGATGCACGGTTCAAACATGGGTATCCGGCCTTATTGGCTTGGCATGTTATTTATCACATGGGGGCTCCCGCTTTGTAAAGCGGGGTATCTATTCTTTATATCATGCGTGGTTACACGGAGTTGATTCGCTTTAGGGCAACCTCCGGTTTACCCCTTGAGGTCGCTTCACAGAAGAGCAACAAAGTCAGTTGGGGACCTAGTCGACTTGAACCGTAGCTACACCTCCTGGGAGCTTGGTCATGTCTTGACGACGGTAATGCCTTCTGGCTGGCACATTTGCCACTAAGTCAGTTGGGGACCTAATCGACTTGAACCGTAGTTACACCTTATGGGAGCTCGGTCATGTCTTGATGATGGTAATGCCTTCTGATCGGCTTTTAAACAGCCAATAAGTCATTTGGGGGCTTGGTCGTGTCCGAACCAATGCAATGCCACTTGATCGGCCCTAGGCCACTGAGTCACTTGGGGGCTTGGTCGAATCCGAACCAATGCAATGCCACTTGGCCGGCGTAAACGCCACGCGTCATTTTGGGGTCCTGGCTGACTGGCACCATCGCTACGCCTTCGGGGGGCTTGGTTGCGTCTGACCATGGTAATTCCATCTGACCAAGCTCAGTAGAGCTCTTCTTTTGCAAAAAGTTGTTGCCATTGTTTTTGCTTTAATAGCCTTTCTTGAGAAGTTGCTATTTTATTTGCGTTTTTTAAACTGACAGTATTTTGTACCGGTTCAAACAGCTAAATTGGCGGAACACGGTCCATTTTTAGACCGGAGATTATCTGCCCGGTTTGATTTTCTGTTACCATCCTATTATGGGTAAACCGGTGTTTATCGACCCGGATCGGCTTTCAACTACAAGTTGTGAGTACATGGTCAAGTTATAATCCGGAGATTATCATCCCGGTCTGGTTTGACTACAAGTCACCAGTATTATATATGGTTAATCCGGTGTTCATCACAGCCCGGTACGGTTTTATCATAAGCCGGCACAATATGGAAGGAGTTATCATTACTCAAAATTGGGGTTATCACTCTTACTACAAAAAGTTGGTAAACCAACGATGTGATTCAATGTCGCAGGTATGATATATTTCATATTTTTAAGTGCAGCCTTGGTTATAAACCTAGGTTATATATTGGGCATTATGACCCGTCCGGCGGTAAACCGCCAGGACACTTTAAACTTGTTGTATGCAGAAACAGGTTGAATAACGCATGGTTATAAATTATCTGGTGTTTATTAAACCGGCCTGGCTTTAAGACGATAAGTCGCCAGTATGATGATAACTTATCCGGTGTTTGTTAAACCGGCCTGGCTTTAAGACGATAAGTCGCCAGTATGATGATAACTTATCCGGTGTTTGTTAAACCGGCCTGGCTTTAAGACGATAAGTCGCCAGTATGATGATAACTTATCCGGTGTTTGTTAAACCGGCCTGGCTTTAAGACGATAAAGTTGCCAGTATATGATGAGAAATTATCCAGTGTTTATTAAACCGGTCTGGCTTTGGACTATAAGTCGCCAGTATATGTTTGGATTGTGTCATTGGAATCATGCGCTTATAAGTTATTGGATTATATTATTCAAATAGCCAAACTTGGCTAAATTTTCATTATGATATTGGATGAATAAGGTTTTTCACACCAGATTATATTATCTTGAATAGCCATCATGGCTGGATTTTTATTATGGTTATCAATAACCAGTATTATAATTAAGGTTTTCAAAGTCGCTTTAGCGCAATGCCTATCATATTATCAATGGATACGATTTATTCTACAATTGAAGGAATAGTCCCGAGTCGCTACACGCTTACTACCCGGCACTTGGGGGCTACATTGTTCAAAGTTGATATTCAAATATGCAAGTCTCATGTCGCTGCAAGCATGCACCATGACACTTGGGGGCTAATGCAAAGTCATTTTTGCTCATCTTATTCAAGACCCAACTCATCACATCGTAATGAGCTGGCCCTTGGGGGCTACCAATTGCTCCCGTCAACTATTCAAAGTACAAAGCTTTTTTCCATTATATTGAAGGGTTCACTGCTCAGTTGGTAAAGCACAAGGCTCTTAACCTTGTGGACGTGAATTCAAGCCTCATTATGGGGGTTACATCATATGATGTTATTTTCATTGAAGTATATATATCAAAGTCCCAGCTCAATATTATCTTACTGAGCCGGCCCTTGGGGGCTACACATTGCTGTTCTAAGTTTACAAGATTATATTTACAAAGTCCCTGCTGATTATTACATAATGACCCGGCCCTTGGGGGCTACATTGGTTGAAGTTTTATGGGCATCAGTCAATTACAAGTCCCAGGTTGCTGCAAGCATGACAACCCGGTACTTGGGGGCTACAGGTATTATATTATTATCGAAGAAACATTTTCAAATTCTCTGTTGAGCAAATTAGATTGACCCGGCATCACCAATCATTATGACCCTGTGGCTGCAACCCGGTGTCATCAATAATCATAAACCGATGTTGGCAACAATCATGAACCGGTGTCTGCAACAATCATAATCCGGGGTCATCAGTTTTTATAACCCGGCCATTTGATAATGTTAAACCAGCAAGTTTTCAAGACCGGGATCATCTTCAAACCGGCTGAATATCAGATGAATATTTCAAGACCAATATTTCTTAAACCGGCGTTTTGGAAGCCGACTCAAGTGGATTATTTCTTCACAATATTTTTCTGTGAGAAACCAATGTCAACAAATTGAGTATGACGCTGGCTTATTGACCTGGATTTTCTAGAAGGAGGAAATGACAAGGACTTAAGGATGATCAGGTGCCGGTTTACAAGAATTCTTAACCCGGAGTACAACCTATCAAATTTGTTCTTATGTTTATTTGCAGCATAAGTTTACCATGGATAAATCCAAGCTAAACTTGGGGGCTAATGTCGGGGATATACCCCGCGGTGTAAACCGGCCGGAAGTTAACCTGGCCGGACTTGGCGATATTCGTCTGGTGACCCGCCCAGACCTAACGGTTTACCAGCAACCCGTCGGGACGTTGTAACTCACTGGTAACCCGACGGGTTGGGTCAGAAGAGCGACAAGACCAGGTGGCCCGTCTGGCGGTTCTGGAAGGCCGGTTCAACTATTGAGGGCCGGTTTAAGAGGAAAGGAATATTTGCCTTACAAGGAGTTAAAGCCAGGACTTGTATCCGGTTTGTATTAGAGATAGACTAGTCCTAATCCCAATAGGACTCCACATGTAAACCGCCCCTTCAGCATATATAAGGAGGGGCAGGGCTCCCCAAAGAGGGACAGGTTAGAAGCAAGAAACAATATCTAGGGCTAGACACAAAGAGGAGAGCCGGCTTACGGCGACTCCCTCATGAGCATAATGCGACCTAGCCACAAACAGCATGTAGGGCTATTCCGGATGATGTTTCCCGGGGCCCGGAGCTTGTTAAATCCTCGTCTTGTGTGATGATCCGTCTTGCGTCTCTCGATTCCGACCAACCCCTTCAAGCTACCGCATAGATGCGTTGGCCTCGCGACTAAGCCCTGACACTAAGGACATCTGCCGTGACAATTCCACGACATCAGCGGTATTGTTGGATGAGACGACCCGGACCAACCTTACGCGTACGCTTACGCGAGACCGGTTCCCTCGACGTGCTTTGCACACAGATGGCTTGCGGGAGACTGTCTCACCAACTTTAGTTGAACCGAGTATGGCTACGCCCGGTCCTTGAGAAGGTTAAACGGAGTCTATTTGACGAAGTATCGTTGTGGTTTTGATGCGTAGGTGAGATTGGTTCTTGCTTCAGCCCGTAGCAGCCACGTAAAATTTGCAACAAACAAAGTAGAGGACGTCTAACTTGTTTTTGCAGGGCATGTTGTGATGTGATATGGTCAAGACATGATGCTAAATTTTATTGTATGAGATGATCATGTTTTGTAACCGAGCTATCGGCAACCGGCAGGAGCCGTATGGTTGTCGCTTTATTGTATGCAATGCAATCGCCCTGTAATGCTTTACTTTATCACTAAGCGGTAGCGATAGTCGTAGAAGCATAAGATTGGCGAGACGACAACGATGCTACGATGGAGATCAAGGTGTCGCGCCGGTGACGATGGTGATCATGACAGTGCTGCGGAGATGGAGATCACAAGCACAAGATGATGATGGCCATATCATATCACTTTTATTGATTGCATGTGATGTTTATCTTTTATGCATCTTATCTTGCTTTGATTGACGGTAGCATTATAAGATGATCTCTCACTAATTATCAAGAAGTGTTCTCCCTGAGTATGCACCGTTGCGAAAGTTTTTCGTGCTGAGACACCACGTGATGATCGGGTGTGATAGGCTCTACGTTCAAATACAACGGGTGCAAAACAGTTGCACACGCGGAATACTCAGGTTATACTTGACGAGCTATGCATATAAGATATGACCTCGGAACACGGAGACCGAAAGGTCGAGCGTGAATCATATAGTAGATATGATCAACATGATGATGTTCACCATTGAAAACTAATCCATTTCACGTGATGATCGGTTATGGTTTAGTTTGATTTGGATCACGTGATCACTTAGAGGATTAGAGGGATGTCTATCTAAGTGGGAGTTCTTAAGTAATATGATTAATTGAACTTTAATTTATCATGAACTTAGTCCTAGTAGTATTAGCATATCTATGTTGTAGATCAATAGCTCGCGTTGTTGCTTCCCTATGTTTATTTTGATATGTTCCTAGAGAAAATTGTGTTGAAAAATATTAGTAGCAATGATGCGGATTGGATCCGTGATCTAAGGTTTATCCTCATTGCTGCACAGAAGAATTATGTCCTTAATGCACCGCTAGGTGACAGACCTATTGCAGGAGCAGATGCAGACGTTATGAACGTTTGGCTAGCTCAATATGATGACTACTTGATAGTTTAGTGCACCATGCTTAACGGCTTAGAATCGGGACTTCAAAGACGTTTTGAACGTCATGGACCATATGAGATGTTCCAGTAGTTGAAGTTAATATTTCAAGCAACTACCCGAGTTGAGGGATATGAAGTCTCCAACAAGTTCTATAGCTAAAAGATGGAGGAGAATCGCTCAACTAGTGAGCATGTGCTCAGATTATCTGGGTACTACAATCGCTTGAATCAAGTGGGAGTTAATCTTCCAGATAAGATAGTGATTGACAGAATTCTCTAGTCACCATCACCAAGTTAGTAGAACTTCGTGATGAACTATAGTATGCAAGGGATGACGAAAACGACTCCCGAACTTTTTCATAATGATGAAATCGATGGAGGTAGAAATCAAGAAAGAGCATCAAGAGTTGATGGTTGACAAGATCACTAGTTTCAAGTAAAGGGCAAAGGGAAGAAGGGGAACTTCAAGAAGAACGGCAAGCAAGTTGCTGCTCAAGTGAAGAAGCCCAAGTCTGGACCTAAGCCTGAGAATGAGTGCGTTTACTGCAAAGGGACTGGTCACTGGAAGCGGAACTGCCCCAAGTATTTGGCGGATAAGAAGGATGGCGAAGTGAACAAAGGTATATTTGATATACAGATTATTGATATGTATTTTACTAGTGTTCATAGCAACCCCTCGGTATTTGATACTGGTTCAGTTGCTAAGAGTAGTAACTCGAAACGGGAGTTGCAGAATGAACAAAACTAGTTAAGGGTGAAGTGACGATGAAAGTTGGAAGTAGTTCCAAGATTGATATGATCATCATCGCACACTCCCTATACTTTCGGGATTAGTGATGAACCTAAATAAGTGTTATTTGGTGTTTGCGTGGAGCATAAATATGATTTGATCATGTTTATTGCAATACGATTATTCATTTAAGTTAGAGAACAATTGTTGTTCTGTTTACATGAATAGAACCTTTTATGGACATACACACCTAATGAAAATAGTTCATTGGATCTCGATCGTAGTGATACACATATTCATAATATTGAAACCAAAAGATGCGAAGTTAATAATGATAGTGCAACCTATTTGTGGCACTGCCGTTTAGGTCATATTGGTGTAAAGCGCATGAAGAAACTCCATGCTGATGGGATTTTGGAATCACTTGATTATGAATCACTTGATGCTTGCGAACCATGCCTCTTGGGCAAGATGACTAAAATGCCGTTCTCCGGAACAATGGAGCAAGCAACAGATTTGTTGGAAATCATACATACTGATGTATGTGGTCCGATGAATATTAAGGCTCGCGACAAGTATCATTATTTTCTAACCTTCACAAATGATTTGAGCAGATATGGGTATATCTACTTGATGAAACATAAGTCTGAAACATTTGAAAAGTTCAAAGAATTTCAGAGTGAAGTAGAGAATCATTGTAACAAGAAAATAAAAGTTACTACGATATGATCGCAGAGGTAAAACATTTGAGTTACGAGTTTGGCCTTCAGTTAAACAATGTGGAATAGTTTCACTACTCACGCCACCTGGAACACCACAGCATAATGGTGTGTCCGAACGTCATAACCGTACTTTATTGATATAGTGCAATCTATGATGTTTCTTACCGATTTACCACTATCGTTTTGGGGTTATGCATTAGAGACAGCTGCATTCACGTTAAATAGGGCGCCATCTAAATCCGTTGAGACAACACTATATGAACTGTGGTTTAGCAAGAAACCAAAGTTTTCGTTTCTTAAAGTTTGGGGTTGTGATGCTTATGTGAAAAAAGTTTCATCCTGATAAGCTCAAACCCAAATCAGAGAAATATGTCTTCATAGGATACCCAAAGGAGACAGTTGGGTACACCTTCTATCACAGATACGAAGGCAAGACATTCGTTGCTAAGAATGGATCCTTTCTAGAGAAGGAGTTTCTCTCGAAAGAAGTGAGTGGGAGGAAAGTAGAACTTGATGAGGTAACTGTACCTATTCCCTTGTTGGAAACCAGTACATCACAGGAACCAGTTTCTGTGACGTCAAAACCAACTAGTGAGGAGGTTGATGATGATGATCATAGAACTACAGAACAAGTTACTACAGAACCTCGTAGATCAACCAGAGTAAGATCCGCACCAGAGTGGTATGGCAATCCTGTTCTGGAAGTCATGCTACTAGATCATGATGAACCTACGAACTATGAAGAAGCGATGGTGAGCCCAGATTCCGCAAAATGGCTTAAAGCCATGAAATCTGAGATGGGATCCATGTATGAGAACAAAGTATGGACTTTGATGGATTTGCCCGATGATCGGCAAGCCATAGAAAATAAATGGATCTTCAAGAGGAAGACAGAAGCTGATAGTAGTGTTACTATCTACAAAGCTATAATTGTCGCAAAAGGTTTTCGACAAGTTCAAGGTGTTGACTACGATGAGAGTTTCTCACTCGTATCCATGCTTAAGTCTGTCCGAATCATGTTAGCAATTGCCGCATTTTATGAAATCTGGCAAACGGATAAAACAAAACTGCATTCCTTAATGGATTTATTAAAGAAGAGTTGTATATGATGCAACCAGAAGGTTTTGTAAATCCTAAAGGTGTTAACAAAATATGCAAGCTCCAGCGATCCATCTGTGGACTGGTGCAAGCATCTCGGAGTTGGAATACACGCTTTGATAAGTTGATCAAAGCATATAGTTTTATACAGACTTGCGGTGAAGCCTGTATTTACAAGAAAGTGAGTGGGAGCACTACAGCATTTTTGATAAGTATATGTATGACATATTGTGGATCAGAAATGATGTAGAATTATTCTGTAAAGCACAAAGGAGTGTTTGAAAGAAGTTTTTCAAAGGAAGACCTCGGTGAAGCTGCTTACATATTGAGTATCAATATCTATAGAGATAGATCAAGACGCTTGATAAGTTTTTTTCAATGAGTACATACCTTGACAAGATTTTGAAGTAGTTTAAAATGGAACAGTCAAAGAAAGAGTTCTTTCCTGTGTTACAAGGTGTGAAATTGAGTAAGACTCAAAGCCTGACCACGACAGAAGATAGAAAGAGAATGAAAGTCATTCCCTATGCCTCGACCATAGGTTCTATAAAGTATGCCATGTTGTTTACCAGATCTATTGTGTACCCTACACTGAGTTTGGCAAGGGAGTACAATAGTGATCTAGGAGTAGATCACTCGACAGCGGTCAAAATTATCTTTGTGGAATAAGGATATGTTTCTCGATTATGGAAGTGAAAAAAGGTTCGTCGTAAAGGGTTACGTCGATGCAAGTTTTGACACCGATCTGGATGACTCTAAGTCTCGATCTAGATACATATTGAAAGTGGGAGCAATTAGCTAGAGTAGCTCCGTGCAGAGCATTGTAGACATAGAAAATTGCAAAATACATAACGGATCTGAATGTGGCAGACCCGTTGACTAAACTTCTCTCACAAGCAAAACATGATCACACCGTAGTACTCTTTGGGTGTTAATCACATAGCGATGTGAACTAGATTACTGAATCTAGCAAACCCTTTGGGTGTTGGTCACATGGCGATGTGAACTATGGGTGTTAATCACATGATGATGATGTGAACTATCGAGTTAATCACATGGTGATGTGAGTTAATCACATGGTGATGTGACCTAGATTATTGACTCTAGTGCAAGTGGGAGACTGAAGGAAATATGCCCTAGAGGCAATAATAAAGTTATTATTTATTTCCTTACATATCATGATAAATGTTTATTATTCATGCTAGAATTGTATTAACTGGAAACATAATACACGTGTGGATACATAGACAAACAGAGTGTCACTAGTATGCCTCTACTTGACTAGCTTGTTAATCAAAGATGGTTAAGTTTCCTAACCATGGAGAAAGGAGTTGTCATTTGATTAACAAGGTCACATCATTAGTTGAATGATCTGATTGACATGACCCATTCCATTAGCATAGCACCCGATCGTTTAGTATGTTGCTGTTGCTTTTATCCATGACTTATACATGTTCCTTTGACTATGAGATTATGCAACTCCCGTTTGCCGGAGGAACACTTTGGGTGCTACCAAACGTCACAACGTAACTGGGTGATTATAAAGGAGTACTACAGGTGTCACCAAAGGTAGATGTTGGGTTGGCGTATTTCGAGATTAGGATTTGTCACTCCAATTGTGGGAGAGGTATCTCTGGGCCCTCTCGGTAATGCACATCACTTAAGCCTTGCAAGCATTGAAACTAATGAGTTAGTTGCGGGATGATGTATTACGGAACGAGTAAAGAGACTTGCCGGTAACGAGATTGAACTAGGTATTGGATACCGACGATCGAATCTCGGGCAAGTAACATACCGATGGACAAAGGGAACAACGTATGTTGTTATGCGGTCTGACCGATAAAGATCTTCGTAGAATATGTAGGAGCCAATATGGGCATCCAGGTCCCGCTATTGGTTATTGACCGGAGATGTGTCTCGGTCATGTCTACATTGTTCTCGAACCGTAGGGTCCGCACGCTTAAGGTTACGATGACAGTTATTATGAGTTTATGAGTTTTGATGTACCGAAGGAGTTCGGAGTCCCGGATGAGATCGGGGACATGACGAGGAGTCTCGAAAGGGTCGAGACGTAAAGAGCGATATATTGGACGACTATATTCGGACATCGGAAAGGTTCTGAGTGGTTCGGGTATTTATCGGAGTACCGGAGAGTTACGGGAATTCGTATTGGGCCTCATTGGGCCATACGGGAAAGGAGAGAAAGGGACCAAAAGGTGGCAGCGCCCCTCCCCTTGCTCTAGTCCGAATTGGACTAGGGAAGGGGGGCGCCCCCTTCCTTCCTTCTCCTTCTCTCTTCCCTTTCCTTCTCTCCTACTCCCCCTACAAGGAAGAACTCCTAGTTGGACTAGGAAAGGGGGAATCCTACTCCCGGTGGGAGTAGGACTCCCCTTGGCGCGCGAAACATAGGGCCGGCCTCCTCCCTCCCTTGCTCCTTTATATACGGGGCAGGGGTGTGATAGCCTGGCTTATTAGGGATGATAGACTACTCATATCAATAAGGAATTCCTTCTTTTTCGGGAGCCCATTCGGACAGAACTCCAAAGTTAAGCGTGCTCAGCTTGGAGTAGTGTCAGGATGGGTGACGGACCGGGAAGTTGCTCCCGGGTGCGCACGAGTGAGGACAAAGTGCGCAGAAAAGACTAGTATTGATCTGTGGGGCCAGTCTAGATCCCGCCAGGAGTAACGACCACCGGCGGGTGTGTCCGGGGCGTTACAAGTTGGTATCAGAGCCGACCCTCGCGGTTACACGGATGGTTGCGGATAGGTGCGTGGTCATGTTGTTCATGACATTTGTGATCCGTCGTGGCACCCGGCATGGCACATGTACCGGACTGGAAGCACAGACGTTTGTGCCAAGAGGGAACGTTCCTGTGGCCCGACGAGGACGTCGGTTCCTCTGAGTGGGGGTGTATGTGATAGCCTGGCTTATTAGGGATGATAGACTACTCATATCAATAAGGAATTCCTTCTTTTTCGGGATCCCATTCGGACAGAACTCCAAAGTTAAGCGTGCTCAGCTTGGAGTAGTGTCAGGATGGGTGATCGACCGGGAAGTTGCTCCCGGGTGCGCACGAGTGAGGACAAAGTGCGTAGAAAAGACTAGTATTGATCTGTGGAGCCAGTCTAGATCCCGCCAGGAGTAACGACCACCGGCGGGTGTGTCCGAGGCGTTACAAGGGGGCACCCCATGGACACACAAGTTGATCTTCGTGATCGTTCCTTAGCCGTGTGCGGTGCCCCCCTCCACCATATTCCACCTCGAATATATCGTTGCAGTGCTTAGGCGAAGCCCTGCGCCGGTAGTACATCAAGATTGTCACCACGCCGTCGTGCTGACGGAACTCCTCCCCGAAGCTTTGCTGGATCGGAGCTAGGGGTGCGTCATCGAGCTGAACGTGTGCCAAGAACTCGGAGGTGCCGGAGTAACGGTGCTTGGATCGGTCGGATCGGGAAGACGTACGACTACTTCCTCTATGTTGCGTCAACGCTTTCGCTTCGGTCTACGAGGGTACGTAGACAACACTCTCCCCTCTCGTTGCTATGCATCACCATGATCTTGCGTGTGCGTAGGAAAATTTTGAAATTACTACGTTCCCCAACACCTTCTACCTCAGATCCGAAGGCAAGATCTTTGTTGCCAAGAATGGATCCTTTCTAGAGAAAGAGTTTCTCTCGAAAGAAGTAAGTGGGAGGAAACTAGAACTTGATGAAGTGTTACCTCTTGAACCGGAAAATGGCGAAACTCAAGAAAACGTTCCTGAGGTGCCTGCACCGACTAGAGAGGAAATTAATGATGATGATCAAGATACTTCTAATCAAGCTCCTACTGAAATTCGAAGGTCCACAAGGACACGTTCCGCACCAGAGTGGTACGGGAACCCTGTCTTGGAAATCATGTTGTTAGACAACGGTGAACCTTCGAACTATGAGGAAGCAATGGCGGGCCTGGATTCCGACAAATGGCTGGAAGCCATGAAATCCGAGATAGGATCCATGTATGAAAACGAAGTATGGACTTTGACTGACTTGCCCGTTGAACGGCGAGCCATAGAAAATAAATGGATCTTTAAGAAGAAGACAGACGCGGATGGTAATGTGACCATCTATAAAGCTCGACTTGTCGCTAAGGGTTATCGACAAGTTCAAGGAATTGACTACGATGAGACTTTCTCACCGGTAGCGAAGCTGAAGTCCGTCCGAATCATGTTAGCAATTGCCGCATACTATGATTATGAGATATGGCAAATGGACGTCAAAACGGCATTCTTTAATGGTTTCCTTAAGGAAGAATTGTATATGATGCAGCCGGAAGGTTTTGTCGATCCTAAGAATGCTGACAAGGTGTGCAAGCTCCAACGCTCGATTTATGGGTTGGTGCAAGCATCTCGGAGTTGGAACATTCGCTTTGATGAGATGATCAAAGCGTTTGGGTTTACACAGACTTATGGAGAAGCCTGCGTTTACAAGAAAGTGAGTGGGAGCTCTGTAGCATTTCTCATATTATATGTAGACGACATACTTTTGATGGGAAATGATATAGAACTCTTGGACAGCATTAAGGCCTACTTGAATAAGAGTTTTTCAATGAAGGACCTTGGAGAAGCTGCTTATATATTAGGCATCAAGATCTATAGAGATAGATCGAGACGCCTCATAGGTCTTTCACAAAGCACATACCTTGATAAAATATTGAAGAAGTTCAATATGGATCAATCTAAGAAAGGGTTCTTACCTGTGTTACAAGGTGTGAAATTGAGCTCAGCTCAATGTCCGACCACGGCAGAAGATATAGAAGAGATGAGTGTCATCCCCTATGCCTCAGCCATAGGTTCTATTATGTATGCCATGCTGTGTACCAGACCTGATGTAAACCTTGCCGTAAGTTTGGTGGGAAGGTACCAAAGTAATCCCGGCAAGGAACACTGGACAGCGGTCAAGAATATACTGAAGTACCTGAAAAGGACTAAGGAAATGTTTCTCGTTTATGGAGGTGACGAAGAGCTCGTCGTAAAGGGTTACGTCGACGCTAGCTTCGACACAGATCTGGATGACTCTAAGTCACAAACCGGATACGTGTATATTTTGAATGGTGGGGCAGTAAGCTGGTGCAGTTGCAAGCAAAGCGTCGTGGCGGGATCTACATGTGAAGCGGAGTACATGGCAGCCTCGGAGGCAGCACATGAAGCAATTTGGGTGAAGGAGTTCATCACCGACCTCGGAGTCATACCCAATGCGTCGGGGCCAATCAAACTCTTCTGTGACAACACTGGAGCTATTGCACTTGCAAAGGAGCCCAGGTTTCACAAGAAGACCAGGCACATCAAGCGTCGCTTCAACTCCATTCGTGAAAATGTTCAAGATGGAGACATAGAGATTTGTATAGTGCACACGGATCTGAATGTCGCAGATCCGTTGACTAAACCTCTCCCTAAGGCAAAACATGATCAGCACCAGAACTCTATGGGTGTTCGATTCATCACAATGTAACTAGATTATTGACTCTAGTGCAAGTGGGAGACTGTTGGAAATATGCCCTAGAGGCAATAATAAAAGCATTATTATTATATTTCCTTATTCATGATAATTGTCTTTATTCGTGCTATAATTGTGTTATCCGGAAATCATAATACATGTGTGAATAACAGACAACAATATGTCCCTAGTGAGCCTCTAGTTGACTAGCTCGTTGATCGACAGATAGTCATGGTTTCCTGACTATGGACATTGGATGTCATTGATAACGAGATCACATCATTAGGAGAATGATGTGATGGACAAGACCCAATCCTAAACATAGCATAAGATCGCTTAGTTCGTTTGCTAGAGTTTTCCAATGTCAAGTATCCTTTCCTTACACCATGAGATCGTGTAACTCACGGATACCGTAGGAGTGCTTTGGGTGTGCCAAACGTCACAACGTAACTGGGTGACTATAAAGGTATACTACGGATATCTCTGAAAGTGTCTGTTGGGTTGACATGGATCGAGACTGGGATTTGTCACTCCGCTTGACGGAGAGGTATCACCGGGCCCTCTCGGTAATGCATCATCATAATGAGCTCAATGTGATCAAAGTGTTTGATCACGGGATCATGCATTACGGTACGAGAAAATTGACTTGCCAATAACGAGATTGAACGAGGTATTGGGATACCGACGATCGAATCTCGGGCAAGTAAAATACCGATTGACAAAGGGAATCGTATACAGGATTAATTGAATCCTCGACATCGTGGTTCATCCGATGAGATCATCGTGGAGCATGTGGGAGCCAACATGGGTATCCAGATCCCGCTGTTGGTTATTGCCCGAGAGCCGTCTCGGTCATGTCTGCATGTCTCCCGAACCCGTAGGGTCTACACACTTAAGGTTCGGTGACGCTAGGGTTGTGAAGATATGTATATGCAGTAACCCGAATGTTGTTCGGAGTCCCGGATGAGATCCCGGACGTCACGAGGAGCTTCGGAATGGTCCGGAGGTAAAGAATTATATATAGAAAGTGCTGTTTTGGCCATCGGGACAAGTTTCGGGGTTATCGGTATTGTACCGGGACCACCGGAGGGTCCCGGGGGTCCACCGGGTGGGGCCACCTGCCTCGGAGGGGCCCCATGGGTTGTATGAGGAAGGGAACCAGCCCAAAGTGGGCTGGTGCGCCTCCCCCCCAAGGGCCCATGCGCCTACGGTTGGGGGGAACCCTAAAGGGGGTGCCCCCCTTGCTTGGGGGGCAAGTCCCCCTCCCTGGCCGCCGCCCCCTAGGAGATTCCATCTCCTAGGGCCGGCGCCCCCCCCCCAAGGGGCTATATAAAGGGGGGAGGGGTGGGGGGGCTGCGCACCCTTTGCCCTGGCGCCTCCCTCTCCCTCTCCAACACCTCCTCCTCCTCCGTAGAGCTCGGCGAAGCCCTGTCGGAGTACTGCGGCTCCACCATCACCACGCCGTCGTGCTGCTGCTGGAGTCTTCTTCCCCAACCTCTCCTTTGCCTTGCTGGATCAAGAAGAAGGAGACGTTACGCTGACCGTACGTGTGTTGAACGCGGAGGTGCCGTGCTTTCGGTGCTAGGATCTCCGGTGATTTGGATCACGGTGTGTACGACTACTTCATCCCCGTTCGTTGAACGCTTCCGCTCGCGATCTACAAAGTGGTATGTAGATGCAATCTCTCTCTCTCCTATGACTCGTTGCTAGATGAACTCATAGATGGATCTTGGTGAAACCGTAGGAAAAATTTTAATTTTCTGCAACGTTCCCCAACAACGTTATCTACGCCGACGGGGATATGCCAACGGTGGCCGTCGGCATAGACCTAGGCCGATGGCGATGGGCCTACGCCGACGGCCGGCGGCCGGCGGCATAGGGTGTTATTTCGGTAGTGACCCCCCCCCCCCACCCCACCCAACTCCACCCCCCTTCCCCCCTTCAATAAAATCTCTACCAGAACTGAAGCGTTGTCGTATAAGTGCTTACATGTCAATTATTTTTGTGCGCACTGTCCATGCGGGCAAAAGCAACAGCATCAGCGGCATCCTGATTTTGGACGAAATTAGATCAAATCCAATAAAAACACATAAACAAGGAACTATACAAATAAAAATGGAAAGGAATATGAAACATTTGGGAAAACAGGGGAATCCAGAAGAGCAAGGAAAATAAATCAGAAATAAGACAATACAGAAATCATTCCAAAAGTGGGAATTTACAATAACAAACCTTTACTTGTATATATAATCCCAGTTTTTAGTAACTACTCTCGGTTCAATTTGAACTGCAAAAGCTTGTTATATTTTGATATAGAGCTAGTAAAATACAATATACTTTGTGTACCGTACTATCCTTCAAATTGACACAGAAACGCCACTCAACCAAATCAGATAGAGCAGGGGTGGTTAAACATGAACAGTTTCAAGATTACTTTGACCAAGTTTACAAAAAAATATATCAACATTTAGAATACCAAATCAATAGTATTATATGATACTCTTTTGTGCAAGGCATGACAAAGGACATGCAACTCCTCGTACAAGCTATAAAAGGCCATGAACATGACATGGCGTCAAATGGAGTATTTTCCGAAAGATCAAGGCCTTCATTCGCTTGAATTTTCCTAGTTTTAGTATTTCGTTTTGCCCTAGATCTTGTAACAAAGTTGTGTACACTATTGCCATGCACATTGTGCGGAATTAGGTCACCAGCCATAGGGCCAGGTGGTGCTCTTGATTTTGTGTGGAATTAGGTCACCAACCCCAATCCATAGGGTCATGTGGTGCTCCTGACTTTGGGCGGACCAGGCACCAGCCCCAGCTAGCATCCCATTTTGCTCAGTGATCTTCGTTCTTCCCGTTGTCGCGGTATCACTCTTTTCAGGAGCTCTTCACTCGTTGTGGAACACGGGTTGCAGTCGGACACCTATATCGCTAATTTTCAAGTACTTATTTGGGGTGTTGGATGCTTGCTCCTGATTTTGTACGAGGTTTGGTGACTAGCGATTCTTGTACACACTTGTTAATGGAACGGTTTCAGCGAAAAAAGCTTTCTTACGTGCAACTTAATCGACTTACAATAACAATTTCCTAGTCGCCGCCTAAGAGATAGAGAACTTAAACAAATAAAGGAGCGGCTAGGCATCTATTGCCTTAATTTTTCAGGAGGGTCAATCAATTGTTTCTCCTCTATATGAACCGCTGGATCAAGATTCAATGGATCGTTATCTTCTTCATCTGACCGCCGACGATCCAGCCCAGGCCGATGGGCCTGCCTCCACCACCCCGCCCTCCCCATACCACCCTGGTTGCCCACCCCTGGCCATCTCTCTAATCCGGCACACCACCATAATTTCTCGACAAGCCCCCGCCCCACCTCCCACCCGCACCCGAACCGTCAACCTTCGAACTCGCCTCCGCCGGCTACAACTTGTTCTTCGATGAGGCCTTGCCTCCTTCTTCCTCCCCATGGAAATCGACTGATCCAAATTCGAAAATTGGATCAAATTCCGAATTTCTTTTTGATCCGGTTTCCCGTATAAACTCGATCAAATTTCTTTTTGAAATGAGATCAAATTCAGGTGGGGAACCCCCCATCCCGCATCAATTTAAAAACAATCAGAAATCAAGCAACTTAGTCCCAACTAAACTGAACAAATAAGTAAACTTAGAAATTTACCGTGGAGGGTATGTATGTGTATGACATACACAGCTTCTTTATGTCATTCCCTCTCCTGAGAAGACGCAGCACGATTGGTACAAAGCCATGGTTATTCCCGATTGAGGACACCCACAAGGTTGGGCACTTGGGAAGAGTATTGGTCGCGTCATCCAAGAATCTCTCCCATCCGTCTTCTGGTACCTGACAAATGAACCAATAGCTCAATGAATTAATTGCTAGAAGGATTCGACGACCGGACGACAGAAGCCGATAATAATTAATGCATGCATTCGACGCACAAGGTAGGGCAGTCGCAGCTCGTTGACCGAGTCGAACCGACGCATCAGCGGTGCCATCGCAGAGCACCGCATGACTTCTAGCCGCCGGAGATGTCGCCCGGAGTCGACGAACACGAACTGGAGGCACGTGCTCCTCCAGACAACCTCCGCCAGCTTCGGCGCGGCGACGTAGACTTTACCGACGAAAGACCTGACGTCCAGCACTTGGAGCGCAGGGGCGGCGACGTGGAGCCGGATGGCATTCCGGACGTCCGTGAACTCGAGGTGCCGGAGCGAGCCGGAGCGTATGGAGACGTCGGACGCAGCGACCAGCCTGAGCAACACCAGCCTGAGCTTCCGCAGGCGCGGGCACTGCATGGACACGAGGGCTCCCAGGGCACTGCTTTCCATGGTGGCGTTGCTGATCTCCAGGTCCGTCAGCGCCGGGAACATGGCCCCGCCCGGCGGCGGCGGTTGTGGCCGGAGGAGGAGCTGCGGTACTCCGTGGAAGAGAAACTTTATGCTCGTCGCCCCCTCACACGGTGGCAGCTCGAGAACCTCCGTCTTGCGAGCATGCCATTGCTCCCACTGATAAGGTAAGGAACGCGGATTTTTAGAGCTTAGGCTCATGGACACCTCCTATCTATACCATCCAGTATAGCTTTGAGATCCGTGCTAGACAACTAACTTACTGCGTGAAATTTTCTCTTTTTTGTTGCTTCCAAATAAAACAACATATGAACTTCAAACTTTGCAAGATAGCAAAACATTCTTACTACAATGAGAGAAAAAACTTACAGATTTTTTTGACCAACATAAATATACAAAATGAGATTTTCTTTATTAAAAAATGTTATTTTTATTACTTATGATGCACGAAAAAATCTGAAAGTTTTTTCCCACATTCTAGTTAGAATGTTTTGTTGTGTTGCACAGTTTCAAGTTCATATGTTGTTTTATTTGGAAGAAACAAAAAAGATAAAAGTTCTTGCACGAATCACGATGCAGAGATTGATGGCTAGATAAGGGGGTGCACCGAAGCCTATGCTCTATAGAATATTTTCCATAAGGTAAACGATGTGCGCGCACGTGGAGGTTGAGTGCGCCCGCCAGGCGCCGCGAGGCGAAACGCAGCCACGACGGGACGCGATGGGCGGGGGTGTCGTAGGGCACTGTGATCTTGAGGCCGTGGACGTCGGCGGCCGAGTAGGCGGCAAGTGCGCCGTCTACCGTGTCGAGGGACAAGGAACCGTGATCAATCTGGTCGTCGCCGAGGACGAGCTTGGGCTTGGGGAGGTTCGCCCAAACGCGGTGCCAGCGGCGTGAGAGGACGCTGGTGCGTGCGACGGCGGTGGTGGATAGGAGGCGGCCGAGGATTACGTGGAGCAGGTCGTCGGGGAGTCTGCTTATGAGGTCCCTCCCGCCTGCAGCCCCCCACGCCGGCGGCGGTCCTGCCATTAGGGTTTGGAACTTTGGATGGTGGTGTTATTAAGTTGAAGCAGGTACATCGGCTCGATCACCTATGTATGTTCACGGATAGGTCTTTGTATAGTTTATTTTTTTTCTCCTAGGTGATAAGTGCCACACGTCAGGATTTTGACGTCACGGCTTCGTCGGATCTGAAGCACGCATCTTAGAGAAAGGAGGCCAGTGCCACGTTGTTCAGACTCGTTCGGTGGATAGCGAGACGCGACCGAATGATTTCTTCTTCTTTTTTTCCTCTTCTCTTTCACTGCCACTCTCTTTCTCATTCTCACCAGGCACCACGCGTCTTATCCCCATTCCACGGCGACCCCAATCCCGGTGATGAAACCCCGGCAGCCCCCGACGTTGTCCATAGAGGGAGCTGCGGCCCATGGATCCCACCGTTTTGGGGCGATTTCCTAAGGCGGGCGATGTGGTGGGAGGCGGGTTGGAGCTCTAGGCGGTGGTGGTGGGCGGAGGTGATCCAGGGTGGAGGGCAGCGACTGCTGACGATCGAAGCGTCGCCATGCGACAGGTTGTCTGTAAGTGCATCTAGTGCCCCTTAGTGATTTTGGTGTATTGAAGACTTATAGGTTAAGGGACTAATGCGTTTGTGAGTGTACACAGGTCTATAAGTCTATGAGGAGTTTGATATTTACAGAGAAAGTCGACCCCTAAAAATGAAGTTCTTCGACTGAAGACTTTGGATTTCTAAAGACTTTGAAAGTGAAGAAATTGGTGTGACCTTGAAGACTTGGTATTCATTCGAGAAACATGAAGCGTGAAGACTTTTGTTTTCGTAGTTTCATTTTCTCTTTGTTGAGTCATAGAAAACACCGTACTGTTAAAGGGATCGAGGAAATACTAAGAAAAAATTTCCATGTGATGCTCAACTCAAAATCCTACACCTACCAATCCCTTCGAGTGAAGTCATTGGAAATCTCACAGTTCAGTCAATTTCTTCAGTGACAGAGACAAAGTTCTTCTGGTCGCTGAGGAATTTGTTCTGACTGAGGTGTTAGGAATTCGCCAGTGCGGATTGCCTACACTGTGAGGAACATGGTAGCCCTGAGGAATTTGTACCTCAAATTTCCGACCGTTGTTGTGCTACGCGCCAGCTGTCCCAAAATATCTTATCCACCTAACGGTCATATCATTGAAGGGCATTTATGTCTTATCATATCGCGCTGCTCCCTAGGCTATAAATAGCCGCCCCCTACAACCACTAGCTGATTGGCTGCTCTGAGAGAAACTGACGCTTGTCATTTGAGAGCATCCCATCCTCCGAGGACTTTGAGCGAAAATCATCGAGTGAGGAAAACCCAAACCCAAACACCTACAAACCCAAAGTGATTGAGCATCACTGAAGAGATTGATCCTGCGTGGATCCGACGCTTTTCACCTTTGAAGATTGTGCTTCTTCCAGACGGTTAGGCGTCATGGTCTAGAGCATCCAAGAGGAATTGTGGATCGCCGAGTGACCGAGTTTGTGAAGGTTCGGAAGTCACCTGAAGACTTACCACGAGTGATTGGACGAGGTCTGTGTGACCTTAGTTCAAGGAGAATACGGTGAGGACTGTGTGTCCTCAGGTTTAAATACCTAGCTGCTCCAACCAGATGTACAACTGAGACAGCAGTTGGAGCTGGTCTACCAAATCATTGTCCTCACCAAGCCAACTGGTTCTATTTCCTCAACTCTTCCATTTCCTCAGTATTGTGTTGTGTGCTTGTCATATCTGTGTTTGAAGACTTTGACTGAAGACTTTCTCAATTTCCTCGGTTCAATTTCTTCAGTCTGTTTGTCTTCACCCTGTGTTATCCTGTGATTACGCTTTCTATACTCTGTGCTTGTCTTCATTTCATCATGATGACTATGCTTGTCTTCTGTTATGTTTACTTCTGAGTACTTATTCCGCTGCAAGTAGTTCTTCGCTAAGGAATTTCCTCACTAGAAAATTCCTCAATGAAGAATTCATAAAAATTGCCTATTCACCCCCCTCTAGTCGATACAACGCACTTTCAATTGGTATCAGAGCAAGGTACTCCCTTGTTCTGTGTAATTTTAGTTTAACCGCCTGGAGTTTTAGCTATGTTGACCGCAGGTATGATCAAGGTCTCTGTTGGGTGTCCTACCTTCGACGGGATGGAGTACCCCTACTGGAAGAATAAGATGCGAATGCATCTTGAGGCAATTGATAACGATCTCTGGTATGTTGTGGGAAATGGTGTTCCTTCTGTCTCACCCTCACTGAATGCTACCGACGTGAAGAGATTCAAGCAACTCGACTCTCAAGCTAAGAATATCATATGTGGCCATCTGAGCAAAGGAGAATATGGAAGAGTGAGTGCTTTGGAGACTGCTAAGCTTATCTGGGATAGGCTGTCCAAAGTCAATGAAGGAGTTTCAACTCAGCGTGACTCTCGAGTTGATGTTCTTCGCAATCTCTTCAACCTCTTCAAAAGACTCGACAATAAAAATATTCAGCAAACCTTCGATTGCCTCACTGACATCTCAAATGAGCTTCAAGCACTTGGTGCCACTGACATCACCGACCATGAGGTGGTGAAGAAATTGCTGAGATCGCTTGATTCCTCATTTGATACTCTGGCATTGATGATACAAGAGCATGCTGATTACAAGTCACTTGACCCCGCTGATATCCTCGGGAGGCTAAATACTCATGAGTTCCAGCTTGCTGAAAAGAGAGATCTCTATGGTTCGAGCTATGGCAGATCACGTGCACTGAAGGCCAAGGCAGTATCTGCGTCTGAAGATGAAGACTCTTGTAGCAGCCTTGGTGACCCTGAAGAACTAAGTCATGTTACAAATTCTTCACCTGTCTCTGCTATCACTAATTCCTCATCTGAGGACATTGCTAGTATTACTGACGATGCAGGGCTGAAGGAATTGTACATGACAGGCATGTACAAAAGCCTCAAAGGGCATCAGACTCCTTGTGATGTGCTTAAAAGGCAGATCCTCAACAGGAACCCTAGGAAAGAGGGTATTGCCTTTGAGAGGAAACTCAATGCTGATGGTACATATTGGAAACCTGAGCAGTACCCCAAAACCTCATGGGTTGCTGCAAAGGGACCTCCAGTTGATCCATCTAATTTAACTGGTTATACATGTGAATCTTCTCATTCTTCTGATGAGTCATTTGACTCCAACTATAAACTGTTCAAAAATCAGAATGGTGAAGTATTTGCTAGATATGTTGACACTAACTGCAGGAACGGTTACCCTATGAAGAAAATCTGGGTTCCCAAAAGGTGCCTTGAAAGTCTTCAGGTGAATGTCATCATGACACCACCTATGAAGAATAGGAACCCCAGATCAAATTCTTCATGTGGTTCCAAGTCCTCATACAGACCAAATTCCTCACGTGGGTCAAATTCCTCAAAAGGATCAAAGTCCTCATATGAACATCATCGTGCTAACAACTCTGTTTCGCAGGGAAGAGCCAAGGGCTATGAATATGAGCATTATTCTTCTAATCATTATGTTCATAAGTTCTCAAGGAATTTCTCTGCTTATTCATATGCTTACCCAAACCCCTCTTATGTGAAACGAAATGGTTTGGCCTCTATGCCACCATTCTCATATGGAGCTCACAGAGTGATGAACTCTTTGCCACCCCTTCAGATGTGGGTGGTGAAGAAAAAGAACTAATTTCTTCTACAGGGTCAGGTCTCCAGACATGCTCAAACGTCTGAAGAATTTGCTAGAGACCTACAAAAATGCCTGAAAGGACGCAGACTAATCATGAAGAAATGAACTTTCATTTCTCACGTCCTCATACTGCTTTATTTGTCTTACTGCTTGATGAAATTGATCTGATGAATTGTGATGTCATATTCTTCACTGATGAAGTATATGAAGTTCGTAAGCTGCACTAATTCATTTGTAGGATGATCAACCCAAAGCCACTGAGTGGGTCCTCGATAGTGGATGTACAAATCACATGACTGGTGACAAGAATCTATTGATGGATGCTCCCTTATCACCATCGCATCTGAAGCATATCATCTTCGCTGACAAAGGCAAAAGTCAGGTATTGGGTCTAGGTAAGGTTGCATTCACAAAGGATCGACACATGGACAAAGTCATGCTTGTTGAGTCCTTAGGATACAACATTATGTCTGTCCCAATGCTTTGTGATCTTGATATGGTTGTTGTCTTTGGCAAGTATCGTTGTGTTGTGGTTGTCGAAGCTGACAATTCCAAAGTCTTCGAAGGCTTTAGGAGAGCAGACTTGTATATTGTTGATTTCTCTACAGGACCTCAACCAGCCGTGTGCCTACTTGCAAAAGCTTCAGAAGGATGGCTATGGCATCGACGACTTGGTCATGCAGGCATGAGAAATTTGCACACGCTTGCGAAGAAGAAGCATGTCATTGGCATTGAGAATGTTAGATTCCTCATGGATCACCTATGTGGAGCCTGTGAAGCTGGAAAGATGACCAAGGCCAAGCATCCAGCGAAGACTATGATGACCACTACTCGTCCATTTGAATTGCTTCACATGGATCTCTTCGGTCCTAATCATTATTCTGCTATTTCAAATGAAGCATCTCAATATGGATTTGTTATTGTTGATGATTATTCTCGTTACACATGGGTACACCTTGTTACTTACAAACATGAAGTGCAGGAAGTCTTCAAACGATTTTCCTCGAGGGCTTCAACCAACTTTGGTGTGAAGATCAAGCACATCAGAAGTGACAATGGAACTGAGTTCAAGAATTCGGGTCTCGCTGACTATCTTGATGAACTTGGTATTACTCATGAGTTATCTGCTCCTTATACTCCTCAACAGAATGGCATCGTGGAGCGCAAGAACGGGACTCTTGCTGAGATGGCTCGCACTATGCTTGATGAGTACAAAACGCCTCGTCGTTTCTGGATTGATGCAATTGATACTGCGTGCCATATCATCAACAGAGTATATCTTCACAAATTCTTCAAGAAGACTGCCTATGAACTCCTCACTGACAAGAAACCCAATGTGAGTTATTTCAAAGTCTTCGGTGCCAAATGGTGGATTAGAGATCCTCATCACAATGCTAAATTTGCACTGAAAGCACATGAAGGTTTCATGCTTGGTTATGAGAAGGACTCGCACACCTACAGAGTCGTCAACAAAGTTCTTCACAAGGTTGTTGAAACTGTAGATGTGCGGTTCGATGAAACTAATGGCTCGCAAAGAGAGCACCTACCTTCTATGATAGATGAACCAGCACCTGAGGATTCTATCAAGTTCAAGGCTACTGAGGATGTCATTCCTACCGAAGAATCTGCTGAAGAATTCATTCCAGATCGTGAAGAACATCGAGCTAATGCACCTGAGGAAAATGCTGAAGAAATTGGTGCTGAAGAAAATGCTGATCAAATTCCTCAACGACAACCAGCTCATCCTCACATTGCAAAAGAAGTGGAAGTGGAGAAGATCATCGATGACATTAGAGCACCAGGTCCTCTCACACGCTCAAAACCTTCACATTTATCTAACTTTTGTGGGCACTATGCTTTTGTCTCTATCACAGAGCCCGCCAAGGTAGATGAAGCATTTCTGGAGCCTGAGTGGATTCAGGCCATGCAAGAAGAATTACATCAATTCGAGCTCAACAACGTCTGGGAACTGGTCAAACGTCCAGATCCTTGCAAGCATAATATCATTGGCACAAAATGGATCTACCGCAACAAGCAAGATGAAAATGGCCTTGTGGTGAGGAATAAGGCACGACTTGTAGCTCAAGGCTACACACAGGTTTTGAAGATCCAAAGAATCCTGACAAAGTCTTCAGACTCAATAAGGCCCTCTATGGCCTCAAGCAGGCCCCTCGGGCGTGTGATGAATTTGCCTATATAATGAGTGAAGAATATCAAATGTCTATGATGGGGGAGTTGAAGTTCTTCTTAGGTCTTCAAATTCGTCAACAGCGCAATGGCATATTCATATCTCAGGAGAAATACCTCAAGGATATTCTGAGGAAATTCGGCATGCAAGATTGCAAAGGACTCAAAATTCCTATGCCCACAAATGGCCATCTGTGCACTGATGAAAATGGTATTGACTTTGATCATAAGGTATACCGCTCCATGATTGGTTCTTTATTGTACTTATGTGCATCTAGGCCAGATATAATGCTTAGTGTTTGCATGTGTGCCCGATTTCAAGCTGCACCGAAGGAATCACACCATAAGGCTGTGAAGCATATTCTTCGATATCTAGCTCACACACCAACACTAGGATTATGGTACCCCAAGGGCTCGGCTTTTGATCTCATTGGATATTCTAACTATGTTGGTGGTCGTGTGGACCGCAAGTCAACATCTGGTACATGTCATTTCCTCGGACGATCCTTGGTCTGTTGGTCCTCGAAGAAACAGAACTGTGTATCACTGTCTACTGCTGAAGCTGAGTACATTGCTGCTGGTTCTTCTTGTGCTAAACTGCTATGGATGAAGCAAACTCTCAAGGACTATGGCGTCAACGTGAAGAATGTGCCTCTCCTCTATGACAATGAGAGTGCCATCAAGATTGCTCACAACCCAGTTCAGCACTCGAAGACAAAGCACATTCAGATTCGTCATCATTTTCTTCATGATCATGTGTTGAAGGGCGATATTTCTATTGAGCATGTGAAGACTCAAGAACAGCTAGCCAATATCTTCACAAAGCCCTTGGATGAGAAGAGATTTAGCAAGTTACGGTGTGAGCTAAATATCTTAGAGTCTTCGAATGTTCTTTGAAAAAGACACTCATCCTAACACTTATGCAAAATTTATGACTTAGATGTGCAACACATGAAGAAACGTTTTTCTTCAATCAATGAAGAATAACACTCTAAGTGTGAAGAAATTAATGAAGAATTTGATTCTCAGAACCCTACGACAATTGTACGCGGTGTCTGAAATCATCATTCTTATACGGTGGGTCACGCCACCACAAAAGATGAAAATCTTCAGTTTGAGTTTTTCCTCAGCTTTTGAAATTCTTCAGTTTTTCAAATTCTTCAACTTGCAAAATCCTCACTTGTGCCTTCGTTTTTCTTCATTGGCTATATATATATATGAGTTTATGTCCTCTACATCATTCACTTATAGCTATTTTTTCAAGTTGGTTTTTCTGCTAAGTAAATGTGATCGGACCCTTCCCCTCTATGCTATACTCAATCCAATCTATTCACAAATTCTTCATGTGCGTTCTATTTGAAACTCGTTCAAATTCTTCACTGTGTCCTTGTCAGCTGAAGAAATTGCGAACGGAACGTTAAAACTAATCTTATGCAAACTTTCGGTTTTGCCGCTCAAACCGTTCCGCATCCCACGATGCATTATTTTATCCACCCACGATCTTACACGATCTCCACTACACAGTACGTGGGTGACACATGTCGCGAGAAGGAGAACGGCCAGGGGCAAGTTCGTCCCAAATCTTCGGGCGAGCAGTTTTTTCACCGTGGCTATAAATACCCCTGTCCCCTTCCTCACTTCTTTTACCCCGCTCGATCTCACTCTCCCGCTCGAGCTTCTGAACCCTAGCGCCGCCGCTACTCCATCGTCGCCGGTGATGAAGAGCTTCACTGCCTCGACCTCGTCGCCGTCGTACTCGCGCCGACCGTGGAAATCTTCACCTCCGCCGCCGCCGTAGACGTCTTCCTCCGCCAAGTTAGGGCGTGGAAGATCTGCATCGATGACCTTCACTGTTTCAACTCACAGTTCGTCGTGTTCTTCGTCTCAGGGTAATTAAAAGCTACTTTTACTGCCCTCTTTGATTCGAAATTTTTCTACAAAATCTTCAAAGGTGTTTTATGCTTCAAATCCTCACACACAAAACACCTCACAAGTCTGTTCTTGATTCATTTCCCTAAGCATCAATTTCTTCAAAGATTCCTCAATTGTGTGGATCTTTGATCTATACAACTCTGGAACCTAAGATATAAAGCGCTTAGTGAAATTCCTAAAGACGCATCTGGTCAAATTCCTCAAACTTGTTCTTTATGAAAAACCCTCTGAGAACGCATATGACCTCTTCAAATTCCTCGCAACTATACTCTGTTCACAGGTACACATGTCCGCTACTGAATCATTAGGTTCTCATCAACTTAACTCATTTGCAGCGTTCCTCGAAGAAAAGTTGCATACTTCTTCAGAGAACTCAATTGTTCAAATTCCTGAACTGAAGAAAATGGCTGAAGGTAAAAGGCCACAGAAAGGAGGAAAGAGGCCTGAGGTTATGACTGCATTTGAAATCCCTGAGGATGTAGGGGAACGGGTTGTCGGCCGTCGTCCTCCATATCGCAATGAAGGCACCACACTGGGCTGGCACGCCGGCGACATGCGTGCCGAGCTTGGACTGAAAGAACTCTCCCCACAGCTTGATGGTGGGGAGAACGCCGAGGAAGCCCTCGCACAGAGCAGTGAAAGCCGCCAGCAGCACCACCGTGTTTGGGGTGAGGTGGTGCGGCTGGAGGCCATGAAACTCCAAGAACGAACGGAAGAACCCGCTCGCCGGTAGCCCCTGGCCGCGCATGAGGTGGGAGCGGAACACGAGCTGCTCGCCCTCCCCCGGCGCCGGCGTCACCTCCGTCGGCGGCGGAGCACGGGCTTGCACGAGGTGCGCGCCGGGGAGGCGACGCGTCTTGCGGAGGAAGCGATCATGTCGTCGTCGATCTCAGAACCGTCCCACACGCCGGAGCGCACGGCGGCGGCGGGCGCGGCGGTGGAGGAAGAGCTCATCGCTGCAAGCGGGGCGCAGTTCGGCCCAGCAGCGGTGGGAGAAAGAAGAAAGAAGAGAGAAGCAAAGGAAGCAGAGGAGAGCGGGCGCGCGTGCTTCGCCGCCCCGCTCCCTCCGCCTACTTATAGACCGGCGGACTGAGAAGCCGAGGGGGCATCGTGGGATTAACTGCGCCCACGCCCCCCACGACCCCTGCAATTTACGACGGAAGTTACCATGCGCATTTACTGCGCTGAGAAGCTCAACCGCCCGCACGGCCACAACGGATCCGCTCGAGGGCCGAGGCGCGGTAATGGCGGGCCCCACCCGCAGGCCTGTCCCGTCGCGCGCGTGGGCTGGCAGACTGGCCCGGCCACGTGGCGTCCCTTGGCAGGTCCGTGGCGGGCGGCGGATGTGTAGCTTATCAAGCACGCCGTCTGAATCCCGCCAAGACTTTCAAACTCTTTGAAGAGCAAGACTACCTTTGGCGAGTCCGGCTTCCAATAGTCGGCTTGTCGGAGATGGCCTGAATAAGATCACCTCCCTGTGGACCACTCGGAGGAAGACGGCAGGCAAGCCTAAGATCCATCCACTCAAAGGAAGAAACTGTTGAGGCTCCTCAACATGTCTCCCTCGGCGCCTCACCAGCTTCGGGGACTACTGTCGGAGTAATGGGCCACGGGTAGGCTAACCCGAGACCCAGAACCTTTCAAGACATCGGGGCAGGCTTCGCCCCTCAATGATCCCAAGACAAAGGGCTGACTCTGGGAGTCGGCTGCAGCATCGCCGACTACCCACTCACGGCCGAATCCCAGAGACGGCTACGACATAAGCCGACTCCCAGTTGGTGAAGCCGACTACGGGGAGTCGGCCAGTAATTTCACCGCCCTCTGCCTTCGAGAAGAAGGACGAGACAGGGGATGGTCGGAGTACGACCCTCCCCTACCCTGATTACCAGGGGCAGGTATGGCCACAGTACGTTGTACCGGAGGAGATCTCCGTCCGGCGCGGCACTGTTGCCATGGTGGCCCTGACGTTTGCCCCGACGGCGAAACCCTGTTCCCACGATGGCCCGCCCGTACGGCCCAGAGACGGTGGGTCCCGCTAGTCAGCGGGGGAACGAAAGACGGCGAGAGCACCCGAAGATGGACCTCGTGGGAGTCGGCCTCTGAGAGTCGGCCCGCACCTCCCACGGGGCCCACACGCCATTAACCAGATAAGACAGGGAGTGGCGACAGTGATCGCCGGCCAGGCGGCGGCACTGTTGCCACGACCCCATGACCAAGCCAGCGTCATCCAAGGCACGGCTACAGTGACCAAGTCAGTCGACGGGGCCCACCAGCGGCGGGCCCTAGGAGTCGGCGGGGAAGACGGCGACCTGAGAGACAGACGGCTGTGACCCACGCCCAGTGGGATTACCATTGTACCCCCGGGGGTAGGCCTATATAAACCCCCCGGAGCACCCATGCAAAGGGTTCGATCCTTTCACCACTAGACCAGAAGCATAGAAGAGAGAGAGCTAGCCTTGCCCTCTCCTACCTCCAGAACACAGCTCGAGGAGCAACTTTGTACACATATCACCATAGTGATCATGCGGAGACCCCGCAGAGCAGCAGTAGGGGTATTATCTCCTCGGAGAGCCCTGAAGCTGGGTAAGATTCGCCGGCGTGCATGTCTACGCCTCATCCTGCTTCCAGGCACCGGCGACGTTCTACTCGCCCCCACCATGATAAGCCATCCTTTGGCATATGTCGCATCCAACCCCCGACATTTGCCGCCCACCGTGGGGCGAGGTGCACCGTCGTCCGGGGATCTGTTCTGGACGGGAACCCTTTTCCTCCCTGGCGAGCGCAGCCAGCCCGGCACGCCAGAGGGAGTTTGCGCCGATGCGCTGCACGGCGCTGAGACCGCCTGCGCGGCCAGCTGCCTCGCCGATCTTGTCAGCGAGGTTAGCCTCTCCGACGAGCCTGCATCCGACGCAGGCACTGGCGGCCCCGAGAGCCTCCTCGCCAGCCTCCTCAACGAACTCCACGTTGCCAGCGAGCCCGCCGCTGACCTGGAGTCCGTAGGCTCCACTGACCCGATGCTGGTCGACTCCGACACCGTGTCGCTCGACGCCTTTCCCACCAACGTGGTGGTCTACGACGAGCCGCTCCATCGCGCGGAGAGCGGCGGAAGCACCGTCACAGAAGTGCTCGTCATCGTCCACGGCGAGCACTCCGACGGAAGAACTCACGACCCGCTTGATGCGGCAATACAAGACCTGGATGCGCCCATTCCAGAGGACGCTGACGCCGAGATGCTGGAGGCACGCCGCCTCCAGCTCGTCGAAGGCGCAAAGAAGCTGGCAAGCATGAGACGCTTGTCGGAGGCCTTCCAGCGTGAAATGGATCACGCTGTGGGCGGCTCGCCGGCCCCAACAGGGCCTAGTCGCTTTGGTGCGGTCCGGCAATGTGGCGCGGACATCGCCAGCATGTTCGGGGCCAATCGCCCCATATACGCCACACCCGCCGAGAACATTCGAGCAGCCCAGGCGGCAGCAGACGAGTTGGACAACCTCGAGGGCGAAGAGCACCGACTGATGACGGAGCGAGTCCAGCGACTCCTCGATGCGGCTGGCACGCAGAACGCGGCCGGTTGCCGAACCGAGGCGCCGCAGCAACAGAACGACGACCTGCCACCTCGCCGACATCAAGGCGCGACGTCTCGAACGCCGACTGGCGGCGTCCGCGGAAGAAAAGACAAGGGGCCGACTGCGAGCCGCAGTCGGACTCACATCACCATCGAGCGCGACCAAGACGGCCGCCCGAGAGCAGTGGAGCGGCGGGACGACTATGTGCCTCCTCCACCCCGCAGAGAAAGACGAGTCTCCCCGCTGCCCGTTGAGCATCCGACTCTCGGAGGCCGCCTCGGCCGCCGAGAGGGAGTCGGAGAGAATGATGCCCGCCACCGGATCGACCGACTCCACCGATCCCTGGCGCTGGAAGAAGAAGACGAGTTGGGGTCGCCGTGCTTCGGCCCCCGCATCCGAGCACTAGTAGAAAAGGGGGCAATGGTCCAGGGTGGGTTAGCCCATTAGTCCCGGTTCAATCTAGAACCGGGACCAATGGGGGCATTGGACCCGGTTCGTGAGCCCAGGGGGCCGGCCGGGCCACGTGGGCCATTGGTCCCGGTTCGTCTGGACCTTTTGGTCCCGGTTGGTGGGACGAACCGGGACCAATTGGCCTCGCTCCTGGCCCACCACCATTGGTCCCGGTTGGTGGCATGAACCGGGACCAAAGGTGCCTATTTAGTCCCGGTTCATGCCACGAACCGGGACCAGTGGTGCAGCCTATATATACCCCTCACGCCGGAGCAGAGCACTCAGTGCTCTGTTTTTCTGGGCCGGCGAGAGGAGGGGCTTTAGGTGCTCTAGCTCACCTCCTATGCACATGAGGTGTTCGATGAAATGCCCGAGCCACACTAGTTAAGCTTTCTCCTCTCGAAGCTCGACCTCAAAGCTCCATTTTCCTCGAGATTTGTCTAGATTTAGCGGTCCGTCACGCCCCACCCCTGTCTTCACCGCCGTTGATCACCCGCGCCGATCTCATCACCGACACCACCGTGGTGAGCCTCTTGCTCTTATCTTCTTTTTGAAAGGAAAAATATTCTTACTTGTATGTTTAGATAGATACTTGTATCATTTTCTTACTTTTATTATTGCATCTTATATAGTGCGATGGTTTTGGTATCCGCCCCCGTCGGCCCTCGTCCTGTCTATGATTCGGATGTGGTATATATATTAATCTTTATAACTATTGGTTCATTTATTGTTTATGATAATTATGCGGACCAACGTGACATAGATTTTATTTATCTAGGATGTATGTGAACCGGAAATTCCAACCGACCCTATTGTCGAGAGGTTAAATTTAGTTGAAGAAGAAAACAATTTCTTGAAGGAAAAAATAAAAAAAAAATTGAGGAGGAGAAGATGATATTGGAGTTGCATGTTGCGGATGTCGTCGATGATCACAAGATCAAGATGGATGCAATGCGCTTGAAGATTAGAAAGATTAGAAAATATGCCGTTCATACCGAGGCTTGGTATCATTATGCCGTTGGATCAATTGTTACCTTGGTTGCGATTATGATCGCCTTTGTTTTAATTAATGTATGGTTTAATTAATTAGATGCTCTGGAGAGCTATATGTTGTTAGATGAGAACTTTGTATGTACTTTGCTTTTAATGCATGTGATGATGAACTTCTATTAATTTGGACACTTAATTATATATAATGCACGCAGATGAACCGGCAATGGATGTACGGTGACAGACACACCTCCGAGTACATTAAGGGCGTGCATGAGTTTCTCGATGCGGCTCAGGCAAACAAGCAGAATGGTTTTATGTGTTGTCCATGCCCTGATTGTGGGAATACGAAGTCTTACTCTGACCGGAAAATCCTTCACACCCACCTGTTCTACAAGGGTTTCATGCCACACTATAATGTTTGGACGAGGCACGGAGAAATAGGGGTTATGATGGAAGACGACGAAGAAGAAGAGTACGATGACAACTACGTGCCCCCTGAATACCGTGATGCTGCAACGGGGGGAGCTGGTGAAGATCAAGAGGAACCAGACGATGTGCCCAATGATGCTGCAACGGGTGAAGGTGCTGAAGATCAAGAGGAACCAGACGATGTGCATGATGATGGTGATCTCTGCCGTGTCATTGTCGATGCAAGGACGCAATGCGAAAGTCAAAAGGAGAAGCTGAAGTTCGATCGCATGTTAGAGGATCACAAAAAAGGGTTGTACCCCAATTGCGAAGATGGCAACACAAAGCTCGGTACCGTACTGGAATTGCTGAAGTGGAAGGCAGAGAATGTTGTGCCTGACAAAGGATTTGAGAAGCTACTGAAAATATTGAAGAAGAAGCTTCCAAAGGATAACGAATTGCCCGACAGTACATACGCAGCAAAGAAGGTCGTATGCCCTCTAGGATTGGAGGTGGAGAAGATACATGCATGCCCTAATGACTGCATCCTATACCGCGGTGCATACAAGGATCTAGACGCATGCCCGGTATGCGGTGCATTGCGGTATAAGATCAGACGAGATGACCCTGGTGATGTTCACGGCGATCCCCGCAGGAAGAGGGTTCCTGCGAAGGTGATGTGGTATGCTCCTATAATACCACGGTTGAAACGTCTGTTCAGAAACGGAGAGCATGCCAAGTCGATGCGATGGCACAGTGAGGACCGTAAGAAAGACGGGAAGTTGAGAGCACCCGCTGACGGGTCGCAGTGGAGAAAAATCGTGAGAAAGTACTGGGATGAGTTTGCAAAGGACCCAAGGAACGTATGGTTTGCTTTAAGCGCGGATGGCATTAATCCTTTCGGGGAGCAGAGCAGCAATCACAGCACCTGGCCGGTCACTCTATGTATGTATAACCTTCCTCCTTGGATGTGCATGAAGCGGAAGTTCATTATGATGCCAATTCTCATCCAAGGCCCTAAGCAACCCGGCAACGACATTGATGTGTACCTAAGTCCATTAGTTGAAGAACTTTTACAGCTGTGGAATGGAAATGGTGTACGTACGTGGGATGAGCACGGACAGGAGGAATTTAACCTAAAGGCGTTGCTGTTCGTGACCATCAACGATTGGCCCGCTCTCAGTAACCTTTCAGGACAGACAAACAAAGGATACCACGCATGCACACACTGTTTACATGACACTGAAAGTATATACCTGGACAAATGCAGGAAGAATGTGTACCTGGGCCATCGTCGATTTCTTCCGACCAACCATCAATGTCGAAAGAAAGGCAAGCATTTCAAAGGCGAGGCAGATCACCGGAAGAAGCCCGCCATGCATACCGGTGGTCACGTACTTGCTATGGTCAATGATTTACACGTAATCTTTGGAAAGGGTGCCGGTGCACTAGCTGTTCCGAATGACGCTGAGGGACACGCACCCATGTGGAAGAAGAAATCTATATTTTGGGACCTACCCTACTGGAAAGACCTAGAGGTCCGCTCTTCAATCGACGTGATGCACGTGACGAAGAACCTTTGCGTGAACCTGCTAGGCTTCTTGGGCGTTTCAGGAAAGACAAAAGATACACCCGAGGCACGGGAGGACCTCCAACGTTTGCACCAAAAGACGGCATGCCTCCGAAGCAGTATGAAGGTCCTGCCAGCTACGCTCTTACGAAAGATGAGAAAGAAATCTTCTTTGAATGCCTGCTCAGTATGAAGGTCCTGACTGGCTTCTCGTCGAATATAAAGGGAATAATAAATATTCCAGAGAAAAAGTTCCAGAACCTAAAGTCTCATGACTGCCACGTGATTATGACGCAACTGCTTCCGGTTGCATTGAGGGGGCTTCTACCAGAAAACGTCCGATTAGCCATTGTGAAGCTATGTGCATTTCTCAATGCAATCTCTCAGAAGGTGATCGATCCAGAAATGGTACCAAGGCTAAGGAGTGATGTGGCGCAATGTCTTGTCAGTTTCGAGCTGGTGTTGCCACCATCCTTCTTCAATATCATGACGCATGTCCTAGTTCATCTAGTCGACGAGATTGTCGTTCTGGGGCCCGTATTTCTACATAATATGTTCCCCTTTGAGAGGTTCATGGGAGTCCTAAAGAAATATGTCCGTAACCGCGCTAGGCCAGAAGGAAGCATCTCCATGGGCCATCAAACAGAGGATGTCATCGGGTTTTGTGTTGACTTCATTCCTGGCCTTAAGAAGATAGGTCTCCCTAAATCGCGGTATGAGGGGAGACTGACTGGAAAAGGCACACTAGGAGCGGACTCAATAATATGCAGGGACGGGCATTCTTGGTCTCAAGCACACTACACAGTTCTACAGAACTCTACCTTGGTGACCCCGTATGTCGATGAACACAAGAACAATCTGCGCTCCAAACACTCGGAGCAGTGCGACGACTGGATTACATGTGAACACATCAGGACTTTCAGCAGTTGGTTGGAAGCACGTCTCAGAGGTGACAACACTGTTTGTGATGAGTTGTACTTGTTGTCCAGGGGACCATCTTTGACTGTATTGATTTACAAAGGATACGAGATAAATGGGAATACGTTTTACACGATTGACCAAGATCAGAAGAGCACCAACCAAAACAGCGGTGTCCGCTTTGATGCAACAACTGAGAAGGGAAAGGACACATATTATGGTTACATAGTGGACATATGGGAACTTGACTACGGACAAGATTTTAAGGTCCCTTTGTTTAAGTGCAAATGGGTCAATCTGTCAGGAGGCGGGGTACATGTAGACCCACAGTACGGAATGACAACAGTGGATCTGAAAAATCTTGGGTACACTGATGAACCGTTCGTCCTAGCCAATGATGTGGCATAGGTTATCTATGTGAAGGACATGTCTACCAGACCGAGAAAAAGAAAAGATAAGGAAACGGATACATCATACGATGAGCCAAAGCGCCACATAGTTCTTTCAGGAAAAAGGGATATCCTGGGAGTGGATGGCAAGACAGACATGTCTGAAGATTATGAAAGGTTTCATGAAATTCCTCCCTTCAATGTCAAGGCTGACCCAAGCATCCTGATAAACGCTGAAGATTATCCATGGTTACGGTGCAATAAGCAAATGACACAAGCGAAGATAAAGTGAAGAATTTCTCCCGCAACTATTATGATGATACCATGCCAAATTTGTAACAGACGAGTATGTTACGCCAAGTATTTTAGTATTCATTTGAAAACAGACGAGTAGGTGCATCTATGTTAATTTTTTTTATTAAAGTTAATCACAAACTTGTGATTCACACAAATTTCAAAGAATTCAAATTTTAACTATTCAAATTTGAAAACTAATGGCACTAACAGAAAGTTCATAATTTTGCTGACCTAAAAGCAAAAATAATTAAAAAATATAGCAAAAACAAAATAAAGCAACAAAGAAAACAAAAAAACTAAAAAAGTGTTTTCAAATTTGAAAACTAATGGCACTAATAGAAAGTTTATAATTTTTCTAAAGCTATAAAGCAAGAAAGTTTAAAAGTTTATAATTTTTCTAAAACTAAAAAAGTTTAAAAGCTAAAAAAGTTTATATTAAATAGCAGGAATTTTTTATAGTAAAGTTATTCATAAACTATTTATTCACACAAATTTTCAAAAATTCAAAGTTAAACTATTCAAATTTTAAAACTAATGGTACTAACAGAAAGTTTATAATTTTTGTGACCTAAAATAAAAAAGAAATCACTACAAAACTATAAGTATTTAGTTCTAAGTAGAAACAAAAAAACAAAAAAAAGGCCACCTACTGGGCACCGCGGCCTGAATACGACTAGAAACCCTACCATGGGCCAGGATTCAGGCCCGAGGGAGGCCCAGTAGGCCCACAGGCACAGATTGCAGTGTTAGGCCCGAAAGCCTGCTTTAGAGAGGAGCTCGAGAGGGATGGCGCACCGCACCTTATAAACAGTTGCGCCTCCCTCTCAACTAGCGAGGTGGGACTAAACATTTGGGTTCAGGGCAGCACAGGCCTTTGGTCCCGGTTGGTGGGACGAACCGGGACCAAAGGTGGCATTGGTCCCGGTTCGTAGAACCAACCAGGACCAATGCCCCCTCTTTAGTCCCGGTTGGTGCCACCAACAGGGAGCAAAGGCCGCCGCTTCCCGCCCTTTAGGCTACTTAAAAGAGGCCTTTGGTCCCGGTTCGTGGCTCCAACCGGGACTAAAGGGGGGCATTAGTCCCGGTTTGTGCCACGAACCGGGACCAATGCTCTTGCCATATATACAGGACTTGTGAAAATTTGACGAACACATCGCCAGTTGCCCCGACACCGCCCGCCGCCCAGACGTCGTCCGCGCGCCCCCGTCGTCGCCCCTGCCCCGTTGCCGCCAGGCGCTGCCCCGACGCCGCCCGCCGCCCGCCCCCGCCAACGCCGTCGCCGTCGTTGTCGACCGCGCCCGTCGTCGTCGTCGCTGTCGCCCCCGAGCGCGCCCGGTCGCGCCCCTGCCCCACGACCCGTCCCCCACTGTCGCCGTCGTTGCCGGCCACGCCCCTGCCCCGGCCCGCCGTGGTCGTCGCCGACGCCCTCGCCGCCGCCGTCGTCGCCCTCGCCGGCCGCCCTCGTTGTGAGCCGCCGCCGTTGAGGCTCTGTGTTCATATGTTTTTTCATATATGTATTAATTTTTTTGTTTATAGCTATATGATGAATGGATGTGACTATATATGTATGTATGAATATAATGTTCATAGCATTTTTTTGTTTATATATGTTTTTTCATATATGTATTAATTTTTTATTTAGGTTGTTAGTAGATATCGATTTTAGGTTAGTGCATTTTATCACTGATTTTAGGTTAGTTGATCGATTTAGTGCATTTTATGTTTGTTGCATTTTAGGTTAGTGCATTTTATGTTCGTGGAGAGGAAAAAGTAAAATAAGGAAAAGGAAAATAAGTAGAGAAAGAAGGAGAAGAAGAAGGAGGAATAGAGGAGCTTCTTCTCCTCTGTTCTTTCTTCTCCTCTTTTTTTTCTTCTTCTTCCTCTTTTTTTTATCGGGAACGAGGGTCGTCGAACATGACAGGAAGAGGATAAAAAAAGAAGAGGAAGAAGAAGAAAAAAAGAGGAGAAGAAAGAATAGAGGAGTTCTTATCCTCTATTCTTTCTTCTCCTCTTTTTTTTTCTTCTCCTCTTTTTTCTTCTTCTTCTTCCTCTTTTTTTATCATGAACGAGGGTCGCCGAGCGGTAGAGAGGAAACCCTAATTAAATAGCAAGTATCGTCGGTGTGAGATACATGTGGCCGTCGGTGTCGGACACTACATCCACGTCCCACAAGTGACGCGGGCTTCGACGCCCACGTCACTTGTGGGACGTGGATGTAGTGTCCGACACCGACGGCCACTTGTATCTCACACCCACGATACTTGCTATTTAGGGTTTCCTCTACCGTTCGGCGACCCTCGACGACCCTCGTTTCCGATAAAAAAAGAAGAGGAAGAAGAAGAAGAAAAGAGGAGAAGAAAGAATAGAGGAGTTCTTCTCCTCTATTCTTTCTTCTCCTCTTTTTTTTCTTCTCCTCTTTTTTTTTCTTCTTCCTCTTTTTTTATCGTGAACGAGGGTCGCCGAGCGGTAGAGAGGAAACCCTAATTAAATAGCAAGTATCGTCGGTGTGAGATACATGTGGCCGTCGGTGTCGGACACTACATCCACGTCCCACAAGTGACGCGGGCTTCGACGCCCACGTCACTTGTGGGACGTGGATGTAGTGTCAGACACCGATGGCCACTTGTATCTCACACCCACGATACTTGCTATTTAGGGTTTCCTCTACCGTTCGGCGACCCTCGACAACCCTCGTTTCTGATATATATGATTCCTTACTATGATTAGCTAGCTAGCTAGTTCTACGTTTGCCACTAATATATCCATTTGTCATGTTTGAATAATAATTGCCATGTTGTAAATATTTGTAGAAACTATGGACACTATCGCCCGAGACGAAGCAAGAGAAGCGATGTTGAGGGACATAATCGCAGAAGGAAGTGATGCCGTCTCGTTGTATCTCAACGACACCGATGGTAGTCTGGAAGGAGAGGGTGAAGAAGCTGGCTCTGGTGACCTAATGCCGGTGCAAGAAGAAGAAGAACGTGAGGACGGCTCCGGTGACCGAAACGAGTCCGGTGACCGAACGGAGTCCGGCCAGGTATATATATTAGTTAATCCTGTGCTGACTAGCTAATTGATGCATTCATTGTTTTGGTATGTACACATATTAATTAAGTCTTTGTTCTTTTTTCTAGCCCTCCGGATCGAGCACAACTGAGGTAAAGAGACGAGGCCCGAAGAGAAAGTTGAGGTCGGATGAAAGGTTTGAGATCATAGCAATCGCGCCCGACGGCCAACCTACTGAACCCATCCGAACAAAGAAGGCATTTGTTGCTCAGTGCGGGGTTCTGGTTAGGGACAAGATCCCGATCAGCATCCAGCAATGGTATAAGCCTAAGAACGAAGACCCTGAGGTGTCTTATGTCAATGATCTGCAGAAAAATGATCTTTGGACTGAGCTGAAGTCAAATTTCACCCTACCGCCAGAGGATGATCCGGAGAAGCCAGTTAAAGAGCAATTAATCAAGTCTTTTGCTCTTAAGAGGATGGCAGACCTATTTAGGAGCTGGAAGAAAGACCTGAATAGGTTTGTCGAGAAAAAAGAGACACCAGAATTCAAGGGCATATATGAGAAGATCAGAGATGACTGGCCTGCATTTGTGGCCCACAAGACATCGGAAAAGAGTAAGAAGATGTCGGAGACAAACAAGAAAAATGCTGCGAAGAAGAAGCATCACCATCACACGGGGTCAGGTGGCTACCTGCTAGCCCGGCCTAAGTGGGCCAAGGCTGAGAATGATCTGGTTGAAAAAGGGATCGAACCAGAGACAATGAGTCGGCCAGACCGTTGCCGGACTTGGTTCTTCGGGGCTGGCGGAACCTTGGACCCTGTAACAGGGAAGTGCATTTGGACGGACGAGCAACGTGACATTCCCTTGAAGAACCTTCGGTACTATATCAAAGCAGCGCAGAAAGGGACGTTCCTTCCAGACAGAGAGAACGACGAGCTCACAAAGGCCATCGGGAATCCTGAGCACCCTGGACGGACACGAGGCACGCCAGGCTCCATTCCGTGGAAGGTTGGGTTTCCGGACGCAGGCGGTTACAAAAGCCAGGAGAGGAGGAAGCAAGTGCAACAGTCGGAACTGCAGGCGCTCAAAGCAAGGGTACTTGGGATAGAGGAACAAGAAGCAAATCGCAGCAACCGACCTGCCGAAGCTTCCCCTGAAGCTACCCCGCCATCTCAGCGGAGAAGCAGCGTGGCTTCCACCGAGCTGCTTCAGCCGGAGCTTGTCTCGACGGCTCCTGCCAGCTATCCCGTGGATGCTATCACGGAGGCTCAAATTTGCCACCTTATGACGCAATGGATGAATTTGAAGGTCAAGGCGGCTGTTGGCTCTGTTTTTCCTAATGAACCCGGCCCAACTTTTCACTGCCGGCCGATTCCAGAAGGATATGCTAAGGTGATGGTGGATGAAATAACGGAGGGATTTGAGGACCTCTCGCTTGACCACCCTACCGGAGAAGGGGAGACTCGGCTGGGTTCTGCTCCAAAGACTCCATGCCTATGGCGGAAGGAGCTCATCAACCTTCCGAACTGGACACCTCCGCCTCCTCCTCCTCCTCCTCCGGCGAGTCAGGGCACTCCGCCTCCTCCACCGCCTCCTCCTCCGGCGAGTGACGACCAGGGCCCTCGGCCGGCTCCTTCTCCGGCGCGTGGCGGCACTCCGCCTCCTCCGCCTGCGCCGGCGCGCCCGAGCAGCCAGCCTCCTCCTTCTCCGCCTCGTCAGCAAGGGCGGAAGAGACCCGCCGCCGCACCGGCAGCTGCTCCGGCGCATCGTAGTCCTTCTCCTCCACCTCGTAAGCAAGTCAAGAAGACTGCCGCTCCGTCTGCTCTGCCGGCGTCTAGCAGTACAGCCAGAGGCGGGAGCAAATACAGATTCGGTCCTTCTCTCAAGACTCCAGAGAAGTTACCATACGAGAGGACTACGGAGGAGAACGCGAGGATCGCGCAAACTGAGGTGGATGACTGGTTTGAAGGGTTGAAAGCAAAGAGAAATCCACCTCCGAAGGAGAAGCTAGATCGGGTGAAAGTGAAGCGCACTCTGGCTGCCCTGGCAAAACCACCCAAGTCTCCGCCGAAAGGCAACTATGAGCGCATTATTGCAAAGACATGGGCCGAAGCGTCGCGGTCGGGAAGCACAGTTAGTGATAAAAGGCTGAAAGAACGACGAGGAGCTGGGAAACAAATTTCCCAGCTCGGCGAACAAGCAAAGCAATCGTGCCCCCCGCTCAAGGTGCCTAGCGTCGATCCGAGGATGGCGCCCGGTTATAACAATCCTGACGATTACCTGCCCGACGATGTAGATTATGGTTTCCTGGACGTGCAGATACAAAGATACGAGTACGGGAAGCCTCTCGTCGAAGATGAAAGATCTCTAACAACGATGATGCGAAGATTGCATGATTGGTACATGAAAACCTGCAGAGAGTCAGGAGGAAGGAGTACTTTGTATGTGAGATTTAAACCGGAGCATGACCTCGTTGGAATTGGACTGTTGCATGTTCCATTTGAGGATTTCTATCAGTTCTTCAATCAATTGTCCCTCGATAAAACAACGGTCACCTGCTACTGTCTGTAAGTACTACTACTACTACTTCTGTCATTAAGTCTCTCTATATAGCTCAGCTCTTTCATTGCATGTATTTATAATTATCCTCACTATATTATGCAGATTGAAGATCGCCGAATTGAAGAAAAGACAAATCGGTGATATTGGGTTCATTAACACAAATCTCATAGATGCGGTTCAGGTTAAAGATCATGCCGCAGAAACCGAGGCCAACTTGCTACGATCATTCGAAATAAATGAACACAAAGATATAATACTCTTTCCTTACAACTTCAAGTGAGTGTTGTCTTGTGCATATTCGGTTTCCCTTGTATATTAGTCCAGGTATAGTACTGTAATTGATGATTTATGCATGCGTGCGCAGTTTCCACTATATTCTCCTGGAGATTAGGCTTGAGAAGGGAGTAGTAACTGTCTTGGACTCGAGACGAAAAGATCCCGAGGAGTATGCGGACATGATTAAAATCCTAAAGAAGTAAGTTAAATCGATCATTATCCACCATATCAGCAAATTTGTTCATTTTGTGATATCAAGTAATTGTTTTCTTTTGTCTGGCAGTGTTTGGAGAAAATTCAGCACAAATTCCCCGGGACTCCCGAAGGAGCTGGAATTTAGATACCCGAAAGTAAGTACTATAGTACCATGTTCCGCGCGTCTCCTAGCTATTGATTCAAGCGCTAGTTTCATCAATACCATTTGGCATTCTTGCTTATCTGTTTAATTGACCTCTATTTCTTGTAAAGTGGTTGTGGCAGGAACAAGGGAATGATTTCTGTGGATACTACGTCTGCGAGTCCATCCGCCACACGACCTGTGAGCGGGGCGGGTACTCTAAGAAACAATATGAAGTGCGTAAGAAATAATATTCACAATTTTTGTTTATTACCATCATTTGTGTTGAGTTTCATTCATTCATATATATATATGTGTGTGTGTGTGTGTGTGTGTGTGTATTGACCCCCTTCTTCAAATTAGATGTTTCGGCAGCGGAATGAACTCCTAGGACCAGATCGCATGCGAGCAATTCAAGAGGAATTGGCGGCATTCTTTCTTGACCACGTGATCGCTGAAGACGGAGAATACTATGTGGACCAGGCGTCCGTAATTTAAGAGATTATATTTGTAAAAGATAATTATTGTATATATGTAGCCGGTAGTGTCGGACGATAGATATACGAGAACTTGTTGTTCGACCAATCTCTCGGAGAAGGAGATGTGGTCGATATCACTTCTCTCTGTATGCATATATGTTCATGACGATCTTCTGTTTCCTTCCTTTGCTTACTAGCTAGCATATGCCTAGTCTTCTCTATACGTATGTTTAGTACGTAATGTCGACCAAGCACGGACATAAGAGAGGACACTTCTCTCTATTAATTAGCTATCTAGCTAACACAATATATGAAATACCTAAATTAACCCCCCAAAATCCCCAAACCCCCCTCCCCCCTTTCAAAAAAAACCAAAACCCCCAGCCACAGAAATGCTGACGCGTGGATGCCTATTGGTCCCGGTTGGTGCTACCAACCGGGACCAAAGGCCCTCCTGCCTGGGCTCGGCGCACAGGCCACGTGGAGGCCCATCTGTCCCGGTTCTGGTTTGAACCGGGACTAAAGGGTGAGGGTATTAGTAACGACCCTTTAGTCCCGGTTCAGGAACCGGGACTAAAGGCCCTTACGAACCGGGACAATAGGCATGTTTACTACTAGTGGAGATGAGCCTTTCCCCAAAGGGTTCACTCTCCCTAGAGACACTCCCAAGTACACCGGCTCCATGAAGCCGGAAGACTGGCTGGTTGACTACTCCACTGCCGTCAGCATAGCAAACGGCAACAAGCGTGTTCCCGTGAAGTACGTTCCACTCATGCTCCAGGGCACGGCCCGGACATGGTTGAACAGCCTAAAACCCCGCAGCATCAACAGCTGGGTCGACTTCACCGAGGCTTTCGTCCGCAACTTCACGAGCACGTACAAGCGACCTCCCAAGCCTCGCCAGCTCTCTTTGTGCGTGCAAGGCCCCGACGAATCAACTCGCGATTACCTCACGCGTTGGGCCGAGCTCCGAAACTCCTGCGAGGGCGTGCACGAGGTGCAGGCCATCGAGTACTTCACCGCCCGGTGCAGAGAAGGCACCCTCCTCAAGCATAAGCTCCTCTGTGATGAGCCAGAGACCCTGGACGAGCTGCTGATCATAGCAGACAAGTACGCCACAGCCGACTCTTCTATGAAGACGGAGATCCAAGTCAGCACGGCCGGCAAAGTGGCCCCTCAAGCTCCCAGAACTCCGGCTGGAGACGCCAGTCGGCGGCAACAGCAGAACGATCACAAGCGCAAGGCCCCGCAGCCGGCTTCCAGTAGCCGACAGGTCGCAACAGTCGAAGATCAACAGCCGGAGGGACAGCCTCCACCCAAGCGGCAGAAGGGTGGCAAGTCCAATTGGTTGCCGGCTTTCTCCTACGAGCAGACTCTAGATGGTCCCTGCAAGTTCCACAGCGGCACGAAGCCGTCGAACCACACCACCAGAAAGTGCCACTGGCTCACCAGGATTGCCAAGGGAGACGGCCTGGTGCCTCCTCCACCTGCTGGGCAGCCGCCTCCACCTCCACCCCAGCAGCCGGCTGTCAGGCCAGTCGGCGCAATACAAGACGAGTACCCGGAAGAGCATGGAGCCTACGTGGTGTTCACTAGTGTGGCAGATGACAGGCGCAGCAGGCGGCTGCAGCAGCAAGAAGTTAACGCAGTAGCGTCGGATACTCCAGAGTTCATGCACTGGTCCGAGAAGCCTATCAGTTGGAGCAGAGCTGATCACCCAGAGGTGATGCCGAATCCAGGTTCCTATGCCTTGGTCCTGGAAGCCACCTTTGCCACTGATAGGCGGGCAGCTCGCTTCTCGCGAGTTCTGATAGATGGAGGTAGCAGTATCAACATCCTGTATAAGGATACAATGGAGAAGCTGGGAATCAAGCAAAGACAGCTCCAGAGCAGCCGGACCATATTCCATGGGATTGTCCCTGGCCTTTCCTGCTCCCCAATCGGCAAGATTCTGATAGACGTCCTTTTCGGAGATAAGGAACATTTCCGCCGAGAGCCAGTCTGGTTTGAAGTGGGGGACCTCGAAAGCCCGTACCATGCGCTGCTTGGCCAGCCTGCTTTGGCCAAGTTCATGGCGGTCCCCCACTACGCCTACCTCAAGATGAAGATGCCGAGTTCCAAGGGAATTCTGACTGTGGCCGGCGACTACTGGAAGTCGACCGCTTGCGCAGCCGAGAGCAGTCGGCTGGCCGAGTCCCTGGTCATTGCAGCAGAGAAGCGGCTTCTTGATTGGGTTGTGGCGATGGCCGGCAAGCAGCCTGAGATGTCGCCTGAGGGAGTCCTGGATTAGGGGGTGTTCGGATAGCCGAACTATACCTTTAGCCGGACTCCAGGACTATGAAGATACAAAGTTGAAGACTTCGTCCCGTGTCCGGAAGGATCTTTTCTTGGCGTGGAAGGCAAGCTAGGTGTGCGGATATTCGAGATCTCCTACCACTGTAACCGAATCTGTGTAACCCTAACCCTATCCGGTGTCTATATAAACCGGAGGGTTGTAGTCCGTAGGACAACCATCATCATACACAATCATACCATAGGCTAGCTTCTAGGGTTTAGCCTCCTTGATATCGTGGTAGATCCACTCTTGTACTACCCATATCATCAATATTAATCTAGCAGGAGTAGGGTTTTACCTCCATCGAGAGGGCCCGAACCTGGGTAAAATAAAGTGTCCCTTGTCTCCTGTTACCATCCGACCTTGACGCACAGTTCGGGACCCCCTACCCGAGATCCGCCGGTTTTGACACCGACATTGGTGCTTTCATTGAGAGTTCCTCTGTGCCGTCGCGATCAGGAAGGATGCCTCTTCCCGTCTTTAAAGACGGCGCCATTAAGAAAGGAGCCTTGGCTGTCGGCCAAACTCTCCGGCTAGGTGGTTTTCTCGCAACCGCATGTTCGGCTGTTGCGCCGACGGTGACCACCCGGGTCATCGAAAGCAACCTCCACGTCGGCTCAAAACTCGCCGAACAATTGGATCCGATGGAGCTCTCCTCTGTAAACGAGCTCCTGGATCGTATCGCCGCACTGGGCGTCGCCACAAATTACGACCAGGTTGGGCTTAAACCCGATCTGAGAGAAATTAACTCTCCCAGGTCACCCACCACGTTGCTGTGGTGGAGACACAATGCGGAGACCCTTCGTCTATCTTAAGGACTAGTTACGTCCGAATCCCCGAACCCTCCATGCCGGATATCCACGGAGGGGAGGATACAATCCAAGACCCGAGCTTAAAATCAGGCAAATCGGATAACATCCAAGACTCCGGATCTCAGAATCCGGAAGTTCTTCGGCCTACGAACAACAAACTGGGCGAGGTCTCAGATTCAACGAAACCCGCCCACCCAATCTTAAGCGATCTTTCCCAAATCAGGCAAATGCCCGAAAATCAGTACATCATTACTGGGCCAGATTCCTCCTGGTTATGAACAGGATAAAGGACTGCCGCGAGGGAGACGCAATTTCAATCTTTTGCAGTAAATGCACGGACAAGGGAATACTCAACGCCATAAGTCGTCATAATATTACACGCTTTGCTGACCTGGCGTCCATAGTACAAAAATACCGTGCCATGGAAAGTGCTCGGAAAACCGAAATTGAATTTTGGGATAATCCGGCCATGAATAGCAATCCCGTCCGAATCAAGAGGGCGCACCGCAGTAAGGCGCCAGGATTAAACGCTAAAAGATCAAAACCCTCTAGGGGGCATGGAACCGTACTGGAGAAGTGGCTAGATGGACCCTGCAAGATTCACAGTGCAGAGGACGCCACCCCAACTCACAGCCTCAGGGCATGTTGGATACTCCGGCAGGTGGCCAAAATTGGCGAAGACCTCCTAATTCCAGAGGTCGAAGGAACCAGCCCGAGAATTTCAGTTCAGTTCTCACAGTCTTTGAGACTTTCGCATCAAACAATGTCGGAGTATTGGGCCACGGGTAGGCTAACCCGAGACCCAGAACCTTTCAAGACATCGGGGCAGGCTACGCCCCTCAGACATCGGGGCAGACTCCCGGAGTATCAGCCGACTCTGGGAGTCGGCCGCAGCATCGCCGACACCCACACACGGCTGAGTCCCAGAGACGGCTGTGACTACTGATCGGCGACTCCAGGGAGGCCGACTATGGGGAGTCGGCCCGCGACTTCACCACTCTCTGCCTTTGAGAAGAAGGACGAGACCAGGGATGGCCGGAGTACGGCCCTCCCCTACATTGATTACCAGGGGCAGGTAGGGCTACAGTATGCCGTACCGGAGGAGAGCTCCGTCCGGCGCGGCACTGTCGCCATACCGGCCCTGACGACCGCCCCGACGACGGAGCACTGTTCCCACGCTGGCCCGCATGTATGGCCTGGAGACGGCGGGCCCCGCTAGTCAGCGGGAGGGACGAAGACGGCGAGAGCATCCGAAGACGGACCCCGTGGGAGTCGGCCTCCAAGAGTCGGCCCGTTCCTCCCACGGGCCCCACACGCCATTAACCAGATAAGACGGGGAGTGGCGACAGTGATCGCCCGCCAGGCGGCAGCACTGTTGCCACGCCACCATGACCCAGCCAACGTCATCAGAGGCGCGGCTACAGTGGCCAAGTCGGTCGGCGGGGCCCACCAGCGGTGGCCCCCAGGAGTCGGCAGAGAAGACAGCGGCCTAAGAGACAGACGGCTGGGACCCGCGCCCAGTCGGATTACCATTGTACCCCCGGGGGGTAGGCCTATATAAACCCCCCGGAGCACCCATGCAAAAGGTTCGATCCCTTGACCACTAGACAGAAGCATAGAAGGGAGAGAGCTAGCCTTGCCCTCTCCTACCTCCAAAACACAGCTCGAGGAGCAACTTTGTACACATATCATCATAGTGACCATGCGGAGACCCCGCAGAGCTGCAGTAGGGGTGTTATCTCCTCGGAGAGCCCCGAAGCTGGGTAAGATCCGCCGGCGTGCATGTCTACGCCTCATCCCGCTTCCAGGCACCAGCGACGTTCTACTCGCCCCCACCATGATAAGCCATCCTCTGGCATATGTCGCACCTAACCCCCGACAAACGACATGCGAAAAAGAACACTCCGCAGCCTCACTGAAGTCTATCAAGTAGCGACAATAAACCCATGGAGTAATACTGCTATCACCTTCGACGCGAGTGACGAGCCTATAATTCGAGCAGCCAGGGCACCAGCTGCACTGGTCCTCAGTCCCATAGTGGACGGCTGTCGCCTCACAAAGGTACTCATGGGCGGAGGCAGTGGATTGAACCTCATTTACGAGGAAACCCTCCAAAAGATGGAAATAGACTGGAACCGCATTGAGCGAAGCAGCACAACCTTTAGAGGAATAATCCCCAGTCAGGAAGCGCGCTGCACCAGAAAGATCACACTAGATGTGGTATTCGGCACGCCGGATAATTACAGGTCCGAACAGATCACGTTCCAGGTGGCCCCGTTCAAAAGCGGATATCACGCTATACTAGGACGGGAGACCTTCACAATTTTTCAAGCCATACCCCATTACGGGTACATGAAGCTTAAAATGCCTGGGCCAAACGGAATTATCTCCCTCACTAGTGATCCGGACATAGCACTCCGCGCCGAGAATAAGATAGTCGCACTGGCCCTCAAGGCACTATCCGAAACCTTAGCGGCCGAAGAACTGACTGCGCTGCGATCCATGGTAAATAGGGATGACGTGATACTCGATAAGAGATCCAAATCCACGTCCTTCAAACCAGCGGACGAAATAGTCAAATTCCAGGTCCACCCAATGGACCCCAATAAAACAGCCTCCATCGAGGCATGACTGAACCCTGATGTAGACGCCGCACTGCGAGAGTTCCTACGAGAGAACTGGGACATTTTCGCTTGGCATCCCTCAGACATGCCAGGAATCCCACGCAGTTTGGCCGAACACAGCCTAAACATCCAGAAAGGATTCAAACCTATCAAACAGGCTCTTCGGCGTTTCTCCGAACCAAAGAGACAGGCTATGGGAGAGGAGCTAGCCAAGTTATTGGAAGCCGGATTCATCAGAGACATAAAACACCCGGACTGGCTAGCAAACCTGGTGATGGTACCAAAGAAGGACAAATCCTGGCGCCTGTGTGTCGATTTCAAAGACCTTAATAAGGCTTGCCCAAAGGATCCCTTCCCCCTCCCTCGAATAGATCAAATCATCGATGCCACTGCAGGACACGATTCGTTGTGCTTCCTCGACGCATACTCCGGTTACCATCAAATCAAGATGGCAGAATCAGACCAAGCCGCAACAGCATTCATCACACCATACGGCCCATTCTGCTTCAACACAATGCCCTTTGGGCTAAAAAATGTCGGTGCAACATATCAGCGCATGATTCAAATATGTATGGCAAACCAGATCGGCAAAACAGTGGAGGCGTATGTAGACGATGTGGTCGTTAAATCAAGACATGTCGAATCTCTAGTAGATGACTTGAAGCTTACATTCGACAACCTCCGAAAATACGACATTAAGCTCAATCCGGAAAAATGCGTTTTCGGTGTTCCAGCCGGAAAGCTCCTGGGCTTCATTGTATCCGGTAGAGGAATTGAAGCAAATCCAGCTAAAATCCGAGCTCTGTCACAATTGGATGTCCCAAAAGACCTCAAACAAATACAGAAACTCACCGGATGCGTGGCGGCTTTAAGCCGCTTTATCTCCCGCCTGGGAGAAAAGGCATTGCCCCTTTACTGCCTCCTCAGGCGCACCGAACACTTCGAGTGGACAGACGCTGCCACAGCCGGACTCGAGGAAATAAAGGCCATCTTGGCAACAAACCCAGTCCTGGCCGCGCCGAACACTGGCGAATCCATGCTATTGTACATTGCCGCAACCCATCAAGTTGTTAGCGCAGTACTCGTCGTCGAGCGGGCAACGGACGGACACAAACTCCCCCTTCAAAGGCCGGTTTACTACGTGTCCACTGTCCTCACACCATGCAAATCACGGTACCCGCATTACCAAAAGATCGCGTACGCGGTGTTTATGGCATCCCGGAAGCTACGACACTACTTTCAAGAGTGTTCTATAACAGTAGCCTCGGAAGTACCACTCAACGATATTATCAACAACCGCGGTGCAACGGGCCGGATAGCAAAATGGGCCATAGAGCTCCTCCCGTTCGACATAACCTACAAACCACGGCGAGCCATTAAACCGCAAGTCCTAGCCGACTTCGTCGCCGAATGGACAGAGGCCGAACTCCCTAAAGAGTACGGCACATATTCAAACTGGATCATGCATTTCGACGGCTCCAAAATGTTGGCCGGACTAGGGGCTGGCGTCGTTTTGACATCCCCTATAGGGGACACAGTCCAATATGTACTCCAAATTATGTACACGGACTCCAACAATGCAGCCGAATACGAGGCCCTTCTACATGGTCTCCGGATGGCAGTATCCATGGGCATTCAACGCCTGGAAGTACGCGGGGACTCAAACCTCGCGATATCCCAAATAAATGGCGACTTCGACGCCAAAGACCCAAAAATGGCAGCTTATCGCAATGTCGTTCTAAAAATGTCAGTTCGGTTCGAGGGACTGGAGTTTCACCATATAGCCCGAGAAAACAATCAGGCAGCAGACGTCCTGGCACGCATCGGAGCAAAACAAGATGCGGTCCCCCCCCAACATCTTCTTGGAAAGATTATTCAAGCCATCTGTAGCATTGGAGGGGGAGCCCTCGGACAACAGTCCGGACATAACCGCACAACCCGACGCCGAACAATCCGACATAATCGGAGGCCCTGCCACCGAAACCACACCTTCAGCCCACGTAATAATGGCGGTCATCGCCCCATGGACAGAACCATTCCTAGCCTACCTTACTAGGCAGGAACTCCCAGAGGACCAAAACGAGGCACGCTGCATAGTGCGGCGATCTAAATCCTATAAAATCCACGAGGGAGAGCTATATAAGAAAAGCACTACAGGAGTCCTTCAAAGATGTATCTCCGAGGAGGAAGGGCGGAGTCTGTTAGCTGAAATTCATGCCGGACTCGGCGGCCACCACGCTGCAGCTCGGTCCCTTGTAAGCAAGGCTTTCCGTACGGGTTTTTATTGGCCGACGGCCCGAGCAGACGCTCATGACTTAGTCAAACGATGCGTCGGTTGCCAGCTCTTTGCAAATCAAAGCCATATGCCGTCGAACGCCCTCTGAACCATCCCCATCACTTGGCCTTTTGCGGTCTGGGGGCTTGATATGGTGGGACCCCTTAAGGGTGGAACCCACAAGAAAAAATACCTATTGGTCATGGTTGATAAATTCACCAAATGGATAGAAGCCAAGCCTGTTAAGACGGCCGAATCCGGACCCGTGATAGACTTCATATCCGGGGTCGTACACCATTACGGTGTCCCCCACAGCATTATCACCGATAACGGCACAAACTTCACCTCTGACGAAGTAAAGCTGTGGTGCAAAAACATGGGCATTAAGCTCGGTTTTGCTTCTGTCTATCACCCACAAACTAACGGTCAGGTCGAATGTGCAAATGGTCTCATCATGAGCGGTATCAAACCCAAACTAGTGCGGTCCCTAAAGGAATCCAATACGCACTGGGTAGAGGAGCTCGACTCCGTACTCTGGGGGCTGCGAACCATGCCGAATCGTACCACTGGATTCACACCATTCTTTATGGTATACGGCGCAGAGGTAGTTCTGCCCTGCGATATAATTCATGACTCACCTCGAGTGCGCATGTACGAAGAAAGAGAAGTCGAGCTTGATCGGCAGGACAACCTGGACGCCTTAGAGGAGGAGCGCGACGTGGCTAAAGCCCGTTCCGCATTTTATCAACAGCAGGCTCGAATATATCAAAGCAGAGAAGTACGAGCCAAAAATTACAACGTTGGTGAACTAGTCCTATGCCTGCCGGATAAGAAAAAGGACAAACTCAAGCCCAAATGGGAAGGTCCCTTCATAATTGACCAAGTCCTGACTGGCCGAGCGTACCGCCTGCGAGATGCGTCGGATAACCGACTCGAGCTGAACCCATGGAACGCCGCACGTCTCCGAAGATTCTATGCCTACCACCGGACTCGGGGTTTGTCTCCTTCCTCTGTCCACTTTTTTATATATTTTTCTGTCTTTGTCTCCCTCCACTCTTTCCTTTTATAGCCCTTAAAGGCTCATCATGTGACGCGCCACTCGCGCTCCTTAAACCTGTGGGCTTCTCTAATAGAAGCTTGTTTATATGGGTTTCACGCCCAATGCATGCGTCAGACTTCCGCATGCACCTTTTCTTCACCATTATATGCATCGATATGACTTAAGTTTTTGCCAAGCTAGGTTGCCTGGCTCCTGTGCTTACCCCTACGTTCTCGATTGTTCGGCTAGGAGGTAAAGGGAGCACCTCTGCGATTGTTACTGCCGGATAAGCCGGATGTGTACCTCAGACTGGGTGAAGCCGAAAGCTAGCGTTCTTAAGGGAATATTCAGTCGGTGAACTAAAGATGAACCTTTTTTACTTATACATGCCCCCCAGATGTTTTCCTGCACTTGCAGTCCGGACATGCACTTCAGGGCACGCCACCCCAGCGAAAGGAACCCTTAACGGAACTATTCTCTCTGGAAGATGTTTCTTACTAACCATGTAATATAACATAACTAGTTGGGCACTTGTCTGATAAAGCACTAATGACCCCTACGCCTGGTCTCCATGCATACCTCGGTTCTTATATAACCGTTATGGTATTCGGACACACTCTGGACCGTCAGGTCCCGAGGTCGAAGCGAAAAGGTCGGCAACGACAAACGATCTACAATCCGGCTAGAAGGCATTATACATGTCCATTATAAATTACATAGTCATCAGGACTGACTGTATTCCTCTTCTATACCATCTAACAGGCTGTCTAATTTACAGTCCTGTTGGGAATACTTTGCGGCCAATTTTACCTGGCCATACACTACGCTCACAGGGATCTCCTTCCCGTCAGGCCCCACCGGTCCAACCTCGGCCATGTGATTGGGGTCAGACTTCGTAAAGCGGGTCTTCACCATGGCCCAAGCCTCCCTAGCGCCCTGCCGGCAGGCCGATATCTTCCACAACCGAAAGCGCCGCCGAGCTCCCTTCAACTTCTCTGCAAGTTCTGCAAGGCCCTCGGGTATGGAGTGGGCAGGCCACAAGGCTTGGGCAATACCTCGCATCGCCTGCCGAACTCACTCGTGCAGTTGCAAGAGTTTGGGAAGAAGATCGCCCGTTGAACTGGGCATCTCCTCTGCGGGACGACCTGTCAGCATACCTACAGACATAATTCTGTTAGCCGTATTCCTCGCCGAACTCCTTTTTCAAGAGTTCGCTTAAGCACTTACTAAAAATGCCGCGTCGAAGTCGCTGATTCTCCTTATTGGAGTCCGATAGCTGGCCACGAACATCTTTTAGTTCAACATCCAGCCTGGTGTTGGCATCCTGGAGATCATTCTTCTCCCGCCTCACCTTTGTTAGCACGCTTTCACCAGACTCTAACCGGTGTAGAAGCTGTTGCCTGTCCGGATCGAGTCCGGCGCCATCTACAATACAATTTGTCAGATTGGCACTTAAATCCGTACAATACTAAATATTCTAGAGTATTGTTTACCTGCAGGGGTCTCTTTAGACCCTACTGCTGCCGTTTGTGCGGCCTCTAGTTGGGCCCTGCACCTTTCCAGCTCCTGGGACAGCGCGGTATTCTTCTCGGTAAGAAACTGCATGATATATGATTCTTGAATCAGTTATTTCCACTGCTTCAAGTCTCGGGGGCTACTGGCATATCTATATTTACCAAAATTTTCTCACCCGTATGTCTTTTACATACTGCTCCGTGGCTCTGGCTAAACCATTTTGAGCGGCACGGAGGTACGCGTCTCCTGAATTAAAGGCATTTAAAGCCTCCTGGGAGAAACAAGCATCGCGAAGAACTGTCCGGCGACGCCTGTGGTTCATGGCACTCTCCACCTCGGAATTGGTGGCAGACAGCCTGTCCGCATCCTCTGATGGAGGAGCGTCCGGTGCGTGCCTTGTGCCGACCTCCGCCTCCGGGCCGGGCGTTGGAGTCTGGCTGGTGGAGGCCCGATTGGCAACCTCTCCGGATATAGTCCGGCGAGGTCTCTTCGTCCTAAAGATAGCACGAATGTTAATATACCCTGGAGGAGTAAAACACCAGGGGGTACGCCATACCTTTGCTCTGCCACCTCAGACCGGACTATGTTCCTTTTTGCCCCACGGGGCCCGGCGGCCCTCCGTCGGCTAGCTGCAGCGGGGTCGGCTTCCCCCCTCGGGAATCTCCCCTAGAAAGCATGGTTGTTGTCAGAACAACCAAGCCCATGAAAACGGAACCCCTCTTAAGGGGGTAAAGCTTCGGTATTTGTCACCTGGGAGGCCGGTATTAATCCTGGGTAATCAGCTATAATAGCTACCAAGGTATCATCCTTGCTTAGCTGATGAAACACTCCATCAATGAAGTCCACCGCTAAGTCCGGATCTTCTTCGGAGTCCGGATCGAGGGACCGGTCTGGGTCCTCTGGCTGTGGAGGACGGTTGTTTATGTTTTTTACCTCCTGACGCAGGTCCTGCATTAAAGTCGTTAGATTGTCTATTTAATCATGGGAATGTAAAATGAACAAGAGAAGTACGACTGTCCGCTTACCCAATTCGGAGGACTATACATGGAAAATCCGCCCTGCGGATCGACGCGGAGGAATTCCTCTTCTTCTCCCTTGTACAAAGAGGATAAGATCTTCATTAGAGCGGCAGGCGAGTCCGGCCCCTTACGGCCGTAACGGGTGGTGTCATCCTCCCCGTTAAAATCCCACATGGGGTGGCTTCTGTATTGGAGCGGCTGCACCCCTCGCATAATGCATATGGCCATGACTTTAATCATGGTCAGTCCGGAATGAGCCAGTAGCTTAATCCGGCCCATTAAGTAAAGGACGTCTCTGTCATTCTCTCTCTGAGAGCTCCGAGGGCGCCAGCTCAGGCGTTTCTTCAGGGGGGGCGTTGTTGAACTCAGGGAGACCTGCCCGGACAGGGTCCGGCAGGGGGACGCCGTCTATGTAGAACCATTCTGAAGGCCAGTCCTCGGACGCCTTCTTCGGGGTTCCAGACGGGTATCCGGTCCCGGCGATACGCCATACTTCGGCTTCGCCCACTTGATATATAGACCCGCACCAGGCAGAATATCTTCTTCCACAGCGCAAAATGAGCCTCGACGCCTAAAAATAGCTCGCAAAGAGCTACGAAGCCCGCGATGTGTAACACGGAACCGGGCGTAAGGTGGTGCAGCTGGAGGCCATAGAACTCCAAAAGCCCGCGGAGAAAGGGATGAATTGGAAATCCCAGTCCCCTTACTAGATAAGGGACCAGGCACACCAGCTCCCCTTTGGAGGGACTAGGAGAGTTCTCCGCTTGTTTTCCGCCTTGATAAGTGGCGAGTCCGGCTCGGACCGAGACCATATAGGCTTGAGGGAGAAATCCCTTGGCTTGGAGCGACACTAACTCGCTGTGTGGGATGGTGCATCTCTCCCAGTCTCCGGGTTTAGGACTGGAGGGGCGAGGGGAGGAGCTGCGACGGCTGGCCATGTTGGAATGAACCTTTGCCGGAGACGCTCTGATGATAGCTTGCGGAAAGGAGAGGATGTGGTTTGGATCCAGATCCCCATCCCGTTAAATAGGCGGCTCGTTTATATGACTAAGGGTGTGGATGTAAAAAGCACCCCAAGCTCTTCGTATTCGTTCAGCACGTGGAAGACGGCCATTATTGGGCACTGAAGCTGAGGAGTGCTACATTACAAAAAGCGGACATTATTCGTACAGGTACACAGGATTCGGAGGAGGAACCCGCCTTGCAATGCCAAAGACGATTTGCACGCCGGACTCGTCGTCATTGAAGCCTGGTTCGGGGGCTACTGAGGGAGTCCTGGATTAGGGGGTGTTCGGATAGCCGAACTATACCTTCAGCCGGACTCCAGGACTATGAAGATACAAAGTTGAAGACTTCGTCCCGTGTCCGGAAGGATCTTTTCTTGGCGTGGAAGGCAAGCTAGGTGTGCGGATATTCGAGATCTCCTACCATTGTAACCGACTCTGTGTAACCCTAACCCTATCCGGTGTCTATATAAATCGGAGGGTTGTAGTCCATAGGACAACCATCATCATACACAATCATGCCATAGGATAGCTTCTAGGGTTTAGCCTCCTTGATCTCGTGGTAGATCCACTCTTGTACTACCCATATCATCAATATTAATCTAGCAGGAGTAGGGTTTTACCTCCATCGAGAGGGCCCGAACCTGGGTAAAATAAAGTGTCCCTTGTCTCCTGTTACCATCCGACCTTGACGCACAGTTCGGGACCCCCTACCCGAGATCCGCCGGTTTTGACACCGACATCGCCCAACCCCAAGGAGTCGGAAGCTGAGGGCTCGTTCAAGCCAGCAAAGGAAACGAAGAAGATACCCTTGGACCCAGAGCACCCGGAGAGGTACGCTGTCATAGGTGCAAACCTTGACAGCAAATAGGAAGGCGATCTCGTCGATTTCCTCCGTGAGAATCGGGACATCTTCGCATGGTCCCCCAAAGACATGCCAGGTGTACCGACGGAATTCGCCGAGCACAAGTTACATGTCCGGTCTGATGTGAAGCCCGTCAGGCAGCCCTTGCGCCGCCTGTCAGAAGAGAAAAGAAGAGTTGTTGGTGAAGAGATAGCCCGGCTCCTTGCGGCCGGCTTTATCATGGAAGTATTTTTCCCTGAGTGGCTAGCAAACCCGGTCTTAGTACTGAAGAAGAACAAGCAGTGGCGAATGTGTATTGACTACACAAGCCTCAACAAAGCCTGCCCCAAGGACCCGTTTGCTTTGCCGAGGATCGATCAGGTGATAGACTCCACAGCCGGATGCGAGCTGTTGAGCTTCTTAGATGCCTATTCAGGATATCACCAGATCAGGCTGAACCCGGCATACAGATTAAAGACCGCCTTCATCATGCCATTTGGAGCCTTCTGCTACCTGACCATGACGTTCGGCTTGAGGAATGCAGGCGCCACCTTTCAGCGTTGCATGCATAAGTGCCTCCTCAAGCAACTCGGCAGAAATGCCCACGTTTACGTGGATGATGTGGTGGTGAAGACGGAAAAGCGCGGAACTCTACTGGAAGACCTCAAGGAGACCTCTGAGAACCTGCGCCAATTCCAGATCAAGCTTAACCCCGAGAAGTGCGTTTTCAGAGTACCAGCCGGCCAGCTACTCGGCTTCCTGGTCTCTGAACGCGGCATAGAGTGCAACCCTGTGAAGATCAAGGCCATCAAGAGGATGGAGGTACCTAGCCGACTATTGGATGTGTAGAAGTTCACTGGCTGTCTGGCATCCATCAGCCGTTTCATCAGTCGGCTGGGCGAGAAAGCTCTCCCTTTGTACCAGCTCGTGAAGAAGACCAATTTTTTCGAGTGGAACCACAAGGCGGATGAGGCCTTTCTGCAGCTGAAGAAGATGTTGGTTACTCCCCCTGTGTTGGCGGCTCCGACTCCCAAAGAGCCCATGCTCCTGTACATCGCCGCCACCAGCCGAGTAGTCAGCACAGTCATTGTAGTAGAGCGCAAGGAGGAAAGCAAGGCACTACCAGTCCAGAGACCGGTGTATTACCTGAGTGAAGTATTGTCGACCTCCAAGCAAAACTACCCCCACTACCAGAAGATGTGTTACGGTGTGCACTTTGCCGCCAAGAAGCTGAAGCCTTACTTCCAAGAACATCCAATCACCGTGGTCTGCACGGCCCCATTAGCAGAAATCATTGGAAGTCGAGATGCGTCCGGCCGAGTGGCCAAGTGGGCCATAGATTTGGCGCCCTACACGATCTACTATCAACCCCGCACCGCCATCAAGTCACAAGCACTGGCCGACTTCCTCGTCGACTGGGCCGAGACCCAGTACCTGCCGCCAGCGCCCGACTCTACCCATTGGCGGATGCATTTCGACGGCTCCAAGATGCGCACTGGCTTGGGAGCCGGCGTTGTCCTCACCTCTCCTAAAGGCGACAAGCTCCAGTATGCACCGCAGATCCATTTCGCCGCCTCCAACAACGTTGCTAAATACGAGGCGCTCATTCATGGGCTCCGGCTTGCCAAAGAACTCGGCATTCGCCGGATCCTGTGTTATGGCGACTCCGACTTGGTGGTCCAGCAATCATCTGGCGACTGGGACGCCAAGGACGCAAACATGGCAAGCTACCGCTTCCACGTGCAGCAACTCAGCGGATATTTCGAGGGGTGCGAGTTCCTCCACGTGCCAAGAAACGACAACAACCTAGCAGATACTTTGGCACGAATCGGCTCCACTCGCCAAGCAATACCATCTAGCGTCGCTCTTCGGCGCCTCCTCAAGCCATCCATCAAGCCTTCACCAGAGTCAGACTCCGTTTTTGTGCCGGCTCCTCCAGAAGAAGTCGGATCCGGCTCCAAAGCCCAAGCAGACGGCGCAAAAACCCTCGCAGATGACTCCAAGAACACCGCAGTCAAAGCCGGCCCGGGGACTTCAGAACTCGGCCCGGGGACTGCGGCGACCAGAGAAAAGACTCCAGAACTCGGCCCGAGGACTGCACCAGTCGGCCCGGGGACTTCACTGATCCAGCAAGTGGCCGCGGACCCCAACCCGCTGCCTCCCAGCCCAGCCGCCCACGTCCAAGTCGCGGTTCTGGCAGTCGAAGAGATAGCAGCACCCTCATGGGCCCAGCCCATCCTCAAATTCTTGGTGAACAAGGAGCTACCAACTGATGAAACCTTAGCTCGGCAAATACAACGCCGAGCGGCAGCATACACCATAATCAACAAAGAGCTGGTCAGGCGCAGTGTCACCGGTGTCTACCAGCGCTGCGTCGAGCCAGAGCAAGGCCAAGCAATTCTCAGAGACATCCATCAAGGCGAGTGCGGTCACCATGCGGCCTCGAGGGCACTCGTCGCCAAAGCTTTCCGGCATGGTTTCTTCTGGACGACTGCCCTCGAAGAGGCCAAAGAGTTGGTCCAGAAATGCAAGGGGTGCCAGAAGTTCTGCTCCAAGCCACATCAACCGGCTTCAGCACTCAAGACTATCCCCATCGCCTGGCCCTTTGCAGTTTGGGGCCTGGATATGGTGGGACCCTTCAAGACGGCACGAGGCGGCCTAACTCACCTACTTGTTGCGGTAGACAAGTTCACCAAGTGGATAGAAGTGAAGCCTATCAAGAAGTTGAATGGTCCGACTGCCGTGACTTTCATCTCAGACATCACAATTCGGTATGGCATACCGCACAGCATCATCACCGACAACGGCACCAACTTTGCCAAAGGCGCCTTGGCCCGTTTCTGCGCGACGCAGGGCATCCGACTGGACTTAGCGTCCGTTGCCCATCCGCAGTCAAACGGGCAGGTGGAGCGGGTGAATGGCCTCATCCTGTCCGGCATCAAGCCTCGGTTGGTCGAACCACTGGAGCGTTCAGCCGGCTGTTGGCTTGACGAGTTGCCAGCCGTCCTCTGGAGTCTGTGCACGACTCCAAACAAGTCGACCGGCTTCACACCCTTCTTCCTCGTCTACGGTGCTGAAGCCGTCATCCCAACGGATATAGAGTTCGACTCCCCGCGAGTCATGATGTACACTGCGGAAGAGGCAGAAGAAGCACGACAAGACGGTGTCGATCTGCTGGAAGAGGGCCGGCTGTTGGCACTCATCCGGTCCAGCATCTACCAGCAGAGCCTACGACGCTACTACAACAGGAAGGTCAGCCCGAGATCCTTCCAAGAGGGCGACCTTGTTATCCGGCTGATCCAGCGAACAGCCGGCCAGCACAAGTTGTCGGCACCTTGGGAAGGCCCCTTCATCATCAGCAAGGTGCTAGGCAACGACTCCTACTACCTGATCGACGCTCAGAAGCCCCGAGCATGGAAGAGGGATGACTCCGGCAAAGAGACGGAGCGACCATGGAACGTGAATCTTCTTCGAAGGTTTTACAGTTAAAGCAGTATGTACCACACTACCCCTTTGTATTGAAGTACCAAGACTCTGGGCCCCTCGAGACGGACTCGGGGACTGCCCCTTTTGTTATCTGTATGATAAGTATTATGCTTCCGAGTATGCTACTCTTTGTTATGCTGCTTGGCACCGGGCTCAACTAGTCGGCCCGGGGACTCGCCGTCTCGTGCTATGAAAACGCTTCCTGCAGTCGGACAAGTAGTGTGTGGTGCCTAAGCCGTCTCCTGTTAGAAGCCGCAGCTCGCAAAGCGACTGCCCGGCGGGCAGGAGTAAGGAAGAATGGGCGCCCACACGAAAAATGGCTAAGGACTCAAAGCACAAACATAGCTCGAGCCGGCTTTCCAGCCGTTCCTCGCAAAAACCGACTCCGAGTAGTCGGCTTGTTGTTTTCTATCTAACTTGCTAAAGAAACTCTAGAATGGCTGAGTACCTGCCTTCCCAAAAGTAGCCAAGTATTTGATCCAGCGGTAGTCCGCGGAGCGGCTGTCCGACTGGCAAACACGGCATCTAAGGGAAGGCGGCAAAGGGAAAAAGCCAAAAGAGCAATAAGCAAGAAATGATAGAACCCAGATAAATATTTACATCACAAAGGCCATTGGTCGAATCCTTGAACGGAAGTTCAAAATACACCCCGCGGGTGGAATTGTGCGAATTAACAAAGTTCTTAGAGAAACTACTAAGCAGATAAATAAGACAAGGCGGCGGCCTATGAAGCAGCAGACGGGTTCGGGGGCTCGGAGGAGATGGCGGTGTCGGACGTTGGGGCGGCCGGCTGGGCAGACTCGGCTTGATCACCTCCAGCGGCAGTCGGCGCAGTTGGGCGTGGCTCGTTGTTGGAGGCACGGTCGAGCTGAGGCTGATCGCCCGCTCCGACTTCTGGCGCCTCCATCTCGTCTCCGACCTCCACCTCGCCTCCCTCCTCGACACTGGAGCCGATCACCTCCGCCGAGTCCTCGCCGTAGTTCGGGTTCATCCCAAACCACTCCGGCGGCGCCTCCTCGCCGTTGTCAGCTCGCTCAGGAACGAAGACATTGGGGTCAACGTACTCGGCGATCGCTGCGGCGCGCTTGACAAAGTCGTCCTTCATGGCTGCCAGCTCCGGCTAGGCCTCAGCCCGGAGCGTGGCCAGCTGGTCCAGGCTCAGGTCTGGATACCACGTCTTGACGAACTCCAAGGCACAACGCGCTCCGGCACGTGCCGAGGAGCCTTTCCAAGCCTCCAGACGGCCCGCTGCGACCTCCAGCCAGTCGGCAGTCCGGCTGGGAGTGCGCAGAATCGGCATCTCTGACCACAAGGCAGCAATCGCCTGGGCGCCGGCACGTTGAAGACGGCGCAGCATCCGGTGAGCCGGCCGCAGGCGAGCCTCGATGCTCATAAGCTGTTCATCAAGAGTTCGGGGGGCGTTGGCAGCAACCTCCTCGTCGGCCGCCCTCCGCGCCTGGCGATCAGCCTCGATGGCTTGAACGGCAGTTTGTGCATGGCCCGGGAAGAAGTCTACCAAGACAGAAAAAGAAGCAAGTCAGAAAAAGCAAGAGTCGGCCCGACCCACAGTCGGCTGCTCAAAGAAAGCGAGTAAAGAAAACTTACCATCAACGATATCTTCAATCTCATGGAAGCCGGAGGTCAGCATCGCCTCCTTATCGGTCCAGGAGGAGCGTTCGGCTTCGAACTCGGCTTGGAGACCAGTCTCTCTCTCCTTTGCCTCCTCCTGCGCCTTCTTGAGCAGCTCCTTCTGCTCCGCCAGCTGCGCAGCCAGCAGGTCGCGTTCTGTGGCGAGCTTGCCACATTCCGCCTCCTTGGCGCGCAAGGCGGTGTTGGCTTCACCCAGCTGCTGCTGAAGAACGGCGTTGGCCTCTGAAGAAAGAAGAAAAAGGACACAAGTCATCAGAAAAGGTCGCCAAGAAGATTCGGCCCGACTGCACAGCAGTCGGCCCAAATCTCAGGGACTACAGCCCACGGGTGCGCCAGCGCGCCCCCGTGAAGAAGGAAACTCACTCCGGCTCTCCGACAAGTCGGCAGTCCGCTTGCCCAGCTCTTCAACATTACGGTTGAAGATGGTGACTCGGAGGTTGTGGTAGTCCTACGATAAGCATTTCAAAAAGAATAAGCATTTGGAACTCGCCAATAGAGTTCCAACCCGCCTGCTCCGCAGCCGGCTCGGAACTCGGGGACTACACCCAGTGGGTGCGCTGGCGCGCCCCCACAGAGAAGAGCAAGAAAAACAAAGTCAGAAGAAACATACCTGGACGGCCGCACGCGACGCCAGATGCGCCTTGGTGCAGTTCTGGAGGGCGTCGCTTTCGGCTCGCAGCTTCGCCTGGACGTCCAGGAGCGCCTGGTTCAGCGGGCCTGTGCCGCCTCCTCGCACCCACCCGATGGGCGCGGCGCTCATCACCTCGACGCCTGGGACGGCCGAGCTGGCTGCCCCGGTCTCCAGGGGGCGCGGTGCTAAAGTCGCCTTCTCCAGACGGCGGCGCGTCGGCGAGGCGACTTGGAGAAGCAAGTTCGCCGTGGCTTCGTCCGTAGTCGGCGGCACCGGCGGGTCCGCCGGCTGTTTATCCCTCACGCTTCCCGATGGCGGCGGGGGCGGTGGTGGCGGCACCACCGTGTCCAGACCGGGGGTCTCGCTGCTCTCCCTCTCCACGATGGGGTACTCCCCGCTGACCTCCCCAGACTGCTCCGTATAATCCGGAGGCGGCGCCGAGTTCAATGGTACGACGAACAGCGCCGACTGGCGGCGCGCGGCTTCTTCGGCCCGCTCTTTGGCCGCGGCCGCGGCTTCGGCTCCCTCCGGCCCCTTCTGGGTGAAGGCGGCCGCCTTCTCGGCCTCCGCCTTCTCCCGGCGGGCGGCTTCGTCCTCGTCGCGCTTCTCCTGCGCGTTCCGCTCCGTCGCTTCCCGGAGGTCGGCAGCAGGGTCAATACGCCGAGTCATGGCGGACGACTCCACCGACCCCCTGATGGAGGCGGTGGCGACCCTCCCAAGGGTGAGAGGAGCTCTGGAACAAGGAAGACATGTAAGGACCCAGATAAAGTAAGACAAAGAAACAGAAACGCTTACCCAGAGGTTAGCGGTGGCTTCTTCGCTTCCTTACGGAAGCGATGGGCCCTCGTGACCGCCTCTTCCCGCTTGGTCGCGGTGGCCGCCCCCTTAAACTTCTTCTCCCAGCCTCCGAGGGAACTCGGCCCGGCCCGGCGCTTCCTCGCGCCGTCTTGCCTCGGCGGATGGCGCGGGGCAACTTCCTCGTCTTTGTCGGCTGGCCAATCGGCGAAGGTGGCCAACGGCCCGGGGCCACCTTCCTCTCCTTCGCCGCCTCCTTCGGCGTCGGCCTCCATCGCCGCTGCCCCCAGGTCGGGGTCGTCGATGTCGCTCTCCGCGCGATCAGGGGCGAACTGGCGGGGCGGCCCCACGGCGCCAGACGAGGGATGAATGAGAGGATTCTGAGTCAAAAATAAAAGTAATAAAGATCAAGAGTCGGATTCGGCTATAAAGAAGAAGAAGAAGAACAACTTACCACTGGCGGAGGGTTGGCGCGCGAGTACGGCTCCATGCCGAACTGCCAATCCTCCGAGAGGCCGCAGTTCACGATGTAGTTCACCGTGTTCGCCACCTCCGCGTGGGGCATGTCCTTGGTGCACATCCGACTGGGGTCCCGGTGACCGCTCATCTGACAGATCAGATGAGGCCGGCTTTGGAGCGGGAGGACTCGGCGCGCCACGAAGGCGGCCAGCAAGTCGGCCCCGGTCAGACCGGCCGACTGCGTCAACACTCGAAGTCGCGCCACGGCGGTAGCCCCAGCCGGAGTCAGCGACCTGGCGCGGTATGACCAGCTGAGCTGCCTCCCAGCCGGCGCGCCGGCTGCGTACGGCGGCAGATTAACCCAGTCGTCGTCTGGGGCGACGTTCTTCACATAGAAGTAAGAGCGCTGCCACATCTTCACCGACTTGATTAGTTGGATGGCGGGGAACGGGTTGTCGGCCGTCGTCCTCCGTATCGCAATGAAGGCACCGCACTGGGCTGGCACGCCAGCGACATGCGTGCTGAGCTTGGACTGAAAGAACTCTCCCCACAGCTCGATGGTGGGGAGAACGCCGAGGAAGCCCTCGCACAGAGCAGTGAAAGCCGCCAGCAGCACCACCGTGTTTGGGGTGAGGTGGTGCGGCTGGAGGCCATGAAACTCCAAGAACGAACGAAAGAACCCGCTCGCCGGCAGCCCCAGGCCGTGCATGAGGTGGGAGCGGAACACGAGCTGCTCGCCCTCCCCCGGCGCCGGCGTCACCTCCGTCGGCGGCGGAGCACGGGCCTGCACGAGGTGCGCACCGGGGAGGCGACGCGTCTTGCGGAGGAAGTCGATCATGTCGTCGTCGATCTCAGAACCGTCCCATGCGCCGGAGCGCACGCCGGCGGCGGGCGCGGCGGCGGAGGAAGAGCTCATTGCTGCAAGCGGGGCGCAGTTCGGTGCAACAGCGGTGGGAGAAAGAATAAAGAAGAGAGAAGCAAAGGAAGCAGAGGAGAGCGGGCGCGCGTGCTTCGCCGCCCCGCTCCCTCCGCCTACTTATAGATCGGCGGACTGAGAAGCCGAGGGGGCATCGTGGGATTAACTGCGCCCACGCCCCCACGACCCCCGCCATTTACGACGGAAGTTACCACGCGCATTTACTGCGCTGAGAAGCTCAACCGCCCGCACGGCCACAACGGATCCGCTCGAAGGCCGAGGCGCGGTAATGGCGGGCCCCACCCGCGGGCCTGTCCCTTCGCGCGCGTGGGCTGGCAGACTGGCCCGGCCACGTGGCGTCCCTTGGCAGGTCCGCGGCGGGCGGCGACCGTGTAGCTTATCAAGCACGCCGTCTGAATCCCGCCAAGACTTTCAAACTCTTTGAAGAGCAAGACTACCTTTGGCGAGTCCGGCTTCCAATAGTCGGCTTGTCGGAGACGGCCTGAATAAGATCACCTCCCTGTGGACCACTCGGAGGAAGACGGCAGGCAAGCCTCAGATCCATCCACTCAGAGGAAGAAACTGTTGAGGTTCCTCGACATGTCTCCCTCGGTGCCTCACCAGCTTCGGGGACTACTGTCGGAGTAATGGGCCAGGGGTAGGCTAACCCGAGACCCAGAACCTTTCAAGACATCGGGGCAGGCTTCGCCCCTCAATGATCCCAAGACAAAGGGCTGACTCTGGGAGTCGGCTGCAGCATCGCCGACTACCCACTCATGGCCGAATCCCAGAGACGGCTACGACATAAGCCGACTCCCAGTTGGTGAAGCCGACTACGGGGAGTCGGCCAGTAATTTCACCGCCCTCTGCCTTCGAGAAGAAGGACGAGACAGGGGATGGCCGGAGTATGGCCCTCCCCTACCCTGATTACCAGGGGCAGGTATGGCCACAGTACGTCGTACCGGAGGAGATCTCCGTCCGGCGCGGCACTGTTGCCATGCTGGCCCTGACGTCCGCCCCGACGGCGAAACCCTGTTCCCACGATGGCCCGCCCGTACGGCCCAGAGACGGCGGGTCCCGCTAGTCAGCGGGGGAACGAAAGACGGCGAGAGCACCCGAAGACGGACCTCGTGGGAGTCGGCCTCTGAGAGTCGGCCCGCACCTCCCACGGGGCCCACACGCCATTAACCAGATAAGACGGGGAGTGGGTACAGTGATCGCCCGCCAGGCGGCGGCACTATTGCCATGACCCCATGACCAAGCCAGCGTCATCCAAGGCACGGCTACAGTGACCAAGTCAGTCGACGGGGCCCACCAGCGGCGGGCCCCAGGAGTCCGCGGAGAAGACGGCGACCTGAGAGACAGACGGCTGGGACCCGCGCCCAGTCGGATTACCATTGTACCCCCGGGGGGTAGGCCTATATAAACCCCCCGGAGCACCCATGCAAAGGGTTCGATCCTTTCACCACTAGATTAGAAGCATAGAAGGGAGAGAGCTAGCCTTGCCCTCTCCTACCTCCAGAACACAGCTCGAGGAGCAAGTTTGTACACATATCACCATAGTGATCATGCGGAGACCCCGCAGAGCAGCAGTAGGGGTATTATCTCCTCGGAGAGCCCTGAAGCTGGGTACGTGCATGTCTACGCCTCATCCCGCTTCCAGGCACCGGCGACGTTCTACTCACCCCCACCATGATAAGCCATCCTTTGGCATATGTCGCATCCAACCCCCGACACCTGTGCATCTGTCCACGTGCCAAAGGACTGCAGGCATCTCTATTGCCTCAGGTGTCTTAGCTAGTTCCTCAGCTGCACCAAATTCTTCATCAGACCCCTCTCTGTTGAAGACAAAGGCAACTGCTGGACGAGGTCCTCGCCCAATCCTAAGAAGAAGCAGGTCGCCTTCCAAGTGTCGTCTGACGAAGACGAAGTTGATGATGAAGAACTTGCAGAAATCATCAGAGACAGGCAAGTCAAGGCCGCTAGAGCCAAAGGCACAAATGTGCCACTGCTTTTGGATCCAAGATTGATCCTCGATTATATTGATCTCTAGCACAAGGACCCAAACACTCCTATGCCTGGTTACAAGCTGACTCCTGGTCAAAATCACATGCTAACCCATTTCATCTCCGAAGAGAAATGGAAATATGAGAGGGCCAGGCAGATCAAGAAATCCCAGTACAAGAAGGAGAAGTTTCTGAAGACCAACGTTGTCTCTATGACAACTGATGAACTTATCAAAATCTAGTCTGAAATCAAAACCCTCAGCGATGATTTCAATGCCTACTATGCTGATTGGCAAGGAGCCAAAGTCAGGTTTGTCAAACTGACTGAGAAGTTCACCAATGTTGCAGCCCCATCGCAACAAGAAGTTCCTCAAGCTGAAGCTTCTGCTCAACAAACTGAAGGACATGCCAGGACCGCTGATGACTTTCAGACTGCTGAGAAAATGCTAGTTTCAGGGCTGATGACTCCATTCCAGCCACTGAAGAAATTGCCAGGGCATCTACTAGTGGTGTGCTTGAAGAAACTGAAGAAGTCAGGGCAACTGCATCAGTTGCGCCTGAAGAAAATCAACAAGATTCCTCAGCTCCTCCTGTGCCTACACCAACTCCAATCCTTCCATCTGTAGCAGATGTGAAGAAGACCAACGCTGCAGAGCGTGCTACTGTGAAGAAAAGGAAAGCATCAGCTGCTTCAAATTCTTCAGCTCCGAAGAAGATGAAGCCTGTGACAAGTTCATTTGCTAATCCCATTGATGATGTTCCAATCTCTACCATGCCATCAAAGGACCTAGTTCCTTTTGGTGAAGAATATGAGATCCCTAGCGGATCTGATAAAGAAAATCATTCTGTTACTTCGTCAGAGCAGATTGATGAAGAAATTGAAGTGGATACGATCCCTTCAACTCCAGTTGTTTCCTCGCCAATGCCGCAGTTCACGGCTGAAGAGCCTCGCGTTGAAGAAATGGAAGATGAAGACGTGGATATTGGGAGTACTACGCCAGTGATGAACGATGACTTTTGGGAAAGTTAGCACCCCAATTCTCCACTCTTCACCCCGCTATAAAAAATACCTTAGTCCCCTGCACCAACCATTCAAATGGGCTCTGAAGAAACTCACCCCACCTCGTCTGTGCATGAAGAAATTCCAGCCACTAGTGCTGAAGAAACTGTTGTTGCTGATCATACGACAACGCAGACTTCAACTGAAGAGGAACCAGAAATTCCTAAGCCTAACGAACCTGAGATTGCGATTCCTGAGGTTGTAATGCAACTCACTGACACTCCTCTACCCAAGCCAAAGGATCAATTCTCACGCAAGCAAAAGTTCAAGGCTGAAGATTGTTGGGGAACGTAGTAATTTCAAAAAAAAATCCTACGCACACGCAAGATCATGGTGATGCATAGCAACGAGAGGGGAGAGTGTTGTCTACGTACCCTCGTAGACCGATAGCGGAAGCGTTATGACAACGCGGTCGATGTAGTCGTACGTCTTCACGGCCCGACCGATCAAGCACCGAAACTACGGCACCTCCGAGTTCTAGCACACGTTCAGCTCGATGACGATCCCCGGACTCCGATCCAGCAAAGTGACGGGGATGAGTTCCGTCAGCACGACGGCGTGGTGACGATCTTGATGTTGTACCGTCGCAGGGCTTCGCCTAAGCACCGCTACAATATTATCGAGGATTATGGTGGAGGGGGGCACCGCACACGGCTAAGAGAACGATCACGAAGATCAACTTGTGTCTATGGGGTGCCCCCTCCTCCGTATATAAAGGGGGGAGGAGGAGAGGGCCGGCCAAGGAGAGGAGGCGCGCCCAAGGGGGGGAAATCCTACTCCAAGTAGGTTTTGCCCCCCTTTCCTATTCCAACTAGGAGAAGGGGGAAGGAGGAGGTGGAGGGAAGGAAGGAGAAGGGGGGCCGCCGCCCCCTTCCCTTTCCCAATTCGGATTGGGGCAAGGGGGGCCGTGTGCCACCTCCTTCTGCCTCTCCTCTTCCACCACTTTGGGCCCATGAGGCCCAATAACCCCCCGGGGGGTTCCGGTAACCCCCCAGTACTCCGTTTTATATCCGATAACCCCCAGAACCATTCCGGTGTCCGAATATGGTCATCCAATATATCAATCTTTATGTCTCGACTATTTCGAGACTCCTCGTCATGTCCGTGATCATATCCGGGACTCCGAACAACCTTCGGTACATCAAAACATATAAACTCATAATGAAACTGTCATCGTAACATTAAGCGTGCGGACCCTACGGGTTCGAGAACAATGTAGACATGACCGAGACATGTCTCCAGTCAATAACCAATAGTGGAACCTGGATGCTCATATTGGCTCCTACATATTCTACGAAGATCTTTATCGGTCAGACCGCATAACAACATACGTTGTTCCCTTTGTCATCGGTATGTTACTTGCCCGAGATTCGATCGTCGGTATCTCAATACCTAGTTCAATCTCATTACCGGCAAGTCTCTTTACTCGTTCACATCATCTCGCAACTAACTCATTAGTTGCATTGCTTCAAAGGCTTAAGTGATGTGCATTACCGAGAGGGCCCAGAGATACCTCTCTGACAATCGGAGTGACAAATCATAATCTCGAAATACGTCAACCCAACATGTACCTTTGGAGACACCTGTAGAGCACCTTTATAATCACCCAGTTACGTTGTGATGTTTGGTAGCACACAAAGTGTTCCTCCGGTAAACGGGATTTGCATAATCTCATAGTCATAGGAACATGTATAAGTCATGAAGAAAGCAATAGCAACATACTAAACGATCGGGTGCTAAGCTAATGGAATGGGTCATGTCAATCACATCATTCTCCTAATGATGTGATCCCGTTAATCAAATGACAACACATGTCTATGGTTAGGAAACGTAACCATCTTCGATTAACGAGCTAGTCAAGTAGAGGCATACTAGTGATGTTTAGTTTGTCTATGTATTCACACAAGTATTATGTTTCCGGTTAATACAATTCTAGCATGAATAATAAACATTTATCATGATAAGGAAATAAATAATAACTTTATTATTGCCTCTAGGGCATATTTCCTTCAGTCTCCCACTTGTACTAGAGTCAATAATCTAGATTACACATTAATGATTCTAACACCCATGGAGCTTTGGTGCTGATCATGTTTTGCTCGTGGAAGAGGCTTAGTCAATGGGTCTGCTACATTCAGATCCGTACATATCTTGCAAATCTCTATGTCTCCCACCTGGACTAGATCCCGGATGGAATTGATGTGTCTCTTGATGTGCTTGGTTCTCTTGTGAAATCTGGATTCCTTTGCCAAGGCAATTGCACCAGTATTGTCACAAAAGATTTTCATTGGACCCGATGCACTAGGTATGACACCTAGATCGGATATGAACTCCTTCATCCAGACTCCTTCGTTTGCTGCTTCTGAAGCAGCTATGTATTCCGCTTCACATGTAGATCCCGCCATGACGCTTTGTTTAGAACTGCACCAACTGACAGCTCCACCGTTTAATGTAAATACGTATCCGGTTTGCGATTTAGAATCGTCCGGATCAGTGTCAAAGCTTGCATCAACGTAACCATTTACGATGAGCTCTTTGTTACCTCCATATACGAGAAACATATCCTTAGTCCTTTTCAGGTATTTCAGGATGTTCTTGACCGCTGTCCAGTGATCCACTCCTGGATTACTTTGGTACCTCCCTGCTAGACTTATAGCAAGACACACATCAGGTCTCGTACACAGCATTGCATACATGATAGAGCCTATGGCTGAAGCATAGGGAACATCTTTCATTTTCTCTCTATCTTCTGCAGTGGTCGGACATTGAGTCTTACGCAATTTCACACCTTGTAACACAGGCAAGAATCCTTTCTTTGCTTGATCCATTTTGAACTTTTTCAAACTTTGTCAAGGTATGTGCTTTGTGAAAGTCCAATTAAGCGTCTTGATCTATCTCTATAGATCTTAATGCCCAATATGTAAGCAGCTTCACCGAGGTCTTTCATTGAAAAACTCTTATTCAAGTATCCCTTTATGCTATACAGATATTCTATATCATTTCCGATTAGTAATATGTCATCTACATATAATATCAGAAATACTACAGAGCTCCCACTCACTTTCTTGTAAATACAGGCTTCTCCAAAAGTCTGTATAAAACCAAATGCTTTGATGACACTATCAAAGCGTTTATTCCAACTCCGAGAGGCTTGCACCAGTCCATAAATGGATCACTGAAGCTTGCACACTTTGTTAGCTCCCTTTGGATCGACAAAACCTTCTGGCTGCATCATATACAACTCTTCCAGAAATCCATTCAGGAATGCAGTTTTGACATCCATCTGCCAAATTTCATAATCATAAAATGTGGCAATCGCTAACATGATTCGGACAGACTTAAGCATCGCTACGGGTGAGAAGGTCTCATCGTAGTCAATCCCTTGAACTTGTCGAAAACCTTTTGCAAAAAGTCGAGCTTTGTAGACAGTAACATTATCGTCAGCGTCAGTCTTCTTATTGAAGATCCATTTATTCTCAATTGCTTGTCGATCATCGGGCAAGTCAACCAAAGTCCATACTTTGTTTTCATACATGGATCCCATCTCAGATTTCATGGCTTCAAGCCATTTTGCGGAATCTGGGCTCACCATCGCTTCTTCATAGTTCGTAGGTTCGCCATGATCTAGTAGCATGACTTCCAGAATAGGATTACCGTACCACTCTGGTGCGGATCTTACTCTGGTTGATCTACGAGGTTTAGTAGTGACTTGTTCTGAAGTTTCATGATCATTATCATTAGCTTCCTCACTAACTGGTGTAGGTGTCACAGAAACCGGTTTCTGTGATGTACTATTTTCCAATAAGGGAGCAGGTACATTTATCTCATCAAGTTCTACTTTCCTCCCACTCACTTCTTTCGAGAGAAACTCCTTCTCTACAAAGGATCCATTCTTAGCAACAAATGTCTTGCCTTTGGATCTGTGATAGAAGGTGTACCCAACAGTCTCCTTTGGGTATCCTATGAAGACACATTTCTCCGATTTGGGTTCGAGCTTATCAGGTTGAAGTTTTTTCACATAAGCATCGCAACCCCAAACTTTCAGAAATGACAACTTTGGTTTCTTGCCAAACCACAGTTCATAAGGTGTCGTCTCAACGGATTTTGATGGTGCCCTATTAACGTGAATGCGGCCGTCTCTAAAGCATAACCCCAAAACGATAGCGGTAAATCAGTAAGAGACATCATAGATCGCACCATATCAAATAAAGTACGATTACGACGTTCGGACACACCATTACGCTGTGGTGTTCCGGGTGGCGTGAGTTGCGAAACTATTCCGCATTGTTTCAAATGTAGACCAAACTCATAACTCAAATATTCTCCTCCACGATCAGATCGTAGAAACTTTATTTTCTTGTTACGATGATTTTCAACTTCACTCTAAAATTCTTTGAACTTTTCAAATGTTTTAGACTTATGTTTCATTAAGTAGATATACCCATATCTGCTTAAATCATCTGTGAAGGTGAGAAAATAACGATATCCGCCACGAGCTTCAATATTCATTAGACCACATACATCTATATGTATGATTTTCAACAAATCTGTTGCTCTCTCCATAGTACCCGAGAACGGCGTTTTAGTCATCTTGCCCATGAGGCACGGTTCGCAAGTACCAAGTGATTTATAATGAAGTGGTTCCAAAAGTCCATCAGTATGAAGTTTCTTCATGCGCTTTACACCGATATGACCTAAACGGCAGTGCCACAAATAAGTTGCACTATCATTATCAACTCTGCATCTTTTGGCTTCAACATTATGAATATGTGTATTACTACTATCGAGATTCATCAAAAATAGACCACTCTTTAAGGGTGCATGACCATAAAAGATATTACTCATATAAATAGAACAACCATTATTCTCTGATTTAAATGAATAACCGTCTCGCATCAAACAAGATCCAGATATAATGTTCATGCTCAACGCTGGCACCAAATAACAATTATTTAGGTCTTATACTAATCTCGAAGGTAGATGTAGAGGTAGTGTGCCGACTGCGATCACATCGACTTTGGAACCATTTCCCACGCGCATCGTCACCTCGTCCTTGGCCAGTGTTCGCTTAATCTGTAGTCCCTGTTTCGAGTTGCAAATATTAGCAACAGAACCAGTATCAAATACCCAGGTGCTACTGCGAGCTCTAGTAAGGTACACATCAATAACATGTATATCACATATACCTTTCTTCACCTTGCCATCCTTCTTATCCGCCAAATACTTGGGGCAGTTCCGCTTCCAGTGACCAGTCTGCTTGCAGTAGAAGCACTCAGTTTCAGGCTTAGGTCCAGATTTGGGTTTCTTCTCCTGAGAAGCAACTTGCTTGCTGTTCTTCTTCAAGTTCCCCTTCTTCTTCCCTTTGCCCTTTTTCTTGAAACTAATGGTCTTGTTGACCATCAACACTTGATGCTCCTTCTTGATTTCTACCTCCGCAGCTTTCAGCATTGCGAAGAGCTCGGGAATTGTCTTATCCATCCCTTGCATATTATAGTTCATCACGAAGCTCTTGTAGCTAGGTGGAAGTGATTGGAGAATTCTGTCAATGATGCAATCATCCGGAAGATTAACTCCCAGTTGAATCAAGTGATTATTATACCCAGACATTTTGAGTATATGCTCACTGACAGAACTGTTCTCCTCCATCTTGCAGCTATAGAACTTATTGGAGACTTCATATCTCTCAATCCGGGCATTTTCTTGAAATATTAACTTCAACTCCTGGAACATCTCATATGCTCCATGACGTTCAAAACGTCGTTGAAGTCCCGATTCTAAGCCGTAAAGCATGGCACATTGAACTATCGAGTAGTCATCAGCTTTGCTCTGCCAGACGTTCTTAACGTTGTCAGTTGCATCAGCAGCAGGCCTGGCACCTAGCGGTGCTTCCAGGACATAATTCTTCTGTGCAGCAATGAGGATAATCCTCAGGTTACGGACCCAGTCCGTGTAATTGCTACCATCATCTTTCAACTTTGCTTTCTCAAGAAACGCATTAAAATTCAACGGAACAACAGCACGGGCCATCTATCTACAATCAAACATAAACAAGCAAGATACTATCAGGTACTAAGTTCATGATAAATTTAAGTTCAATTTAATAATATTACTTGAGAACTCCCACTTAGAAAAACATCCCTCTAATCTTCTAAGTGATCACGTGATCCAAATCAACTAAACCATAACCGATCATCACGTGAAATGGAGTAGTTTTCAATGGTGAACATCACTATGTTGATCATATCTACTATATGATTCACGCTCGACCTTTCGGTCTCAGTGTTCCGAGGCCATATCTGCATATGCTAGGCTCGTCAAGTTTAACCTGAGTATTCTGCGTGTGCAAAACTGGCTTGCACCCGTTGTAGATGGACGTAGAGCTTATCACACCCGATCATCACGTGGTGTCTGGGCACGACGAACTTTGGCAACGGTGCATACTCAGGGAGAACACTTTTATCTTGAAATTTAGTGAGAGATCATCTTATAATGCTACCATCAATCAAAGCAAGATAAGATGCATAAAAGATAAACATCACATGCAATCAATATAAGTCATATGATATGGCCATCATCATCTTGTGCTTGTGATCTCCATCTCCGAAGCATCGTCATGATCACCATCGTCACCGGCGCAACACCTTGATCTCCATCGTAGCATCGTTGTCATCTCGCCAAACTTATGCTTCTACGCCTATCGCTACCGCTTAGTGATAAAGTAAAGCATTATAGGGCGATTGCATTGCATACAATAAAGCGACAACCATATGGCTCCTGCCAGTTGCCGATAACTCGGTTACAAAACATGATCATCTCATACAATAAAATTTAGCATCATGCCTTGACCATATCACATCACAACATGCCCTGCAAAAACAAGTTAGACGTCCTCTACTTTGTTTGTTGCAAGTTTTACGTGGCTGCTACGGGCTGAGCAAGAACCAATCTTACCTACGCATCAAAACCACAACGATAGTTTGTCAAGTTGGTGTTGTTTTAACCTTCGCAAGGACCGGGCGTAGCCACACTCGGTTCAACTAAAGTTGGAGAAACTAGCACCCGCCAGCCACCTGTGTGCAAAGCACGTCGGTAGAACCAGTCTCGCGTAAGCGTACGCGTAATGTCGGTCCGGGCCGCTTCATCCAACAATACCGCCGAACCAAAGTATGACATGCTGGTAAGCAGTATGACTTATATCGCCCACAACTCACTTGTGTTCTACTCGTGCATATAACATCAACACATAAAACCAGGCTCGGATGCCACTGTTGGGGAACGTAGTAATTTTAAAAAAATTCCTACGCACACGCAAGATCATGGTGATGCATAGCAACGAGAGGGGAGAGTGTTGTCTACGTACCCTCGTAGACGATAGCGGAAGCGTTATGACAACGCGGTTGATGTAGTCGTACGTCTTCACGGCCCGACCGATCAAGCACCGAAACTACGGCACCTCTGAGTTCTAGCACACGTTCAGCTCGATGACGATCCCCGGACTCCGATCCAGCAAAGTGTCAGGGATGAGTTCCGTCAGCATGACAGTGTGGTGACGATCTTGATGTTCTACCGTCGCAGGGCTTCGCCTAAGCACCGCTACAATATTATCGAGGATTATGGTGGAGGGGGGCACCGCACACGGCTAAGAGAACGATCACGAAGATCAACTTGTGTCTATGGGGTGCCCCCCTCCTCCGTATATAAAGGGGGAGGAGAGGGCCGGCCAAGGAGAGGAGGCGCGCCCAAGGGGGGGCAATCCTACTCCAAGTAGGTTTTGCCCCCCTTTCCTATTCCAACTAGGAGAAGGGGGAAGGAGGAGGTGGAGGGAAGGAAGGAGAAGGGGGGCCGCCGCCCCCTTCCCTTTCCCAATTCGGATTGGGGCAAGGGGGGCCGCGCGCCACCTTCTGTTGCCTCTCCTCTTCCACCATTTTGGGCCCATGAGGCCCAATAACCCCCGGGGGGTTCCGGTAACCCCCCGGTACTCCGTTTTATATCCGATAACCCCCAGAACCATTCCGGTGTCCGAATATAGTCATCCAATATATCAATCTTTATGTCTCGACCATTTCGAGACTCCTCGTCTTGTCCATGATCATATCCGGGACTCCGAACAACCTTCGGTACATCAAAACATATAAACTCATAATGAAACTATCATCGTAACATTAAGCGTGCGGACCCTACGGGTTCGAGAACAATGTAGACATGAATGAGACATGTCTCCGGTCAATAACCAATAGCGGAACCTGGATGCTCATATTGGCTCCTTCATATTCTACGAAGATCTTTATAGGTCAGACCGCATAACAACATAAGTTGTTCCCTTTGTCATCGGTATGTTACTTGCCCGAGATTCGATCGTCGGTATCTCAATACCTAGTTCAATCTTGTTACCGGCAAGTCTCTTTACTCGTTCTGTAATACATCATCTCGCAACTAACTCATTATTTGCATTGCTTGCAAGGCTTAAGTGATGTGCATTACCGAGAGGGCCCAGAGATACCTCTCCGACAATCAGAGTGACAAATCCTAATCTCGAAATACGTCAACCCAACATGTACCTTTGGAGACACCTGTAGAGCACCTTTATAATCACCCAGTTACGTTGTGACATTTGGTAGCACACAAAGTGTTCCTCCGGTAAACGGGAGTTGCATAATATCATAGTCATAGGAACATGTATAAGTCATGAAGAAAGCAATAGCAACATACTAAACGATCGGGTGCTAAGCTAATGGAATGGGTCATGTCAATCACATCATTCTCCTAATGATGTGATCCCATTAATCAAATGACAACACATGTCTATGGTTAGGAAACATAACCATCTTCGATTAACGAGCTAGTCAGGTAGAGGCATACTAGTGACGGTTAGTTTGTCTATGTATTCACACAAGTATTATGTTTCCGGTAAATGCAATTCTAGCATGAATAATAAACATTTATCATGATATAAGGAAATAAATAATAACTTTATTATTGCCTCTAGGGCATATTTCCTTCAAAGATTTATTCGGCGAGCATGTATTCTTCACTGACTACAACCCGTATGATTCTGCTCGCATAAGGAAGAGGCATTTCTGGACTGCTAGTCAAGCCAATTTCTATTCGTCAGTGCTGTTCAACAAAGACAAAGTCTTCGATCATGCACACATTCCTCACGTGGACATGGAATCTCTGCCTTGCTACGAGCCAGTCCTCAGTGTTCTTCACGACGCTGGACTGTTAAACTTCTGCACTGACATATGTGATTGGAATGAAGAACTCATCTTCAATTCTATGCGGCGCTGCACATCACAGGAGATTCTGAAGATGTGAACTCATGGGTGTTGGACTGGATGTCTGAAAATACTCACTACAAGGCACCAGCAACTGAATTGCTTCGTGCCCTACCACTCAGTCCTCCCCTTGAAGGTGCTCGTTGCGTCTACAGTGAACCTGAGCTTACAAATCACTACATGCAAGTTCTGATGAAGCCTTTGAAGCCAGGGTAGGCCCCACGAACCAAATTCCTCGTCAAAGAACTAGTGTATGTGCCTCGGACTGTCTATCGCATTCTATCGAAGACATTGAGTCCTATCAAAGGCCATGACTCAAATGATGAAGAAGTCGTTGGCATCATGAAGAATCTGCTTTTCAATATCATTCATGGCGTTCCCGTCAACTTCAATGATTTCTTCATGAGGACTCTGGCCAATACCGCTATGTCACCTTTTGAGATGAAGCCTTATGCACCTTCGATTATGAGATTCATCAGAACAAGGTCTTCACTCAACTACAAAGCTGACACTCTGAACCACTGCAGCTACTTGCCTCCAATTGAAGTCCTCAAACGGACATTTTCCTCACCTGATGACAAAGGCAAGGCAACTACTGTTATAGATGAAGGCATTCGTCCATTAGATGGTCAATTTTGCAAGGATGCATCCTACTCCACCAATGATGACTCTGCCACTCATGATTCTGCCGCCAACACAACCAAGCAAAATCCTCAAGGCACAGCACCCAGGGTGATGACTGATCGTGAGTTACTCCTCAGTCTTCATTAGAAAGTTGATCGCAATCATAAATGGGTCAAGCATCAGTTTGGTTCAATTCTTCACAACATGACCTCAACCCACAATGCAGTGAAGAAAAACCAATACTACCTCCATGAAACCTTCAACCGTACCTGGGCTGTTTTGTCTCATGTCTACAGCGAAGAAGATCTGAAGAAAATGGGTCTCAAGGAAGAATTTGACTGGTCTGCACCTCCTCCAAAGAAATATAAGAAGGTCAAGGTTACTTTCCTTGGTGGCCAGCTCCTATTCTTCATCGCGCGACACTGATGAACATGAAGACTTGGACGACACTGCGGCAGGCCCTACTACGACAACCGACCCCGACAACGCTGGCGCTCCTTCATCAACTTGATTATCTTCAGGGGCGTTAGTCCTCATTTTCGATCCTTTTGGTCATTCGATGACAAAGGGGGAGAAATTTGAGTTAGTCTTCAAGCGGGTCTATTATATGGGCGTTTTTTTTACTAAGTTACAACTCTCGTTCTTCTAAAACTTTATTGGATCGAGTTGTAAACTTAAACCCGATGGTGCTCTGATACTTTTGATGTGTTATTTTGCATGCTTATTCCTCGTTAATGTTATTACACACATGCTGAAATTCATCAGTCACCATATTTCATCATGCATTTCAAATTCTTCATATATTATGTCAAATGCGTGTATGTATTACAAGATATAGGGGGAGATCTCCATGATTCAACTCTTCAAGTGTGCATTGCTTCAAAAGCAAATTCCTCACTATGCACATCTTCAGGGGGAGTTCTTCTATATCTTGCAATCAAATTCCTCAATATCAGTATTTACACTTCATATGTTTATCCCCGTTGAAAACTTAACCTATATTGTCATCAATCACCAAAAAGGGGAAGATTGTAAGTGCATCTAGTGCCCCTTAGTGATTTTGGTGTATTGAAGACTTATAGGTTAAGGGACTAATGCGTTTGTGAGTGTACACAGGTCTATAAGTCTATGAGGAGTTTGATATTTACAGAGAAAGTCGACCCCTAAAAATGAAGTTCTTCGACTGAAGACTTTGGATTTCTGAAGACTTTCTAAAGACTTTGAAAGTGAAGAAATTGGTGTGACCTTGAAGACTTGGTATTCATTCGAGAAACATGAAGCGTGAAGACTTTTGTTTTCGTAGTTTCATTTTCTCTTTCTTGAGTCATAGGAAACATCGTACTGTTAAAGGGGGTCGAGGAAATACTAAGGAAAATTTTCCATGTGATGCTCAACTCAAAATCCTACACCTACCAATCCCTTCGAGTGAAGCCATTGGAAATCTCATATAGTTCAGTCAATTTCTTCAGTGACAGAGACGAAATTCTTCTGGTCGCTGAGGAATTTGTTCTGACTGAGGTGTTAGGAATTCGCTAGTGCGGATTGCCTACACTGTGAGGAACATGATAGCCCTGAGGAATTTGTACCTCAAATTTCCGACCGTTGCTGTGCTACGCGCCAGCTGTCCCAAAATATCTTATCCACCTAGCGGTCATATCATCGAAGGGCATTTATGTCTTATCATGTCGGGCTGCTCCCTAGGCTATAAATAGCCGCCCCCTACAACCACTAGCTGGTTGGCTGCTCTGAGAGAAACTGACACTTGTCATTTGAGAGCATCCCATCCTCCGAGGACGTTGAGCGAAAATCATCGAGTGAGGAAAACCCAAACCCAAACACCTACAAACCCAAAGTGATTGAGCATCACTGAAGAGATTGATCCTGCGTGGATCCAACGCTTGTTACCTTTGAAGAATGTGCTTCTTCCAGATGGTTAGGCGTCATGGTCTAGAGCATCCAAGAGGAATTGTGGATCGCCGAGTGACCGAGTTTGTGAAGGTTCGGAAGTCACCTGAAGACTTACCACGAGTGATTGGACGAGGTCTGTGTGACCTTAGTTCAAAGAGAATACAGTGAGGACTGTGTGTCCTCGGGTTTAAATACCTAGCCGCTCCAACCGGATGTAGAACTGAGACAGCAGTTGGAACTGGTCTACCAAATCATTGTCTTCACCAAGCCAACTGGTTCTATTTCCTCAACTCTTCCATTTCCTCAGTATTGTGTTGTGTGCTTGTCATATCTGTGTTTGAAGACTTTGACTGAAGACTTTCTCAATTTCCTCAGTTCAATTTCTTCAGTCTGTTTGTCTTCATCCTGTGTTATCCTGTGATTACGCTTTCTGTACTCTGTGCTTGTCTTCATTTCATCATGATGACTATGCTTGTCTTCTGTTATGTTTACTTCTGAGTACTTATTCCGCTGCAAGTAGTTCTTCGCTAAGGAATTTCCTCACTAGCAAATCCCTCAGTGAAGAATTCATAAAAATCGCATATTCACCCCCCCCCCTCTAGTCGATATAACGCACTTTCATTGTCGGCGCACTCCTGATGCAGGTGCCCTTCTCTAAGCATGGCAAGCTCAACCGCCTCGCCGACCTGGGCGCCTCCTTCAGCGGCACCAGGATCCCCTTGAAGCCCGGTGGCGCTGGATCTCCACTCTGGCAGCGGCCGCTGCCCCTTCAAGCGCAAGGCCCTGGCACAATAACAGGAGATGTGCCGCCTGTGCTAGGTCATCACCAGGCAACAGGTTTGTTCTAAACATTTCAACTCTTTTATCATCAGTTGATGCTTTTGCCTTTTGTTCTCATGATCTGGTCAGCTATATATCTAGTAGATATCTGCATGATGACAACTTAACATCTGTGTGTATCCATGGCAATTTTGCCATGTTTTTTAGGAGAACAGCAAATTGTTAGTAGTTGTTAATTTTCACATTCTCCATAGTTGTCATGGCAATTTAGTAAGTATTTATGTGTTGTGATTTTTATATTGTTAGTATGCCATGGCAAACTTAGTGCATGGACCATGGCAATCTTAGGTCATACCTCTTGCAGAATAAATTTTTATTTGATCATGGCAATTTTGCATAAAATATTTTTTTGACCACCACCCTAATTTATAATTTATAAATTACCATGGCAATTTAGTATGAATTTTTTGCCATGAGGAGAAAATTTTCTTCTTCTTTTCCAACATGGAAAAATTTCCTTTCTTTGTAATCATGGCAAATCTAGTCAACATATGATGGCAAACTTAGTGCATGGACCATGACAATCTTAGGTGTTCATCTATGGCAGAATACGTTTTTATTGATCATGGCAATTTTACATAAAATATTTTTTGGACCAACACCTAATTTACAATTTGTAAATTGCCATGACAATATAGTCTTCTTTTTTGCCATGGTACCTTTGACATATTTTTTTTGTTGGCCATATTGATTTCTGTGTTGTGATGGATTTGTGTACTGTGGTGGCAATGTAGTGATGATTTGTGTGTTGTGATGGCAATTTTCACCCATTTTTTATATTCTCCTAAACTGATATGGAAATTTAGTATGAAAATTAATTAGGTAAATGCCACTCAAATTATGGAGATTCTGAGAAACGTCATTGCAATTTCCAAACTTTGAAAAATGCCACTGCAGACTTCGAAAAATGCCACTGGAAATGACATTTTTCAAAGTTTGGAAATTCCAGTGGCGTTTCTCGGAATCGCCAGAATTCAAGCATGTATTTTTGTCATAAGCATGGCAAAAAAAATCCAACATGGCAAATCTAGTCAACATATCATGGCAAACCTAGTGCAAGGACCATGGCAATCTTAGGTCTTGATCTATTGCATAATACATTTTTATTAATCATGACAATTTAACATAAAATAATTTTAGACCACCACCCTAACTTACAATCTATAAATTGGAATGGCAATATAATCTTTCTTTTTTTGCCGTGAGCACCTTCACATATAATTTTGTCATGGAAACACGGCATTTTTTTTTCACTACAGAATCATGATCATGGCAAACTCATACTCCCATGGCCAAAGTTTTCATGGAAAATTTACTCTTTTAAACCATCGCAAAGTTTAAATATATGCACGGCTTAGGGAAGCCATCTTTTTATTTTGCACATACTAGCTCATGGAAACCATGGCAAATTATAACGAAAACTCCGTCAGATTTGCCATGGCAAATTATTAGAAATGCAAAAAAAAAAGATGGCAATTTTATTTTCCCGCCATGGCAATTTTACCGTTATTGACATGCCAGACTTACCTTTGATAACTCCATGGCAATTTTTCTTTCCATTTTCCTGGCAATTTTTTACTTTTACCCATGATTTTTTTTAATTTTAAATTTTCAACGGTAATTTTTCTTTTATTTTGACATGTCAAAATACCTATATTGCCACAGAAATTTCTAACATTTCCATACATGGCAATACTATCGCTAATGGCAATTTTAATCAACATTTTTTGCCACACATTTTTTTTGAGGGATTTGCCACACATATATGTACAGATTGAAATTACCATGACTTTTTCCTTTTGGGTCATTTCAAAAAAAATGGATGGCAATTTTATGGTTTTTAATGTTAATTGCATTTTTTTCGTAGCACAAGCAAAAACTAGGTTTTTTGTCGTGGAAAAAATAGGCTTTTTTCCTTTTTTTTATTGGGCTTATTTTTCCTTTTTCGCTTTTCGGGGAAAATGGCCGTAGGGGCAATGGGGAGGGCATGAGCCGGTGGATTGTTCGACGGGTAGATATCGGCATCCTTTTTTTTCAATCAAATATATTATACAGCTAACGTTCGCACAGAAATTGGATGGGCCCGCATGAATCCGTGTAGAAGCTACTCCCTCCGTCCCATAATATAAGAACGTTTTTTACACTAGTATAGTGCCAAAAACGCTCTTATATTATGGGACGTAGAGAGTAGCTGCCAACCCCAACACTCCCGCGTGAAGCAATATCAGCCGTTTGATCCCCGCATGAATCTTGATGCATTTTTGTGTGGCTCCAGTCGTGAGGGTGGGACGAGCTCTGTCATTTTCATTTCCCGCCATAACGCTCGTCAGCTGCTCACCGCCTCCGTTGCATCATGCATTTGTGCCGGTGCGGCCCATCGCCGCCGCGCCCGCTCCTTCCCATTCTTCCGGCGGTCATAAGGGTGACGACGCGCACATCCATCAGTTGATTTTGCTACAGCTCGATGTCCGTTTTGCCAAATGTACCATGAGCGTCTCTCTTGGCTCCATCCTGTCCCTCGCTTTTCAATCCAACAGCTAGCTCCTGGGCCATCGGTGCACTGTGCACCAACTTGCCCTCGGTGATCATCTAATGTCCACTACTCTTACAGATGACCTAAGCGCGCGCGTGTTTTTTTTTTTCAACAGAACTTTTATGGTTTGTAGAGGGAAATAATCCCAGATGACCCGTATGGCTACTCCTAAAACGATATATAACTTGGTGTGTTGTCGGAGGACATCAGTAGATAAAGCAGTCCGAGCGCTGAGAAGGTGAGGCGGTCAAGTCACACCCAACAGACCACGAACACAAGCTCGCAGCGACACTGGCATAGCAAATTTTGATCTCGTATCATACTGGAAACCAACGGGGTTGCATGAGGGACACTTTTCACAACATTATTATAAACAATTTGGCACTTGATCTTGCACAACGAAATCACAAGTCTCGAGTTAAAAAAGAACCAACGAACAATCTTCGACTACCCATACCGAATCATCACACGGCTTAAGAAGGAACCTAAATGGGTCACATTTACAGGGCGGGGAATCGGCTTGCTGAATCGGAACAAGCGAGGGGGGCTTACTTATTGCTCAGGTACAATTTTTACAGGCGACTGACTTGCTTCATCTGGGGTGCAGCTTCAGTTCTCGGAATCCTCTGGTATCTTGAACAGGAACTGCGGTATCGAGGCGATGCGGGGCAGGTTCATCAGCAGGTCTCCGAACGAGTCCTTTCGGGACATAGCCGGTGGCTGCTGGTTGGCATCTGCAGTTTTCCTCGTTGATGCTGAGCTGAATTCATCGTCTGATCCTTCGGAGTCCGCCCCACCAATGCTGCCGCTGTCGTTTGGCTCGGGCTTCGGCTGGGCTGTCGGCGCTGTGTCTTTCTGAAGCAGGCAGCAAAGTGAGTCCACCCGTGCCATCAGCCGCTCATCGGAGGCCGGCGCCTGTGGGCCCTGCGCATCACCAAGAAGGTACTGCGCAATCTCCTCTAGCGATTCCTTTGTAGGCACCTCGTTGTTGGCCATCGAAGGATTGCCTGAGGTGATCTGCTCGCTGATGCAATTTCCTAGGTGGCTGACCAGATCATCCACTGACATTGATGGTCTAAGCCCGGGCACTTTCAGCTGACTCCACCAGTTCGGGATATTGAATTCTTGAGCTACACCATTTACGTTTCTGCTGACTGGTTGTGCATTTACAGCACTAGCCCCTGGTAAATTGAACACAAAAAGGGTTAGAAAGATTCAAGTGGATGTTTCATGTGAAGCCCTTGTATCTGCCAAGTGATCCAGTGAGCAACAATAGAAAGTTGCAAATGTGTACAAGTTGGCATATCTCCCTTATTATATATTGCAACTAAATCGGGAAGAGGTTGAGATGCATTAATCAATAATAACTAAAGCATGTGCTAATCATGAGGAATTTTAAGACTATGCACATGATTGCCCAAATATATTCAAGTTATTGATGCTTCTGTTCTGCAAGCAGTACATCAATGAAGAGGTTGAGATGCATTAATCAATAATAACTAAAGCATGTGCTAATCATGAGGAATTTTAAGACTATGCACATGATTGCCCAAATATATTCAAGTTATTGATGCTTCTGTTCTGCAAGCAGTACATCAATGTAATACCAGGCGGTGCAGGAGGGAGGTCATTGCCTTTCACCTACCTGGGTGCATTGGCTGCGCGACAAATTCTGGTTGCTTCCCAAAACAATCGTTTGTATCATTCCTGGTAGACATAGATGAACCAGCACATGGTGACACAGACCCTGAAAACCCAGGCAGATCTTCACATTCATCTTTTAAATTAGCAAAGTCATGGCACTTCAATTCCACCGGATCCTCAAATATAGAGCATCTGGGTTCAAAAACTGAAGAGTCCAAGATGACGTCCGTTTGTTGACTCAACTGATGTAGCCTCTGATCACACTGGACAAGCTTTTCAAAATTCTTGCCTAACGAGGTTGTAGGGCACTGCAAGAAATGATGCCTGAAATTTTTGAAAGAGCCATGGTATTAGATGAAGGCATCAAAAGCTAGGAGCTAAGCAAGTAGTAATAATAGAAAGTATTTTGGTTATCTTTATATTTCTACAAAAGAAGTTGGTGGCAGCAATTCATTCACCCCTCCCACCCCTGCTCCACATCGATGAATAAACTTCTTTAATAAACACAGTAGGAAAAAACACCTCCCAACAAACAAACAAATCAACTTAAAACACAACTAATCTACTAACGAATTAACTTACCCAACTTCCTCACAAATCTTTCATGACGCATGTCACAACAAAAGCATGATCTACATAACGGCAGAGCACAGGGCATGGTGAAGCCTGAGCATGACAACAGAGGCATGACACCGACCGGTGCACAGCTCAGCCAAGCACGACAGTGGAGACAAGGGCACAGAGTAGGCCAAGACCAATGACAACGGAGGCAGGACAGCAACCAGTGCGTCTCAGGCAAGCATGACAGTGGAGCCAAGGGCATGAAGCAAGCCAGGACCCATGACAACAACTCGATGTGATGTGCCATGTGATTATCCGTACCAACGTATTGGCACTTTGCTCATAAACCCAAGTACTGTGGTATCTAGCTGGCTGATGTTTAAAGACCTATCATGACATCCGCATTGGTTTTTACAGCTATGTAGCTGCAGGCTGTTAAACAGATTCTATCAACCTTTAAGAGATCTAAAAAGAAATTGAACAGTTCCTTCTGTTCCTCTAATGATAAATACGAAACTACAGAGGTGGCCTTCAATAAATATTAGGTCATCTGCTACAAAAGTCCAGTCCTGGTACGCATAAAGCATGTCCTGCAAATGCAGCGAGGCTTCCAAAAATGTAGATTGAAGTCAAAACTAACAAGTAATAATCACTACGATACTGTAACATGCAGATTTCATCCCCCCCATCCCCCCAAAGAACACTTTGCATATGAAGCTTCACTCTCAGTATGTAGTGCAAACACTGAATAATCGTTTACCTGTTCATACTTGCTTGGCCACGAGTGAAATCTGAAGTAGCCTGCCACAATGTATGCTTTCTCGGTTGAGGATCCGTCTCTTTGAAAAAGAGAGGTGGTCGGGCCAGCTGTGTAAGCATAGAAAAAATGGAAACTCCTCAGAAAACGAGGTACTAAAATAATAAGGAAACGATAAAAAAAATAAGAATGATAAGCATATGCATCTTCTGGATAAACTTACCATCACATCCAAGGATCCGTCTCCAATTTCAGGCAAAGTTACCTTCAAAGCAGTTATATCTGACCACTGAATTTCTATCTTACTCTTGAGACCACCTTCCAGAACTTCCCATACAAGTTTATGCTTCGCGAAGTAACATTTTGCCACCAAATCACCTTCATATTTGGATGTGTACTGCTCAGAGATAGAATCAAATTAAGACAGTTAAGGCCAAAGATTGTCCAGACAGGCTGTTATGTACACAACTGAACACTAGTTAATATGTACTGCAGGAATCATCAACGTACAGATACTGGATTTTGGGCAACTGACTGACTGCTGGAGCAAAAACACTAGCAAATTGGACAGGAATACATCAACGTTCCACTAAGACTCAACATTACAAACAAGAACCAACATTTAAATTATGTGTATTAGCTTAAAATTTTATCAGATAAATAGATCACAGCAACAATTTACGAGATCATAAGTGTTTAATATACCAACTGTACCTCAACAAAGCATCGCCAGCATCAAGGCTAAAGAAAGCCAAATAGAAGACACCAAAGTACTAAAACACAAATTCTGGAAGAATTGACACAAATAGTATAGTTCAGCTAACATTGATTCCCTTACCTTCCATGTACCTATTTTCAATACACTTGCAGGAAAGTTTGATGCTTTCAACCGTTCACCAGCTGATGATGTACCAGATTTAAGGTCTTTCTTCTTGGAAGGCTCAGCATTGTCCGTAGTGGACTGTCCTGCATCGGAATTTGCTTGAGAAAGCCTCATCTGAATGAGATCCAACAGAGATGGACTTTTTTTCAGCCGAAGACCCAATGGGCTAGGTTCATCAAGTACATTGTGATAGATGTCCTGAAATTCATGTACGCATACAAAATATGAATCCCAAATCTGTCAATCATAAAATATACCAATTATCATACTTTATTAACAAACTTTAAACAGTAAATTACGGAGACTAGATATCACAAACACCTCAAAAGAGCTATAGTAACAGCAAACAAGAATGCACCCTGGTGAATTTTGAGAGAACAAATATTGATCCATTTATTTTGGCTCATATAGATATTCACATTTTTTTCTCGACTTACACACTGACATCATCTACCTCGAACAGTAGCAACTCCTATTGTATCCCATGAAACTCTATGAAGGATTTTGCTTAGCACCTTGCATGTCAACCAGATAATTGACCAGCAACTGCAGCATCCGCTTCCAATGGGGCGACAGGTATCACCCCTTTCCCTAATTACATTTCTAATGGTCTCTGAAACATTTCCCCAATCTCCTAAGGAACCCAAGCAGTTTCCCCACCCTTGGAACATCCAAAAAAGCAAAGCAACTGGACCAACCACACAAATTTGACTCAACCCGTCAGCCATCCACAGCAAACCTACACAATGTAAACCTACCAGCCTCTACATATCATCCCATGGAGATACACGTCCAGCCCTTCAATAAGCACTGCCCCACCTACAAGCAGACTGTGAACCTACCGAACCATAGGGACATCAACAGGATTTAACTTGCATCCCTCAACCCCGATGATTTGGGAATGAATACTAACGTGAATGCCCATTGTTCCCACAAAAAGGAAATCCCTCTATAACAGCAGCTCAGCCACTGCAATCCACACCACTGCGTTAATCCACGCAGGCCACTCCCCACTGCAGCCACCTCTACTGCTGAATCAACATCCACGGTCAAAATCAAACGCGTAACGCCACGCGAAAGGGCCCGACAGCTCCCGATAGCACAGAAAACCGCCACGAGCTCGCATGAAAGCTCTCCTGCTCGACGCCGAGCACGAGCAACCCCAGCGCGGAATCCAGCACGGCCGCGGACGGACGCGCGAAAGGGAAGACCTGGAACACGGCGAACGCGGATCTACCTGGTGCGGGGGCGTGAGCGGGGGCGGCGAGGGCTGGGCCGGCCTGGCGCGCTTGCCGAGCGGGCCGTGGTCGTAGTCCCGGAGCTCGTCCGCCTCCATCTTCACGGCGGCGGCCGGCGGCGCCATGGGCGGCTCGGCCGCCTCCGGGTGCTGGCGCTTCCCCATGGCCGGGAGCTGCACCATGGGGGTCGATCGGCGGAACCCCGGCCCTGCCACGGCGGCGCGCTGGTCGAGTTGAATCGGATCGGATCGGCGGCCGGCGGCGCGGCGCGGCGAATGATTCGAGAGCGGGGCGGCGCGAATGAGGAAGACGGGGAGGGAGAGAGGGGGGTGGGGAGCTCTGGGTGGCCTTTGGGGGAGAGAAGGGTCCTTCCAGAAATAGTCGCCGGGCTCGCGAGCGGGAGCGTGACGATGACGGGTGGGGGCCGGGGACGGGGCCCGCGTGTCGGCGGGGGCGGTGGGGGCCTGCGCTGTGGATAAAGTGGCGGGGCCGCTGGAGCACGGCTGTCAGGCGCGCCGGGTCGCGTGACAGGTGGAGCCTGGCCGCATTCGGGCGCACGGTTACGGCGTGGCCGATGGATGGCGTGTGTGTGGTCGCCTTTGCCGTTTGCCGTTGGCTCGCTGCCTTCACGCGGAAAACGTTTTCCCCGCCGGGGGACGACGGTGGCGGTGCTACTGCAAACGCGCACGCGCCGTAAGAGTATATCTACGACTACCAACAGTTGAACTACGGGTTTGCTAATTTACACTCGACTGTTTTCCAATTCGCTGTCGTTCAAATTTTTGTCCGTTTGATCTCGCGTTGAGATTCGCGCTCGGTCCTGCTGTTTCGTGCTGGTTTTCGGTTCGGTTTGTTTATCGGGTGCGGTTTTTTCCATCCGCCCGTTTTCCTCGACCCGGACGAACTGTTGTGCACTGTAGGTTTTTGTCCCTTTTGAATTTGGAGCGGGGTGTTGTTCCCCTTTCTCATTTGGATAAGGCAGAGGGACAGAGAGCGGCGGAGGAGAGCGGCGGCGCGGGCGATTCCTCCTGTTCATGGCGATTTGGAGCTCATCCGCGTCAGGATTCTGACTTCATCCTCTTCCTCTCCCCGCTATATGGTTGGTCGCCCTTGTCTCTCGCTCTTTCCCGCCTGCTCGTGGCGATTTCATCCTGTTCTCGGCCGTGTAGTTCCAGATCTAGGTTGTTTTTGGTTTCGTGGATCCGCGCTTTGTGTTTTTGTTGGTCCGCTAGATGTTCATGTCGGTGTCGTGGTGTTCTAGTGCGCCATGGTTGTGCGTGTGAGTTTTTTGGTAGGAGTCTGCAGTGTGCCATGAGTAGTCTCGATGCCGTGGTCGTTTTTGTTGTGAACGCAGCCCAAATCCCGCGCCCTCTCGCCAGTTTGATTGTCGCCGTTGTTGTGTAGGTTTGGTGTCCTGCTGACCACTTGTGCTCGGTGTTAAACCTAGGTCTTCTGTTGACTATTTGACCACGAAAACTAGCTTTAGGATACCCACGGCACCCCCATTGACAGTTCTCAACCCCAATGACTCTGTAAGTCGTCAGAGTTTTACAGTGTACTTTCCTATAGTTTTAGACTGTAACCGTAGGGCTTGCTCTGTAAATCTACAGAGTTTTTACAGTGTATTTTCCTTTTAGTTTTTCACTGTAATTTGTTTGCTTGCATTGTAATTCCATAGAGTTTTTCACTGTAACTTGATTTTTGTATGGTTTGAGGACTGTAATTTTTGTATGACTATCATTGTAATTCATCAGTTTTTTACACTGTATTTTCTCTAAAGTTTCTCCAATGTAATTTGTGTGCTTAATGACTGTAATTTCAGTTTGACTTTCAATGTAATTCTTCAGACTTTTACATTGCATGTCCATTGAGTATTACACTGTAAATGCACTCAGTCTAATTAAAGTGTTTTTGTTCAATTTCTTACAGTGTTGCTTTCATTGTAATTCCATATAGTTTTTCACTGTAATTTGAATTTTGTATGGCTTGAGGACTGTAATTTTTGTATGACTTTCATTGTAATTCTTCGGTATTTTACTCTGTATTTTCCCTAAAGTACTCCACTGTAATTTGTGTGCTTAATGATTGTAATTTCAGTTTGACTTACAATGTAATTCTTCAGACTTTTACAATGCATTTCCCTAGAGTATTTCACTGTTTATCCACTTAGTGTAATTACATTTTGTTTTGGTATAATTTCTTTCTGTGTAACTAACCTTTCGTGGAGCTATCTATTGATTCGATTGAAAGATTTGGCCTTCCTATCAACTATCATGCCCAATATTTGCAGTGTATTTTTCATTCCAGCATTTCAGTATAGTTTTTGCCCAGTTTGGTTGTCGTTGTTGATGTCTAGGTAGGTGTAGTAGGTTTTTAGGTTTCAGTGGTGGTTCCCATTTCTTTTTTGTCTCTGAAGTTTGGGTTTTGGTTTGTAACCCCTGTAGTCTCTGATTTTTGGTCATTTTGCAACGTTTTTGTTTATTGATGTTGTTTCCTTTTGTTGCTCATGTCAAGGTTATTTGTAGGCCGAAGAATCGCCTATTGATTTTTTTTATTTGAGAGCTCTAGGTGTTTAATCCCCTTTTTGTTCCATGAATGTTAGTTAAGGTTCTTCAGTGTTATTTTTTGCACTGCAGTTCATGTTAGTCTCACAGTTCATTTTAATTTGTGTGCTTGAGGACTGTAATTCAACTAAGTTTTACACTGTAATTCCTGGAGTATTACATTGTAATTTTGTATGTTTGAAGGCTGTAATTTTCATAATTTACAAGAGTTTTACACTGTAATTCCATAGAGTATGACACTGTAAGTTGTGTGTTTTAGGACTGTAATTCAGTATGACTTACAATGTAATTCATCAGAGCTTTACACTGTAATTAAATAGAGCATTACACTGTAAGTTGTGTGTTTGAGTTCTGTAATTTAAGTATGACTTATAATGTAATTCATCAGAGTTTTACACTGTAATTAAGTAGAGTATTACACTGTAAGTTGTATGTTTGAGTACAGTAATTTCAGTATGACTTACAATGTAATTAATCAGACTTTTACACTGTATTTTCGTAGAGGATTACACTGTATTTTACATGTTTGAGGGCTGTAATTTTCATAATTTACCAGAGTTTGAGGACTGTAGTTTCAGTATGACTTACAATGTAATTCATCAGAGTTTTACACTGTAATTAAATAGAGTATTACACTGTAAGTTGTGTGTTTGAGTACTGTAATTGAAGTATGACTTATAATGTAATTCATCAGACTTTTACATTTTAATTAAATAGAGCATTACACTATAAGTTGTCTGTTTGAGTACTGTAATTTCAGTATGACTTATAATGTAATTCGTTATATTTTTGCACTGTATTTTCATAGAGGATTACACTGTATTTTGTGTGCTTGAGGTAAGTATGACTCCCAATGTAATTCACAAGATTTTTATGTTGTATTTCCATAGAGGATTACAGTGTAATTTGTGTGGTTGAGGACTGTAATTACAGTGTATTTGTGCTAGTTCTGCGGTGTAAATCCACTCAATATAATTACAGTGTTATTTGCCCAATACTTTCAGTGTATTTATACCAATTTTTTCCTGTGTGTTTTTTGAGTTTTAGTTGGGATGCATTTCGGTGTTACTTAACTTTCTTTTTTCCTTTTTCTGATCCTTTATTTTTCCAGGTTTAAATGGGTAAGCTACGGAAAGCTTTTCATCGGGATGTTCCTTTAGTATCATCTTTAGATAGTGCAGAATCCGGGGGTGAACCATTTGTGCCTAATGATTTTGCAGAAGATGGTTGTTACCCTGTGTCTATGGTAATTTTTTATTTTGTGGTTCTTTTATTTTAGTTTTATTTGTTCCTTTTTATTTTGTGTGTTGTCTTATTTTTTCTTTATTGGTTGTTTCTGCAGGACTTATCTGATGACGAAGGAGGGCTTGACAAAGCTCTTTTGAAGTTCTATCTTAATCAGGTATGTTTTATTTCATCTAGGATTTTTTATTCTTGTTTCATTTTTGACATTTTCTTTTCTCTTTGCTTGATTGTTGTGTTTTTCTTATTTTTTTTCCAGAAAGTAAAATCCTTGAAGAGGAAGTTATCATCTGCTTCAAGGAGGAATGTGGTTAGTTCCTTTTTTACTCTTATTGAAGTCCAATTTCTTAGTTACTGTATTTTTCGTTGTATTGCAATGTTTTTCTGTCCCAAGTAATAGTAATCTGAATCAAGTATTTTGAGTGGTTGTTATGTGTTTTCCCTTATGTTGTTTTTGTGATTTTCTAGTGTATGTGCCATTCTTTTAGTTACTATATTTTTCTATCTATTGCATTGTGTTTTTTTGTTCTAAGTTTTAGTAATCTGAATTTATTTTTTCAGTGTTTGATATGGTGTTTCTCTTTTGTTGTTTTTGTAGAGGCAGAAACGCTCTAGTGATTACCCTTCTTGTGCTACTTTCACTAGATATTCTGGGAAGTTCTTCTCTGGTGTTGTTGATGGGCTATGTTCTAGGTATCGTGATGTTGTTCAGAGATATGGCATGGGCTGTCTCTTAGAGTTTGTTAGGACCGAGGTGCCTCTTAGGTTAGTGAAGTGGCTTGCTAGTAGGTTTGATGTACCTTCATCTGAATTCCAGCTCGAAAAGAAATTCATCCCAATGTCCAAGTATGATATTCATAACATCCTTGACCTTCCAGTAGATGGTGAGCCACTTGTGTGTGATCCTGAGTCTGGCCGTGATTTTATCCTGTCTCACTTCAACTTGACCAGTATTCCTCCCGTGTCGTTCTTTGCAAACAAGCTAAAGTCAACAGAAATCGAGTTGCCTGATGAAGATGTCTTTATTTGTTTCATGATTGTTGCTTTCTCTTCATTCCTTTGTCCCAACTCTAGCCTCAGTCCTAGCCCAAAGTATCTCCATATCTTCAGGGATTGTCCTTCCGTGCGTAACTATGATCTGTCGAGATTTGTTTACGAGTGGCTGTTGAGTTGTATAAAAAAGTTCAAGGACTCCACTAAAGTCGCTTCCAAAAGATCAGTGACGTTTGGCGGTTGTCACTACGCTTTTGCTGTAAGTCTTGTTATTTTTCTTCTTCTTTTTCCTTTTTTCTAAGTTTGATTTTGCATCTTTTAGTCTTTTTAATCTTTTCTTTTGTTCTTATTTTATAGGTTTGTTACCTTGACCATCTTCATTTTGGCCTCCACTCTGTACCTGATGTCAAGCCTCGGATTCTAGCATGGAGAGGTAACAAAGTTAAGCAATTTTCAGAGCTTGATAGAAACAATAGCCGCTCTTTTGGTAAGAGGCCTCTAAAGCAGTTGTGTCCTTCAGTTCATCCGCAGGTTGTTTTTTTTTCTTATTTGTTTGTATTTTTTTTTGTATTTTACTTTCACTTTTTGTGGTTGTCGATGTTTCTCTGTTTGTCCTGATATCAACCTTTTTTCGTCGTTGTAGCAGTCTATCGAGAAATCTTCAGCAAGCAAGGATGGCGATGTTCCCCTCTGCAATGCCAAGCTTTTTGAAATGAATGTGCAGAAATCATTTGGTGCTCGTTTTGGGTTAGAGGTTAGTATATTTATGAGTTTGATCTTTATGCTCTTTTTTTTGCCTTTTTCTTTTTGCTTGTTTAGAGGTTAGAGGTTAGTTTCTTGTGGCTTTACTGAATTTTTTTTCTTTTTCAGGCTGCTCAGGTAGTTATAGACCTTGTTCAATCTAGGAACAAAGACAAGCCTAAGCTATTTGTAGAATGGTCAGATTCTCTTATAATTGATGTCCTAGACTGCATTGCAAACTCAGCTTTGAATGCGAAATCTATTGCTACACCAAAAGTTTCTTCAAGCAATGTTCAATCTCTGAACAACTTCTCTTTTGGTATGTTCCTTCCTAATATTCTCTTTATATTGTCTTTATTCCCGATTTTTTTATTTTTTTATTGTATGTTTTGTTAGTTTTTTTGCTCATGTTAGTGTTTGTTTATTTCTGTTTTTGAAGGAAACAAGTCTGTTTCTATTCACTCTTTCATCGGTGAAAGAAACGTTGAAACTGTGGTCGAAAGTCCATCTCCTCAAGTCCAGCAGCCAATCCCCAATTTGAATGAAGCTTCTTCTTCTGCTGCTGGTGTTATTTCGGATGGGGATTTTCTCAATCCAGTAGTTTTATCTAGTTCATCTCCAGCTCCTAAGGTGTGTGTTGAGGTATTGTGTAGTAACAACAGTTTTTCTTTTTTATTGTTTGATGCGTCTAGTCTAATCTTTTGTTTTTCCTGTTTTTCTGTTTGGTAGAGTGTGGTGAATGAAGCTAATGCGGAAGGTGCAATTCCAATGGCTCCTCTATCTTGTGGGAAAAGTGCTTCTGATGCTATAGGTTTGATTTTTTCACTCCCTTTCTTTTTGTTTTTTAGTGTTCTCCCATGGGTTCTTATTTTAGCTTTTTCTCTTTTGTCGTTTATGTGTGCTTGTATTTTTTTCCTTTTGTAGGTATTTCCCCTTCAACAATGGAGTGTCCAATTCCTGTTGTTGGTTCTTCGCTTATGCATTCAGGTCATTGTGTGTTTTCTTATTTCTAGGCCGTAGTTTTCTTTTTGTTTTTCTTTTTGTAGTTGACCCTCTTTTATGTTTTTTGTGTAGCTGGTCCTGATAAGAAGTGCGAGCCCAAGGTTGTTGTCAATGATTTTCAAAAACCAAGTTTTGCTGAGTTCAGTCGGTCTCTTGGTGTTCAATCACAACCTCGAGTTTCCATTCAACAGCCCAAAGTTAAAGAGGGCGACTCTTCTTTTGGAGTATTGTCCCCTCTGGTTCCTATTCGTTTGTCGCAGCGGTTCCACAATGTGGTTAGCATCTACCTTTTTTGTTTGTCCTTTTATGCTTTTTTGTTCATTCGAATTTCCATGTTTTCATTTCTGATTTTGTATTTTTTTTTCAGGTAGATGATGTTGAGTGCTCTCAGTATGATGTTCAAAGGTTCTTGAATCCGATTGATCCACCAAATGATGAGGCAATTCTTTCTGAATTTTAAATCCTCTCTTCTTGTTTAGTAGTTGAATTTTTTTTGTTTTTTTCTTCTGATTGTTTGTTTGTTCCTTTTTTTCTGTTTCCAGGGTTGCATTGAAATGGTGACCTTGCCCCCTTCTGAAGTTTCAAAGTCAAATTTGTACTCAAGCCACCCTAATGATCAGGTATGGTGTTTTTTATTTATTATTTTTGTCTTTTGTTTCTTTGTTTTTTTAGTTTTTGTATAACGCCCTGTTATTCTTTTGTTTGCTTTTCTTTCCTTGTGTTTTTCATTATATGTTAAGAAGGCAGTAGACGACGTTCAAATTGTGGGGACTTCCAGTTTTGCTGCTAGATGCAAAGACCTTTCAAGATCTAATGATGCTGCTTACAACAAGCTTAACAATTCAACTTGGCAGAACCTCAATCAACTAGTCATTTCTCTAAGAATCAAAAAGTAATGACAATTTCTCTTCGTTTCTCCCCTTATGTTCTTCTTTTCTGTAGTGTTAGTAATCCCTTTTTCTTATTGGTTTCATAATGTTCATCCTTTTTAATTTTCCTTTTGCTCCTTTTTATGTTTTCAGGCTATTGCTTGTCCAGAAGTAGAGATCTTGTCTTCCGAGAATGCATCTAGAGATCTTTCTCCTGCTCAAGTTCCTAAAGCTCATGGCTCATCTTTGGTTTTTCCTAGTGGTTCTTCCTGTGCTCATCCACCGCGCAGGATGGTTTTACCAGGTAGATACAACTCGGATCCTTATGTTGCTCAGGGTAACAAGTTTCCTGTTTCTGCTAAAGAAAGGCGTCACCACCTAGCAATGGTGCAAATTGGAAATCATGAAAGTTGGTGCAAGTACGTTTTTCTCGCCTTATATTTTTCCTTTTTTATATGCCTATTCATAGCTGATGTTTGACCTCCTTTTAGGTTGGTTGGGTTTGTAGTTGCAATTTTAGTAGCTTCCAAAATTTTCTTCTTTTTCCAATGTGTTTTACTTGTTACTTTTTATTTTATTTTTTACCTGTAGGTTGAATTTATTTTTTGATTGGGTTTTATTATTTTTTTCGCTAGGTATGAAGCAATTCGATATGACCGAGCCTACTGTAGTTACCGTAATCTTGCAACTTTGAAGTCAAGACAACATGTGGATAATTTCTTGATTTTGTGCGTTTGTCGTTATCTGTTCAAACAAGCTCACCCATCAATGTCAAGGAAACATTTCTTCTTCTCCTATATTGGGGTATGTTGTATTATGTAGTTCTTTTATTAATTTTGTGCCTTTTTTATATAAGCATTTTAAGTCTGGCTATTTTCTTTTTGATTTTCTGTTATGTAGTTTTAATTTTTTATCTTTTCAGGAAACCATTCTCAGAGGTACCGATGTTGATATCGTAGGCAATGCATTTACTGGTGCTAACAGTGCTTTTCCAACGTGGAGAAGTAATCTGGTAAGTTGTTTTATGTTTCCTTTTTTGTGCGCATGTCTCCTTTTTCTATTTATCTTTTTAGTTATTTTTATTTTACTGTCGATGTCTAATGTGGTCTGGTTTTTGGTCTGCAGTTATTCTTTCCTATTGGAGAGGAGAAACATTGGTTCACCTTTGTTGTTTGCTTGAAGGAGAGGGCATTCGCATTTCTTGATTCTCTATACGGGCCGAAGAATCATTTTCATCTAGGAATTCGTGATAAATTGGTAATCAAATCTATTTTTCCTTTAGTGTTTCCCTCCCTTTACTTGTCAATGTTGTTGCCCTTATGTTTATTTCCTCTTTTCATATAGATTGCAAACTTCATAACAATCTGGGATCAGTTTGTGACTCCTCTCCTGCGTACTCGTATCGACTTTGAGAATTTTGACATTGTATACCCTACTGTTCCACAGCAAAATAACTGGTATTTGTATCTCCTTTTCCTTTTTGGGTGTGCCTTTTGTCCAATTTTCTTCCTGGGTTTCCTATCGGTTTGGTTTCTTTTTCCTTTTCAGGGATGATTGCGGTGTTTTCACTATAATGTATCTGAAGCACTGGACTCCTAGGACCCCAATTGGCAATATGTTTGGCGCAGCTGACGTTGACAACTTAAGAATCAGATTAGCAAATGAGTTGTATTTCAGTGCATTCAACAGTGTTGACAAGACTTTTGTTACCCAATTCTTCAATGATGTGAGTTCTCTTTTGTGTGCTTTCTTTCTATTTTTGGTTTGATGTGTTTTATTCTTGTCGAAGAAGATTTAAGTGTGTTGTCTTTTCTTTTCTACAGGTCAAAGCTTAGGTTCCCTGGAAGTTGCATTTTTGCGGCACTGAAGGCTTTGCTGTAATCTAGGCTTTCCTAGGAATTATAAATAGTAGCACTGCTAGCAATGTTAGTAGTGTGATTACATCCGATAAATTTGTACGCTTTTTGGTCTTATTGTCATGTGTGTGTGTTGGATGGTTGTTCGATTCTTAATGTCGTGAATCAGTGACTTTTTTACAGAGAAGTATGAGAAATAATGGTTTCGTTATCTCTTTTGTGTTACCTGTTGCTTTTGTTCCTTTTGTGGTTGTTTGATTTTTTCTTTTTGTATTTATAAGCATGCTTGCTTCAACAGCGGTTAAAACGTTCTTGGGTAATCAAGGTTTATTCCCCCCGCCCCCAATCATATTCTTTTGTTTGTTTTTTCCTTTAGGTGTTTAATATGTTCTGAACATTTTTTTGTCCCATTTGTTGTTGCAGGGTTGATTTATTTCTTTCTAAAGTGCACCAATAATTATACTCTGATTGTCAAACTTACAACTTCAATATTCAGGTAAAGAATGCTTGCTGGGCTTTTCTTTTTTCCTTTGTGTTTAATTTTGATTGTGCCTTTTCATTACACTAGCTAGTTTTTTTTTTTGATTTGTAGTGTAATTTTCATGCATACTTACTGTATTTTTTAGTTATTTTAGTGTAAATTCTGGGTAGTTACACTGTAATATGCCCAAGGATTTTAATGTAATATCCATTTTTGCCTCTTTGCACTTGATTTAGGCTGTATTTACAGTGGAATTCTGTATGTTTTTTACTTTGGAATTTCTAGTGCACTGGATTTTTACACTGTAATAGCATGATTCTACAGTGGAAATTACAAGTATCCTACACTGCACTTACAGTAGTTTACATTGTGGTTTTTACACTGTAAATGATGTTTTTACACTGGAATTTTGTATGTTTTTACTTTGGAATCCCAGTGGAAATTACAAGTAGCCTACACTGCACTTACAGTAGTTTACATTGTGGTTTTTACACCATAAATCATGTTTTTACACTGGAATTAATGCACCGGGATTTTACAGTAAAAGCATGTAATTACACTGGAATTTGTAAGTAACCGACAGTAGTTTACACTGGAATTTTCAGTCTATGTAATACCCACTATAAAGTTAAGGGATTTTACACTGGAATTTTGTAGTACTAATGTATATTCTTTGGTATTCACACTATTTTTACCACATATTCTACAGTGTAAATTCCTTGGAATTTCAGTGTAATTCCATTGTTTATGTCTCTGTATTTTACTGTATGAAGCTTGCGAAGTTTATGTAATTTCCCAGATTTACAGTTTTTATGTTGTTTTGTCTTGTAGGTGGAGAAACTCCATCCTCATTTGTTCTTTGTGGATCATCTTGTTCTTTTCGCTCTGTTGTCCCCAAATTTTTGCCGGATGTTCTTACTCCTTGCTCCTCATCAGGTACATTTCCTTCTCCCATGTGTTTCTGTAATGTAGTGTATGTTTCTTTCCATTTTTTGTTCAAATGTATGTATTGTAGTTTTATTCTCTCAAAACTGATTGAAATTTGGTAGCAACGCTCCTCTCAAACATAATACATCAATGAATTCAAATTTATGTAGCAACACTGCTATCAATCATAGTACAAAAATGAATTCGAAATTAGGTATCATAGTAGATTCCTTGTTGACTAGTAGTTTTTCCTATCACTTTTTCCCTCCTCGTCATCTTTTTCCTTCCTGCCTTGTCTTCTTGTCTTTGTCATTCCTCATGTTCTGGTCAATTGTTTTCTTCGTTTCTTCCGGAGGGTTCTGCTATAGGTTTGTGTTGTGTCGTTGTGTTGCTCTTCTTCTTCCCGTTGTCCCTCTGACTGCTTCTTTTGCTATCTCCTCCTGTATCCAGTGAGTGGTATTAAATTCTATACTTGCCATCAAGTAGAGCTCATTTAAATATATTTTTACTTACCTTTCTTCACATTCCTCGGGTTCGACTGCTTCGGTTGTTTCCCTTTAGGCTTGTTGTACTCCTTGTCAAGGTTCGTGCAATTCTTTACTGTGTGCCTAGTAGATCCACAGTGTGAACATTTGTAGAACTTGTTTTGCTTTATTGCTTCACGAATAGTCAGCATCCTTGGTCTCCCTTTTGTCTTTGCTACATCTGGGTCTTGAATTGTGAATGATGATGTTGTTCTTTCTCCCTCTCCTGCTGTTGGTACGAATGTAACTGTTCTTGTTGTTGCACTTTGCCCCTCATCCATTGTTTCTTCTTCGTCATCCATTTCCCGTAACCTTTTGTTTATCCTGTCTAATTCTCCCAACAGATACTCATATTTCCTCTTCTTCTTTGAAGCTATTGATGCCACATGCACCAATTTCCTTGCTAACACATTGTACCTTAGTGTGGAGTTCTCATCTGCAATAGATGGTGTCTTTGTAATATCAAGCTTGTAGTCATTCTTCCTCCATCTGTCAATGATGTATTTTTCTGGTATCTTCTCAATGTTGAGATGGATCATCACTCGAAGTATGTGCGAGCACAGCAGACCATCTTTTTGGAATGCACAACAGATGCAAGAGTATTCTTCTTCTTTTAGTCCAACTTGCACTAAGTACAACCTTTTCCGGAGTTCCTTTATAGGATAGTTTTCAGCTTGTGCCACAATGTAGCATTTGTCCTTTTCTTGCTCAAAGACATGCAGCCTTGTTGTGTCTGACATTTTAAACTGGAATTTCCTGAATATTCCAATGTTGTATAGCTCATGTGCCTGCCTTTCTATGCTATATTTTGACCAAAATGCTTTCTGTGCAACTTTCTTGTTTCTACAAACATGGTCGCATTCTTCTTCCCTGTCATGCACAACATCAAGTATCCGGTCATACTCTCTCAAAAAGCTAGTAGCACTAAATTTTGCTCCAACCCCTTTTTTGAAAAGGGAATTCGTTCCTTCACTTCTCGCTGTAGTTTGTATGAATGGGAAGAATTTGTCCTTGAAATACACTGGGATGAACTTTTTCCTATTTTCCCACATGTCATTGAAGTACTTGATGTCATGAACTTTGTATTTTTCTATCATTTCCGGCCAGTGCGTTTCAAATTCTTCAACCGTCAAGGAGTTGTCCACAATGTCCTGGAAATCTTCATAGAGCCCCTCATTAGCTTGGAAGCAGGGCCCGACTTTCTCCTCTGCCTTCTTCTTTATGTGGAAGAGGCAGCTCCTATGGGTAGCATTAGGAAAGACTTTTTCAATTGCTGCTTGCATTGCCTTGTCCTGGTCTGTAATGATCGATATAGGATGCTTTCCTCCCATAGCCATCAGGAATTGTTCAAACAACCAAGCAAATGTTTCTTTTGTCTCATTGACGATGAATGCACAAGCAAACAAGTATGTGTTGCCATGTGGGGATATCCCCACAAAGGGTGCAAACGGTAGGTTGTATCTGTTTGTTAGGAACGTAGTGTCAAAACTGATGCAATCACCACAAATTTCATACATCATTCTTGACCGCACATCTGTCCAGAATAAGCTTCTCACTTTATTTTCTCCATCAAGCTCAAACGAGTAGCAAAATCCAGGATTTTCTGCTTGCTTCTTGTTGAACATTTGCACTACTTCCATCATGTCAGAGTTTACGATATCTCTGTTTACTGTCGCTGCATAGTTAGTGACATGCTTTTTTGTGTAGGGAAGATGAGCCATTCCTCCTCGCAAGTAAGCTAGGACAGCTACAATCCTTCTTGTTTCCAGGTTTGTATGCTTCAACACCCTTATCAAGCATTTCTCTTCATCCGACATGTACTTATGCGACCTGAAGAATCTACTGTTTGGTGTTAACTCATGGTTATGATCTAGGTGTTGTCTTGTGATTTCCCACATGCCTCCCTTTTCTAATATGACCATGACAACTTTACAATCTGTTTTAGCAATGACTGTAGATTTTCTCATGGGCACTATGCAGTCCTTCTCCATTTCTTTTGTCTTGCCCCACTTGTTGCACTTCATAGTGATCCTTGTCACCTCATTGTTCCTTTTTCTGCTTGCTGTTCTTGAGATTGCTACTGTAGCCACTGAAAATCCTGCCACTTTCGAGTAGAAATTGAAATATTTCTGAGCTTCTTCCCTTGTTTTGAACTGCATGCCTAATTGCGGCTTGAAATTACTGCTAGTGTTCATCAGATTTCCCTCTGATGCAGCTTCTTCTTCATTTTGCAGGAACCTCTCAATGTCTTCTTCATCAAGGAATTCATCCTCTGCCTCTTGCCCAAGTGAGTCTTCTTGTTCTTCTCTGTCTCTTGCTTCATTGCTATGGACTGTGCTTGAGTTTGTTTTTGCTGATGCTCTTCTTTTGTCGACATCCTCAGGCTCCTGCAAGTTTAGGGTTTTGTTTTAGTTTTTTCCCCTGATGTTCTATCTTGTACTTCATGTATGTTCATTGTTTGTTGTTTTCTGAAATTTTTGCAGTGTGTACCTGTTGCAGATTCAAGTTGCAGAACACGTTTTTGTCCCATGGATTAGTTTCTCCTTCCCCATCTTCACTTGCTGACACTTCGTGATGCAAGTCTTCCTCCAATGTCTGCAAAATATCAAGAAATATGTTAGTATAATGAATGTTAGTGCATTTTTCTTTTGGTATTTCCTGTAATTGATGTTCAACACTTTTCATGCTTACATTGTTGTCTATTTCTGTGTTGAAACTATCATCTGCCTTGTTCTTGTAGTTCTGCTGAATAGGTTCCACAACATTCGTTGATGCATCGCCAGAATGTACCTGCATGGTTCATCACAACGTCTACTTTAGAATTTTTTGTGATATCATTTTTTTGCAATAGTTGTCCTGGCCTTTTTTGTGATTTTTTTATTTTTTTACCTTGTATATAATGTCTGAATGTAGGAGGGCTGTGAATGAAAATGCATCCTGCAACATAATACACTTTTAGTAATCTTTTGCAAGCATAATGAAAAAGCTCATTTAGACATAATCGTAGGAGCTCAGTGAATGATAATGTAGGACCAAAGTGTAGCTACTGTATCTCACACTGAGTATCAGTTCTTCCTGTGACAGTCTTAGTAGGTCATCTTCATTCAGCGGCCTCATCATGCTCATCTCCTGACCATTTTTTAAAAAGAAAAATGTCAATGTTAGTGTAATCATGAGCAACCAAGCATTTTTAGTGACATGCAGGTACTTTCAATGTTCTGTCTCTTCTGATTTTTTTCCCTTTTGCAGGGTTGTTCTGGTGATGATGAAGAGCTTGATAAAGCACTATTCAATCATGTCCTTTTTGCAGTGTAAATTTACCCATACTTGCACAGTACCTTGACTGATATTTTTACAGTGCAATTTTGTAGTTTCGCTGCACATACACTAGGATTTTACTGATAATTTCAGTGCAATTCTGTATGCTTTTACTCTGGAATTTTCTAGTGCATTGGTTTTTTACACTGTAAAAGCATGATTTTACAGTGGAAATTACAAGTAGCCTACACTGTGGTTTTTACACTGTAAATCATGTTTTTACTCTGGAATTTATGCACTGGGATTTTACACTGTAAAAGCATGTAATTACACTGGAATTTGCAAGTAACCTACAGTAGTTTACACTGGAAATTACAAGTAACCTACAGTAGTTTTCCACACTGGTATTTTACAATGCAAAGCTTGTAATTACATTGAAATTTACAAGGTACTAACAGTAGCTTTTACTGTAGGTTTTTACACTGTAAATCTTGTTTTTACTGTGATTCTCTGGAGTTTTTTACATTTGGGAAACACACTGCCAATTATGAGCTTCTTACACTAGATTTTTCTAGGGATTTACACTATAAATTGTTCATTTTCTCTGTAATTTTTCCATTTAATTCATTGCAATGCTTTAATGTTTTTTTCCTGATGATGCCATTGTAATTGATCACAGTGTTTATGTAATTTCCAAGTAGCTCAGCAGATGTTGATCTATCTCTTTTTTGTAGATGAAGAGAATTCCCTCCCTTATTTGTTCATGCGAGAGGGGCAGAGAGAAGTTGGTGAAGCAGTTGAGATGCTGACCTGTGGATTGTGAGGCTGATCCCCCTCTGATGATCTTCTTTCTTGCTGCTCGTCAGGTTCCACATCTCCTGATTCTCCCCCATCGCCCATGGTCGCCTCCATGTTCTCCCTCTCGTTTTCTTCTCCCCTTTCCTGATTCGTTTTTTCTGTTTCGTTAGGTGAGATCTGTCCTGTGGCTTGCGGGAGGGGTTTGGCTGTTTTCGTGAGATGCAAGTTGGGCGCTCGCTGTGTGGTCCTAGAGATCGAGAGAGGGGTAGGTCTCTGTTTTTTTCTGGAGTGGTTTGTTGACGAGGGTTACCGGGTCAAATTTTTTGCCAGACCCGTTTTGGCGTCCTTTTTAGCGCTGCCATCTGTTTTTCTGGCAGTACAGGTGTCCTATGGTCATTGGTCAGGTTTTTTGAATGTTTTTGAATTGAAAAACATTCAAGCGTCAATTAGACACTCCCTTGAACTAACATAGATAGTAAGACTAGCAACAATGGATAGTAACATGGAGTAGTAATATGTCTATATTAGTAGTCTACGTTACTACCTCTATAGTAAGGAGTAACATATGTGGTAACATGCAACACTTCATTTATTAGGCTATAGACTCATCTTGTCTTAATATATGTGATGTTACTATCATCTAACATATGTTACTATCTAGATATGTGTGGCAAGCAATAAATACAGAAAGAGAGGCATGTGGTAACACAGAGGGTGTTTGGATACTCTCTAGTCATGTGACTAGTAGTAGTCAGACTAGAAGTTTTTAGTCAGACCCTGTTTGGAAGGTGACTATTACTAGTCAGCATTAAATGTTTCAGTATTAAATGTTTGGAAGGCAACACCAATTAGAGGAGAGAGAGGGGGACTTTAGTCAGTAAAAGTCAGGGGTGTTTGGAGGTTTACTGACTAAAGGTGACTACTACTAGTCTCTAGTCACTTTTAGTTGGGGGTGGGGTGACTAGGGACTAAACTAGTTTTAGTCACCCAGTAGTCAGGGGTGTTTGGAGGTTTACTGACTAAAAGTGACTACTAATAGTCTCTAGTCTCTAGTCACTAGTGATCCAAACACCCTCATAGCTAGTTACTACTAGTATGAGTAACATAAATATATCAAGGCATGATGAGTTTATAGCCTAATAAATGAAGTGTTGCATGTTATCACACATATGTTACTCCCCACTATAGAGGTAGTAACACAGGGTAATAACATGGGCATGTTACTATCCATTGTGACTAGTCTGCCGCCACACCTACCAAATCTGGCACAACAAACATTCGCGGGCGCATTCATCCATAGACAGTGATCGGTGACTCCTCAAATATCCACGTTCATAATCATGTATCTCGTATTCAGCCCCTAAATCCATGTTATCCATGTCCATATCAAACTACGTAGATAGTCATATCAAACGAAGCAACAAACAGACATAGATCAATATAATAATTCCATACATCACATCATCATAGTTCATTGGATCAAAATAGACAGTTCATCGCGCGGCAAACGGTGATAGGCTAAAACTAAGGATGACTAAAAACTAAAACGAGACGAACATGGGCGTTAGAAATCGCCATTTCATCGCTGGTCCCTCGCCCCTGTGGCCGTAGCCATTCGTGTAGGCGTCGGTGGCGGGAGGGGTGTCGTCGGAGTCGTCGAATGAGGAAATGATGTTGGCCATCTGACAGACGGTGTGTGATGGCCTGCAAAACACATAGGGTAGTGTACCACCTTCGTGTAAGTATCCCAATGTAATCGTCCCAACGAAGAGCGGAGTAGAGTATTTATGAGTGACGTTTCTGTCACACACAAGTTGTCGCAGTTCTTATGTGAAGTAACTGCTTATGACTTGCAAAAGTTGTTAGTGTTCCACGAGTCAAATGAACCAGAATAGTGAATATGATGAGTTGGTTGCGGCGAGAAAAATAATAGCTTGAGGGTAAATAACATAAATAAAACTAAAAATAGAAGGGTTTTCCATGCAATGGAGAGGTTAGGCGCACAGAGACTACGTATCATGGTATACATCAAGTGTGTCGATGCGACGGTAATATTAGTCACCTTGTATCATGAATTTAGTATTTGATTTTCTTATTCAGTAGGTGGATCACTATAGGGTTATGGAACGTCTCCACAATTAAGGTCATTAAACTGGAATCATGCATTAAGTTCAATGAATCACCGTAGGGTTATGGAACACCTCACGGGATTATATTCTATACTATGATCGTCTCCACAATTAAGGTCATTAAATTGGAATCATGCATTAAGTTCAATGAATCATTGTTTATCTCGTATTGTCTTCGCTCCTTATAGATGTCTCTACCTGTCGCGTCCAAGGTCGTGAATTTTCTAAACAATATGTGTTACCTGTGTAGATCTTGAGATCATGTCGCCCGGGCCCTTAAATTGGATAACACACATAGAGTTCACCACAGAATAACAACTTACTAAACAGATCATAAGACTACAAACACAACTGACGACCTATAGGATAGGCACAAATGAATCTTACCACCCTCCTGCATCTTCCACGCCTAGGGGGAATTACTCACACATTTAAATAGAATAGAAAATCATCTCGGAGAATAAATCTATGAAAATCATAACGATAATACTGTGGGGATCCATAATAAGATGAATGATTAAACAAGTCTTGATCTCTAGCTGAGTATGAATAGAGTTTATGTTGGGGAACGTAGTAATTTCAAAAAAATTCCTACGCACACGCAAGATCATGGTGATGCATAGCAACGAGAGGGGAGAGTGTTGTCTACGTACCCTCGTAGACCGAAAGCGGAAGCGTTATATCAACGCGGTTGATGTAGTCGTACGTCTTCATGATCCGGCCGATCCAAGCACCGTTACTCCGGCACCTCCGAGTTCTTGGCACACGTTCAGCTTGATGACGATCCCCGGGCTCCGATCCAGCAAAGCGTCGGGGAGGAGTTTCGTCAGCACGACGGCGTGGTGACGATCTTGATGTTCTACTGTCGCAGGGCTTCGCCTAAGCACCGCTACAATATGACCGAGGTGGAATATGGTGGAGGGGGCACCGCACACGGCTAAGGAACGATCACGAAGATCAACTTGTGTGTCATGGGGTGCCCCCCTGCCCCCGTATATAAAGGAGCAAGGGGGAGGGGGCGACCGGCCTAGAAGGGGCGCGCCAAGGGGAGTCCTACTCCCACCGGGAGTAGAATTCCACCTTTCCTAGTCCAACTAGGAGAAGGGGGAAAGGAGGGGAGTGGAGAAGGAAGGGAGAGGGGGCCACGCCCCCAAACCCCTTGTCCAATTCGGACTGGGCTTGGGAGGGGCGCGCGCCACCTCCTGGCTCCTTCCCACTAAGGCCCAATACTCTTCCCCGTATTCCCGTAACTCCCCGGTACCTCCGAAAATACCCGAACCACTCAGAACCTTTCCGATGTCCGAATATAGTCGTCCAATATATCGATCTTTATGTCTCGACCATTTCGAGACTCCTCGTCATGTCCCCGATCTCATCCGGGACTCCGAACTCCTTCGGTACATCAAAACTCATAAACTCATTATATAACTGTCATCGAAACCTTAAGCGTGCGGACCCTACGGTTCGAGAACAATGTAGACATGACCGAGACACGTCTCCGGTCAATAACCAATAGCGGGAACTAGTGGTCTTGTCTACCATCAACACTTGATGTTTTTCTTGATTTCTACCTTCGTCGATTTTAGCATCACGAAGAGCATGGGAATTGTTTCCGTTATCCCTTGCATATTATAGTTCATCACGAAGTTCTACTAACTTGGTGATGGTGACTAGAGAATTCTGTCAATCACTATCTTATCTGGAAGATTAACTCCCACTTGATTCAAGCGATTATGGTACCCAGACAATCTGAGCACATGCTCACTAGTTGAGCGATTCTCCTCCATCTTTTAGCTATAGAACTTGTTGGAGACTTCATATCTCTCAACTCGGGTATTTGCTTGAAATATTAACTTCAACTCCTGGAACATCTCATATGCTCCATGACGTTCAAAACGTCTTTGAAGTACCGATTCTAAGCCGTTAAGCATGGTGCACTAAACTATTAAGTAGTCATCATATTGAGCTAGCCAAATGTTCATAATGTCTGCATCTGCTCCTGCAATAGGTCCGTCACCTAGCGGTGCATCAAGGACATAATTCTTCTGTGCAGCAATGAGGATAAACCTCAGATCACGGATCCAATCCGCATCATTGCTACTAACATATTTCAATACAATTTTCTCTAGGAACATATCAAAATAAACATATGAAAGCAACAATGCGAGCTATTGATCTACAACATAGATATGCTAATGCTACCAGGACTAAGTTCATGATAAATTTAAGTTCAATTAATCATATTACTTAAGAACTCCCACTTAGATAGACATCCCTCTAATCCTCTAAGTGATCACGTGATCCAAATCAACTAAACCATAACCGATCATCACGTGAAATGGATTAGTCTTTAATGGTGAACATCATTATGTTGATCATATCTACTATATGATTCACGCTCGACCTTTCGGTCTCCGTGTTCCGAGGCCATATCTGCATATGCTAGGCTCGTCAAGTATAACCCGAGTATTTTGCGTGTGCAAAACTGGCTTGCACCCGTTGTAGATGGACGTAGAGCTTATCACACCCGATCATCACGTGGTGTCTGGGCACGATGAACTTTGGCAACGGTGCACACTCAGGGAGAACACTTCTTGATAATTTAGTGAGAGATCATCTTATAATGCTACCGTCAATCAAAGCAAGATAAGATGCATAAAAAAAGATAAACATCACATGCAATCAATATAAGTGATATGATATGGCATCATCATCTTGTGCTTGTGATCTCCATCTCCGCAGCACCGTCATGATCACCATCGTCACCGGCGCGACACCTTGATCTCCATCGTAGTATCGTTGTCGTCTCGCCAATCTTATGCTTCTACGACTATCGCTACCGCTCAGTGATAAAGTAAAGCATTACAGGGCGATTGCATTGCATACAATAAAGCGACAACCATACGGCTCCTGCCGGTTGCCGATAACTCGGTTACAAAACATGATCATCTCATACAAAAAAAATTAGTATCATGTCTTGACCATATCACATCACAACATGCCCTGCAAAAACAAGTTAGACGTCCTCTACTTTGTTTGTTGCAAATTTTACGTGGCTGCTACGGGCTTAAGCAAGAACCAATCTCACTACGCATCAAAACCACAACGATAGTTTGTCAAATAGACTCCGTTTTAACCTTCGCAAGGACCGGGCATTGCCATACTCGGTTCAACTAAAGTTGGAGAAACTGACACCCGCCAGCCACCTGTGTGCAAAGCACGTCGGTAGAACCAGTCTCGCGTAAGCGTACGCGTAATGTCGGTCCGGGCCGCTTCATCCAACAATACCGCCGAACCAAAGTATGACATGCTGGTAGGCAGTATGACTTATATCGTCCACAACTCACTTGTGTTCTACTCGTGCATATAACATCAAACCATAAAAACCTAGGCTCGGATGCCACTGTTGGGGAACGTAGTAATTTCAAAAAAATTCCTACGCACACGCAAGATCATGGTGATGCATAGCAACGAGAGGGGAGAGTGTTGTCTACGTACCCTCGTAGACCGAAAGCGGAAGCGTTATATCAACGCGGTTGATGTAGTCGTACGTCTTCATGATCCGACCGATCCAAGCACCATTACTCCGGCACCTCCGAGTTCTTGGCACACGTTCAGCTCGATGACGATCCCCGGGCTCCGATCCAGCAAAGCGTCGGGGAGGAGTTTCGTCAGCACGACGGCGTGGTGACGATCTTGATGTTCTACTGTCGCAGGGCTTCGCCTAAGCACCGCTATAATATGACCGAGGTGGAATATGGTGGAGGGGGGCACCGCACACGGCTAAGGAACGATCACGAAGATCAACTTGTGTGTCATGGGGTGCCCCCTGCCCCCGTATATAAAGGAGCAAGGGGGAGGGGGCGGCCGGCCTAGAAGGGGCGCGCCAAGGGGAGTCCTACTCCCACCGGGAGTAGGATTCCACCTTTCCTAGTCCAACTAGGAGAAGGGGGGAAAGGAGGGGAGTGGAGAAGGAAGGGAGAGGGGGCCGCGCCCCCAAACCCCTTGTCCAATTCGGATTGGGCTTGGGAGGGGCGCGCGCCACCTCCTGGCTCCTTCCCACTAAGGCCCAATAAGGCCCAATACTCTTCCCCGTATTCCCGTAACTCCCCGGTACCTCCGAAAATACCCGAACCACTCAGAACCTTTCCGATGTCCGAATATAGTCGTCCAATATATCGATCTTTATGTCTCGACCATTTCGAGACTCCTCGTCATGTCCCCGATCTCATCCGGGACTCCGAACTCCTTCGGTACATCAAAACTCATAAACTCATTATATAACTGTCATCGAAACCTTAAGCGTGCGGACCCTATGATTCGAGAACAATGTAGACATGACCGAGACACGTCTCCGGTCAATAACCAATAGCGGGACCTGGATGCCCATATTGGCTCCTACATATTCTACGAAGATCTTTATCGGTCAGACCGCATAACAACATACGTTGTTCCCTTTGTCATCGGTATGTTACTTGCCCGAGATTCGATCGTCGGTATCTCAATACCTAGTTCAATCTCGTTACCAGCAAGTCTCTTTACTCGTTCCGTAATACATCATCTCGCAACTAACTCATTAGTTGCAATGCTTGCAAGGCTTAAGTGATGTGCATTACCGAGAGGGCCCAGAGATACCTCTCCGACAATCGGAGTGACAAATCCTAATCTCGAAATACGCCAACCCAACATCTAGCTTTGGAGACACCTGTAGAGCTCCTTTATAATCACACAGTTACGTTGTGACGTTTGGTAGCACACAAAGTGTTCCTCCGGCAAACGGGAGTTGCATAATCTCATAGTCATAGGAACATGTATAAGTCATGAAGAAAGCAATAGCAACATACTAAACGATCGGGTGCTAAGCTAATGGAATGGGTCATGTCAATCACATCATTCTCCTAATGATGTGATCCCGTTAATCAAATGACAACTCATGTCTATGGTTAGGAAACATAACCATCTTTGATCAACGAGCTAGTCAAGTAGAGGCATACTAGTGACACTCTGTTTGTCTATGTATTCACACATGTATCATGTTTCCGGTTGATACAATTCTAGCATGAATAATAAACATTTATCATGAAATAAGGAAATAAATAATAACTTTATTATTGCCTCTAGGGCATATTTCCTTCAGTTTACACACCCTTATCTTACATCTTGGAATTCCTCTTACAATGGTGAAGGTGAAATGAATATGAGTATGGAGATGGACGAACAAAACTAGAAGGATCTCGGGTGGTTCTTCTTCTCCGGATCTCTTCTCTCTCTGTTCTGGATGGTGTGGCAATGGTTAGATTTTTCCAACGTATGGTGTGCCTTCACGAAAGTGTCTTTTGTAGATGAGAGGGTGCCCCTGGCACTTCATACGACCAACCATAGGAGCGTGTGCGCTCGTATGAAAGGCGGTCTTGCGCTCTGACGTGCTTGGTGAGCAAACTCACAACATGGAAGTTGCTCAATTTGGTTTGATTTGCAGTAATTCACTTTGGTTTCCTTCCATATACATTTTTTCCTGCCAACAATGGAGAACGGGTTTTCTTCTATCTTAAAGGATTAGCATTAGAAATAACCGAGAAATTACGAAAACCTTGTGAAAACCAAATGAAAACTTCTTGTAAAAATTCATAAATTATCGAGCCATCAACTCCCCCAAGCTCAAGACTTGCTCATCCTCGGGAACTAAGAAATTGTGGGAATGGGAGGGAGTTTGAAAATTAGAAAGAAGTTTACTAGCTCGTGAAGGTGTAATATTTCCCTCCTCACAAATCCTACCATCTTAGTTAAGAGAATACTTGCATTTGAATGGATGCACTTAAGCTCGCTGCTTAGCCACGTCTAGTCTCATATCACTAGTTACAATTTCTCAAGTCAAATCTTCCATAGTTAACTAAGTGCTAGGTAAGTAAAAAGCTTTTGTTCTCTTAAGAGAATGGGTTTCTCTTTGAAGCTCTATTGAAAACAAATTTCACCAAGGAGTTTCGGAAGAGAAGAAAACATAGTACTCAAGTATTTCATTAACACCCACTAGTACCTCCAAGTCATGACTCTCAAATACTTCCTTCAATCGTTATTCATTGGAACTTCAATCATTGGTGACACGGTTATGCCAACATTTGCTAGTTGCAATGGGGTTTCCACTACGGCTTAATTTTGTTCACTATGGATCATTAAGGTTATCGCTTTCGAGCTCAGCGATTAATGTCTGCATTTACCACATATACACCTCTTAGGAGAAAGCTGGTCAATTTCAGCTCAAGCTCCAAATTGGTGACAAAGCCGCATTTATGTGCATTATCACAACATACAACAACATTACATGAAACCAGCAAGAAGCCGAAGCTCCATGATTTTAGTGTCGCAGACATGTTTTGGCATAACCTCGATCACCTCAAATATCCATTCCTCTAAACAACTTTATCAGTAGGTATCATCGAGACAATCAAATTCAGTGCTATGGAGTCGAAGTATTTAAGTGCTAGTTCTCTTAAAAAATCTGAGCCCCTAAGTTTCTTTTTGAATTTTCTTTCTTTTATTTAGGAGCAAAATCATGATTTACATCAAAGTTTCACTAGCAGGATTCGAAGTTGAGAGTTATGACTAAATGATATTCAATTACCATAGGGAACGAAGCTTTAGTGCAACCAGCCAAATAAAGGCATTAACATAATTAAGCTTGCAAGAAAAAGTGAGCATGAATATATTTTACCTTCTCGCACTGGTTTGCCCTTTCCTCGAGTCACTTCTCCCTTCGTTATGTTCATTTACAAGTTGCTAGTGGTGAAAAAATCTATGGGCTCGAACAAAGGACATAAGAACAAAGAGAATTCCAACAAACAAGAAGAAAGTTCTTTCTCGAAATCTATTATGCAAAACTAAAAATAATCATGATGACAAGTAAAAGAAAACAAATAGAAATAAGAGAATGAAATATGCACGCATGCATGAATAACTAGGGGATGAGCTCCCCCAAGTTTAGACTCTTGGACTAACTCTCTCGGGTCCATGTCCTCGCCATCGCAGTCACTAGGTGCAATATGAGGCCACTTCATCTATGATGACCACTTGAGGATGGGGTTGTGCGAGGCTGCCAGAAACCAAACAGGGACAACATGTTCCCATTGAGCAGGTGTATGTTAGCATTAGTCTCCCAGAGGTCCGTGTGGATCCCTCCGAGCCACTATTGCAGATGCTGAAACTCTATCGTAGACACATAATCACCACCATAGCCATAGTGTTGTTGAGGTGGTGGAACATAATGGGGTGCATCTCCCCAGGCATCCCAACTGCGCTTGAGGCCATAACTCACCTACCTCGGCGCGCAAATCCTCCGCCAAGCGCTCGATCTCCAGTCGCCACCCTTGGAGTATGAGGACGACAGGGTGGATCTCACTTATCTTAGCTGACATGGCGTTGATGGCTGCCGTCAGATCAACCATAGCCTTTTTGATTTCTTCCATGGTTGCGGCTTTGCCATGGAGGGTCTGTATAATGGCGGGGAATTAGCCTGCCAGCCTTTGATGGTAGGTGGGAAAGGCTACTGATACTAAATGTTACGCTCTCGATGTTGGAAATATGCCCTAGAGGCAATAATAAAATGGTTATTATTGTATTTCCTTGTTCATGATAATTGTCTATTGTTCATGCTATAATTGTATTAACTCGAAACTGTAATACATGTGTGAATACATAGACCACAACATGTCCCTAGTGAGCTTCTAGTTGACTAGCTCGTTGATCAATAGATGGTTATGGTTTCTTGACCATGGACATTAGATGTCATTGATAACGGGATCACATCATTAGGAGAATGATGTGATGGACAAGGCCCAATCCTAAGCATAGCACAAGATCGTGTAGTTCGTTTGCTAAAAGCTTTTCTAATGTCAAGTATCATTTCCTTAGACCATGAGATTGTGCAACTCTCGGATACCGTAGGAATGCTTTGGGTGTACCAAACGTCACAACGTAACTGGGTGGCTATAAAGGTGCACTACAGGTATCTCCGAAAGTGTCTGTTGGGTTGGTATGAATCAAGACTGGGATTTGTCACTCCGTATGACGGAGAGATATCTCTGGGCCCACTCGGTAATGCATCATCATAATGAGCTCAATGTGACTAAGTAGTTAGTCACGGGATCATGCGTTACGGAACGAGTAAAGTGACTTGCCGATAACGAGATTGAACGAGGTATTGGGATACCGACGATCGAATCTCGGGAAAGTAACATACCGATTGACAAAGGGAATTGAATACGGGATTAATCAAATCCCCGACATCGTGGTTCATCCGATGAGATCATTGTGGAACATGTGGGAGCCAATATGGGTATCCAGATCCCGCTATTGGTTATTGGCCGGAGAGGTGTCTCGGTCATGTCTGCATGGTTCCCGAACCCGTAGGGTCTACATACTTAAGGTTCGGTGACGCTAGAGTTGTTATGGGAAATAGTATGTGGTTACCGAAGGTAGTTCGGAGTCCCGGATGAGATCTCGGACATCACGACGAGTTCCGGAATGGTCCGGCAGTGAAGATTGATATATTGGACGAAGGGTATTGGATTCCAGAAGTGTTCTGGGGGTACCAGGCTATTGCTAGCATGACCGAAAGGTGTTTCGGGAGCCCCGACAAGTGTTGGAGGGCCTCATGGGCCAAAGGGGAAGGGGCAAACCAGCCCACTAAGGGTTGGTGCGCCCCCACACCCTTCCCACGTTACTTGGGGAGGTGGGGCGCCTCCACCTGGCTTGGGAGGCAAGCCTCCACCTGCTTGGCTTGGGGAGCAAGTCTCCCTAGGATTTTCCCTAGGGAGATCCAATCTGCTTGGCCGCCGCCCCCTAGGGGAAACCCTAGGGCGCCTCCCCCTCTCTCCTTGCCCCTATATATAGTGGAGGGGTGGGAGGGCAGCCGCACCTCTTCCCTGGCGCAGCCCTCCCTCCTCCGTAGTGCTTGGCGAAGCCCTGCAGGAATACCACGAGATCCACCACCACGCTGTCGTGCTGCCGGAGCTCTCCCTCAACTTCTCCTCTCCCCTTGCTGGATCAAGAAGGAGGAGACGTCCCGGGCTGTATGTGTGTTGAACGCGGAGGCGCCATCCGTTCAGCGCTAGATCGGATCTTCCGCGATTTGAATCGCCGCGAGTACGACTCCATCAACCGCGTTCTTGTAACACTTCCGCTTAGCGATCTTCAAGGGTATGAAGATGCACTCCCTCTCTCTCGTTGCTAGCATCTCCTAGATTGATCTTGGTGACACGTAGGAAAATTTTGAATTATTGCTACATTCCCCAACACTCGATACAAGATTCAGTGGTGGTTCATCGATTACAAGCCGAATTGGAGATACAAGCTAGGGTTCTTGCTCGGGTATTTATCTCCTGGATTGCCCCACCCCCGCGTCGCTCCAACAGGGGCGACACGGGCGGCTAACCCTAGCCGCCGCCGGCAGTCCCTCCCCCTTCCTCTCCTCCTCGTCGCCACTAGAGGAGCCGCCGATGCGTCACGCGGCTGCCGAGGAAGGTGGCGGCGAGGCCTTCATCGTCCCTTCGCGGAGATCTGGATCCACGGGGCGGCGGCCCCTGCTGGTTCGGCGCCGCCGTTCGCGCTCTGGACGGCGTGCGCGGGGACTCTGTCCGGCGTCCTCGACCGCTCGGGTGGTGGGGAGTCGGCGTTTGGCGGCGGCAGTTCGGGGGCCTTCGTCCTCGCCAGATCTGGAGGCCTGCCGCTCCCTCGTTCCCGCTCCTTCCCCTTTGCGCTTGAGGCCGGTGGATGCTGCTGGTTCCGGTGCTTCTGGGGATGGTCATGCAGATTGGGACCGGGGGAAACCCTAGGCCGGCTGGTTCGGCTTGACAGCGGCGTCGGCTTTGGGCGACGCATCCTTCCTGAAGGCGGTGTTGTGGTCCTTATTCTTGTCACCTCCGGTCCTCTCCCGGGTGAAAACCCAAAATCCGGTCTGGATTGGGCAGCGGTGGCGCCATGGGCGTCATCCCCTCCTTGGAGGCGTTGCCTGGGGAGCTAGGACTTGGGTCTGGGCTCATGAAGGTGGGGGCTTTGGCCGCCGCTGGATTTCTGCAGCTGCTCGCGACGGCTTTCATGTTGTGCAGAGTGCCCCTTGTATCTTTAGGGTGTTTCCTGTTTTTGGTGTTCGCGTTGGAGGAGCGGCGTGGCATCTGGTACGTCGACAACGGCGAGTCTCGGCGGCATGGAGCAGTAGGGGTATCGCCGGTGGGCGTGTGATGATGGACGAGCGCAGGATGGTGGCGCTGTCTGGCGTCGTGGTGGCGTCGATGGCAGAGAGGCCTGGCACGGTTCATGCAACAGTACAGCTCTGAAGATGGATTGATGGTACATGGCTGCGGCGGCCTCAGACCCGGCAGGGGGCCTGGTTGAAGAGCACGCCGGACTGGTGGGTGCCCATACCCGGAAGGAGTCCTGGTTGGGACCTCAGGTCTCAGATGTTAGGTTTGGCTGCGAGGTCTGTTTGGTATTAGGCCCAGACCATCAGCGCCCCTTCATCAGTTAGATAGGAGTAGCGACAGAGGTTGCGAAGATGGTGACTTTGGTCTTACTGTTGTACAACTTTGTAAGGTCTTGTGTTATAATCAATAAAGTGGCCGTATGCATCGTCCAGATGCAGAGGCCGGGGGTATTCCTCCTTTTCGAAAAAAAGCTAGGGTTCTTGGAGGAAGAAAGGGGGTCGGGGATAGGAGAGCCAGCCGCCACTTTTGTGTAGTTCCAGTCTGCCCTCCCTCTCACACGCTGGCTGCTACTTAACTCTCGCTGTCAGCATGTGATCCAGTCGTGGGCCGGGTAACACCCACTTCCCTTGTGAGCCTAAGTCAGTCTGGGATGGGCCTTGGTCGTTGATGTAGTAGTGCCTGGTGCTGCCGACGTAGAGGAAGGGGTCGTGACAAAGTGTAGGGCACCAAAGATGGAATGGACGAAGATCAACAAGCATGGGTTGTATATGTGCCCAAGGGATGTTTTGTGGCGGGAGTCATGGTCCGTGATCACATGGGAAACTTCATCACGGCCAGGTGTTCTAAATATACAATGATAGTCAACCCCTATACGATTGAGCTAGTAGCACGTAGGGATGCAATGCTGCTTGCAATGGAGGTGGGGCGGCAAAACATCGTACCAAAACTGTATGTCAATCTCTTCGTGATGACTGACGGGGTGATGATTTTCGGTTAGTGGCACATCATATACTCAGAGAGATTCACTCCTATCTCTCAAGCTTTCAGGGTTTTGAAGTTCAGTTTGCATGAAGAGATGCCAATGAAGTTGCTCATCGATGCGCTAAAAAGTCTTATTGTAGTCTCTAGCGCTCTTACTCTTGATGTAGTCCTTGACTTTATGGTTTGCGTTAGTGCAATCTGATATTGTCCACCTAAAGAATGAATAAAATGCCTTTTCTTGGCAAAAAAGAAAAAAGATCATGCGCAAACTTGAACAACCTCCTAAGAGTATTGGTCATTGAAAACACACCTATTATGGTGGGACATATATTTCATCGATCTCGTATCGGTGAGGGAAACCCTATTATCGTTTCTGGAACACCTTTTTCTTGGGAAAAAGCCATTGCAAACTCATGAAATATGGTCACCCGAATTTCGTGAAAAATGGTCACCCAAATCCATAAGAGCACGCCGCTCACAAGCTCCCTTTGAGAATTCTTCGAGAAGGGTAGACGGTCTCTCTATATCCGCCTCCACGATCTCCTTCGAGCAACATTTTCCTCTAGAAAAATATCATATTTATTTTCAATGGAATTTTCATGCTAAATTCTCCACCTCGTGAGATTTGTGAGGCATGGCACCCTAATTCGTCTTGTGTCTCGCCAAAGGGGTCACTCTAATAATTGGGAATCAATCATTTAAAATTGTTGCTGTCAAGAATGAAATCATCACTTGCTAGCGTGCACCTAACAGCAACATCGCTATTACCATATCGTTCTCCTTCATCTGCTGATGAAAATGAGTTGCAGAGAATCTGGTCCGTTGCACATGGCCCTCGTGGCATCAATTCAGGCTTTGAGAGCTCAAATCATGTAGATTATGAGGTGTGAGCTAGCCAGGTCAAGCCAGGGCAGAAGGAAAATAGACACGTCGCATACAAGACTTGCAAGGAAGGTAAATAATACAACTTCGAGTCAAGATCAGATAACACAGTGAGAGTTAAAAAGAAGAAACTGAAGTTGTACTAAAGCGGCGACAAGTAATATGGATCGGAAAGGGTATCAAATTTCAAAGTACTATCTGGCATTTGATGATTTGCTAACCTAATGTAAAAAGAATGAATACAACAGCATGTGAACAACTAAAAACAACACAATGTGATTTTTATGATCCTTTTCAACTATATGTCTGTGTAATGAGAAAGAAAAACATGTGTATGGTCCATCAGCCCCTGTTGGCGAGTAGCGAAGCCTCGTCATCATCTTGCCCTACATCAAGATGCTCCTGGGTTTTGCATTCCTGGAGCGAGGCATCGGTGCCCGGATTCTTGTCAACGGTAAGAGAGCTTAGCTCGACGTTCTCTATTCGTTGAGCCTCAGCACCATCATACTCAGCCAGCAAATCAGCAGGAAGGATGTTAGAATTCGGGTCACTTCTCGGCACCAAGAATAGCAGTGCCAACGGTAGTAGCCTCATCACATTTCGGATCAAGATCGCGGCCCAGAGGTTTTTGAACTCTGTTCTTGTGATCCTTAACAAATGAAGGAGTAGCCCACCGATCCAAGATGCTGACAGCACGCCAATATTGTCAATGGACATGAGCAGCGCGAAGAATGTGCCCTCGATGCCAGGTGGGCAAAGCTTTGAGCTGAGCACCAAAAGAGGCATCCACTTGATGCGGTTGATCATCTTGGCGACCCCCTCGTCGATCACAGCGAAGTAGTAATCAGGTATCCCAAGTTTTAGATTTAGACGAAGTACCAAAATCAGATCAAGCATTCCCGACAGGCTTAGTAGCAACTGACTTGAACAAAGAACGCTGCGAAAAGAGTGGTCCCTAAGAATATTTTGATAAAGTATAACTCCAACAAGTGATCCCACTGAACCAATCGCGAAGATAAACCCAATGAATCCCTGGTAAAGTAGAAAAAAAATATTATTTCGGTCATGCGTCAAAGATAAGTAAATGCTATATTTGCATCAGATGTGCCCACACTGCTCCTTTTTTAGTTGATGCTTTAGAATAAGAAGCAAACTTTCCAACATTTGTTCGGGAATATATCCAAAACTATCTATATTGCATATAAATATATGTGTTGGATTTTTCTTTAAAAATAATTGATTGATATCATAATTTTACAAAAACATGCTAATTTGAAGATATGGAACATGTTGAAAAGATATTGTAGTGAAAATAACATCTTGGAAACTATGAAAAGTCTATAACATGAAGTGAAAAGGAACACATGGAGTCATTTCAGATATGTCAAGTACAGATGAATTTTCCCCGGGAAACAAGTATAAAAGAACTGTAGTGTCATGAAAAAAGAAGCCAAAGGTCCAAAGAAATTACGAACTACTCCCTCTGTTCTGTAATATATGTCGCTGGAGTAGCTTGCGCTATAATATACTCCCTCTGTACCATAATATATGTCGCTGGAGTAGCAGAACTTCAGCTACCCCAGCGACATATATTATGGTACAGAGGGAGTATATTATAGCACAAAAATGCATAAAGATGTAAGGTGTACCTCAGAGAAAGATGGCCCTGCACTTGGATCTGTGTACCAGTAGAACATTCCTTCTTGAATATCCACACTGAGAGCAAGCGACATGTACATGTAAAAACATGGCCGCCATACTTCAGGGCATTTTAAGGTCCTTAACATTTTTCCACTGGCTTCTACAAACTTCTTATGAGCCTAGTTTGTGGTTTCAGACAGAAAATTTAGTGCATGCATACAAAGTACTTATATCTGATCTCAAACAACACGAGGAAAACATTCTACTAACCTGCCCGTATGGGAAGTTAGGGATATGGACATCCTTTAGCAGTATTCCAGCTAAAATTACCAAGGCAGAAGGTATGGTTAAAATGCCAAGGGTTCCCTTGAGAAAGACAAGATTTATCTACTATCAGATTCCAGAAACCAGTACCATTCAAAGTACTAATAGTAGATAATTTACTTTCTACACGGCAAAATAGAGGAGCACAAGCTTGGTGTACTTATTCTCTATGCATAACCAGAGTGTATATGTGGATAAAATACTCTGAATTGGATTTATGAGGAAGTTATCTAGCTCATTTGATTAGAGATGATCAATGATTGGAAAGTACAGAGCGCTAAAATATCGAGTGTTATGAGCTGGTGATGCTCACCTGTGATCCGATTGCATGAACAAGAAAACCACTTATTGAGAATCCAATAAGACCTCCAACAGATGAACAGAAGCCATTTAAGCTCATCATGTCAGCTGCGAGATGAGGGTGTATTAGACTGTTTTCGGCCACACAGGCATCTATAGTTACATCAGCTATTGCTACACTTGCACTCCCGGACATCAACGCCAGCAATGCGAACATCACATGAAGCTTGCTGTGGAGAGAGACTATAAGCATAGCAATCACTCCCATTATGCCTGCGTATTCCTCGGAAAACAGGGAGGGGGCAAAATTAATAAAGAAAATCCATAGCCTGTTACCAAATATAATAGTTACATTTAATCAAAGGAACGGCAGTAAAAATAACACTACTACGGGGAATAGCTGATGTATTTCGCTTATGCCGCATTTTTGCTTTGAATATATGCAAGTAAGCAGCTCCATTGATTCCTTCCTAAATGTTGGTCACATTTAGCATTTTTCTATTTGCAATTCAGATATTCAGAAGGGAAATATGGATATTCCAATGGCAAGACAAGTTTGTTTTCTGATGTGGCTCGTCATCATTCGGATGCATAGTGCCATAGTGCATAGCAGCAAAGAAATGTCAATCCTATCTGAGCCACAGGCATAATCGACGACGTCGATATGGTTCGTTGCTAGTCACTAATCACTGTGCTTCCCCAGCACCAAATGCTCAAACACCACTACAAGTCTACAATTCAGTCCAGGCTTTCAGTTTACAGCTCATCAGTGCACAAGCGTAACCAAAAGCCCAAAACACTATGCTTGCTCACCTGCAAGGACGAAGTAGGGCCGGCGCCGGTAGCCGGCGACGGGGAGCACGTCGGTGAGCAGGCCCCAGACCGGCTTGACCAGCCACGGGATGGAGGTGACGCCGTGGTACACCTGCGCCGCCGACGGCTGCACCTTCTGCACGTCCTTCCAGTAGTAGTCGGAGGCGACGCGCGAGATGCCGCCCCCGAGCCCCTGGCTGATGCCGTAGGTGGCCACCACGCCGAGCACGAAGCTCCAGTGCAGCTCCCTGACCAGCATCCGGAACCACGCCACCGGTGACAGCACCCAGCCCACGGCGCCGCCCGCCCCCGCCTCCTTGGCCGGCGGCGACCCCCGGGCCTCCTCGATGAACACATTGGCCTCCCCCCTGTCCTCGGGGAGGTCGCGGGGCGGCTGAGGCGACATCTTCTTGGCTTGGCCGCTCCCGCGCGAGATCTCCAATGGGTGTGCCGCTGGTCGGAGATCGCGCGCTAGAGCTTGGATCCCGCACTCCCGCTAGACGGGTCGCTCCGGGCTGGATCTGGAGCCTGGACGCCCAAGAACGGCAGATTCGGCGGTGTTTCTTGAGTCCTGAGCGCCGGCGAGACAGCTGAATGATCGGAGCTGGGAGCTAGGTGCATCTCCGTCGATCTAACAAGCTTCCAAAGCCTTCGAAAACCCAGGAAAATTCAGGGTTTGGACAAGAACATCAAATCGATCGAAGGCCGCCTGAACCTTCCCGCACAGAAATGGGGAAATTGGTGCGCAGGGACGGACAAGAAATTGGATTGCAGCAGAGTGGTGGCCAATTGCTTTCACACACACAAAAAAAAAACACTGAATCGAGCAGCCAGATGCGAATGCTAGTGGCCTGCGAACATCAGAGACTGGTGAGTAAAACAAGAAGAGCTGAGAAAAGAAATGGATCGTGGGCGGAAGCGGAAGTCCTAAGAAAATGGAGGAATCCTTTGGGATTTGCGAGGGGGGCGTGAGGAGAGGATAGCCGTTTGACCTCTTTCTTGTCTTTAATTATTTGATTATGTTTGCTGACAAGTACTGCTTAAGCCCCTCCCGCTGTCAGGTGGGCCAACCAGCATGGGGCCAGTTGGCAGTGGGTGTGCACGCTAAGACGTTAATTGTGCCTGCGTGTTTCCTCGGTTTTGCGCGCGATGGACCGTGGAGAACATTTCCGGTGAAACGGGAGATTCCGGGCACCTAATGCACCTTACGATTTTGGAATGTTGGATGAGGAATTGGTGGACAAGATTAAAACATAGACGGAGATGTGAACGCGCGTTGCAAAACAAACCTTGTATTTAGTACCTGTTCAGCAATCCACCGGCTCCGCAAAACACAAGGATCTGCGGAGTACCTGTTTACCCGCTCCATGATTTTCAACTGCGGCTCCGGCTGCTCTGGGAGCGAAGTCGTGGAGCGAAGGGACTCTGAACAGGCCCTTAATCAAACTCAACCACATTCTAGTTTTCCACCGTTGTTTTGTTACAATGGTTTTATTTGTATGAAATGTGAGGACTTGTTATGGATGGATGCGTCAGGAACCCCTATTTGAAAGTCGTGTGACTCTATGATAAACATGGAAAACAAACCTCTCCGTATGTTTTTGCAAATGCGCCAGGAACCCATTTCAAGCCAATCCACATCCATCGGTTTTTAATTGTAGAGACTCGGTCTTCATAGTCGTTTCTATGCATAGCTCAATCAAATCAACAAGCCACAACATCACTTGTGTTCGGAATTGTTGTACTGTAACAGCAACCAATTAGTCAATCCATCAATTGATTTTTATCTAACCACTACACCTCCCAAATAGGGGATGTATCTGGTGCACCGGGGCAATTGGTGCTACCGGTGCATCGGTCCTCCATTGCACATTCAAAAATGTTCGAAAAAATCCGGATAAAATTAGTGCATTGACACGACGTTAATGTAAGTTGTCACAAAAATTCAAATCAAAATTCGAAACGTTGCTCGAGATACAAATTTGACACTGAATAGTACATAACGCAAGTTGGGCTTCAGTTTTGACCCATTAGCACATTGATGTCAAATTTGTCATTTTTGTATCTCATGCAGTGTTCTAAATTTTGATTTGAATTTTTGTGACAATATACATTGATGTTGTGTCAATGCACTAATTTTTTTTCTAGATTTTTTCAAATGTTTTTAGTGTGCAACGGGGTCCGGTGCACCGGTAGCATCAATTGCCTTGGTGCACCAGATACGATCCCCTCCCAAATACCCATCCTTTGGTTGTCGCCCCTCCCCAACCTCATCCTTTGAGCGCCTCTTCTCCCTAATATCAATCATCTCAATTCTCGAATTTCAAAATCGGGCGATGGCTCCACTGCTTCAGATCTTACAATGGTGCTCCCATGACTGTTGTAGTTACCCAAGTGGGGTGTTTCCTGTCTGGTTGAGTTTTTTCACCGCCATGCGCCAATCATTTTGTTGCCTAAATATAGGATCGGTTGGAGTCTAGAGGGGATGAATACACTACTAAAACTTTTCTTACCACACTCTATATAGAGGTTTACCAAATTTTATTTGTTGGAAAATTTAAGCTTAGCTAGCGATTTACCAAAACAACCTACAGATGCAAGTATATGAAAGTAAGGAGTGTGAAAAAAACTTGCACATTTAAGGAGTAACGTTATGAGATTGCAAAAGACGGGGGCTCGACGATGTTTCATGTGGTTTGATAGTTGGTGCTATCCTGCGCCACGTTGATGGACGCTTTAAATCACAGAGATTCTAGGATCGCGGGGTCTTGATTGCAAGGTCCACGGAGGACAAGACACATGAAGAGTCCACACAGGAGCAACCAACCTATTAACTGTGGCTTACGACCACGAAAATCAGGCCTCACTCAGGGTAGATTGTCATGAAGTTGGTGACCTCCAAGCTCTCACAAACTTCTTGATTCCTTTACATCTCAAAGGCTCCCAAGCAACCTAGCCGCGGAAATCCTAAAAAAATAATCTTCAAAAGATAATCTTCTCCACACTAGAACTCTCATAAGATGAATCTTTGGATTAGAGTGGTTGGTGTTTGGATGATAGGCTTGAAAGCAAAGAGGAGAAGATTCTTGAAGTAGATTGCACTTTCAAGTTTCAACTCAACACAAAACTTGAAACTCTTACACATGAGTGGATATTTAAACGAATCCTCGGGTGAGTTGGTGGGATAGGTGGCTGAATATATAGGCTAGACCAAAAGTATGATTGTTACATGCTTTTTTCGTACAGTACAGTGGAACTGAATGATCAGCTCGAAGGGTCTAACTGAACTTAAAAACAGCAACTTTCAATTGGTCGAGAGAATCTGACCTAAAATCATCTAGGGGATCCAACTAGCACTAGCACACACGCCTCCAACACCACATTAGTGGTTTTGGACTTCAAGTTTTTGCCATTACCCTTAAAAGGCATTGTCCCGTGTGGTACAAGTTCAACTACCATCTCCAACTGCCGAGTGGCCATCTCTGAAGAGCTCTAGCAATCATGGGCGCATCAGTGTAGGAGGAGTATCGTAGGTGTAGACCAAAGAAATCGCTATGCAATGCACCATAGAAGAAGATCAACCTTCCCATGTACTCGTATCGTTTTCTCTCTTCTAAGAAAGAAAGGCGATCTCGCCTGCCCTCGCGAAGCGCTTCTTCCGCCAGCGCCCTTCGGTGGCCCTCCTCTACCGATGACCTCGGTCGTCGGTGGTGAGGGGGGTCGCCTGATCCACGCGTGTGGATAGTTTTAGGCCAAAGTAGCTTAGCTTTTAGGTTGTACATCGTCTTGGCTTCGGCGATGGCAATGGCGGCACTCAATAAAGTTTCTTCGGATCCTACTCCGACAAGGCAATCAGTCCTATGATTGGGGGTGGATTTGGAATCCAGCATGTTCAAGTAAGGATCGTGCGGCGGCGGTGACATCCTCGTGGTGGACTTGTGTCCTCGGTCTCCGTCGTTGCAACGTGTTTGCTCCAGCGCCGACGCAGAGCTTGGGAGGTAGTCCAGGAGCGAGTGCGGATTGTGGTCTGCATAGACAGCATCTATAAGATGGTGGATCGTGTGTTGGGTTCGTGGAACGTGGATGGCAGGTATGGTTTCCTCCTATGACGTCTTAGTCGTGTGGGGTTGCCAGATCTGGAGTTCGATGGCGTGTCCGGGGTGTTGCCCCGGTCTGATTCGTTCAACGGTAATGGTTTCGCCGATGGGGAGCCACCTTGAAAATCCGCAAAGGTGCATATTCGCGATGGTGCCGCGTCGAGCTCGGGTCTGGGGTGATCCGTCATTTTTTCCCTTTGGTGGCTGCTGTGATGGTTTCAGAGTAGGTGCCTGGCGTTGGTATCAAGCTCAATGGTGTCTTTAGTCTTGTTCGTAGTTTTACTTTTTGGCTGGTGTTCCTTTGTGCAAAGGCTAGCGTTCCGCTATTTGTTCAGTTCTGCCAGGTCAGTATGTACGTGACTTGTATAATATTTCTTATTATGATATAAATGAGACACTGTATTATCATGTAAAAGGGGAAGATCAACCTTCCCGATCCACACACATCGATGACCAAATCGACAACAAAATTAGGAGCCCGAAAACCAATTTAGTTGATTCCCGCACCTTCTCTGCCTCGGGCGACTGCGGGAGTGTGCCTTGTGTACCCATCACCTGCATCATTGTATCGCGGTCCGAAATGTGTTGTCTTGGAGTTTGATACGTGGAAGTCTTCTTCCCCTCATCGACGTTGACCTGATTGCTTTTTTGGTTTCTATGAATCCTTGCGAAGAAAATCTGTAAGCGCGCCTGTGTTTACATGTATGTTTTATCTACAAAGTATTTGTATGTGTGTTTATTATTTCGAAGCAATCCAGTGCACATGGAACCTTTATTTGAAAAAAGAAAAGGAAAACATCAAACCCAACACCCCCACATGTCCCGTGCGTGGGGTTTCATAGTGCAGACAAATATCCTATGACGTACGTCATCTAACTTCAGCTGGCTAATTTAGAGCATCTCTAACTGAACTCTCAAAAACGCTTAACTCCTCAAAAGATTCTGTTTTGGTGAGTTAAGTCGTAGCTAACCGAACCCTCTAATGGTTAAATCCCCTCTCTCTCTCCCTCACACACACACACACTCCCAATGTTGGGAGGCCGCCACAAGTTTTTGCTTTTGATTCCCTTTGCTCTTCCCCCGTCCGTAGCACCTGCTCTTTCTGTTGGCGCCACCAGAAGCCCCTCTCCCCTCGGCCATGCCCGTGCACCCCACCAGCCTTCAATCGAGTACCGGCAAGATTCCGACGAAGTTTTCAGTTGTTTTCTTATGGTTCACCAGCAAGAGAAGGAAACATCCTCGATGTGCGATGTGCTCAACACTTCGGCATGGTCCTTCACACTGCTCGGATCCATGGCGAGAAGGCTAGTATGCACTAGCCGACCAATCCGAGCTCGTTGGGCCACACATTGAGCCATGCACAAGCGCACCACCCATGCTTCATTCTCTCCACTGGACACATGAGGTCGCTGGAACGATGAGTGCTTCACCACGGAGCATAGAGCGCAACAACCATGGCGAGGAGCCGAGGACTCTTCCTATCTGCGTCGAGGTTGACTGCACACATCATAGAGGAACTCCTTGGCGCCCAACAAGCCTCTCGGGATAGGCATTGTCGATAGGTGACGGTGTATCGACAATGCAGCCACACACTGGAATCACCGACACTTGGTATATATGTGGGTTTGTTTCTGTAGTCCAATGAGCCATTCCTCACGTCGCAGAGCTAGGTAGCATGGGGGCAGTCGCGTCAGACCTCGCGCCGGTGGCAGAGGCTGGTGACAATGCGGCGAGGTCAGGGTTGGGCGACATGTCGAAGCTGTGCATGGCCGAGATGCTGCTCCTATTGGGTGCACCTGTAGGAGGAAAGAAGAAGAAGAAGAAGAAGAAGAAGAAGAAGAAGAAGAAGAAGAAGAAGAAGAAGAAGGGAGACTTCCATGTGGGGTGTAGTTCGGAGGAGTTAAATTTGAGGGTTCGGTTAGGCCCGAGCATTTTCTTAACTCCTCATATTGAGGAATTGAGGTTTAAGAGCTTAATCATAACTTGTTTTCCTCCTTCCACAGGCGACTCCTAGGCGATGAGGGTTTCCCTGCTTCCCAGCGGTGCCGTCGCCGATCTGCCTCGTTTCCTGTGGCCTTAGGATCATGGAGGCGCAGTGGATCAAGGGCCTTGCCGGTGGGAGGGCACCTCTACTCCGTTTTAGGTGTTTTTTTAGGTTTTGTGTTCCACTTAGGAAGGTGATGCAGCGACACTAAAGATGTAATAAGGTTCACCCTACCTAGCCCTCGTCCGGGCGGTGTGTCTAGTGTTGTTAGAGGGCGTGTGGAGGTGTGTCTCTGATGGATCTTGCGGGATTCGGTAGGTGTTTGACTTTCCACGGATATGTTTGGATCCGGTCATCGTTCATCTATGTTTATGCATCTACATGTTGGAATTGGCCGACCTACGTTCTTTTTCATCAACGCCGGTTGTTGTTATGATTCGTTGGTCATTTGGGGCCTTAGCACGACGATTTCCCGATTGTTTATTACAACAAGGTTTTTCTGACTCTAGTGAGGTAAGAGCAATGACGACGGCGCACGCTTTTGGCTTGCCTCAGTGCTTATAGTCGTCACTAGGTGGTCTAGGAATATGGATATAATTTCTGTTATTTCTTGTGTTCTTTGTAAAAGAAAATACGTTATAGGATAGGGATTTTGCCGGAGATGCTCTATGTATGAAGTCGTAAATCAAGACTATATTGATGCTTAGCATACTTGTATAAATATTTCTCTCTTTTTTTGGAAACTTTTGATTTATAAATCTTTAATCATGGCATTTCAATGAACACAAGAACTAGCAAAAATTGCATCCAGATCCGTAGACCACCTAGTGACGGCTACAAGGATTAAAGCGAGCCGAACGCACGTAGCTGTCATCGTCCTTCGATGTTGGAGTTGGACAGTACGAACGAATACCGGATCCGAGCAAATCCATCAAAGAGAACCACCGATCGAATCCAGCGAAATTCGCCGGAACACCACCAGATAATCAAATGAGCTCTAATGATGGCGTCAGCCAGGGCGTGCAGATGACACTATTAAATTACCTAAGCTTGACGGAGTTTGCACATGTTCCTTTTTTTACATCAAGCCTGCACATGTTACTGATCCATCGTACGCGTATTTCCGCGTGTGACATGAGACGAGAGCCCCGGAGTTTTGAAGAATTAACATTTAACAACGTGAGCCAGTGAGGCGATTGTGACGCAGATGTAGGCACCAGCGGCAGAATTTCGTGTTTTGTCCTTTTTTGTAAGAAATTCAAGATCTAACCCCGGTTGCAAAAAAATTCAGGATTTGACCCTTTTGCTACCGCCAGGGCATCTGGCGGTAGGGTTAGACAGCCTACCGCCACGGCCCATGGCGGTAGGATGCGACGAAGGGGGACGGCGGCCGTTTGGCTGCGCTGACGTGGATAAGTACCTACCGCAAGGAGGCCTGGTGGTAGTCTGTCTAAACCTACCACCAGAGCACCTGTCTGTAGGGTGTAGCAGGGTTTTGCCGTACAAACCTTCTGTAACGAAATGTGCAGTGTGTTGGGGAACGTTGCAGAAAATTAAAAAATTTCCTACGGTTTCACCAAGATCCATCTATGAGTTCATCTAGCAACGAGTATTCAGATTAGATAGCATCTACATACCACTTTGTAGATCGCAACGGAAGCGTTCGAGTGAACGTGGATGAGGTAGTCGTACTCGCCGTGATCCAATTCACCGATGATCTAGTGCCGAACGGAAGGCACCTCCGTGTTCAACACACGTACGGAAAGCGTGACGTCTCCTCCTTCTTGATCCAGCAAGGCAAAGGAGAGGTTGGGAAGAAGGCTCCAGCAGCAGCACGACGGTGTGGTGATGGTGGAACTGCAGTACTCCGGCAGGGCTTCGCCGTGCTCAACGGAGGAGGAGGAGGTGTTGGAGAGAGAGGGAGGCGCCAGGGCAATGGGTGGTCAGCCCCCCTCCCCTCCCCCCTTTATATAAACCCTTGGGGGGGGGCGCCGACCCTAGGAGATGGAATCTCCTAGGGGGGGCGGCGGCCAGGGAGGGGGGCTTGCCCCCCAAGCAAGGGGGGCGCCCCCTTTTAGGGTTTCCCCCCCCCAACCCTAGGCGCATGGGCCCTTGGGGGGAGGCGCACCAGCCCACTATGGGCTGGTTCCCTCCCTCATACAGCCCATGGGGCCCTCCGGGATAGGTGGCCCCACCCGGTGGAACCCCCGGGACCCTCCGGTGGTCCCGGTACAATACCGATAACCCCGAAACTTGTCCCGATGTCCGTATGATGACTTTCCATATATAAATCTTTACCTCCGGACCATTCCGAAACTCCTCGTGACGTCCGGGATCTCATCCGGGACTCCGAACAACATTCGGGTTACTGCATATACATATCTTCACAACCCTAGCGTCATCGAACCTTAAGTGTGTAGACCCTACGGGTTCGGGAGACATGCAGACATGACCGAGACGGCTCTCGGGCAATAACCAACAGCGGGATCTGGATACCCATGTTGGCTCCCACATGCTCCACGATGATCTCATCGGATGAACCACGATGTCGAGGATTCAATTAATCCCGTATACGATTCCCTTTGTCAATCGGTATTTTACTTGCCCGAGATTCGATCGTCGGTATCCCAATACCTCGTTCAATCTCGTTACCGGCAAGTCACTTTTCTCGTACCGTAATGCATGATCCCGTGATCAAACACTTTGATCACATTGAGCTCATTATGATGATGCATTACCGAGAGGGCCCGGTGATACCTCTCCGTCAAGCGGAGTGACAAATCCCAGTCTCGATCCATGTCAACCCAACAGACACTTTCAGAGATACCCGTAGTATACCTTTATAGTCACCCAGTTATGTTGTGACGTTTGGCACACCCAAAGCACTCCTACGGTATCCGGGAGTTACACGATCTCATGGTCTAAGGAAAGGATACTTGACATCGGAAAACTCTAGCAAACGAACTATGCGATCTTATGCTATGTTTAGGATTGGGTCTTGTCCATCACATCATTCTCCTAATGATGTGATCTCGTTATCAATGACATCCAATGTCCATAGTCAGGAAACCATGACTATCTGTCGATCAACGAGCTAGTCAAATAGAGGCTCACTAGGGACATATTGTTGTCTGTTATTCACACATGTATTACGATTTCCGGATAACACAATTATAGCACGAATAAAGACAATTATCATGAATAAGGAAATATAATAATAATGCTTTTATTATTGCCTGTAGGGCATATTTCCAACACAGTGGACCTGGCGGTAGGTTCACCTTACCGCCATGGGCCTGGCGGTAGGCTGTGTGACCCTACCGCCAGAGCCCGTGGCGACAGGGTCCTATGTTTTCCAGTGTAATTTTTCTGTAACGAAAAATGGAAGGGCCCTGGCGGTAGGTGCACCCTACCGCCATGTGGGTTGGCGGTAGGCTGTCTGACCCTACCACCATGTCCTTGGCGGTAGGGTCCTGTGTTTTGTTGTTTCTAGTTTATTTGGTTGTTTGTTTTCATATGACAGCAATATACAACAAGTTTTACAAATATGACAGCAATATCACAGATTTTAAACAATTAAACTTGGGCATCACATAGATCCACATTAGATAACTTGTGCATATAACATTTTAACGAACTTCAACGGAGTTTCACGTAGTTTCATAACCACTAGACTAGTTCAACCAAACGAAGTTCAACCAAACTAAAAAAGCCAAGTATCAAAGAGCATAATCAGTTGCTTCTTCCCCTCTTGGAGGTACGGTCCTCGTTACTCTTTGAACGAGTCTCTTCGGTCTTCTTCTTGGGCCGTCGAGGAACCGGTCTCTGGAAAGGGTCCGGACTCACCAAATCATTCTTCTTCGGATTCCTCTTCTTCGGCAGCTGAGATGCTTGAGATGTTTGAGTTGCTGGAGGTCCATAATCTTCATCGTACTCCTCCTCCCCGTGGCTCTCATCCTCCTCCTCCCCTTCTTCATATGTGGCCTCCTCCTCCTTCTCCTCCTCCTCCTCCTCCTCCTCCTCCCCAACCAACCTAGACGACGAGGGAGCATGGCTCGATGAGCCGATGAGACCCTGTGTGGCTACAGGCTGATAAGCTTCAAATGACCCAGCTCCCGCACACCCAAGCAGCCCTACCAGCTTGCGACAACGCTGCACGAATTTCTGCACTCACAATGAAGCAAGGTCATAATAAGTATCAGATCGACTGATTGCAAGTGAACAAGACGCATCTGTTCCGAGGAGGCTGAAACTGTACCTTCATCGTCCCCCTGACTCTGGTCTCCGATTGTACGCTCCCGGGAAGATCACCTAGTGCATCTGAGGCTTCAAAGATGCATCTGTTCAGCTCACCGGACTGCAACGGCATAAGTCAGTCACGATGACGAATAAAATATTTTAAATACGACCGTCGGTTCAAACTTACCACTCTGTTGATGGGGGGGGTGCAAACTCCCTAAATCCACTGTGCATGTCTCTGATGCCGGTCTGGTAGGCCTGTTCATCGGGGTCATCCCTCTCCAGCTCCGCGATGTCTTCCGCCGTCCACCGAGGCCTGAGACGAAGACGGTGCTTCTGGCCATCATCATACCACCTCATGTGTCGGCCCAGGTAATCATCCCAGTTAGTCACTCTCCTCTCCACGTCTTTACGGAACCTCCGTCGTTCCCACGCCGCCACATGAGTCTTATGCTCCTCTCCCCAGTCTATGATTGACTGATTCTTCTGCCGGCTCATCCTGCAAGGCATAAGCAACAAGAATCATCATAAGCGCTATAAAATCATCATAAGCAACAAGAAACATGATAATCGTAATGAAATCATGGGCACGGAGAACAAAGAGCTCACAGGTGGAGCGCGTGGCCGCCGGTATCGGTGGGCTGGCCCGGTGGGGTATGCTGATAAATCCCAAACTGCGTGGCCACGCGTTGTGGCAAGTGCCACTCGACGGCGTACACACAGATCATGGGCACGATGCACCGCTAGAGACCACGGTCCGCATCGCACATCACGTTCAGATCAAAGTCCCACTGTCGTTCTTGTCGATACGGCCACCAGTTTACCTATTACATATACCTTGGTAAGTTCGCACTCTCGGTCAAAAGTGGAATCAAAGAGAAAGGTGTTGGGCGAGTTCATATACCCAACTCGTTCGTGTAGGTCTTGTACGAAGTCTTGTTTAGGCCCGTGTAGAGTTTGACAACATCCCACTCGTAAGCTACGGTGGGGTTTCGAGTCTCGTCGCCGTCTTCGCCATAGCCTTCCCATGGGCGTCTTCGCAACTTCTCCGGACGCCCCACCTGCAGCCGCTCCCACATCCAAATGGAGAAGGCCCAGACAAAGCCACCCATATTGGACTTGTCTCCCGTCCTCTGCGTTGCGTCGTCAAGCTGTAAAACATCAAATGAGGATTAGATATAAGAAAATGTCATGGACACACTTTCGTAGGTAGGTAGGCAATTAGACACTCTCTTACCGAACGGTATAGGTAGGCGAGAGATGCGGTCCCCCAACTGTACCCTGCATCCCAATCCGCTAGGAAGAACAGATACGCCCAGTTGGCAGAATTCCCAGAGCTGTCTGGAAACACGACTTCCGAGAGAATATACCACAGATAGGCCCTCGCGTACAACTCCACAGTCGCCTCATCTGCGCCTTGGGGGCATGTGTTGGGGAACGTTGCAGAAAATTAAAATTTTTCCTACGGTTTCACCAAGATCCATCTATGAGTTCATCTAGCAACGAGTATTCAGATTAGATAGCATCTACATACCACTTTGTAGATCGCAACGGAAGCGTTCGAGTGAACGTGGATGAGGTAGTCGTACTTGCCGTGATCCAATTCACCGATGATCTAGTGCCGAACGGACGGCACCTCCGCGTTCAACACACGTACGGAGAGCGTGACGTCTCCTCCTTCTTGATCCAGCAAGGGGGAAGGAGAGGTTGGGGATGAAGGCTCCAGCAGCAGCACGACGGCGTGGTGATGGTGGAACTGCAGTACTCCGGCAGGGCTTCGCCGTGCTCAATGGAGGAGGAGGAGGTGTTGGAGAGGGAGAGGGAGGCGCCAGGGCAATGGGTGGTCAGCCCCCTCTCCCCTCCCCCTTTATATAACCCCCAAGGGGGGGCACCGGCCCTAGGAGATGAGATCTCCTAGGGGGGGCGGCGGCCAGGGAAGGGGGGCTTGCCACCCAAGCAAGGGGGGGCGCCCCCTTTAGGGTTTTCCCTCCCCCCAAACCCTAGGCGCATGGGCCCATGGGGGGGAGGCGCACCAGCCCACTATGGGCTGGTTCCCTCCCTCATACAGCCCATGGGGCCCTCCGGGATAGGTGGCCCCACCCGGTGGACCCCCCGGGACCCTCCGGTGGTCCCGGTACAATACCGATAACCCCGAAACTTGTCCCGATGTCCGTATGATGACTTTCCATATATAAATCTTTACCTCCGGACCATTCCGAAACTCCTCGTGACGTCCGGGATCTCATCCGGGACTCCGAACAACATTCGGGTTACTGCACATACATATCCCTACAACCCTAGCGTCACCGAACCTTAAGTGTGTAGACCCTACGGGTTCGGGAGACATGCAGACATGACCGAGACGGCTCTCGGGCAATAACCAACAGCGGGATCTGGATACCCATGTTGGCTCCCACATGCTTCATGATGATCTCATCGGATGAACCACGATGTCAAGGATTCAATTAATCCCGTATACGATTCCCTTTGTCAATCGGTATTTTACTTGCCCAAGATTCGATCGTCGGTATACCAATACCTCGTTCAATCTCGTTATCGGCAAGTCACTTTTCTCGTTACCGTAATGCACGATCCCGTGATCAAACACTTTTGGTCACATTGAGCTCATTGTGATGATGCATTACCGAGAGGGCCCGGTGATACCTCTCCGTCAAGCGGAGTGACAAATCCCAGTCTCGATCCATGTCAACCCAACAGATACTTTCAGAGATACCCGTAGTGTACCTTTATAGTCACCCAGTTACGTTGTGACGTTTGGCACACCCAAAGCACTCCTACGGTATCCGGGAGTTACACGATCTCATGGTCTAAGGAAAGGATACTTGACATTGGAAAACTCTAGCAAACGAACCATGCGATCTTATGCTATGTTTAGGATTGGGTCTTGTCCATCACATCATTCTCCTAATGATGTGATCCCGTTATCGATGACATCCAATGTCCATAGTCAGGAAACCATGACTATCTGTCGATCAACGAGCTAGTCAACTAGAGGCTCACTAGGGACATGTTGTTGTCTGTTATTCACACATGTATTACGATTTCCGGTTAACACAATTATAGCACGAATAAAGACAATTATCATGAATAAGGAAATATAATAATAATGCTTTTATTATTGCCTCTAGGGCATATTTCCAACAGTCTCCCACTTGCACTAGAGTCAATAATCTAGTTACATTGTGATGAATCGAACACCCATAGAGTTCTGGTGCTGATCATGTTTTGCCTTAGGGAGAGGTTTAGTCAACGGATCTGCGACATTCAGATCCGTGTGCACTTTACAAATCTCTATGTCTCCATCTTGAACATTTTCACGAATGGAGTTGAAGCGACGCTTGATGTGCCTGGTCTTCTTGTGAAACCTGGGCTCCTTTGCAAGTGCAATAGCTCCAGTGTTGTCACAGAAGAGCTTGATTGGCCCCGACGCATTGGGTATGACTCCGAGGTCGGTGATGAACTCCTTCACCCAAATTGCTTCATGTGCTGCCTCCGAGGCTGCCATGTACTCCGCTTCACATGTAGATCCCGCCATGACGCTTTGCTTGCAACTGCACCAGCTTACTGCCCCACCATTCAAAATATACACGTATCCGGTTTGTGACTTAGAGTCATCCAGATCTGTGTCGAAGCTAGCGTCGACCTAACCTTTTACGACGAGCTCTTCGTCACCTCCATAAACGAGAAACATTTCCTTAGTCCTTTTCAGGTACTTCAGGATATTCTTGACCGCTGTCCAGTGTTCCTTGCCGGGATTACTTTGGTACCTTCCTACCGAACTTACGGCAAGGTTTACATCAGGTCTAGTACACAGCATGGCATACATAATAGAACCTATGGCTGAGGCATAGGGGATGACGCTCATCTCTTCTATATCTTCTGCCGTGGTCGGACATTGAGCTGAGCTCAATTTCACACCTTGTAACACAGGTAAGAACCCTTTCTTAGATTGATCCATATTGAACTTCTTCAATATTTTATCAAGGTATGTGCTTTGTGAAAGACCTATGAGGCGTCTCGATCTATCTCTATAGATCTTGATGCCTAATATATAAGCAGCTTCTCCAAGGTCCTTCATTGAAAAACTTTTATTCAAATAGGCCTTAATGCTGTCCAAGAGTTCTATATCATTTCCCATCAAAAGTATGTCGTCTACATATAATATGAGAAATGCTACAGAGCTCCCACTCACTTTCTTGTAAACACAGGCTTCTCCATAAGTCTGTGTAAACCCAAACGCTTTGATCATCTCATCAAAGCGAATGTTCCAACTCCGAGATGCTTGCACCAGCCCATAAATCGAGCGTTGGAGCTTGCATACCTTGTCAGCATTCTTAGGATCGACAAAACCTTCCGGCTGCATCATATACAATTCTTCCTTAAGGAAACCATTAAGGAATGCCGTTTTGACGTCCATTTGCCATATCTCATAATCGTAGTATGCGGCAATTGCTAACATGATTCGGACGGACTTCAGCTTCGCTACCGGTGAGAAAGTCTCATCGTAGTCAACCCCTTGAACTTGTCGATAACCCTTAGCGACAAGCCGAGCTTTATAGATGGTCACATTACCATCCGCGTCTGTCTTCTTCTTAAAGATCCATTTATTTTCTATGGCTCGCCGTTCAACGGGCAAGTCAGTCAAAGTCCATACTTCGTTTTCATACATGGATCCTATCTCGGATTTCATGGCTTCCAGCCATTTTTCGGAATCCGGGCCCGCCATTGCTTCCTCATAGTTCGAAGGTTCACCGTTGTCTAACAACATGATTTCCAAGACAGGGTTGCCGTACCACTCTGGTGCGGAACGTGTCCTTGTGGACCTTCGAATTTCAGTAGGAGCTTGATCAGAAGTATCTTGATCATAATCATTAATTTCCTCTCTAGTCGGTGCAGGCACCTCAGGAACGATTTCTTGAGTTTCGCCATTTTCCGGTTCAAGAGGTAACACTTCATCAAGTTCTACTTTCCTCCCACTTACTTCTTTCGAGAGAAACTCTTTCTCTAGAAAGGATCCATTCTTGGCAACAAAGATCTTGCCTTCGGATCTGAGGTAGAAGGTATACCCAACAGTTTCTTTAGGGTATCCTATGAAGACGCATTTTTCCGACTTGGGTTCGAGCTTCTCAGGTTGAAGTTTCTTGACATAAGCATCGCATCCCCAAACTTTCAGAAACGACAGCTTAGGTTTCTTCCCAAACCATAATTCATACGGTGTCGTCTCAACGGATTTCGACGGAGCCCTATTTAAAGTGAATGCGGCAGTCTCTAAAGCATAGCCCCAAAAAGATAGCGGTAAATCGGTAAGAGACATCATAGATCGCACCATATCTAATAGAGTGCGATTACGACGTTCGGACACACCATTACCCTGAGGTGTTCCAGGCGGCGTGAGTTGTGAAACTATTCCACATTTTCTTAAGTGTGTGCCAAATTCGTGACTCAAGTATTCTCCTCCACGATCTGATCATAGAAACTTGATCTTTCTATCACGTTGATTCTCAACCTCACTCTGAAATTCCTTGAACTTTTCAAAGGTCTCAGACTTGTGTTTCATTAAGTAGATATACCCATATCTACTCAAGTCATCAGTGAGGGTGAGAACATAACGATAGCCACCGCGAGCCTCAACACTCATTGGACCACACACATCGGTATGTATGATTTCCAATAAGTTGGTTGCTCGCTCCATTGTTCCTGAGAACGGAGTCTTGGTCATTTTACCCATGAGGCATGGTTCGCACGTGTCAAATGATTCATAATCAAGAGACTCTAACAGTCCATCTGCATGGAGCTTCTTCATGCGTTTGACACCTATGTGACCAAGGCGGCAGTGCCACAAATATGTGGGACTATTGTTATCAACTTTAACTCTTTTGGTACTCACACTATGAATATGTGTATCATCACGTACGAGATTCATCAAGAATAAACCATTAACCATCGGAGCATGACCATAAAACATATCTCTCATATAAATAGAACAACCATTATTCTCGGATTTAAATGAGTAGCCATCTCGAATCAAGCGAGATCCGGATACAATGTTCATGCTCAAACTTGGTACTAAATAACAATTATTGAGGTTTAAAACTAATCCCGTAGGTAAATGTAGAGGCAGCGTGCCGACGGCGATCACATCGACCTTGGAACCATTCCCGACGCGCATCGTCACCTCGTCCTTCGCCAGTCTCCGTTTATTCCGTAGCTCCTGCTTTGAGTTACAAATGTGAGCAACTGCACCGGTATCAAATACCCAAGAGCTACTACGAGTACTGGTAAGGTACACATCAATTACATGTATATCACATATACCTTTGGTTTTGCCGGCCTTCTTGTCCGCTAAGTATTTGGGGCATTTCCGCTTCCAGTGACCACTTCCCTTGCAATAAAAGCACTCAATTTCGGGCTTGGGTCCATTCTTTGGCTTCTTCCCGGCAACTTGCTTACCGGGCACGGCAACTTCCTTGCCGTCCTTCTTGAAGTTCTTTTTACCCTTGCTCTTTTTGAACTTAGTGGTTTTATTCACCATCAACACTTGATGCTCTTTCTTGATTTCTACCTCTGCTGATTTCAGCATAGCATACACCTCAGGAATGGTCTTTACCATCCCCTGCATATTGTAGTTCATCACAAAGCTCTTGTAGCTAGGTGGAAGCGACTGGAGGATTCTGTCAATGACCACTTCTTCCGGAAGATTAACTTCAAGTTGAGTCAAGCGGTTGTGCAACCCAGACATTCTGAGTATGTGCTCACTGACAGAGCTATTTTCCTCCATCTTACAGCTAAAGAATTTGTTGGAGATCTCATATCTCTCGACCCGGGCATGAGCTTGGAAAACCATTTTCAGCTCTTCGAACATCTCATATGCTCCATGTCTCTCAAAACGCTTTTGGAGCCCCGGCTCTAAGCTGTAAAGCATGCCGCACTGAACGAGGGAGTAATCATCGCATCGCGACTGCCAAGCGTTCATAACGTCTTGTTGTGCAGGGAGAATAGGTGCGTCACCCAGGGGTGCTCGTAGGACATAATCTTTCTTGGCAGCTATGAGGATGATCCTCAGGTTCCGGACCCAGTCCGTATAGTTGCTACCATCGTCTTTCAGCTTGGTTTTCTCTAGGAACGCGTTGAAGTTGAGGACTACGTTGGCCATTTGATCTACAAGACATATTGTAAATATTTAGACTAAGTTCATGATAATAAAGTTCATTTAATCAAATTATTTAATGAACTCCCACTTAGATAGACATCCCTCTTCCAGTCATCTAAGTATTACATGATCCGAGTCAACTAGGCCGTGTCCGATCATCACGTGAGACGGACTAGTCAACATCGGTGAACATCTTCATGTTGATCGTATCTTCTATACGACTCATGCTCGACCTTTCGGTCTTCCGTGTTCCGAGGCCATGTCTGTACATGCTAGGCTCGTCAAGTCAACCTAAGTGTTTTGCGTGTGTAAATCTGTCTTACACCCGTTGTATGTGAACGTTAGAATCTATCACACCCGATCATCACGTGGTGCTTCGAAACAACGAACTGTCGCAACGGTGCACAGTTAGGGTGAACACTCTCTTGAAATTATTATGAGGGATCATCTTATTTACTACCGTCGTTCTAAGTAAACAAGATGCAAAACATGATAAACATCACATGCAATCAAATAATAAACGTGACATGATATGGCCAATATCACATAGCTCCTTTGATCTCCATCTTGGGGCTCCATGATCATCTTGTCACCGGCTTGACACCATGATCTTCATCATCATGATCTTCATCATCGTGTCTCCATGAAGTTGCTCGCCAACTATTACTTGTACTACTATGGCTAACGCGTTTAGCAATAAAGTAAAGTAATTTACATGGCGATTCTCAATGACGCGCAGGTCATACAAAAATAAAGACAACTCCTATGGCTCCTGCCGGTTGTTATACTCATCGACATGCAAGTCGTGATTCCTATTACAATAGCATGAGCATCTCATACATCACATATAGATCATTCATCATACATCACAACTTTGGCCATATCATATCACAAAGCACTTGCTGCAAAAACAAGTTAGACGTCCTCTAATTGTTGTTGCAAGTTTTACGTGGCTGAATTAGGGTTCTAGCAAGAACATTTTCTTACCTACGTTCAAACCACAACGTGATTTGTCAATCTCTATTTACCCTTCATAAGGACCCTGTTCATCGAATCCGATTCAACTAAAGTAGGAGAGACAGACACCCGCCAGCCACCTTATGCAACTAGTGCATGTTAGTCGGTGGAACCGGTCTCACGTAAGAGTACGTGTAAGGTTGGTCCGGGCCGCTTCATCCCACAATACCGCTGAATCAAGATTGACTAGTAACGGCAAGAAGAATTGACAACATCTACGCCCACAACAAATTGTGTTCTACTCGCACAAGAAGAACTATGCATAAACCTAGCTCATGATGCCACTGTTGGGGAACGTTGCAGAAAATTAAAATTTTTCCTACGGTTTCACCAAGATCCATCTATGAGTTCATCTAGCAACGAGTATTCAGATTAGATAGCATCTACATACCACTTTGTAGATCGCAACGGAAGCGTTCGAGTGAACGTGGATGAGGTAGTCGTACTTGCTGTGATCCAATTCACCGATGATCTAGTGCCGAACGGACGGCACCTCCGCGTTCAACACACGTACGGAGAGCGTGACGTCTCCTCCTTCTTGATCCAGCAAGGGGGAAGGAGAGGTTGGGGATGAAGGCTCCAGCAGCAGCACGACGGCGTGGTGATGGTGGAACTGCAGTACTCCGGCAGGGCTTCGCCGTGCTCAATGGAGGAGGAGGAGGTGTTGGAGAGGGAGAGGGAGGCGCCAGGGCAATGGGTGGTCAGCCCCCTCTCCCCTCCCCCCTTTATATAACCCCCAAGGGGGGGCGCCGGCCCTAGGAGATGAGATCTCCTAGGGGGGGCGGCGGCCAGGGAAGGGGGGCTTGCCCCCCAAGCAAGGGGGGGCGCCCCCTTTAGGGTTTTCCCTCCCCCCAAACCCTAGGCGCATGGGCCCATGGGGGGGAGGCGCACCAGCCCACTATGGGCTGGTTCCCTCCCTCATACAGCCCATGGGGCCCTCCGGGATAGGTGGCCCCACCCGGTGGACCCCCCGGGACCCTCCAGTGGTCCCGGTACAATACCGATAACCCCGAAACTTTTCCCGATGTCCGTATGATGACTTTCCATATATAAATCTTTACCTCCGGACCATTCCGAAACTCCTCGTGACGTCCGGGATCTCATCCGGGACTCCGAACAACATTCGGGTTACTGCACATACATATCCCTACAACCCTAGCGTCACCGAACCTTAAGTGTGTAGACCCTACGGGTTCGGGAGACATGCAGACATGACCGAGACGGCTCTCGGGCAATAACCAACAGCGGGATCTGGATACCCATGTTGGCTCCCACATGCTTCACGATGATCTCATCGGATGAACCACGATGTCAAGGATTCAATTAATCCCGTATACGATTCCCTTTGTCAATCGGTATTTTACTTGCCCGAGATTCGATCGTCGGTATACCAATACCTCGTTCAATCTCGTTATCGGCAAGTCACTTTTCTCGTTACCGTAATGCACGATCCCGTGATCAAACACTTTTGGTCACATTGAGCTCATTGTGATGATGCATTACCGAGAGGGCCCGGTGATACCTCTCCGTCAAGCGGAGTGACAAATCCCAGTCTCGATCCATGTCAACCCAACAGATACTTTCAGAGATACCCGTAGTGTACCTTTATAGTCACCCAGTTACGTTGTGACGTTTGGCACACCCAAAGCACTCCTACGGTATCCGGGAGTTACACGATCTCATGGTCTAAGGAAAGGATACTTGACATTGGAAAACTCTAGCAAACGAACCATGCGATCTTATGCTATGTTTAGGATTGGGTCTTGTCCATCACATCATTCTCCTAATGATGTGATCCCGTTATCGATGACATCCAATGTCCATAGTCAGGAAACCATGACTATCTGTCGATCAACGAGCTAGTCAACTAGAGGCTCACTAGGGACATGTTGTTGTCTGTTATTCACACATGTATTACGATTTCCGGTTAACACAATTATAGCACGAATAAAGACAATTATCATGAATAAGGAAATATAATAATAATGCTTTTATTATTGCCTCTAGGGCATATTTCCAACAGCATGTCTTCCAGTGCTCCGAGAGACAGATCAACGGCACACCGGATGTACGGTTATGCTTGGACCCGGGGCAGTCGCCGATGAGGGTGGTGACCCTCTCCTGCCAGTTGGCCCTCTCCACTCGACTGGTGAGTGCATGACCCTCGATCGGCATGGCAGTAATCATCCCCCAGTCCTCTAGGGTCACCGTCATCTCCCCGCATGGAAAATGGAAAGAATGGGTCTCCGGTCGCCACCGGTCAATCAGAGCTGTGAGAGCCGCGTGGACAAGCGTCGGCGGCTGACGCTTGAACTGCAACACGAAACCCAACAGACGGGATTTCTTGAAGAGCGGCGCGTAGCGCTCGTCGTAGTCCATATGCCCATGAACCCCGTGACCCCTCATACGCAGTGGCTGGAGCGTCTGTCAAACAGTCAACGCCAAAAGTTAGGAAATCATTTTCATAAATCCGAAAACTTTAATCAATATTTCATTCATATCACTTACCTCTCCATTCTCTATGAAACGGGCACGATGACCCTTGTTGAATGCCCAGTCCGGCATGGAGTACCGTTGGCCGATGTTGTCCGCAAGAGGTGGCCGCCTTAATAGAGTTTCATAAACAAAAGCATCATAAGCACAAGCATACATAAACAAACGATGAACTCAAATCATATCAAAATAAAATTTTAAGCATATTCCTCCAACAATATCTGTTGGGAAACGTAGTAATTTCAAAAAAAATCCTACGCACACGCAAGATCATGGTGATGCATAGCAACGAGAGGGGAGAGTGTTGTCTACATACCCTCGTAGACCGAAGCGGAAGCGTTGACACAACGTAGAGGAAGTAGTCGTACGTCCTCCTGATTCGACCGATCCAAGCACCGTTACTCCGGCACCTCCGAGTTCTTGACACACGTACAGCTCGATGACGCACCCCGGGCTCCGATCCAGCAAAGCTTCGGGGAGGAGTTCCGTCAGCACGACGGCGTGGTGACGATCTTGATGAACTACCGACGCAGGGCTTCGCCTAAGCACCGCGACAATATGACCGAGTTGGAATATGTGGAGGGGGGCACCGCACACGGCTAAGGAACGATCACGAAGATCAACTTGTGTGTCTATGGGGTGCCCCCTGCCCCCGTATATAAAGGAGTGGAGGAGGGGAGGGCCGGACCTCTCTATGGCGCGCCCTAGGGGAGTCCTACTCCCACCGGGAGTAGGATTCCCCCTTTCCTAGTCCAACTAGGAGTCCTTCCATGTATTAGGAGTAGGAGACAAGGAAGGGGAAGAGGGAAGAGAAGGAAGGAGGGGGCGCCGCCCCTCCCCCTAGTCCAATTCGGACTAGCCAATGGGGGGCGCGCGGCCTGCCTTTCTCTCTCCCCTAAAGCCCAATAAGGCCCATATACTTCTTCCCCCGTATTCCCGTAACTCCCCGGTACTCCCAAAAATACCCGAATCACTCAGAACCTTTCCGATGTCCGAATATAGTCGTCCAATATATCGATCTTTACGTCTCGACCATTTCGAGACTCCTCGTCATGTCCCCGATCTCATCCGGGACTCCGAACTCTTTCGGTACATCAAAACTCATAAACTCATAATATAACTGTCATCGAAACCTTAAGCATGCGGACCCTACGGTTCGAGAACAATGTAGACATGACCGAGACATGTCTCCGATCAATAACCAATAGCGGGACCTGGATGCCCATATTGGCTCCTACATATTCTACGAAGATCTTTATCGGTCAGACCGCATAACAACATACGTTGTTCCCTTTGTCATCGGTATGTTACTTGCCCTAGATTCGATCGTCGGTATCCAATACCTAGTTCAATCTCGTTACCGGCAAGTCTCTTTACTCGTTCCGTAATACATCATCTTGCAACTAACTCATTAGTTGCAATGCTTGCAAGGCTTAAGTGATGTGCATTACCGAGAGGGCCCAGAGATACCTCTCCGACATTCGGAGTGACAAATCCTAATCTCGAAATACGCCAACCCAACAAGTACCTTTGGAGACACCTGTAGAGCACCTTTATAATCACCCAGTTACGTTGTGACGTTTGGTAGCACACAAAGTGTTCCTCCGGTAAACGGGAGTTGCATAATCTCATAGTCATAGGAACATGTATAAGTCATGAAGAAAGCAATATCAACATACTAAACGATCGGGTGCTAAGCTAATGGAATGGGTCATGTCAATCAGATCATTCAACTAATGATGTGACCTCGTTAATCAAATAACAACTCTTTGTTCATGGTTAGGAAACATAACCATCTTTGATTAACGAGCTAGTCAAGTAGAGGCATACTAGTGACACTCTGTTTGTCTATGTATTCACACATGTATTATGTTTCCGGTTAATACAATTCTAGCATGAATAATAAACATTTATCATGAAATAAGGAAATAAATAATAACTTTATTATTGCCTCTAGGGCATATTTCCTTCAGTCTCTCACTTGCACTAGAGTCAATAATCTAGTTCACATCGCCATGTGATTTACCAGCAATAGTTCATATCACAATGTGATTAACACCCATAGTTCACATCGATATGTGATCAACACCCAAAGGGTTTACTAGAGTCAATAATCTAGTTCACATCGCTATGTGATTAACACCCAAAGAGTACTAAGGTGTGATCATGTTTTGCTTGTGAGAGAAGCTTAGTCAACCGGTCTGCCAAAACTCAGATCCGTATGTATTTTGCAACTTTCTATGTCTACAATGCTCTGCACGGAGCTACTTTAGCTAATTGCTCCCACCTTTAATATGTATCTAGATTGAGACTTAGAATCATCTAGATTAGTGTCAAAACTTGTATCGACGTAACCTTTTACGACGAACCTTTTTGTCACGTCCATAATCGAGAAACATATCCTTATTTCACTAAGGATAATTTTGACGGCTGTCCAGTGATCTACATCTAGATCACTATTGTACTCCCTTGCTAAACACAGTGTAGGATATACAATAGATCTGGTACACAACATGGCATACTTTATAGAACCTATGGCCAAGGCATAGGGAATGACTTTCATTCTCTTTCTATCTTCTGCCGTGGTCGGGTTTTGAGTCTTACTCAATTTCACACCTTGTAACACAGGCAAGAACTTCTTTCCTTGACTGTTCAATATTGAACTACTTCAAAATCTTGTCAAGGTATATATTCATTGAAAATTTATCAAGCGTCTTGATCTATCTCTATAGATCTTGATGCTTAATATGTAAGCAGCTTCACTGAGGTCCTTCTTCGAAAAACTCCTTTCAAATACTCCTTTATGCTTTGCAGAATAATTCTACATTATTTCCGATCAACAATATGTCATTTACATATACTTATCAGAAATGTTGTAGTGCTCCCACTCACTTTCTTGTAAATACAGGCTTCACCGTAAGTCTGTATAAAACTATATGCTTTGATCAACTTATCAAAGCGTGTATTCCAACTCCGAGATGCTTGCACCAGTCCATAGATGGATCGCTGGAGCTTGCATATTTTGTTAACACCTTTAGGATCGACAAAACCTTCTAGTTGCATCGTATACAACTCTTCTTTAATAAATCCATTAAGGAATGCAGTTTTGTTTATCCATTTGCCGGATTTCATAAAATGCGGTAATCGCTAACATGATTCGGACAGACTTAAGTATAGATACGAGTGAGAAACTCTCATCGTAGTCAACACCTTGAACTTGTCGAAAACCTTTTGCGACAATTCTAGCTTTGTAGATAGTAACACTACTATCAGCGTCCGTCTTCCTCTTGAAGATCCATTTATTTTCTATGGCTTGCCGATCATCGGGCAAATCCATCAAAGTCCATACTTTGTTCTCATACATGGATCATATCTCAGATTTCATGGCCTCAAACCATTTCACGGAATCTGGGCTCATCATCGCTTCCTCATAGTTCGCAAGTTCGTCATGGTCTAGTAACATGACTTCCAGAATAGGATTACCGTACTACTATGGTGCGGATCTCACTCTGGTTTACCTACGAGATTCGGTAGTAACTTGATCTGAAGTTACATGATCATCATCATTAGCTTCCTCACTAATTGGTGTAGAAGTCACAAGAACAGATTTCTGTGATGAACTACTTTCCAATAAGGGAGATGGTACAATTACCTTATCAAGTCTTTCTACTTTCCTCCCACTCACTTCTTTCGAGAGAAACTCCTTCTCTGGAAATTATCCATTCTCAGCAACGAATGTGTTGCCTTTGGATCTGTGATAGAAGGTGTACCAAACTGTTTCCTTTGGGTATCCTATGAAGACATATTTCTCCGATTTGGGTTTGAGCTTATCAGGATGAAACTTTTCACATAAGCATCACAACCCCAAACTTTAAGAAACGACAACTTTGGTTTCTTGCTAAACCACAGTTCATATAGTGTCGTCTTAACGGATTTAGATGGTGCCCTATTTAACGTGAATGCAGTTGTCTCTAATGCATAACCCCAAAACGATAGTGGTAAATCGGTAAGAAACATCATAGATTGCACTATATCCAATAAAGTACGGTTATGACATTTAGACACACCATTATGCTGTGGTGTTCCAGGTGGCATGAGTTTGTGAAACTATTCCACATTGTTTTAATTGAAGGCCAAACTCGTAACTCAAATATTTTACCTCTGCGATCATATCGTAGAAACTTTTATTTTTGTTACGATGATTCTCTACTTCACTCTGAAATTTTTGAACTTTTCAAATGTTTCAGACTAGTGTTTCATTAAGTAGATATACTCATATCTGCTCAAATCATCTGTGAAGGTCAGAAAATAATGATACCCGCCGCGAGCCTTAACACTCATCGGATCGCACACATCAGTATGTATTATTTCCAACAAGTCAGTTTCTCGCTCCATTGTTCCGGAGAACGGAGTTTTAGTCATCTTGCCCATAAGGCATGGTACGCAAGCATCAAGTGATTCATAATCAAGTGATTCCAAAATCCCATAAGCATGGAGTTTCTTCATGCGCTTTACACCAATATGACCTAAACGGCAGTGCCACAAATAAGTTGCACTATCATTATTAACTTTGCATCTTTTGGCTTCAATATTATGAATATGTGTATCACTACGATCGAGATCCAACGAACTATTTTCATTGGGTGTATGACCATCGAAGGTTCCATTCACGTAAGCAGAACAACAATTGTTCTCTAACTTAAATGAATAACCGTATTGCAATAAACATGATCAAATCATATTTATGCTCAACGCAAATACCAAATAACACTTATTTAGGTTCAACACTAATCCCGAAAGTATAGTGAGTGTGCGATGATGATCATATCAATCTTGGAACCACTTCCAACACACATCGTCACTTAACTCTTAACTAGTCTTTGTTCATTCTGCAACTCCCGTTTCGAGTTACTACTCTTAGCAACTGAACCAGTATCAAATACCGAGGGGTTGCTATGAACACTAGTAAAATACACATCAATAATCTGTATATCAAATATACCTTTGTTCACTTTGCCATCCTTCTTATCCGCCAAATACTTGGGGCAGTTCCGCTTCCAGTGACCAGTCCCTTTGCAGTAAACGCACTCAGTCTCAGGCTTAGGTCCAGACTTAGGCTTCTTCACTTGAGCAGCAACTTGCTTGCCGTTCTTCTTGAAGTTCCCCTTCTTCCCTTTGTCCTTTTCTTGAAACTAGTGGTCTTGTTAACCATCAACACTTGATGTTTTTCTTGATTTCTACCTTCGTCGATTTCAGCATCACGAAGAGCTTGGGAATTGTTTCTGTTATCCCTTGCATATTATAGTTCATCACGAAGTTCTACTAATTTGGTGACGGTGACTAGAGAATTCTGTTAATCACTATTTTATCTGGAAGATTAACTCCCACTTGATTCAAGCGATTGTAGTACCCAGACAATCTGAGCACATGCTCACTAGTTGAGCGATTCTCCTCCATCTTTTAGCTATAGAACTTGTTGGAGACTTCATATCTCTCAACTCGGGTATTTGCTTGAAATATTAACTTCAACTCCTGGAACATCTCATATGGTCCATGACGTTCAAAACGTCTTTGAAGTCCCGATTCTAAGCCGTTAAGCATGGTGCACTTAAACTATCAAGTAGTCATCATATTGAGCTAGCCGAACGTTCATAACGTCTGCATCTGCTCTTGCAATAGGTCCGTCATCTAGCGGTGCATCAAGGACATAATTCTTCTGTGCAGCAATGAGGATAAACCTCAGATCACGGATCCAATCCGCATCATTGCTACTAACATCTTTCAACACAATTTTCTCTAGGAACATATCAAAATAAACATATGAAAGCAACAATGCGAGCTATTGATCTACAACATAGATATGCTAATACTACCAGGACTAAGTTCATGATAAATTTAAGTTCATTTAATCATATTACTTAAGAACTCCCACTTAGATAGACATCCCTCTAATCTTCTAAGTGATCACGTGATCCACATCAACTAAACCATGTCCGATCATCACGTGAGATGGAGTAGTTTCAATGGTGAACATCATTATGTTGATCATATCTACTATATGATTCACGCTCGACCTTTCGGTCTCCGTGTTCCGAGGCCATATCTGTATATGCTTGGCTTGTCAAGTATAACCTGAGTATTCCGCGTGTGCAACTGTTTTGCACCCGTTGTATTTGAACGTAGAGCCTATCACACCCGATCATCACGTGGTGTCTCAGCACGAAGAACTTTCGCAACGGTGCATACTTAGGGAGAACACTTCTTGATAATTAGTGAGAGATCATCTTAAAATGCTACCGTCAATCAAAGCAAGATAAGATGCATAAAAGATAAACATCACATGCAATCAATATAAGTGATATGATATGGCCATCATCATCTTGTGCTTGTGATCTCCATCTTCGAAGCACCGTCATGATCACCATCGTCACCGGCGCGACACCTTGATCTCCATCGTAGCATCGTTGTCGTCTCGCCTATCTTATGCTTCTACGACTATCGCTACCGCTTAGTGATAAAGTAAAGCATTACAGGGCGATTGCATTGCATACAATAAAGCGACAACCATATGGCTCCTGCCAGTTGCCGATAACTCGATTACAAAACATGATCATCTCATACAATAAAATTTAGCATCATGTCTTGACCATATCACATCACAACATGCCCTGCAAAAACATGTTAGACGTCCTCTACTTTGTTTGTTGCAAGTTTTACGTGGCTGCTACGGGCTTAAGCAAGAACCAATCTCACCTACGCATCAAAACCACAACGATAGTTTGTCAAATAGACTCCGTTTTAACCTTCGCAAGGACCGGGCGTAGCCATACTCGGTTCAACTAAAGTTGAAGAAACTGACACCCGCCAGCCACCTGTGTGCAAAGCACGTCGGTAGAACCAGTCTCGCGTAAGCGTAAGCGTAATGTCGGTCCGGGCCACTTCATCCAACAATACCGCCGAACCAAAGTATGACATGCTGGTAGGCAGTATGACTTATATCGTCCACAACTCACTTGTGTTCTACTCATGCATAGAACATCAAACCATAAAAACCTAGGCTCGGATGCCACTGTTGGGAAACGTAGTAATTTCAAAAAAATTCCTACGCACACGCAAGATCATGGTGATGCATAGCAACGAGAGGGGAGAGTGTTGTCTACATACCCTCGTAGACCGAAGCGAAAGCGTTGACACAACATAGAGGAAGTAGTCGTACGTCCTCCCGATCCGACCGATCCAAGCACCGTTACTCCGGCACCTCCGAGTTCTTGACACACGTACAGCTCGATGACGCACCCCGGGCTCCGATCCAGCAAAGCTTCGGGGAGGAGTTCCGTCAGCACGACGGCGTGGTGACGATCTTGATGAACTACCGACGCAGGGCTTCGCCTAAGCACCGCGACAATATGACCGAGGTGGAATATGTGGAGGGGGGCACCGCACACGGCTAAGGAACGATCACGAAGATCAACTTGTGTGCCTATGGGGTGCCCCCTCCCCGCGTATATAAAGGAGTGGAGGAGGGGAGGGCCGGCCCTCTCTATGGCGCGCCCTAGGGGAGTCCTACTCCCACCGGGAGTAGGATTCCCCCTTTCCTAGTCCAACTAGGAGTCCTTCCATGTATTAGGAGTAGGAGACAAGGAAGGGGAAGAGGGAAGAGAAGGAAGGAGGGGGCGCCGCCCCTCCCCCTAGTCCAATTCGGACTAGCCAATGGGGGGGGGCGCGCGGCCTACCTCTCTCTCTCCCCTAAAGCCCAATAAGGCCCATATACTTCTTTCCCCGTATTCCCGTAACTCCCCGGTACTCCCGAAAATACCCGAATCACTCAGAACCTTTCCGATGTCCGAATATAGTCGTCCAATATATCGATCTTTACATCTCGACCATTTCGAGACTCCTCGTCATGTCCCCGATCTCATCCGGGACTCCGAACTCCTTCGGTACATCAAAACTCATAAACTCATAATATAACTGTCATCGAAAACTTAAGCGTGCGGACCCTACGGTTCGAGAACAATGTAGACATGACCGAGACATGTCTCCGATCAATAACCAATAGCGGGACCTGGATACCCATATTGGCTCCTACATATTCTACGAAGATCTTTATCGGTCAGACCGCATAACAACATACGTTGTTCCCTTTGTCATCGGTATGTTACTTGCCCGAGATTCGATCGTCAGTATCCAATACCTAGTTCAATCTCGTTACCGGCAAGTCTCTTTACTCGTTCCGTAATACATCATCTCGCAACTAACTCATTAGTTGCAATGCTTGCAAGGCTTAAGTGATGTGCATTACCGAGAGGGCCCAGAGATACCTCTCCGACATTCGGAGTGACAAATCCTAATCTCGAAATACGCCAACCCAACAAGTACCTTTGGAGACACCTGTAGAGCACCTTTATAATCACCCAGTTACGTTGTGACATTTGGTAGCACACAAAGTGTTCCTCCGGTAAACGGGAGTTGCATAATCTCATAGTCATAGGAACATGTATAAGTCATGAAGAAAGCAATAGCAACATACTAAACAATCGGGTGCTAAGCTAATGGAATGGGTCATGTCAATCAGATCATTCAACTAATGATGTGACCTCGTTAATCAAATAACAACTCTTTGTTCATGGTTAGGAAACATAACCATCTTTGATTAACGAGCTAGTCAAGTAGAGGCATACTAGTGACACTCTGTTTGTCTATGTATTCACACATGTATTATGTTTCCGGTTAATACAATTCTAGCATGAATAATAAACATTTATCATGAAATAAGGAAATAAATAATAACTTTATTATTGCCTCTAGGGCATATTTCCTTCAGTATCTACTACACATGATGGATCAAATCATATCAAAATGCATCATATCAAGAAAAAAACCACCAACATACATCATATCTTCATATTTTTAAATAAAATTTTCCAAACAACATCTTCGTATCATCATATCAACATATCAACATGCATCATCAAACTAGGGTTCATCTTCACACTAGATCATATCATCATATCAACATGCATCATCAAACTAGGGTTCATCCTCATATCAACATTACATCATAATTTTTTTAACAAAAAAAATTATAAACTAGGGTTCATCTTCACACTAACATATGAACTATTGATTAGAGTTCATATCCAATACCACTACTTACTAAAGAACTAAGAACTACAACTACAATCAATCTTAGGTGAAAAAAAATCCAATCTAAGTTAAAAAAACATGAGGGATTTGCCGAAAAAGGGTTCCCCCCCGCTTTGTATACAAAGCAACCAACCGAATCATACAAGTATAGGTGCTGGGGCGGAAGCAGCACAATCACGCCCAAAAGAAACAACAGAGAAAGAGCAAAAGAAACAAATGCCGACAACGGCGGATCAACAAAAACGAAGAAGCCTCGCGATCGCTGGGCCCAACAAAAACATGAGGGATTTCAAGCAAATAATGCGTCGAATCGGAAGCAAGTTTGCAAAAACTAATTGGATGGATCGGAGGAGCTTACGGTTCTCTTTTCGGGGCCAACTCGATCCGCCAAAATGGTGAAGAATCGGTGAAGATCCAGGGGGGAGAGTGAAGGAGATGAGAGAGGGAGAGAGGGGCGACTTGGGGAGAAACTGAGGAACTGCCAACTGGGGGGAGGGGGAGGGGTAGGGAGATGGGCAGGGGCGCGGGGCTTTCGGGGCAAATAACCGCCCGGACCCTACAGCCTACCGCCAAGGCCCCTGGCGGTAGGGTGCGACGGAGGGGGGCGGCGCCGTCTCCGCGCGTTGACGTGGATAAGTTTCCTACCGCAAGGGTCCCTGGTGGTAGGCTGTGTAACACTACCGCCAGAGGCCCTGACGGTAGGAAAAATGGTCAAATCTCGAAAAAAAATTCAAATAGGGGTCAGATCCTAAAATTCTTTGTCAAAAAGGTCAAAACACGAAATTCACCCGCACCAGCAATTCGTCCTCAAGGAAGCAGTGGAGCCTATTCCATAGCATTTGCATTTCCGCTAGTAAGAAGGTTCGACAGTGACGCAGGCGGAGGCATCAGCAGCTCGTCCTGTGCGAGCAGAGCCTACCTTTTCCACCACGGGCCGTCGCAAGGTGGAGGTGTGATGCCGTGCTGACCACCCGTCCACCTCGCCAGGTAGTCGTCAGTCCTACCTCCCCCTGACACGGTGACCTGCGCGCCGCTCGCCGTGCTCGGCTCCAATACTCTATCGTTTTACGCTTTTCCACGCGCTTGACCGAGTATAAAACCCCGCCGGCCGCCCCATGACTAACCCATCATCATCATCCACCCCATCCTCTCCCTCTCCGGCCTCCTCTCGCCGCCTCTATCCTTCCCTCGACCAGTCGAGCTCAAGCTAGCAACCAATGGAGAGCAACGGCAACGGCAATAACAACAGCAACGCGAAGGTCGGGAACGGCTGTGGCGGCGGCGCGGCGGAGGCGCCGAGGAGGCCGCACTGGAGGCACCGGGACCGGTCGGCCACGGCGGTGTACCTCGTCCACCCCGACCAGTTCCGCGCCGTCGTGCAGCAGCTCACCGGCGCCGAAGCTCCCCCGCCTGCCCTTGGGCATTCTGGGGGCAACGGCGGTGCGGACCGGGGTGCGGCAATGGCGGCGGAGGCGACGAAGGGCACGAGTGGCGGCAGCATGGAGCAGCGGACGCTGGCTCAGCTGCACCACGACTGCTTGGCATGGGCCGACGAGTGCTAGCAAGCTTTTTTTTTTGTGATGATAGAATACTGTATAAACTGGCTTTGTTACTCGCAAGCTTAGTGATATTTTTGTACATGGACGTACCGAACCTGCTGCGTGCATGCAGGAGTATGTTTGCAGCCTTGCAGGTTCCGTTCGTGTACTATAATATGTAATGAATAATAATGAGTAATCTGCTGGTGCTGGAGAAGCTTCCGCTGAGCTGAGAACCAATATATTAAAATTCACTTCAGTAGATCATCACATTTTTTTTGTATAAGCTTTACATGAAAGGTTCTTTATTTATTTTATTTTGAACTAAAGTTTTGATTGCTCACCTCATATGCCACTTGATAATAGATCACATATTATTAATCATGTAATTATTGATTAAAACAAGTTTTAAATGAACCAAAATTCACCCATATCATATTTCGAAACAAAGGAAGTGTTATTGGTACAACCAATTAACCGAGAAATAGTGAACCAAACTATGGTTGAATGGTTAGGAGGACAATGATATTCCTAACCCATCAGGGTTTAAGTTCTAAACTTGACGTTGGTACCCGTATTTTTCTAAATTTATTTTAGACCTTTCGACTATGTGTTCAACGAGAGGTGATGTTCAAGTTGACTACGAATGTGTATGTGCCAACTTTCTTAATCTCGAGATGATGTGCCGGTTAGTCTGTTAAAATAAGTGTATGTGCATATATGAGCGTCTTGTACAGTGTTTGAAAGAAAAATTAACCGAGAAATAGGATTGCATCACTAGCTTTCACCTGTGGGATGAACCTGCCTTTCTTGGCATAATCACAAGGAGGTTCGGTTCAGTCCAGTCCACGAAAGGATGAGTATCACATGCCACGTCACTGGCGCCATATATATGCTCCACGTTTGAAGAAGGTAATAGCATCCCAGGTACCCTAACTTGCACCCAATGTGATGATTCAGTCCCAAAGTTGCAAAACTTGACTCCACCATACCCCAACTTGCACCTCATGTGATGATTTAGTCCCAGGCCAATCACAGCTCGACAAATTGGCTGGACCGGTCAGCGTGCGCAGTTTTGCATAAAACCCCCTGCCGTTTCCTTGAATCAACACGCACTTGTACCCATAAACTAGGCCCGTACTCCCGATTCGAATTCTTCTCTCTATCGTCACTCAGTCCATGTTCGTGTGCGTGTGCGTGTGCACGGCACGGCAGACAAGCGGCGATCATATATACATAAATGACGACGGACGACGAGAATACAGTACAGAGTAGCACTACGTAGAGGGAAGCTGACTCGGGAGGTCCGAAAGGGCGCTTTTTTGCTTGGCATCTGCTGGGTGCTGAGTGCTGACCTGGTTGGGCAATCTGAACTCCTCATGGGTGATGGTCACAACACAATTACTCCCATCCAACGACCAAGCGTACGTACGTACGTACTGGCCACTGGGCATGATGAATTGATGATCGTTGATGGGAAGGCCGAGGGCGTGATGAATTGATGATCGTTGATGGGAAGGCCGAGGGCAACTCAGATATATATGGATCCATCTATGTCTCCGACTCGGCCTTCCCATCAACGATCATCAATTCATCATGCCCAGTGGCCAGTACATACGTACGTACGCTTGGTCGTTGGATGGGAGTAATTGTGTTGTGACCATCACCCATGAGGAGTTTAGATTGCCCAACCAGGTCAGCACTCAGCACTCAGCAGATGCCAAGCAAAAAAGCGCCCTTTTTTCGGACCTCCCGAGTCAGCTTCCCTCTACGTAGTGCTACTCTGTACTGTACTCTCGTCGTCCGTCGTCATTTATGTATATATGATCGCCGCTTGCCTGCCGTGCCGTGCACACGCACACGCACACGAACATGGACTGAGTGACGATAGAGAGAAGAATGCCAATCGGGAGTACGGGCCTAGTTTATGGGTACAAGTGCGTGTTGATTCAAGGAAACTGCAGGGGGTTTTGTGCAAAACTGCGCACGCTGACCGGTCCAGCCAATTTGTCGAGCTGTGATTGGCCTGGGACTAAATCATCACATGAGGTGCAAGTTGGGGTATGGTGGAGTCAAGTTTTGCAACTTTGTGACTGAATCATCACATTAGGTGCAAGTTAGGGTACCTCGGATGCTACTACCTCCGTTTGAAGCCTCGACTCTCGTGGTTGACCGGACCGGACCGGCCCGTGCACGTGTGAAGCAGCGCGTGTGTCTGAGTGACGACCGGCTGATGGATGGGCCCAATACGTGATGACGACTGGCCGATGCATGCTGATCTCCCCAAGAGATCCTCTAGGTCCCTTTCCACAAATTAAGACTCTTCAAATGAGGCCAATTTTGTACTCTTGAAAAAAAAATGAGGCCAATTTTTATGTTTTGACCTTTTCCAAAAAGTTTAACCCGGTCTGATCCCGGTTCAATTTTTTTCGAGATCTGACCATTTTCATACCGCTAGAAACCATGTCGGTAGGTTTGTGCAGGCTACCGCCGAACCAGGTGACGGTAGCTTAACGGGCAGCCGTCGTGACGCAACCCTATAGGGACTAATGTGGCGTAACGGCTCTGCCGTCATTGTTAACGGCGGTAGGGTAGCTAATGCTATCGACCAGCGGCGGCGGTAGGGTGTGCTAGGCTCTGCGCGCGCTAGTGTTCTGTAACAGCAAATGCACAAATTCCTGCGGTGGGCTGTGTGAGACCCTACCGCTGGAGAGCCTGGCGGTAGGGCGGCTAAGGCTACCGCCACCAGCCTCGGCGGTGGGGTGTGCCAGGGCCTGTGGGCGCGCCAAAGTTTTGTAACAGCAAATGCACAAAAATCTGCGGTAGGCTGTGAGACCCTTCCGCCGAAGATCGTGGCGATAGGGTTCTCTGTCACTTATTTTTTGAGAAGATGTTGATCATTTCAACTACAAATATGAATGATAGTTGAACACAACAGTAAATATTGTTTGCAAATCGAAATATGATGATCTCACACACTGTAGGTAGCAAATAGACAACATCAAATTGACATATCAAATAGGTTCAACATATTCAAAATGTAGCAAATCGACATCATGAACATGGCATACAAGTTCTTGTTCACAACTAGTTCAAGTAAGCGACATCACCAACACGACCATGTCACTTGCTCCCCCCCCACTTGGCGGTACACTCCTCGTTTCTATTCGAGCGGTGCCCTTCGTCCGGCTTTTTCGTGCGACGACGAGTAGGCGGTTTTTGAAACATGGATGGCCTCTCCTAGTCCTTCTTCAGATTTTTCCTTCTCTTCTCCTGGATTGGCTGTGTCGGTGGAGGTCCGTCATTGTCGTCGTACTCCTCCTCCTCATTGTGACGCCCCCGACTCAATCTTGCACTAATCATATACACAAATGCACACGATCAAGATCAAAGACTCACAGGAAGATATCACAACACAACTCTAGACACAAATTCAAACATAAAGCCTTATATTACAAGCGAGGACCATGAGGGCTCGAATACATAAGTCAGCGGAAACAACAACATCTATGTACAGACATAACTAAACAAGTCTGCCTTAAAAAGGCTAGCAAAATAACGGCATCTAATCGAAAAGTCGCAGGCCTCCTACCCAGGGCCTCATAACTACTCCTGGTCATGGGTGGTCTCCACGTAGTAGTAGGCTCTGTCGGTGCAGTAGTAGTCATCGGCGGGATCAGCTGGCTCCTGGGCTCCGTCATCTGATCACAGCAATCGGGTAGAGGAGAAAAGGGTAGCAAAGCAACCGTGAGTACTCATCCAAAGTACTCGCAAGACTTACATCAGATCTATGCTAAGTATGTATGTCAATATCAAAGGGAAGGGACTATATCCGTGGACTATACTGCATAATTGCCAGAATAGAGGGGAAGGCCTAGCCTATCGAACACTAGCATCCTGCAGCAATAGAAGAGAGTAGAGCAACATATAATAGAGTAACAAATATATTTTAGTAACGCCCAGAAATCCTTCCTCAACTCCATGCGAGTAAGCCATCCCAGAGCCAACATATCCATTTAGTGTCTCCAGTATCCAGCTCTAGTTGTAATAGATCGGGATACAACTCCGAGCGTCCGTTACCGTTGACACGGCTATTCGAATACATATACTTCTCTGCAGGGGTGCACCAACTTGCCCAACACGCTCAATTAACTCTGTTCGGACACACTTTTCTGGGTCATGCCCAGTCTCGGCTGATTGACACACTGTAGTCCTACCTAGACTCAACAGAGAGGCCAGCACGCCGGTCTACATCCTAAGCGCTCAGGGGTCTTGGGCCCGTCGCCCTTTGCACTCCTGCGCGTTGCGTACGCGGTTTGGGGCAACCCACCTCCTTATACAAGCGCAGACGGTTACCGTCCAACCGGGCGCTCGCCGCTCAATTGCTGACGTCCGAAGAGCTTTTGGAGAATCGTATGACGCCGAGTGCCCATACTTATTCCCGCGTGATGGTTAGTGCGAAAAGGCCAGGGGCCTACTCAGATCACATATCCAAACACGTTAGTGTCTTAGGAGCGCATGGAGACGATCAGTGATCCCATCGCCCCGTCTTGAGGACTTACGACAAGGGTCAGGCCCATCCCTCTCTAGGGCGGTCTGCCTGCCCAGGCATGCCTCATAATTATCTCGCAGGTACCCTCCTGGTCAACCCGACTCCGGTAACTCTCGCGGGTACCCCTCGGAGCCGACCCGACTTCAACAAGGAACTGATGTAAAGCCAAGGTATTCGTGTGTCCATAACATCAAGTGGGAAATCCGAGGAATCACCCTCGATGGATTCCCACTCGATGTACTCCCTCAGTCCGGTGAAAAGTGTACGTTTGGCTTTAAAATTTGTCCACAAAAAAGTGTACATCTATCTTCCCAGTGCACATTAAAATAAAAAAATGCTTCTATCTCATCACACAGTAACCAAGACCAATAGCATTCTACACATGGTCTCTTTAATTTTTTTTATACACTTAGGTCATTGGGGGTAGGATAATTAAAAAGGAGAGACATGGTGGCTTGCATCTTTTCAATGCATTTTTTACTCCACTCCATAATTTGTCCTAAAATTTATATATGTACACTTTTCACCGGACGGAGGGAGTAACCATCAAGGTGAACTTGGAGGAATCACCCTCGATAGGTTCACACTTGAGGGGCTGCACGACAGAGAGGCATCATCGGAGGTGGTGAAAGAGGAATCACCCTCGGTATCCCACAACCGACTAGCTACGCTACAGAGGTATCATCATCAGGAGTGAGGTAGGAGGTATCACCCTTGACGCTCGATAGTAGCTCTGCAGAGTCGTACAACTAAGGAGGTGTGCGGTGATGTGTCGGTTTCTGCACATCGATCACGTTGATCGAGTCATCAATAACAAAGCGAGGCAACCAGGACAAGGGTGAGGGTTCACTGATGGATCGCTAACCAACCTATACCATGCAATGGAGCAACGCCGGGCCGTCGGAAGCATAGCCGACGCTGCAAATGAAGCTTCGTCGGAGCTGCAGTGGAGCTCGGCCGAAGTTGCAATGGAGCTTCGCCGGGGCTACAATGGAGCTTGCCGGGCGTCGTCGGTGCTTCGTTGGAGCACGACGCGGGGCTGCAATGGCGCTGGGTTGACGTTGCGGCGTTGCGCTGCTGCCGTGGCGTTGCTGTGATCCAACGGCGGAGGACGCAAATCAGACGACTGAACAGGCGGATGATTTCCCTAAGAAATACCCATCATCCAACTGATTCGTAGCACGGAAGCAGCGCCCGAAAAGAATACCCATCCCCGGCCCCCACCGCATCTTCTCCCGCCCCCCCACGCCTTACTCCCGCCGGCCGCCGGCGCCTGGCACCTTCACCATCTCTTTCCTCGCCTTCTCACCGGCCGCCGATCATCTGCGCGAGCGCGAGCCTCTGTGCCTACCAGGATCCAGGTTCCAGGCACGGCGGCGCCCCTCCTCCACCCCCACGACTCGAGATCGACCGAACCGAATGTTTTGCTTTACACGGGTTCCTTCACCACCGCAGCACCTCTGACAGACCAGATAGAGACCCCGATCACGATCAGGCCGATCTCATTCCCCCCAACACCGCGAAACCCTAACCCCTGCCCCCTGTTTCAAATCTGCTCCTACAAATAGCCAGTATTACCGTTGCCCCGCCTCCCCTCCCCTCCCCTCCCCTCCGGCGAAATGGATCTCTCCGCCACCGCCACCCCCACCAAATCCAAATCCAAATCCAAGCCCGGACCCTCCCCGTCCAAGGCCGCCGCCGCCGCCGCCGCCCAGATGGACTTCTCGACCCCGTCCAAGCCGGCGCCCACGCCCACGACCACGCCCAGGCGCAAGTCCAAGCCCGTGCCCTACGCGCCGCCGCCGCCCGCGTCCCCGGCGACGCCCTCCGCCGTCCGCAGGTCGCGCCGCCTCCTCGACACCCCCACCAAGGACCTCTCGGAGGCGGCCCTCTTCGAGACGCCCGCCAAGCCCGCGCCCGCGCCCACCCTCAAGCGGAAGCGGGCGGCGCCGTCGCCGTCGCCCAAGACCCCGGCCCGGGCCGAGCCCAGGCCCAAGCGGCAGCGGCGGGCGCCGGCGAAGCGGGCCTTCTACCGCAAGGTGGTGTACGACGGCGGGGAGTTCGCCGCCGGGGACGACGTGTACGTCAAGCGGCTGGAGGGCGCCGAGTCGGACGCCGAGGACCCGGAGGAGCCCGAGGACTGCCGCGTCTGCTTCCGCGCCGGCGGCGGGGTCATGGTGGAGTGCGACGCCTGCCTCGGCGGCTTCCACCTGCGCTGCGTGCGCCCGCCGCTGCGCCGCGTGCCCGAGGGGAACTGGGCGTGCCCCTACTGCGAGGCCGAGCGTGAGGGGAGGGCGATGGACAGGCCCAAGCCGCCCGCCGGGAAGAAGATCAAGCGGACTGCCAAGGAGAAGCTTCTCAACAGCGATTTATGGGCCGCACGCATTGAGAGGTCAGTGTTGCTCGAATTTTGTTTCAAGGTTTGCAAAATTGGAAGCGTGTTGGTAGCTTGCTGTAATGGTGGGCTGGTGGCTACTCATGTGTTTTCTGAGATATGGATGTGGAATAGTGTGTCTGAATGATATATTTGCAGAGAATAGGAACTGCAGGACATCCCTTCCAAGTGCTAGGCGATGGTGCATAGACTTAACTTTAGATGTGGAGTTTTCTCATTTGCGTTAGGTGCAAGACATTGTTTTGTTATGGGCCTGATCACTCCTTCCAACAAAACGAGAGTTCAATCTACAATGATGTTTTGGGATGGTAGAAGAAGGCAGGAATATGCTTTCAGACATGCTTGTTGTTAGAATGATACTTACTGATTAGCAATAACGTGTAACAGTTTACGGAGGGAGCCAAATGGAGCATTCTGGGCAAAGGTGAGGTGGTACACTATTCCCGAAGAGACCGCAGCAGGAAGGCAGCCACATAATTTGCGCAGAGAGCTATATCGTACCAATGCTCTTGGAGACATTGAGGTGATTAGTGTTTTCCCTGTATATGTTTGGTTCCTCAAAAATTTCCATGTTTATTGACTGTACTTGCTTTCTTCTTGTGGCTTTTACAGATGGAAAGTATCGTTAGGCATTGTTTTGTCATGAGCCCCAAAGAGTACAGGGATGCCACTAATGACGGAGATGATGTATTTTATTGTGAATACGAGTATGATGTACATTGGCATAATTTTAAGCGTCTGGCAGATATTGATGATGAACCTGAGGTACATCTTCTGAAACTTCAATCAAAGCTGTGAAGCTCTCTTCATAGAAATCTGAATCATCATTGTGGTATAGTGAATAATCTTGTCCTTGCTCTATTATGTAGACAAAAGAAGATCCCAGTGACGAGCCTTACAATGCTGCTAATGATTATAACAGTGATACCGATGAAGATTCAGAATACGACGAGGAGGATGAACCGGCTACACGTTGCCCAGCCAGAAAGAACCAATCTAATGAGAAAATTTTGGCTGCTGTACTAACTCTACCTCCCTTTCCCTCTATAATTTTGCATCGCTTTACTGAAATGCATGTTTGTTTGTAGAATTCATGGAAAGGGAGGATATATGGCCTTCAAAAGATTGGGATCCGAAAAATACCTGAGCATGTTCGGTGTCATCAGAAGACTGCTCTGGAGAAGGCAAAGGCTACCCTGTTATTGGCTACTCTTCCCAAGTCATTGCCTTGCAGGGATAAGTATGTCTATTCATGTTTGTTGCATGTTTCATCAGCTTCTTATGCAAACTGTTACTGAGTAGAAGTCTTGTGCCAGAGAAATGGAGGAGATCTCTACATTTGTGAAGGATGCAATTTGCAATGACCATTGTCTAGGACGCTGCCTTTATATTCATGGTGTGCCTGGTACTGGCAAGGTAACTGACCTTATTTCATGGCCGTCGTGATGGATTGATTTCTTCTGCTGTGGCTGAATGCTAAACTGCATTTTCTGCACCTGCTTTGTTGACTGGCAGACTATGAGTGTACTTGCAGTCATGAGGAGGTTGAGATCTGAATTTGATTCTGGAGCTCTGAGGCCCTATTGTTTTATAGAAATCAATGGTCTCAAATTAGCTTCTCCAGAGAATATCTACAAGGTATACAATACAAACTTCTAAGTTGGTTAAGAAATGGCAAATTCATACTCAAGCATAGCATATACATTCCCTTATCAGTCAACATAGACTTTTAACAGGTCCACTTTATTGAATATGCAGGTTATATATGAACAATTGAGTGGGCATAGGGTGGGATGGAAAAAAGCTCTTCATTATTTAACAGAGCACTTTTCAGATGGCAAGAAAATTGGAAAGCAAGCAAACCAGCCAATTGTTTTGCTCATCGACGAGCTTGATCTCCTTTTGACAAGAAATCAGTCGGTAATTAATCTAACTGAACTTAATTAAACATTTGTACAAATTTATAGTTTATTTTTGAGAAAATGCCCAACATTACCATCATTTAGCCTTCTGATTGCTGTATGATATATATTCATGTTCATTGACATTTGGCTTAATCTTTCTATCAGGTGCTGTATAACATTCTTGATTGGCCCACCAAGCCAAATTCAAACCTAGTTATTATAGGTACCTATAACTCTTTCTTGGTTTGTGATTTTGATCTCTGGCCTATTATTTATTCTTTGGTGTGTTGTTACTGAATGCAGGTATAGCAAACACAATGGATCTTCCAGAAAAACTGTTGCCTCGTATCTCAAGTAGGATGGGTATTCAACGGCTGTGTTTTGGCCCCTATAATTATCGGCAACTGCAGGAAATCATAACAAGCCGTCTGAAGGGTATCAATGCCTTTGAAGATCAAGCAATTGAGTTTGCTTCTAGAAAGGTTTGAAACTTTGGATCACAGTATCATGTGTACAAATTTACTCTTATATACTTGTATCTTCTTGTCCATGATTGTTCTTCTGTCATCTAATCTGAGTTTTGCTCAGAAACTATTTAAACACTAGGTCCTTGACTTAAAGGTTGATTTCTCCTACCTGCGTGCAGACCCTCCATGTTGTTTCATAATAAATACTTAAGTAAGGCAGAGTCCCATGAACCAGTAGAGTGAATCATGCTTTGATCATTTTTGCACTCTTCCCTTCTTGAGTAGTTTGATACGAAACATCTCATAATCTGTTCAACACAGCTGGGAGTCAGTGGAATAAACCGAGTTTCAGCAATGCAGTGTGGTGCCATTGAGTATTAGTTGTCAGTTGCTACTGCATTCAGCATGACATTTGCTTGTACCGTTGAGTTTCATCATTCCATAGCACAAGGAAAGAGGTTATTTTTTTGGAGCAAAAAGATTAAATTAAAATAAACAATTGTTTATCCATATCTCCCAGCTAATTAGCTTTTCTGTTCTGTGAAATAAGGTCAAACCATGCAAGTGTTCTGTTAGGCTAGTCGTAGTGGGGAGTATCATATACTAGTATCATGCATATGATACTAGTGTATGATACTACATCCGTAGTGCATAGTATCATATGTTGGTATCATAGAATAGTTCATTTATTGACATGCATGACACATAGTAGCACATCATTTAATATTATACGGTATCATGATATGATACTCAACCCTCTCTTCCTTCATTTTAATTCTATGCCACCTCATCAAAATTGCCTAGTTGGCATGCATCATACTACCTATGATACTCCCATTACAAGCAGCCTTAACATACATGTTCATTCATCTGAGTAGATTACTTTTTCCTGCAGGTAGCTGCTATGTCCGGTGATGCTAGGCGGGCCTTAGAAATTTGTAGACGCGCAGCAGAGTTTGCAGACTACCGTGTTAAACAATTTCAACAGGTTGAACAGACTTCCTCTTCTGCAAATACAGGTAATCCTCCACATTTCTGCTACAATTGTAAATAACCTATTCATTAAAGGGTACTTGGGGTTTGTGCTAAGCTCCTATATATAGCCCACTGAACATTTGTCCAATACTTGTAGGAAATGGTTTTGTTTGCATGGGTGACATAGAAGACGCTATTCAAGAAGTCTTTCAGGCACCACATATTCAAGTAAGTGGAGATAATGATTGCTTCTTATCTGGATACTTTGTGTTAGCTTTGCTATGTAGTATACAGTTTGCTCAGTTATGGTAACCACATGTACTTGACTTCCTTAATCAGATCAAATAGTAATACTAGCCGCGTCCAACCTTACATTACCAACATCTCCTCACTTACACAGTTACACTACAGGTAATGAAGAATTGCCCAAAATTTGGAAAAGTTATACTGGCTGCTATGGTCCACGAATTATACAGAAGTGGCCTAGGTGAAGTATTGTTTGATAAGGTGAGCACAACTTTTTTTAGTTCGTGTGTTTGTCTTTAGCATTGCAGTCATGCAGAAAATTTACCATTATAACTGTTTTTATTTGATCCACTCTTTTTCTTAGGTCGAATTTTCTGATGAATTTAGCCAACCTAATTCGCTGCATAAAAAGTTATTCGGAGTCCCTTGTGGACCTATTTTAGGCAACTCAGCTTGCTTACCACCAACTAAGTTTTCCCTGAATTAGTGTCTGCTAGCTGCCAGAACCTTAAGTTGGAACTGTTACCATTATGTGGTTTCCAATATTCTAATCGATCCAGGCCTTAAATTTCACCTTGGTTTACTCTACTATACCTGTATTCAAATGAGGATACTGGCTTGCCTTCGCTCTATCTTTCATGAATGCAGTAAATTTGTGTTGTTTTGATGACTTCCAAGTTCTGGTTATTTTCTGGATCAGTATATTGGTCTGCAACAAAAACCATGCGAGTAATTACTCAGTAGTTATTCATTCTCTCATTAAACTATTCCTCCATATAACCAATATTTTTTTCCAATCTCTTCTCTGGTTGAGTTTCCATCTGAATTAGAGGCTTTAATTTTTTTTGTCTCATGCTTGCTATAGAAGTTTCATTGTGTGAGCGTTCCTTCACCGTATTAGGCATTACTGTCCATTTGGTACTGAATTAATGTCCATATGTTAACAATCTTGCTCTTATGGAAGTTATTCCCACCGGGAAACTAGAAAGAGTGCGTACACTATATGTGCATTTAAAGAATTCCAGAAGAATTCTCATGGAATATCTTTTTATCCTGTAGCTGGCAGCGACTGTTTTCTCTTGGTGCCACGTCAACAGAGAACTATTGCCCGGATATGATACTCTCCTGAAAATCTGGTAAGTGATTCTGATTTAATCTGTATTTGGTATTCACATTGCATGAAACTGTGCTAAAGTTGCTTTTACATATGGTTACCTTGAGTTCCGTCATGTATGACGTGGATAGTGCTGCTGTTACCTTTGCTTAGGTGCACTGTTCCAAATGTAGTTCCGTTGTCATTTTCTTGTTCCATGAGAAGTCATGCCATGATTATAAATGTTATTTCATTTGAACTTCAGGGATATCGTTGTTGTAGGCACACACTACCTAACTACTCTTGTTTCCTTTTACTAATATGCCACCAAATTCCGTGGAAACGAAAGATATATGATAGGTTGATTGTGCAATGTAAAAGAAAAGTGCTTTTCAAGCACTTCAGTTTTTCTACTTTGCTTAGTTTGGCCCTTTACCTAGGTATTGAAGAAAGACGATCATGGTTAGTAATTTATAATGGCAATCTTGATTTTGCTGTTTTTCTAGTAAAGAAGGATAAGCCGGTCTAGTCAGTCTTACTGCTGGGCAATTACTGCATTTAATTTAATCAACTGCAAATTCTTTGGGGAAAGGATTACATCTCTTGTCTGATCCTAGCTTGTTGTAGGACTCATTTCCACCACACAAAAAGGTTACTTGCACGGAATTTGTTACATGGAACCTACTCAGTAAATAATGCTTTCATCACATACTTTTTAGGTTGCATAGGTAGGAAATTAATGTTGCCATAGTTTTTTTTAATTATGTTAACATGCTAGTCTGATCCTATGGTAGGATAAGTCTACCTAACCGTAGCTCTGTTATCTGCATACATTCCATCAGTCCCATTATTTTCCCACCTATGGTCCATCTACAATTTGAAAAAGGCAAAACCCTTAGCCCGGAATGCTTCATTCTCTATTATCTATGCAATATGCTGTTTTAGTCTAGTGTTGTCTAGAAACAAATTGTTCTAAGTTTCTCTTACAGTTGCAAGCTTGGTGAGAGCAAGATCGTCCTCTGCGAGGAAGGCACCAAGCATAAGTTGCAGAAGCTGCAGCTCAACTACCCAAGGTTAGCTTGCAAAACTACATTGCCCTTTGAAACAGGCCTTACAGCAGCTATTTTATTTTTAGTAAGTATGAGTTTGCTATGCGGATGGGCCAAGAGCCCAATGCATAAGCTATGGCCACCGGCCAGATATATGAAGAAATGAAGCAGGTTCTGTAATTTTGGGATTAGTTAAATTTTTGATTCACAGATCAAATTTGGTATCCAATTTCCATCAAACAAGGATAAGGAGGCTTTTCCCCTTTTACCCATCTGAATCAAAACCCTAAATCCACAGGACAGTTGGAAGCTATTATTGTCTAGTTAAACCTCTTTTCTCATATACTAATCCTTTCGTTTTGTTTGGCAGCGACGATGTGACCTTTGCCCTCAAGGAGTCCCCAGATCTTCCTTGGCTGTCCAAGTACCTCTAAACCTCATACCTGCAGTGGCAAAATTCCCAGCACTCGCATTGCATTCCTGCTTCTCTTGGGGAGCAACTGCTGTCTACATGTATAGTAAGTTCACTCCCTCTGTTTCTCACCTTATACTGAAGTTTGTGGTTGTGGCCATCTTGTTTCCAGTGATGAGCATTATTATCTTGCGAAACTAAGAAGCTCTGTGTTATCTTCTGCAGAAACTTAGAAAAAAGAAAAGCGAAAAAAAAACCCTGTCGTTGATCTCTGGAGCCGATTGTCGCACCAATTGCATATCGGTCGCCATGTAAACCAAGAACTCAGTCATATGTTGCATCAGATGCATCTTAGTTTCCATCTCAGGAAAAAAAGAAAAAGTCTTCAGTTGTGCGTCGAAGCTGTAAGATGTGAAAACTTGTATTTCTCAATTTTGGCCGCATTTGTGGAACTCGTGTGGGACCGTGCTGTAATGTTGTCGTTGCACTCTCATTTGAGCTCGTACTACTGTCAATTGTAACATGACTAACATTAAAACTGTTTGTGTGTGTTCGCTAAAGAAGTGCATGCGTTTCTCCATAAGAATCTACTAGTAGTAAGCAAGTACAGCTGACAGCCACGTAGTTAGGGCTGAAAGTTGAAAGCTACTTCCTCCGATTCTTTTTTTCTTTTTTGTGGATACCCTCGGATTCATAATACTTGAAAGCTCTAGGTTTGTTCAAAACGTCTTTCAGTTTGATAAAGATTTTAGAAAAATATATCAACGTCTAGAACATGTACTGTATATGGTTGATGTGGTAGATGCAAATATATTTTTCTATAAATTCTCGATCTAACTTAAAAAGATGTTTTACTTTAGGATAAACCTAGAACTTCTGATATTCTGGAACGGAGTAAGTACTCCCTCGGTCTCAAAATATAAGAACGTTTTTTACACTAGCATAGTGTCAAAAATGTTCTTATATTCTGGGACAGAGGGAGTAGATAACAGTGATGCTGTCGATAAGGTTGCAGTTGGTTACCCTAAGTTACAGAGGCAGTGGTTGTACTTAAATAACAGTGATGCTGTCGATAAGGTTGCAGTGTGGGAAGTTCATCCGCCTTGCTTTTACTGCCCGTCATTTCGTGCGAAATAGCTGAAGGAGTTCCGTCGGAAGAGCAATCTTAACCTGCCTGCCAAGCACGCGAGAAGACCAACGGAGAGATGGCAAAGGCGAGGGCCACGCCGAAGGTAGCTCGCCGGCGAGCCAACGCCGTGAGGCCCCTGCCGAACGGGTTCCCCCACCGCTTCCTCCGCCTGGTCGCCGCCATCCGAAAAATCACCCGCCGCCGCCGCAGGGGCCTCGCCGCAGTCTCCCCGCCCTCGCCGCCGCCGCTCCCGGCCTCCGACAGGCGGCAATGCGCGACCCGACCTCCAGCCCCTTCGTCGCCGCCGCCCCGCGAGGCCGAGACGCCGCAGGAGGCGAAGCGCCCGGAGGAGGAGGAGGAGGAGCACGCCGCTGATGCCGCCGCGGTGGCCGTTGCGGGCAAGTACTGGGCCCACCGGCACAGCCTCTTCTCCCTGTACGACCGCGGCGTGCGGATGGACGCCGAGGGCTGGTACTCCGCCACCCCGGAGGCCATCGCCGCCGCGCAGGCCGCCCGTGCCGCGCCCGCCGGCCTCGTCCTCGACGCCTTCGCCGGGGTCGGCGGCAACTCCATCCAGTTCGCCGCCAGGCGCGTGCCTGCCGCCCCTTTCCGTTTCCGGGTCGCTCGTCTGCTCCGCTCCCGCACTGTTAACATCGTCGCCGGCATCTTGTGCTCGTGCAGGGGCTGCTTCGTGGTCGCGGTGGAGATCGATCCCCGGAAGGTGGAGCTGGCGAGGCACAATGCCAGGATCTATGGCGTGGAGGATATGATCGAGTTCGTCGTCGGCGATTTCTTCCTGCTCGCGCCTTACCTGAAGGTATATATGCTTGCTCAGTTTTATGATGAACAAGACCACATTTAGTAGGTTAGTTAAATTTTGGTAACTGGACATACATTGATCTTGCCTAATGCCTACTGAGGGAAGTCCTGAAATGATATGAAACCAGCCAAACCAGTGTATGCTTCCAACTATGAGGCATGCTCAGTTAACATAAATTTCACAAATCTGTCTGTAACTGTTAAATTTATCAATCTTTCTGCAAAATTAAGCTGTCAGGCGCACCAGGATTCTATCTGCATCAATTGCATGAGAGGTCGAGAACTATGTGGAGCAAAATTCATGGACCTCAGTTAGTAGCCAACTTTGTGTCTCCAGTGTATCGGAATCTGTAGAAAGCCATTTTGATTTTACTTAAAAAAAATCTACAGTTGTTGGTAGCGAGGCACTTCTTAATTCAATCTACTATATGCATTTTCACTACTGTACAATAAGCGTTATAAACATTACAACTGACGTCTGTAGAAGGGCTGCCCCAGTGCCCTTATTTTTTGAACTTCATTATCACTACCAGTACTTCTTCACCACCCACACATTGCTGGCAGCGGTTCAATTCCAATAGACTAGGCACGTCCTCACCCATTTTGTGATCCTCACTGTTTATTTTAATTTGATGTTGAGGCCAGATATAATCTGAAAACGGTACAAGATAAACTTTAGATTCCTTGTCATGTCAACACCATTGGGTAATAACCGAATAGTACATCCAGAATATTCAGTTAAGTGCCCCATTTAGGACTATCTGCTTATTCGGTTATTCATTTGAACAGATTATTGCTTTTATCTTTATTCTACATTGTTGTCAGTCCATCTGCAAATAAATCAAAAAGCATCGTATACAAAGGGTCTTCCTGTCTCAGGCCTTGGACGGCATAGTAACACATATTGTTCACCATACAGTACAATATTGACCTGGCCCTTCGTTATGCCCATTATCCTGTCAACCCATTTTAATTGAACGCCTGTAGCAAGCAACACTGCTCAAGGTACTCCGAATTAAACTTGTCAATTGCTTTCTTGAAGTCTATTTTCAAAATGATACTATCCTCTTTAGTATGATGAGATTGGCATAAAACATCATGAGGGATAACTACACCATCCAAGATGAACTAGTGAGATTGAGTGACAGTTACAATTTTCATATTGTTGAGTAGCCATTTAATGATATGGTTTGCTGATTGCTGCTACTATACCAGGCAGATTTGGTGTTCCTTTCACCACCATGGGGAGGGCCATCATATAATCAAACACCAGTGTACACCCTCGATATGCTGAAGCCAAAGGATGGGTATGCTGCTCACCATCTTCCAAACTGTCCTTACACCAGATGATGAATTAGAATAAAAAAGACAGACAGGTTTGAAACAGTTTATGCTTCTTGGAAGCGAGCATACTGATGGAGTGCTTTGTAGTCGTTGGCCTACAATTGTAGCCTTGTAGCTGTTAGTCATGGAAGCTTGCACATTCCAAGTGAAACTGGACTGGTGAATTATTACTCTTGTACATTTGTGGTACTTAGGGGTGTTGGATGAGGGATATTTCTGTATATAGTTTTCATATTTAGTTGATCTAACTTAAATACCAGAGCTCTTGAAGAAACATACCCCTCACCCAAACAGCCCCTTATTGTTACATTCAGACAAAATCAGAATGAGCAAAATTAACTCTGATACAGTAAAACAATTGTATTATTGATATATGGTTTTGCACGCAGGCATGCAATATTTCAAGCTGCTCAGAAAATAGCTCCTAATATCATCATGTTCTTGCCACGGAATGTGGACATAAGCCAAGTAGAGGAACTTTCGTGGTTGTCTTCTCCTCCCCTAGATTTTGAGGTATGATACTGTTCTTCTCTCCTTTTGGTCGCATTTTTCATGATTCCGAGCATTTTACAGTTATCATCCTAGGACGAGACCTTAACATTCAAGTCTTTTATAGAGTGAAGAGAGCTATGTACAGCACAGATTCAAAGGAATTACTGCTTACTTTGGAGACGTGGCACGATGATCCAGTTAATTATCAAAGTTGAGAGCAAGGACCCAGTGAGGCGAAGTTCTTCCTAAGCTACTTATGTTTTTTCGTCCTAAGTCCTAAGTTGGTGCAGAAGGAATTAGTCTTGCAGATGTGATGCCCATGTACATATCAACTGAATTTTGATTAGTAGTATATGACTTGGTCATAGCCAAGAGATCATCATTCTAATAACAAGGATTTAGTTTAGGCTTTCTCAAATTGGGTTCCATAAGATCGACTCTAATTGTTTAACCCCCAAATCCAGTTTGGGAAATTTTCTGGTTCCCATTCGCATCCCTGGAGTCAGGGATGAGAAATGTGAACTGAAATCTCAAAAATCCTCTCATTGAGTCGGCAATGACGGGAAAAGTTTCATAATGTGTGGCTATGACATGATCACTGGAATCAAAATCTTTAGTTGGATAGCTACCATGTGGGGACACATGAATTTCCTTAAATGTAGATAGATTAAAAATGGGAATGAAGGGATAGGAGTAGGAATAGGAATAGGAATTATAGTACAGATGGAAGAAGAGGCACCAGTGGGAACATCTCTACTTACAAATTAAACGTGGCTCATAATACATGAAGAAACCTGTTTATGTCTGGATATTTCACACCATTTTGTTGTCAGCCAAGGAACCCATACCAGTAGCATGTTGTTTCCTGTCGGATCGTATTATCTCGGCGCGGTGTTGTTTCCTGTCGGATCGTATTGTCTCGGCGCAAACTGAAATCTTAGAAGTCCTCTTGTTGAGCCGTCTCGAGCCGAGGAGCTGGATGTGACATCCACTCCCTGGAGGATATGATTTTTAAGGTACGGTATTTCCACCTCGAAGTTTCATGCCATTGACTTGCTCTTTCCCAACTTGTGACAAGATGAAGAAGAGAAAGTTCAAAGTAAACAGCAATTGTTTAACTCTTCTGGCCAGGGCAGCAATGAAGATGGAAGTAGACAGCTGAAATGTCAACTTCGGAACTAGCCTACTATATTTGCAAAGTCTTTGCATTATTGTTGCTTGTACGAGTACATTCCCAGAATCATATACCACGGCTGCACTGCAATTCTTCTGGCAACATCGTTGAATGGATTGGTCATCTCTCACCTGTTCCGCCTCCTTCCTAATCATTCTGCTCCTGCCGTTGGGTGCGTCTGATGACCGGCTTGTCCCCAGCAAGCCGCTCTCCCCTGGCACAACCGTCGTCTCGGATGGCGGTGACTTCGCCTTGGGCTTCTTCTCCTCATCCGGCTCGACGCCGTCCAACCTGTACCTTGGCATCTGGTACAGCAGCATCCCCGAGCTCACTGTGGTGTGGGTTGCCAACCGGGGAACCCCAGTCACAAACGGTACCTCCTCTGCACCGACTCTCACCCTCACCAATGCCTCCAATCTTGTTCTCTCTGACAGTGATGGTGGTCGAGTTGTTTGGATGACCAACGTGGGCGCTGCCTCGAGCTCCTCTTCGACAGAGGCGGTGCTTCTGAACACCGGTAACCTCATCATTCGGTCACCCAACGGCACCACGTTGTGGCAGAGTTTCGACCACCCAACCGACACGTTCCTGCCCGGCATGAAGATGCGAATCAGGTATAGGACACGCGCCGGTGAGCGCCTGGTGTCCTGGAAAGACGCTGGAGACCCCTCACCTGGGAGTTTCTCCTACGGCTGCGATCCGGCCACGTCCATCCAGATGTTCCTTTGGGACGGTTCGCGCCCGGTGTACCGCAGCACCCCGTGGACCGGGTTCCGGGTGAAGAGCGAAGATGAGTACCTGTTGACAAACACCAGCGCTATCATCATAAACCTGGCTTTCGTCAACAACGACGAGGAGAGCTACACGATGTTTACCGTCTCTGATGGTGCCTGGCACACCAGGTTCGTGCTGACCTACTCCGGCAAGCTCCAGTTCCAAAGCTGGAACAGTAGCTCTTCCACGTGGGTAGTTTTTGGGCTGTGGCCACCCCACGAATGCAACCGCTACGGCTACTGTGGCCCGAATGGCTATTGCGATGAGACGGTGTTGCCTATTCCGACGTGCAAGTGCTTTGACGGTTTCAAGCCGGTGAGCACGGAGGAGTGGGACAATGGCAAGTTCTGGAAAGGGTGCCAACGGAAAGAGGCGTTGCGTTGCAGCGATGGTTTTGTGCCATTGTCGGGGATGAAGCCACCGGATAGGTTCGCGATCGTCAGAAACACGTCATTGAGGGAGTGCGCCGCGGCATGTGGTCGCAACTGCTCCTGCATGGCATACGCATACGCCAACCTAAGCAGCAGCATTGAAAACAGAGACCTGACAAGGTGTTTGGTGTGGGTCGGGGAGTTGGTTGACACCGGGAGGCTAGGCGCAAGCACCGCCAGCGACACACTCTATCTACGGCTTGCAGGCTTCGATGCAGCAACTGGTACCAAATCTCTCCCCCTTTTATCTCACTATGCATCAGTATATGAGATATGATAATTTATTTTTGTGCCATTCTGTGCATCCACAGGTAAAAGGACAAGGAGCAATGCCGTGAAAGTTGTGTTGCCGGTTTTAGGAGGTGCTGCTCTGATACTCATATGCATTTCCATCGCATGGTTGAAATTCAAAGGTGCGTTTAGAATACATTGCTTGGAGAAATGCCGATTCTACCTTTCTGAAAATTTGAAGTTTGTCTATTGTACCCTTGTTCTATGAAATCTTGTAAACCCTGTGAAGATGCAAATCCAGGCCAAATAACCCCTTATGTTGTTTAATCATAGTGTCTGTTAATGTATTTTTTGCAATTTATCGGTAAATAAGACATGACCAAACCAAACCACATTGTCTGTATCCATCCTCCAGCCAGTGTGAGCCACGCCGATCATCAGGGTTCCTGCTCCCGCTGTAGGTGTGTACTCAGGGGGGGGGGGGGTCTAGTAGCGAGGACAAGTGTGTGTGTGTGTGGGGGGGGGGGGGTATCTGCTCTGGTTTTGTCAGTTTACAAAGGTATAATGGGCAAACAGCAATAGTTAGGGTCAAACAGAGCTCTTCTTAATTTCTATTATGCTTATCGGAGAAGAAATGATTAATGATTATGCAATTGTATGGTGAGCAGGCAACGACAGAAACCAGGAAAAACACAAGAAGTTGCCATCGGATGGTTCAAGTGATCTTGAATTTCCATTTATAAGATTTGAGGAAATTGCCCTAGCAACACACAACTTCTCCGAAACATGTATGATTGGACATGGAGGCTTTGGCAAAGTTTATAAGGTAATTATTGAACACTAGTTTCCTCTTATTCAGTCTAATCAGTAACCTAACTGATATATTCATACGAAGAACGCAACTCATTGTTATTGCTTAATATTATATAGGGAACAGTAGGTGGTCAAGAAATTGCTGTCAAAAGGCTAAGTAGGGATTCTCAACAAGGAACAAATGAATTCAGGAATGAAGTAATTCTTATTGCCAAATTGCAACACAAAAATTTGGTTCGACTTCTTGGATGTTGTGACAAGGGAGATGAAAAGTTATTGATCTATGAGTATTTGCCTAATAAAAGCTTAGATGCCACCCTTTTTGGTATATTCTAGCAACACACCAATTTTCATGTAACAACTCAACATATTTTTCTTACATTTGCTTTTGTCTTAAGATGATTCAAGAAAACATTTGTTGGATTGGGGGACACGGTTAAATATAATTAAAGGTATCGCAAGGGGGCTTCTTTATCTTCATGAAGATTCAAGACTGACCATAATTCACAGAGATCTCAAAGCAGGGAACGTTTTGCTAGATGCAGAGATGAAACCTAAAATAGCAGATTTTGGTATGGCAAGGATCTTCGGTGATAACCAGGAAAATGCGAACACCCAACGCGTCGTCGGAACATTGTAAGAACCAATAGCTCATATTACCCCATGATTATGTTCAATTCCCATTTGTGTAACTGTTGCGTATGTCAATAATCAAGCAGTGGCTACATGGCCCCTGAGTATGCAATGCACGGCATCATCTCTATCAAATCCGACATCTACAGTTTTGGCGTGTTACTACTGGAGATTGTAACTGGTATGAAGAGAAGCTCCACTAGTCACGCCATGGGCTTTCCAAGCCTCATAATCTACGTGAGTATATACATGCTTTCGCCGAAGTTCTCAATAAGGAAAATAGTTTTATAACACGAGATGTTTTTGTTTGTTTCAGTCGTGGAATATGTGGACAGATGGGAAGGCAGCGGAATTGGCTGACTCATCTATTATAGATACATGCCTACTAGATGAGGTGTTGCTTTGCATTCATGTAGCACTCTTGTGTGTCCAAGAAAACCCAAAAGACAGACCACACATGTCATTGGTTGTGTTCACCCTAGAGAATGGAAGCACTACACTCCCAACTCCTAGTCGGCCTGCATACTTTGTGGGACAGAGCACTGAGTTGGAGCAACTCAGAAACAATATTCAGAATTCCGTGAATACTTTAACTCTTACTGGTATAGAGGGTCGATGAAATACTTCATTACTTCTATATTTGTTGGACATTGTGTAAAGAAAGGCTTGTTCACGGTGGTCGTTGTTTGTAGCTTAGTGGTGGAGGGAAGTTGTTTGATCCCATCTACACGGGTTTGATCCATAAAGTTTTTGTTCTGCTGAATGATTCTTGTTCGTGCCCATGAAATATGTTCATAATAGAGGATGACCGAGTGTTAGTGTGCATGAAGTTTCTTTTTTCACGAACTCGTGATGGACGTGGAGAGCTGGTACTGGCACTCCAGAGGCCATCGCCACTGTGCAGCACGTCAGCGCCGCGCCCGTCGGTCTCGTCGTCGACGCGTTCGCCGTGGTCGGCGGTAACTCATCCAGTTCGCCGCCAGGCACGCGCTGCTGGCCGACCACTTCTCGTTTCCAGGACACTGCTTTCCCCCGCTAACACCAGCGTTTAGTTCTCGTGCAGGGGCTGCTACGTGGTCGTGGTGGAGATCGATCCCCGGAAGGTGGAGCTGGTGAAGCACAATGCCAGGATCTACGGCGTGGAGCATTTGATCGAGTTCGTCGTCGGCGATTTCTTCCACCTCACGCCTTACTTGAAGGTATACTTGTTCAGTTTTACGATGAACAAGACCACATTGAGTAGGTTAGTTAAATTTTGATAAATGGACATGCGAAACCAATGTATGCTTCCAACTATGATATGGCATGCTCAAGGTATGCACAGTTATAAGAAAAAAACACAAACCCATCTGTAAGACTGTAACTGTTAATTTTACAAACTCTTTTCACGCAATTAAGCTATGAGGCGCACCAGGATTCTACCTGCGTGGATTACAGAACTCGAGAACACTTTGTATGTCCAGCATATCGGAATCTGTACAAAGCCATTTTGATTTCTAAAGAAAAATCTACAATTGTTGGTAGCGTGGTACTTTTTAATTTAATCTATAAGCACTACAACTGCCCAAGTGACCTTGTTTTTTGAACTATATTATTACTACCAGTACTCCTTCACCAGCCTATTTTTTGTGATAAACTCCTTCACCAGCCGGACATTACTGACAGGAGTCCCAACAAAATAGGCATGTCCTCACACATTTAGTGATGTACTCCCTCCGTTCTGAATTATAAGATGTTCTAACTTTTTGTGAATCGTATGTATATAGACGCGTTTTAGTGTGTTTGTTCACTCATTTCAGTCCGTATGTAGTCCATATTAAAATGTCCAAAACATCATATAATTTGGAACGGAGGTAGTAGATCACTCCACCTTTAAATTTTTTGATGTTGATGCCTGATGTAATCTGAAAAAAACACAAATATAAACTTTGGATTCCTTGTCATGTCAACACCATTGGTTAATAAGAGTGGTACAATCAGAATGTTTAGTTGAGTACATTTTGGGACTACTGATCTACCTATTCTGCTATTAATACTCAACATTGTTGTCAGTCCATCTGCAAATAAACTGTAACGCCCTCGATGCGGCTATATCTCCCACGTGTCGAAGCATGACTTAGAGGCATAACCGCATTGAAAGCAATGTCGCAAGTGAGGTAATCTTCACACAACCCATGTAATACATAAGGGAAAGAGATACATAGTTGGCTTACAGTCGCCACTTCACACAATACATAAATAAACATCCATCATTCAGATTACACTCAAGGTCCGACTACGGAACCAAAATGAAAGAAGACTACCCCAAATGCTACACAGATCCCCGATCGTCCCAACTGGGCTCCACTACTGATCATCAGGAAAAGACACATAGTAACGACCACGTTCCTCGTCGAACTCCCACTTGAGCTCGGATGCGTCATCCGCACTGGCATCGTCGGCACCTGCAACTGTTTTTGGTAGAATCTGTGAGTCACGGGGACTCAGCAATCTCACACCCGCGAGGTCAAGACTATTTAAGCTTAAAAGTAGGATAGGGTTGTGAGGTGGAGCTGCAGCAAGCGACTAGCATATATGGTGGCTAACAACGCAAAAGAGAGCGAGAAGAGAAGCACAACACGGTCGTGAAGCTAGAAGTGATCAAGAAGTGATCCTAGAACAACCTACGCCAATCATAACTCCAACACCATGTTCACTTCCCGGACTCCGCCGAGAAGAGACCATCACGGTTACACACGCGGTTGATGTGTTTTAATTAAGGTCAACTTCGGGTTTTCTACAACCGGACATTAACAAATTCCCATCTGCCTCATAACCGCGGGCACGGCTTTCGAAAGATAATACCCTGCAGGGGTGTCCCAACTTAGCCCATTATAAGCTCTCACGGTCAACGAAGGGTATTCCTTCTACCGGGAAGACCTGACCAGTCTCGGAATCCCGGATTACAAGACATTTCGACAGTAATAAAACAAGACCAGCAAAGCCGCCCGAATGTGCCGACAAATCTCGATAGGAGCTGCACATATCTCGTTCTCAGGACACACCGGATGAGCAAGACGTCGGGTTGGCATAGACCCTGGTTGCCCAAGGGGCGCCGGACATCGCTCGGTTTGGACCAGCAATCGAAGGAGAACTGGCCCGGGGGTTAAAAATAAAGATGACCCTCGGGCTCGCGAAAACCCGGGGGAAAAAGGCATAGGTGGCAAATGGTAAAACCAAAGTTGGGCCTTGCTGGAGGAGTCTTATTCAAAGCGAACTGTCAAGGGGGTCCCATAAATCACCCAACCGTGTAAGGAACGCAAAATCAAGGAACATAACACCGGTATGACGGAAACTAGGGTGGCAAGAGTGGAACAAAACACCAGGCATAAGGCCGAGCCTTCCACCCTTTACCAAGTATATAGATGCATTAATTAAGATAAGAGATATTGTGATATCCCAACATAATCATGTTTCAACAAGGAACAAACTTCATCTTCACCTGCAACTAGCAACGCTATAAGAGGGGCTGAGCAAAGCGGTAACATAGCCAATCAACGGTTTGCTAGGAAATGATGGTTAGAGGTTTGACATGGCAATATGGGTGGCATGATATAGCAAGTGGTAGGTATTGCAGCATAGGCATAGCAAAAGAGCGAGCATCTAGTAAGCAAAGATAGAAGTGATTTCGAGGGTATGGTCATCTTGCCTGCAAGGTTCTCAGAGTTGTCGAAAGCTTGATCCTCGTAAGTGTTCTCAACAGGTTCCTCATTCACGTACTCGTCTCCCGGCTCTACCCAAAACAAGAACACAAGCAAAGGAACAACTATCAACCACGATGAAATGCGCAAGCAACATGATGCAAAACATGGCATGATATGCGAAATGTGGTATGCAATGCATATACGTGCTCCGGAAGGAAAAAGATGAACAAGGCATAATCTTGGCAAACCAAGTATGCCACTGGAAAAGTGAGGTGATTTCGGTTGAAATCGATATAAAGATCACCGGAATCGGATGCACGGTTTGCAAACGACAAGCAAAACAAGAATGACAAGATTCTGCCATTAACAGCATGATGCTACTTAGCAAGCAACAAGAAATTAAGCTACTGCACCCAAACATATCAGCAAAGCATATGGAAGTGAACTACTCAAGATGCTTGACAAAAGATGAACACTGAGCTACGGCTAAATCACACCATAACAGGTTCAAACAAGCATGGCAAAAGTGCAAAAGATAACAGGTTCACAGACTTGGTGAAAATACTATCATGCCAGAAATTAACATCAGGATGACATGTTTAGAGCAAGGAAACAACCTACTACAGGAACAGGACATAACAAAATATGGCATGGCATGAATCTACTCAAAGCATTGAACAAAAGTACCTTACTGACCATGAGCCAAAAAGGACCAGAAAATATAATAGCACCCATGTCAATTAAGCAAGTTTCGTTACAGTTTTCAGACTTGGCAGAAAACTGGACATGTCAAAAACAGATAACAAGTAGGCATGTTTACGAGCTCGATGCACTCACTACAGAGAATTTCATGATAAACTAAGCATACATACATCAAGAAGACATGACATAGAAGCTATACATGGCAAGAACAACATCATAGCATGTAAGGATCAACTACAACAAGCTTGGCAAAATCGAATAACATGTAAACAATCTGCCAGCAACATTTTTTAGCAAAAGTAGAGCTCGATTGACTCAAGCTATGGCACTCCATAATTACAAACAAAGGCATGGATGGATAGAGCAAATCCATATGTTCAAAACATCCTTACTGATCATGCTCAAAAGAGGCATAGATCTATCTGAAACAACATGAACACATGGCATAAAAATAACAGCAGGGAATAACTTAGTGAAATTACCAAGTCCCTGAAATCAGCAACAATATGATCCCTAGTTTGCATGCTTGTGCTAGTCACCACAAAGATCACAAAAATGCATGGCATACACCCCTGTAAAGATGGCATGGCATATTACAAAACACATGTAGAGCTCAATATCATAGGATGCACACATCAATCATGGCAAAATGACAAAAGTGCATCTACTGAAACAGATCTGAAACTAACATCACATAGCCCTCTTCCAACAGCATTTCGGGCATCAAGATGAGCTCAAATGAAAATGATGCAATGAGATGAAATGATGTACTCATCGAGGCGAACAATTTTACATATTACACGCACGAAACGGAGCAGTATGCATCAAGTTATGATGCGATGAACATGCAACAAAAATCGGACAGAAAAAGACTTGGGGGATTTCGGGGGGAGGAGAAAAGTCAACCTCCAAATCGGATCTGGGATCCGGCGTGGATCGAGGCGGGGCCGAGCCGGGGCGGCGGGGAGGAGCACGCCGGGGCGGAGGAGGTGGCCGGCGGGGATCGGAGGGGCGCGGGGGCGGCGCTGGCGGAGGTCGGAGGAGGCGGATCCGAGGGCGGCGCACGGCGGCGGGCAGCGGGGCACGGGAGCTCGGGCCCGGCGCGGCTCGGGCGGGCCGGCCTCGGGCCTCGCGGGCCCGCGGCGGCGCGCGGTGGCGCTTGCCACGTGGCGGCCCGGGAGAGGCTGGGAGCGGCGGCGCGGGGACGGGCGGACGTGTCCGGGCGGTGGTGGTTTCGTCCGGCTGCGTGAGAGGAGCGGGTCTAGGGTTAGGGTAGGAAGGGACCCGGGTTTTCGGAGGAGGGGCTGTATTTATAGGTAGAAGGAGATAGGAAGCTCCAAATTGAGCACGGTTTTCGGCCACGCGATCGTGATCGAACGGCGATGGACATGAGAGTGACTTAGATGGGTCATTGGGCTGTTTTGAAGGGGTTTTGGGCTGCAACCCAAAAGAGGCCTTCACGGTTACCCGGTTAACCGTTGGAGTATCAAACAACCTCCGAATGACCCGAAACTTGACAGGCGGTCTACCGGTGCTATACCAAGGCCGCTTGACAAACCTCGGTGCATTCCGAGAAAGTTTAATACCCGCTCACGGAAAAAGGTAAAAGGGGACGCCGGGGAACATAGGAGCGCCGGATTGCAAAACGGACAACGGGGAAAATGCTCGGATTCATGAAACGAACACGTATGCGAATGCGATGCACATGATGACATGACATAAAATGCATGACATGAACAAAATGCAAAAAGAAGGAAAACCCAACCACGGAGGGAATATCATATCACATTGCCGAAAATGGCAAGAGTTGGAGTTACAAATATGGCAAGTTACATCCGGAGTGTTACATAAACCAAAAAACAATTGTATACATAGGGTCTCTCCGCCCTAGGCCCTGGGCTGTATAGTAACTCCTATAAGGCTATTGTTCTCCATACAGTAAAATTTCCTGGTTCCTATCAGAATCGCTTGAGCCAGGGTGCTGGGACATCGTCAGTGCACGAGCCTTGAAGCAAATAAACAGCGAAAGTGAACCGAAATCTCGAAAGTCCTCTCACCGAGCCTTTTTCTAGCCATTGCTGGAGGTTATGGCAGCTGCCAGGACAAAACCGGCAATGGCTGGAGAAGTTTGATAAAGCGTGGCTGCCGGTTCTGATACCTCCAGTTCCTCACTCTTCCGAACAGATTTTGCATGTTATAAGGGTAAAACCAGGAGAGCTGAGTTAGCTGAAAAAACCCAGAAGGGGAGCATGGATCCTAAGTTCTAGAGGGTAGATATATAGGCGAATTGTTCTTCTCTAGATATCACAACCTTTGTGTAATGGAGGGGCTGGATGTGACTTCTTAAGGTACACATTATATTTTACAACTCCAAAGTTCCATGCTCCTGACTGGCTATTTCCCAGTTCAAAGTACACGTAATGGCAGTTGAGACTGGCTATTTCCCAGTTCAAAGTACACGTAATGATAGTAGAATGGAAACACATTATCCTTAGATTTTTAATATCCGCCTTTAGATCAGGCCAATCGTAATGAATTACTCCCTCCGTCCGGAAATACTTGTCATCAAAATGGATGAAAATGGATGTATCTACAACTAAAATACATCTAGATACATCCATTTCAATGACAAGTATTTCCGGACGGAGGGAGTATATCCTAAACGCACAGAATGAAGGTGGACCGACGTAGACAGCCGGAATGTCAACCCTGAGACTAGCCTACTATAATTGTAATAATGTTGCTTGTCTGGCCAAGGAGTCTTGTAAGACCACCAGAATCACATTTCGTGCCTGTACTGCAATTCTTCTGGCAGCATCGTCGAATGGATTGGTCAGCTCTCACCTGCTCCATCGCCGTCCTGATCATTCTGTTCCTGCCGCTGTGTGCGTCCGACGACCGGCTTGTCTCCGGCAAGCCGCTCTCCCCCGGCACCGTCTCGGATGGCGGTGACTTCGCATTTGGCTTCTTCCCCTCTTCTGGCTCAACGCCGTCCAACCTGTACATCGGCATCTGGTACAACGGCATTTCCGAGCTTACCGTGCTGTGGGTCGCTAACCGGGAAACCCCGGTCAGGAACACTACCTCCTCCGCGCCCACGCTCTCCCTCACCAAGACCTCCAATCTTGTTCTCTCTGATGGCGTTGGCAGTCGTGTTCTTTGGACGACTGGCGTGGTTGCTGCCTCGAGCTCCTATTCATCAGAGGCAGTGCTTCTGAAGACCGGTAACCTCATCATCCGGTCTTCCAACGGCACCGCGGTATGGCAGAGCTTCGACCACCCACCTGGCATGAAGATGCAGATCAGGTACAGGACACGTGCGGGTGGGCGCCTGATATCCTGGAAAGGCTCCGAAGACCCCTCGCCGGGGAGCTTCTCCTATGGCTGCGACCCGGCCACCATCATCCAGATGTTGCTCTCGGAGGGGTCACACCCGGTATACCAGGTCAAGAGTGAGTACCAATACCTGATGACCAACAACAGCGCCATCATGATATACCTCAGTGTCGTCAATAATGACGAGGAGACCTACGCAATATTTAGCGTCTCGGACGTTACCTGGCGCACCAGGCTCGTGCTAACCTACTCCGGCACGCTCCAGTTCCAGGGCTGGAACAACAGCTCCTCTGCGTGGGTAGTCTTTGGGCAGTGGCCACACCACGGATGCAACCTCTACGGCTACTGCGGCCCTTACGGCTACTGCGACGAGACGGTGTTGCGTGCCTCGATGGTTTTGAGCCGACAATCACAGAGGAGTGAAACAAGGGCAAGTTCTCAAAGGGGTGTTGACGGAAAGAGGCACTGCGTTGCGGCGATGGTTTCCTGGCCTTGCCGGGGATGAGGCCACCAGACAAGTTCGTGTTCGTCGGAGACACGTCGTTGGAGGAGTGTGCGGCGGCATGCCGCCGCAACTGCTCATGCGTGGCGTACGCGTATGCCAACCTGAGCAGTGGCATGGCTAGCGGAGGTATGCCAAGGTGCTTCTTCTGGGTTGGTGAGTTGGTTGACACCGGGAAGTTACACGCAGATCCCGCGAGCGACACGCTCTATCTGCGGCTTGCAGGCTTGGATGCAGTAGCTGGTACCACTTTATTACCTTGTATATACTTGTCTACACTAACTCTCTTTTTGTTTTAGATAGACAAGACACAGCGCAACTCGGGGACGCCCTTGGCTATGTATAATACTTTGTTTTTATATGCGCTGCACTGGTAAGAGGACAAGAAGGAGCACTACCGTGAAGATTGTACTGCCAGTCTTAGGAAGTAGTGTCCTGATACTCATGTGCATTTCCCTTGCATGCTTGAAATCCAAAGGTGCGTTTAGTTTACATTCCTCACCTTCCCGAAACATTCAAGTTTGTCTATGTATTGTACCCCCATTCCACGAAAGCTTTATAAACCCCATGAAGATGCAAATCCATGCTGGTAATGCGGTGATGGTAATTCCATACTCTTGATCCTGCGCTGGTTGGGTTCTATGAGTGACGACTTGAGTGTTCAACTAAGGGGCAAGTTCGGGGGGCTAATTGCATAGTACTATGTTATGTTTACTGGAGAATAAATGATCATGCCATTTTGTTTGAAAAAGGCAAGAACAGGACCCGGGGGAAGCACAAGAAGGCGCTATTGGATCGTTCAAGTGATCTTGACTTCCCATTTGTAAGATTTGAGGAGATTGCCCTAGCAACACATAATTTCTCTGAAACATGTATGATTGGATGGGGAGGCTTTGGCAAAGTTTATAGGGTAATTATTCAGCACTACATTGTTTTTATTCTAACTGATCTATTCACATGACACACTCAAATCTACATTTTCCCTTAAAATCTACAGGGCACACTAGGCGATCAGGAAATTGCTGTCAAACGGCTAAATAAGGATTCTAAACAAGGAACAAATGAATTCAGAAATGAAGTACTCCCTCTGTAAACTAATATAAGAGCGTTTAGAATACTAAAATAGTGATGTAAACGTTCTTATATTAGTTTACAGAGGGAGTAATACTTATTGCCAAACTTCAACACAGAAATTTGGTTCGACTTCTTGGATGCTGTGACAAGGGAGATGAAAAGTTGTTGATTTATGAGTATTTGTCTAATAGAAGCTTAGATGCAACCCTTTTTGGTATATTCTAGCAACACACTAGTTTTTAAAACATGTCAAAATTTTGTTTTCTAACATTTGCTTTTGTCTAAAGATGATTCAAGGAAATTGTTACTGGATTGGGGAACACGTTTAAATATAATCAAGGGTGTCGCCAGGGGGCTTCTTTATCTCCACCAAGATTCAAGGCCGACCATAATTCACAGAGATCTCAAAGCCTGAAATGTTTTGCTAGATGCACAGATGAAGCCCAAGATAGCAGATTTTGGTATGGCGAGGATCTTCAGTGATAACCAGGAAAACGCAAACACCCAACGTGTTGTTGGAACATAGTGAGTAACTGTTTGAACCAATAGCTCCAATTGATCTGCGATTATTTTCGAATCCCCATTTCAATAACTCTTGCAAGTCAAATAACCAAGCAGTGGCTACATGGCTCCTGAGTACGCAATGGAAGGCGTCATCTCTACCAAGTCCGACATGTATAGTTTTGGCGTGTTGCTATTGGAGATTGTAACCGGTATGAAGAGAAGCTCCTGTAGTCCCATGGGCTTTCCTAGCCTCATAGCTTACGTACGTACAACATGTTTTCAGTTTCTCAACTCTAAAAAGGTGCCCTATATTTCTAAAAGAAAATAGTCATGTAACACAAAAGAGATGATGTTTTTGTTTGTTTCAGTCATGGAATATGTGGAGGGACGGGAAGGCAGAGGAGTTGGCCGACCCATCTATCACAGAAACATGCTTGCCAGATGAGGTGTTGCTTTGCAATCATGTAGCACTCTTGTGTGTCCAAGAAAACCCAAAATACAGACCGCACATGTCATCAGTTGTGCTGGTGCTAGAGAATGGGAGCACTACACTGCCAGCTCCCGATCGGCCGGCATACTTTGCAGGATGGAGCACTGAACTGGAGCAACTCAGAAACAATATTCAGAATTCTGTGAATAGTTTAACTCTTACTGGTATAGAGGGTCGATGAAATGGTTCGGTACTTTTATATGTGTAGTGCGATGTGTTGGACATTACATTGTTTGTAGCTAGTGGTGAAGGGAGGTTGTTTGAGCCCTCCACGCCGGTTTGATGCATGGAGATTATTGTTCTACTGAATGTGCTCGTGTGTTTGTGTCGTGGTGGTGGTGAAAAAGACAATCTTAGTTCGCAAAAAATATGTATGCACTCTTTTACTGAGAACATCAAACACATAACACACCAAAAAAACATACTTTTTTTGCGGGAAAATTTCTAATCTATTCATCTTCAATCATGGCAGTAACATTAGAAATAAAAATTACATCCAGATCCGTAGACCACCTAGCGACGACTACAAACACCGAAGCGAGCTGAAGGGGCGCCGCCGTCATCGCCCCTCCATCGCCGGAGCCGGACACAACTTGTTGTAGTAGACAGTCGGGAAGTCGTCGTGCTAAGGCCCCATAGGACTAGCACCCCAGAACAGCAACCGCCGCCGATGAAAAATAACGTAGATCGGAAGGATCCAAACTGAAGGCACACGAACATAGACGAACAACGACGAGATCCGAGTAAATCCACCAAAGATAGATCTGCCGGAGACACACCTACACACGCTCACCAACGATGCTAGATGCACCGCCGGAACGGGGGCTAGGCGGGGAGACCTTTATTTCATCTTCAGGGAGCCGCCGTCGACTCGCCTTCCTGAGTAGGACACAAACCCTAGCAAGATTGAAAAAAACAACTAAAAACGGAGCCCTCCCGCCGGCCCTTGCCAGGATCCAGTGCGCCTCCATGGCCCTAGGGCCACCCGAGACGAGACGGACCTGCGCCGGCGCCGGCGAGAGGCACAAACCCTAACTTTCTTTCTTGGAGGAGGAGACCAAAAAAACATACTTAACATAATTATAAGGCATTTTTTACATTATATTGTAGTAATTTAAATTTGTGCTTGCTTGGTGAATCGCGACGCTACAAGCATTTTGTACCCCCATTAGATTTTCTGTTGAGGACAACTCATCTCTGAGAGCTCGATGGGACGTATGGAACAACAACGTCATCTTTCCAAGAGTCAGAGAGCTCGATGGGATTTATTAGAGGAACAATTGGTTATGCTGCACCAGGTTAGCCCAAGAATTTTGTATTTTCTATCTATTTACAAGCATTGTTTGTCTGCATTGCCCCTTTCATAAAGCATGTTGCTAAAAAGACGTATGTTATGCAGATGGAATTATTCTATACGCTCTCTGTTTTTATTTACTCTGCATATTAGACTTGGGACTGAAGTCAAGCTTCACAAAATTTGACCAAGTTTATAGAAATAAATATGACCGTTTAAAATAGCAAATCTATATAATGTGAAAGTATATTCAATAATGAATCTAATGGTATTGATTTGTTATTGTATATGTTCATAATCTTGTATATAACGTTGGCAAAGTTTATCTTTGACCAAAACTAATATGCTGAGTAAATAAAAACGGTGGGAGTACTTGAAAGAATGGCTTTTGGCTTTATCTATGATATCAATACTTACCTTATCGCCATTGTTGTTTGTCCTCGTGATTGACATGTTGGACGCCCTAATCCGTACTGCCGTCAGTAACCAGTTGTTCAGCCCCCTCGCTACGAACTTGCCATCCATCAGGGCGTCATTCTACGCAGATGATGTTGTCATGTTCATCAAGCCCTCGAGACATGAGATCACTGTAACCAAGGCCATTTTTGACACCTTTGCTGATGCAAGTGGGCTGACGACAAACTTTCAGAAGAGCAGTATATGCGGCATCCGCTGTGAGGAGATAGACATCGCTACACTTGCTGCCACCCTTCAATGCCCGGTTAAAGAGTTCCCGTGCACCTACTTGGGGATGCCGCTAGGTGTCACGAAGCTCAAAAGAATCCATTACCAGCCCATTTTTGACAAGCTGCATAAGAAGACCAAGGGGTGGAACAAGCTGCACATGTCGATTTCCGATCGGGTTGCTCTGATCAGATCGGTCCTATATGCTATCCCCACATTCCAGTTGTTGGCGATCGACCCAAATCCGTGGATGGTTAAGAAGATTGACAAGCTCTGCCGTGGGTTCCTCTGGGCCAACAAAGATGAAGCCCCTGGTGGGAAATGTCTGATAAATTGGAAGCAGGTATGCCTGCCTCGTGCCATGGGCGGCCTAGGCGTGCCTAGCCTGGGATACAAGAGCTTGGCCCTGAGATGTAGATGGCTTTGGTTATCTTGGATGGATCGATCCAAGCCATGGATTGGGCTTCCCCTGCCTGTCGACCGGACCGTGCGACAACTTTTCGAGGTGTCGGTGGACTTCTCAATTGGGGATGGCATGATCACACAATTCTGGACTGACCCATGGCTGCGGCGTCAAAGTCTATGCACAACTTACCCCGACCTTTTTGGCCAGTGCACCCTCCGACACATAACTATTGCTGCGGCTTTGCATAATGACAAGTGGATGAGACATTTCAAGGCCAACATGACTGCTGACGCGCTCCTGCAGTTCACAAACCTATGGCATGACCTTCAAGCAGTGCACCTCAGTCCAGATCAGCAGGACTCAATCTCATGGAGATGGACGGCCAATGGTATTTACAGCGCAGCCTATGTGAACAGAATTCTCTTTGCAGCAACCATCAAGCAAGACTTTGCCAAAATGGCCTGGAACTCCGAGGCCCCACCGAAGTGCCAGTTCTTCGTTTGGCTGGCGATTCAAGGACGTTGCCTTACGGCTGATAACCTTGCCAAGCGTGGCTGGCCACATAACCCAACATGTTCGTTATGCCAACAAACTCCAGAGCCAGAGACGGCGATGCACATATTGGCGAGCTGCCCATTTGCGCAAGGGTTGTGGCTTCGAGTGCTTGACTTGTTGATGATGCCGAGCGACATGGCGCCACTGCCCACAGATGATACCCTCCTGGGCTGGATGACACGCACTTCGGGTAGGCTCAGGAAGGACGCCAAAAAAACTTGGAGATCGATCAGTGCGCTCATTTGGTGGTCACTATGGAAGGAACGAAATGCCCGTGTCTTCAGCCAACAAGCCTCTACGATTGGTCAGGTTCTTTCCAACATACAGGAGGAAGCAAAGATTTGGATCGATGCTGGGAGACGTCGGGTGATAGCACTGATTGAAAAGCCAAGGGAGCCTGATTGAGGGTTAGTTTTGAAACAACAACACCACCACTATTCTATATTCCCCAACCCCAACCTCCGCCAATCTTTGTTTACTCTCTGGTTACCCATTTGTAACCTTTTACTCCTTCTAATCGCAATGAAAGCAGCCAAGCTGCATTTCGTCTAAAAAAATAAAATAAAAATAAAAATACTTACCTTATATTAATATCTACGCACTTTGTACTATGTTTTTGAAGAATGCCCTTTATAATTACCATCCACACCGGTTTGATGCATGAAGATTATCGTTCTACTGAATGTGCCCATGTGTTTGCGTCGTGGTGGTGGTGAAATAAGACAATCTTATTAGTTAGCAAAAATATGTATGCATTCTTTTACTGAGAACATCAAACACAAAATATACCAAAAAATACTTAATATAACTATAAGGCATTATTTACATTATATCATAGTAATTTGAATTTGTGTTTGCTTGGTGAATCGCGACGCTTGTCCTTGTGCTGCTGCGTTGGTGCATATCCTCATAGTCGTGTCACCAAATTAAGCCGACGAAGTGGGATTACGCGGCCCGACCCCAAACCCCTTCCTCAACCCTCGAGGGCGAGACACCTGAGAGGCCAATGTCCCCGGAGCTAGAGGCTGAGCAGCCATGGCTTGAGCCTTGAGCAGCACGCCGCCAATGTCGATGCTGCGGGGGAGAGGGCTAGTACCAGGTCCACGACCTGCTGACACAGTACCTTCATCCGATACTATGAAGGCGTGCACAAATCTCAACCAGGAGAAATCAGATGCTTAGGTTATCGACTTCGACATAAGAAAAATAAAATCTAAACGACTAAGATTTAGTAAAAATATATTATATATGTTATTAAAATCATGCCATACGATTCTTCCACATACACTGAGTTATGCTACATTCTTATTTTCATGGCTGAGATTTCAGAAGTAAAGATACAGGAACGTGGGTACTAAAAAAGATACAGGAACGTGGCAACGCCCATAAGATGTTGTGCCCGAACAAAGGCAAAGCAGCACGGTCGGCTTACACCAGCTAGAAAACACGAGTGACGCCACCAATGATGTCATCAAGCTAATTTTTTTTGAAGGGGTCATCAAGCTAATTTGAATGAGTACACATGTAGGTTGATGACGTCACCCATGCCAACTAGGCAAATTGGCTGAGGTGCAACCAACTAATTATTAGATTCTATATAAAAAATAGAGATAATAGAAAATTAGCATTTTCAGTATAAAATAATTTCAGCATGTATTCCAAAAATATCTATATTGACGTGCAACCGCACAATTAGTAGATTTTACATCTAAAATTGGAAATGAAAGAAATTTAGTAGCTTTATTTGTGTAATAGAAATTCAGCATGTATTCCATAAATATCTAATCTTTTTAGAAAATATTTATATTTTCAGATTAGATCAGTATGAATTTCACAAACATATACTATTTTTTAAGATAAAATAATGAACTAAACATGCATGAACATGAAATCATGGTAACCCTTATTCAATTGTGACTCTGAATCGGATCAGAGCTCCGGTGATAGGATTGTAAATCATAGAATCTCAACTATCAAATTGTAGAAACATAGATTCAACTAAGCATGACGTAGAATGGGTTAGTTTGGATAATAAAAGTTATAGAATCGTATAAATGGAATCATGATTTGGACTATCCTGGCGTCTATATCTTCACTGTCCCGGCAATGATAAGATCCCCTTTCCAAGTGGTATTGTCCCCAGTGAGGGGCATTCCTGGCATGGTGGTGAAACTCGACGACGGTGGATTGTGGATCAGATTGCAAACTTCCTCTCATGTCCAGGGTAGTTGTTTCAAGTTTATGGGCTAAGTTGTATTTTGCCTTTCTTTGGTGTCCTTTTTGCAGTTGTACAAATTACAAAGCTTAATGATATTGTTCCATATTCTTGTGGGCCCGTCTCCTATTAAAAAACCTAAATCTGACAATCCGATGTCAGACTTTTAGCCATTCAAATGCTCCCAGGCATGTGGGATCCCGCACGAGAATCCTAAAGCGTTCGCTCCCATACACCCCTCCAAGCGAACAGAGAGCTGACGATGTTAAACGGTTCTCTCAGGATGACAATCCGAGCGAACACATTCGGGATGACAATTTTTGTTTTTAGAGCATGGTAATTTCCACCTTTTTCCATTGATATAGCATGTCAATTTCCTTGAGACAACATGACAAATCCTAAGCATGACGGTTTTCATCATTTTCTTTTTTTAGGCCGTCAATTCTCTATGCTGCAATCATGGTAAATATGTGAAAACACGTGGTAATTACTCTGCTGCAGCATGACAATTTTCAGACATATTTACAGTATGACAGTTTTTAGTTTGGAATATGACAAATCCTTATACAATATTATGATAAATTCCTGTTTTCGCATGGCAATTCATAAGCATTCGTTCGGAGTTAATATTTTTTTTATAGAATGAATGATCTTCTTGAGACCTGAGAGAACGTCGGTGCGATACTAAAAAATAAATAAGACTAACCCAAGGGCTAACTCTCATTGGCATTTTTTATAGGAGAAATTCCGCGAGCACCGCGCGTCAGTGCGATATTCAGGTAAAAAGGAAACCTGCCCGTATGAACTGGCTAATTTTTTTAAAATAATACAATTTTTTATTAAATTTCAGAAATATTATGGCATAATTATATTTTTCAAAATAATACCCATTCGGCCTACTGCTGGCCGATTGGATCCAGTCGACCTACTGCGGGCCGATTGGACCCCAGTCGGCCCACTACCGGCCGATTGGATCCAGTCGGCGCCCACTGTTGGCCGATTGGCGCCTAGTCTGCCATCTTTAGGCCGACAGGTGCATGCACCCATTTATCTGTTGAATAAGTATTTGAAAAAAGTTGAAGAAGTATTTAAAAAAATGTTGGTCATGCATATAAAAATGTTGATCAAGCATTTGAAAAAACAAATTGAACAAGTATTTGAAAAATGTTGAAAAAATATTTTTTTGAGACATGTTGAAAAAATATTTGAAACTGTTGAATAGGTATTTGAAAAATCTTGAAGAAGTATTTTCAAAAATGTTGATCATGTATATAAAATTTTTAATCAAGCATTTGCAAAAAATGTTGAACAAGTATTTGAAAAAATATTGGACAAGTATTTGAAAAAATATTGATCATGTATATAAAAATGTTGAACAAGTATTTGTAAAAATGTTGATCATGTATATAAAAATGTTAAAAAAGTGTTTGAAAAAATATTAAACAGGTATTTAAAAAAAACTGAACAAGTATTTGAAAAAATGTTTAACGTATGTATAATATACATGATCAAAAAATTTATATTGATCAACATTTTTATATATGTGATGAACATTTTTATATACATGATCAACATTTTTACAAATACTTGTTCAATATTTTTGCATACATGATAAATATTTTTTTCAAATACTTGTTTAACATTTTTTTCAAATACTTGTTTAACATTTGTTGCAAATGCTTGATTAACATTTTTATATACATGATCAACATTTCTGAAAATGCTTCTTCAACATTTTTCAAATACCTATTCAACAGTTTCAAATATTTTTCAAATACTTGTACAATTTTTTTTTCAAATGCTTGATTAACATTTTTATATGCATGATCAACATTTTTTAAATACTTCTTCAACATTTTTCAAATACTTATTCAACAAATAAATGGGTGCATGCATCTATCGGCCTAGAGGAAGCAGACTGGACGTCCAATCGGCCGGCAGTGGGCCGACTAGGGTCCAATCGGCCATCAGTAGGCCGACTGGGTATTATTTTTGAAAAATATAATTATGCTGTAATATTTCTGAAATTTAATAAAAAATTGTATTATTTAAAAAAAATAGCCTATTTAGCATCATAGAATGACACTTAACTCAACATAGTTTGTTATCAACTTAAATTTTGTTTGTCACCACAACACGTTCACCGAGTTTCATGTCTAATTAGTTAAGTTCGCCCTCGAAGCAGCAAATGTAAACCTCGGGCTAAATAAACTCACCATGGAAAGCTACAAATCGTGAAACTTTATAGTCTTCCCAAGCATGGCCTTACAAGTTATGCTAATTGATATTTTCTAGCACCACGGATTTTTGAGACTTTTCCAAGAGTGTATAGATGTGAAAATTTGAGATCGGCCTTCTAGGGCATACATGATAAGAATCTTTTTAGATTCCAGTTCTTTTGCCAAACTAAGAAAGATCCTAGTCAGTAATCCTAGCCGTTTACTTCTTGTTGGAGACGAAGAAGCACGGGGAGAAACAATTTTGCACATATTTTTCTTCTAGCGGCTATTACATCAATCGGTCCAGGTAACCACTTGAGCATGAACTTAACTTAAAACAAAGATCTTTCACTTTTTGCGTGAATTGAAGCAACAAACCTTTAGCTATTCTTGTAGCACAAATGTCAATCAGAGGATTGATGGTGGAAACAGACCAGCACAAGAAAATTATAGGTTCTCAGTGTACATTGGCCGGCGCCGGTGATACAAATACACATTCAACAATAGCTAGCATATGGTACAGTTGAAGCAACGGCTGATGTTGAACCTACACATGGCAGGAAGGACCGCCCTTCTCAAGTTCTCATTCACTGTATCAAAAGAGCAATAAGGGAGTTGGTTAGCACAATTGCCACATTGCCAGCATGCCAAGAAAACGCACAACTCATGTGAAATTTGGACTTGGATTCACAATATTTATTTTTTATGTGCTTCTTGAACTTGAAAATTCTGAGAAATGTCTGCAACGTGCATGCGGGATACTTTAGTTTCTGGGTGGAGCAACTTGAAAATGATATCATGAGCTAACTGATATGGGCCACAAGTTAGTAATAGGGTATGTTATGCATGAGTTATGCCATTTAATTCATACTGCTATGATCCTTTTTGAGGACTTGATACATTGCTCAAACTATCACATTACAATGAATGGGCATGTGGGACATGCATGTGTGTCAATTTCGTTTCAAATGATTAATCAGATAATTTTCCAGTTGTTTTGTTACAACCTACCCCTAGACCAGGGGCTATCAGTTGACCCCCTCCCCCCCCCCCCCCAACACACACACACAGTTACATATGTTTTTTTTGTCACAACAGCCTAAAACACATGGATTGGTGTGATTTCTTCTATACAATGGGGTTATTTGGATACAAAGTTTAAAATCAGTTTTCCTAAACACATTTAAGGTTGTAACTAACTAAAAATTTGACAATAGTCTTATTTTGGATGTTGTATCATTATTTGAGTAAAATAAAGCTGCCATGGCAATTGAAAAAAACTTAAATAAAAATTAGTTTTTCTAAAATTGAAATAATGGAGCTTCTGGAAAAACGCCGATTAGATTTTTTTCTATAGAAAAGGCTTAGCGTATTTCTTACGCATCGGTCAAACATGTTTTACTAGTTTCCTCATCTAAACAAGAGTATGTCCGTACTTTATCTCTAACAGAATTACTATCAAAAACTGGTTTTCCAAAAAAATCTTACTAAAATGTGTATTGTTAAAGCTAGACATTAATGTTATGGTTTTCATTTGGTTTTCCTTGATTAATTGAGAATGTTAGGGTTTTTTATCCGGTTTTCCTTATAAACCGAACCATCTGCGTTCTTCTTATTAATGAACTACAGGACCCTCTGCCCTAGCGGCGAGGTTTTCTCAAACAAACAAAAAACTAGACGTTAATTTCCTTTATCCAAAAGCCATTTTGCACTTTTTGTCTTTACTTTTTATACTCTTCCCGATCCATATTACTTTGTTGCAGCTTTAGTACAACTTTAGTCCGAGGGAGTAACAAGTTTGATGAAATTTTCACAAAAGAAAAACTGGTTTACATGGAAGCATATGTCTTCAAATGATACGCAAAGTGACTAAACTCAAATGAGCGACGTGTTGCTGAGGCTCACTTTACGATTGTCGTCGACATGCATCCACACAAAAGAAAAGCTAGTATGTGTAGACAATTTCTGCACGGATTAGTTCATTACCAGCGGGCTCGTAGTTGCAACTTATGAAGACGCCGCGACCGTCGTTGCAGACGGCACGGGCGCAGCCGATCTTTGTCGACTCCGGCCACACGACCTGAACGTACTCTCTCGCCGCCGGTGCCGTCCACGCATCCAACGCGTCGCCCGCGTTCCACGCCTTCTCGGGCGGGCCACGGAACAGATTCTCGCCATACCTGTGGTGGCGGGGTCCGTCGTCGTAGCCGGAGCCGTCCGGGCTACGTAGCCCACAGCCGCGCTCAGTGCGCTTCCCCGCTTCCCGCGCCACCTCGTCGTCCCACGCCACCGGTCTTGCGCCGGCCGCCCCGCGAGCGGCGTTGTGGAGCCTGACGTAGTCCTCCGGGGAGTTCTGGGCGAGCACGGCGGCCAGGCCCGCGGCGGAGATGGCCATGGCGATGGCTAGCTTCTGTGTTGCCATGATGACGACCCTACCCCAGGTCGCCAGACACACTATTGTAACTGACTGACCTGTGTGATTGTGTCTTTGCAGATTAACTGAGGTCTTCCTCGAGCTTTGATATCGATCGAGCTAACAGGCACGGCTTACCAACTTTGTATAGGCCCCGATCGACGTAGAAAACACTTTGATTAAGCCTCCACTTGGGCTGCTTGCTCAAACTATAAATATCTCTTCTTGAACTTAGAGGACTTGACCTTGGTTTAGCAACTGGTCATTCAAATTAAGAAGAAGCGGACAAGAAACTACCAGTCTGCCACATGCATCGTTCATCCCTTCGGGTACACTAGGCCCCTTTTTTTAGAAGAGTACACTAGGCCTCATGTGCAAACAAACTTGAAACCTGAGTATATCATGACTAGCTAGGGTCAAGCGCTACCATGATGCAAAGATTAAATTTGTTACCGTAAAATAATCAGAAACATCCAAAATGCTAGTGGCAAACTAAGAAAAAAGAACCCATTCAATCAAAAACTGCGCAATACTTTGTCTTGCACACATACCAAGGTTTGAAACGACTAGACTACCCACAATACTTGTCTTTGAGATTTTATCAATTCATGCACTATATTTGGCTGTATAAGCGCCAAATAGGATATACCCTTTGCCTGAGGTAGGGCTTGGCACCGTTTTCTCCATTGGATCTTTTCAGGGATTAGTTTCTTACGGTAGGGAAGGGTTTCTTCGGGTTTTTACACTTTTATTCTACTTTTCTTGGTTTTGTTTCATTTACATTTTCCTTCTCCATTTTTCTTTTTCTAATTTTTAAAAACATGTAACAACTTTTTTGACTAAATACATTAACACATTTTTAAAATGTGAGATTTTTCAGTTACATGAACTAATAGAAAATGGTAAATACTTTCTAGAATTACAAGAAAATTTTCTTGTGCTTTTCATTGTTTGCATTTCAATTTCCTTTTACTATTTTTCAGTTATTGGTTTCATTTTTTCATTTTTGAATTTTCCTTAATGTTTCTTTCTTAGAAAAATATAATTTCATTTGAAAATACGTGAACATTTTTTTATATATGATGAACACCTTTTTAAGTAGATAAACCCTTTTTAATACATGATGATTTTTTTTCAATACATGCTGATCATTTACTGGATCCACAATGACATTTTATTTTTTATTACATGATCAGTATTTTTAAATACACAGTTACATTTTTTAATAGACACTGAGCATTTTCTAGATACACGGTGAATATTTCAATACACCATGAACACTTTTTATACACACAACACACGTTGGACAACTTTTGAATATACGATGACCATTTTTGGATTACACAATGTGTATTTTTTGAACATTTTTGGATTTCATGGTGAATATTTTTCGAAATACACGATGTATATTTTTAAATACATGATGAATATTTTCATACATGATGGACAATTTTTAATACATGATGTGCATTTTTAAATACATGATGAACGTTTTGAATACACGATGAATTGTTTCGGTGCACTGTGGACAATTTTCTAGCTATACTTAGAAAATTTTGTAATACCCTGATGAATATATTTTAATACAAAATGACTATTTTAGTAAGGTATGAAATAATTTTCACACACACACACACACACACACACACACACACACACACACACACACACACACACACACACACACACACACACACACACACACACACACACACACACACACACACACACACACACACACACATATATATATATATATATATATATATATATATAGGTAAATTATGTGGGGCACCTAGGTGCCTGGGCTCCTTGTTTAGATCCAACCCGTTAACACATTTTCTACATATAAACAATCACTAGTGCCTTCCAAATAATTTACTTTCCATTTTGTGCTTGCATGAACTAGTACTCACGACCATTGATTGCATATTGATTTCCAAAACAAATGCATGCGATTGATTGCCTCATAAAGGATTTATTTTATTAAGAATTTTACTATAGTCCTGTTAAAATACTCTGAACACTCGTACATGGGTACATATGTATCAAATAGTTTATTTTAGACTTTTGATACCTACAAATGTATTCAATATATTTTAAAGTGTATATACAGAAATCCCCACAAAAAATAGTGCATACTCAAGATATTTCTCTGTATGTATATACCTTGATGTGAATTTTTTGTATATACCCATACATGTCAGATTTTTAATAGGTGGTACATGTACCTAAGATACCCACGTGTACATATTATCAGACTGAGATATTATAGTTGGTGCGTATTATACCTAATATTACGGTCTAATAACAAATATCCATGTGTACATATTATTAGATCGTGATAAAAATATACGTGTTGGTGCTATACTCAATGAAAATACATAGAACTAATGTATTATACCTAATGAAAATATACACATACCCGGGGCCATTATATTGAATAAAAATACACACATACTAGAAGTATTATACCTAATGAGAATATACATATACCCGGGGTATTATATGTACTGAAAATGTAAACATAGCCGAGGTATTATAACTAATAAAAATTGGATATACCTACGTTATTCTAAACAAAACGAAGGTTGAATACCCAACCGTTATATCTGTTGGTGCATACTGAAGTCCCTGAAAAAACTCAAAATATTTATGTGTATGTACATACCTCGATGTGAAATTTATTGATATATACCCTAAATGAAAACTACCTTTTGATAGGTGGATACATGTACATAAACTAAATACCTCGACATATTATACATACATTACAATAAATATGAAAAACTATACAACATTACCCGATACAGATATTTGAGTAATATACTTTTACCATTCTATTTTTGAAGTGTTTTGCCTATAACATAGTACACGTACATGCACTATAATTTGGTAACTTTTATGCATTGATGAGTATCTATTAGCAGTTTCCATGCATGCACGCATGCTTGCCATTACTATTGATTACTGCCATATATATATCCATAACGGGTTTACCCACTAGTACTTGAATCAACGGTAGCAAGTCACCATCTAACGGCTAGGGGCAAGGTGCCCAGGCACCTAGGTGTCCCAAATGGCCGTCCTAGAAGAGAAAAAACAAAAAGGTAAAAGCAACAGCAAGTTGTATGTCTTCTCTAGGGAACCATCGAATTGTGCGTAGGCTGCACAAAATACGTGCAATCAGGTAGGATAATGGGCAAGCCCGTTGACCTGAACGTGGGTTAGCATCCTAGTTCGCACAAAGTGAGATATAGACGTTCCCAAAATTGTGCTTGGATCGCCATATCTGTAATAGTTTTTCTGGTAGGTTCCGGTCCACTGCATTCAAAAAAGATTACACATCACAGAAGATATAGATAAATAAATTGATCCAAGTGCATTGCTAATGGATACAATAATGTTTAATGAAACAAACCCAATAATGGAGTGGTTGAATGAGGATGAAGAGAATCCAATCATGGATGGAGCTGATGTTGCTCATGTTATTATTGAGAAAATAAGGCATCTCAACTCAAGCAGCAAAGCTTCCTATGTTGGTACAAAGGGTAATAGAAAGAAAAGAAATATGATGGTGATGAAGAGAATGAGTATGTAAACATTGAGAGTGAGGATGATGACGAAGAGAATGAAAATGTTTATAATGAGAGTGAGGATAATGATGGGGTGTGTGAGGATGATGAAGATGATCCATTAATGCAAGATCAGCAACATGCAAAATGCAAGTGTTCAAGGAGACACAAATTCAAGTGGAAAAGGAGACACCACCAAGCAATGGCAATTTGGAGACCCATAGATCTGGACGGCTAGTTAAGAAGACCAAGGACGTCAACAGCCTCTACCATGTTCTTTCCGTGAAAAGAAAATAATATAATTAACAAAATCTTCTTGTAAGTCTCTTCTGTTTGATGTTTATGATTCATGATGATAACTTAGAAAATTCTAGTTACTTGGATCTGCTAGTTCATAGGTTAATTAGAGCTTGTTATATATGTTCTAAGGGGTTGTTCTTTAACTAGCTTGTTGTACATTAGTTTATTGTTTAAGCAGTTGTTTGTTTTGCTACTCTATATGCATGAAGGCCTCATTTGGCTAAGTAAAAAGGAAAGTAACTAATTTTCTAGTCCCATATCACAAGTCCATATACACTGTTGGACTAACATAAACAAGATAGGACCTCTTTTGCCCCCTCCTGTTGGTAAAATAGTATGGAGAAATCAACAACTATATGCTTTCCCAAACTCAAAACTATATCTCTAGTAATCCAACATATGCAAACCCTTTCTCAAGCAATCTGATCTAACTCAAGCCCTTTCATTTTATTTTTTGCATGTTTCCTTTCTTTATGAAAGTTTGCTTTGATATTAATATGTCCAAAAAATTTAGTTTTAAACTAGATAAGAAATCTTGTAGTATAATATTGTTTTAAGTCGTAAACACATACTAGACACAATTCTAAGAATTGAAGTATATATATTGTTTTAAAACGAGGTGAGTTGGGAAACTCTAGTTTGCGCTTATGCACACTGCATACAATATTTGTATTTAAGTGATACCTAGTTGTTCTGATGCTAGTTGGAGCTTGGAGCTTCATGCTAGTTGGAACCTAGAAGCTTGGAGCTTTTTCAATGGAACAATACCTCCCTATGTCCATGCTTTAATGGTTTTCTTTTGGAGCCGTGGTTTCAATGTGATGCTTTGATGGTTGTCTGTTGGAGTTGTTGTTTCTGTGTGTAATCCTTTAAAGTCTATTGGTTGTATTGAAGTATTTAAAATTTGAACTGCCCGGTGATGGTTTGGAATTGAGGTTGGACTAATAAGGTTATGTTGGAGGCCATCATTAAGGTTTGAGGCCATCATTAAGGTTGTACTGTCAAGTTTAGAACTAATGTGTGACGGTTATGTTGGACCGATGTAGTTTTTTAATCCCTAAAGCTAATTTGCTAAAGATTATATGATTAGTCCTGAGGTTTGTTGGGATGATATATTTATGCTCTATTTGATTTCGAATTTTGTTCAATTTTTTTGTCAAATTTTGTTCAAATTTCAGCCAAATTTTGTTCAAAAATTCAAAACTTGTTTTTAGCAAATTTTTTCAATATTTTGCTGAAATATTTGAAATGGCCAAAATTCAGCCATCTAGGCCAGGGGCGAAAAGAGAACGCAAACCGACGATCAAAACTTTGATCTGCTCTGAACATGCAGGTCTAGGGTTTGGAACCATGAAAGCTTCATATTATTTTTGTAATGTTAAAAATTTGGCGTCGGATTTTTAACCATGGCAAATATGACGTTTTTATGGAAAATTACATTGTTGGGAGCATGCAACTTCCTTCAACAATCATGGCAAATCTGGTCATCCTCGGGTTTTTGCCAACATAATTTGTTATTAAAAAATCTTATTTCCCATGGTTATAAATCTAACAACTGATTTGTGGGAATCCTTTATTTTTATTTGAACTTATGTCTGCTGTAGAAAAATTTGCCAAAAAATAGAAGTTGTGAGAATCAAACATGGATTTACGAAAACTAGAAGACACCGCCCGTTGGTGTGGGAAGCGATTGCGATTTGAATGTACGAAACATGAATAATTGAATTAATAATATATGAACTTAAAACTAAAAATACATATTATAATTGAATAAATAATATACGAACTAAAACTAAAAATATGTATTATATACTATATTTCATTATTGTGTAATCAAAAAATATTTTAAATATAAGTGGCATAATATAATAGAAAAAAATCCCATGCATGTTGAGCAGACCTTCGATGAGGTGGCATGTGTGTTGAGGTGCGACGTGTGCATTGAATCAATTAATAATGGAGAACCTTTTCTGATGCATGTTGTGGTGGGCTTTTGATGAGGTGGCATGTGTGCATGTTAAGATAATTGAGGTAGTGGTGATGAACTATTTAGGTATATAAGATGCATGTAAGAAAAACTTGCGTTATACTCCCTCCGTCTTATCAAAGAAATGGATGTATCTTTTTTTGAGAATAAAAAATGAATGTATCTAGACATACTTAGTTTTACGTACATCAAATTTTCACCATTTCTCTGACAAGTATTTTCGAAACTACCAATGAACTCGATCCGTATGAGACTTGGGTTGAATTACACGTATGCTTGTATGCCGCAAGCAGTATTTCCAAGTTGGGGGAGGGTCGATCACGGGAGCGACTAACAGTCAGTCGACTGAAATTATAATTTGGATCAATCAGTTTTTCTTAGGACAGAGAATAAACTTTTTTGTTAACTTTCGGGGTCACCAAACGTCCAAACGTGCTGCCCAAAGCCCCAAACTCATGGGTACAGCAGCTGGCAAAGCATTCAGCCAAACCTGCCAGGGCCTAGTGCGATCAGCACCAAAGGCTGCACATTCATGGGCTATTTACTACGGTCTCTTCCTATGACAGTACAAAAAGGCAACATCGTCACTGAATTTCAGTCTATAGAAAGTTTTGATCTCATGATAGATTACTCCTTTTGGATCAGAAGAAAGTCAGGCCTTGGATAGAAGGCCACACACCAGGTTTTGACTGTCCTATACTATTGTACTAAAATAAAAGTAAAACAAAATAAAATAAAATGAAAACTAAAATAACAAAATAATGACAGAAATTGCACATAATTTACAAATAAATTGTGTTTTTAATAATACTAGGCATATAGTAGTGTAGTTCAGCAAGAATTTTTTTATAAGGAGGAATAAACTAAGATCAGTGGTATTTTCGTTCAAGAAGGAAAAAATGAAATAAAAAATCGAACAAAATCAAAATATGAAGATTTCTAAGGAATAATGAATTAGTGACATTAGTATTACCCTTTAAGAAGAAAGAAAATGAAGATAAAATAATATGGACAAAATTTCCACACATTTTACAAATTAATTGCGATCTTTTATAATATGCAAGAATAAATGTATAATAGTGGAACTTAAAAAAAAAAGGTTCCTAAGAGGGAATGACTTGGTTGCGTCGGTATTACTCTTAAAGAAGAAGGAATATGAAATAAAAACTTAAGCCAAATCAAAATAATGAAGTTTTCTAAGGGAGAATGAATTAGTGGCATAGGTATTACCCTTTTAGAAGGCTAGAAATGAAATAAAAACTAAAATAAAATCAAAATATAAAGTTTTCTAAGGGAGTATGAACTAGTCGCATTGGTATTACCCGTTAAGAAGAAGAAAACCAGACAAAAGACATAGAAATTGCACTTTTTATAATATGCAAGAATAAGCATATAATAGTGGAATTTTGCAACAAAAAAGTTTTTTAACAAGGAATGGGTTAGTAGCATTGTATTATCCTTAAAGAAGAAAGAAAATGAAATAAAAAATAAAACAAAATCAAACTATAAGTTTTATAAGGAAGAAAATGAAAACAAAGCTAAAATAAATAATGAAAAACTTGCAGACAATTTACAGATAAATTTTTATTGACACACATATTGTATAGTATTTGCATGTATACATATACACGGAAAAAATGAAGTTGTCTAAAAATGAATGAATTATTGGTGTTTGTATTACCTCTTAAGAGAACATGATGAAAATAAAAAAAATGAAAAAATTGCACACATTTTACAAAAAAATAGTGTTTTTATAATACGAAAGAATAACCATATAATAGTGGAACGATATTGGTATTACCATTAGAAAGGAAAATGAAAACAAAATTAAAATGAAAACAAATAATGAATTTATCTAGGGAAGAATAAAACCCTTTAAGTAGAAAGAAAATAAAAATCAAAAACTATATAATGAAATTTTCTAGGGAAGATTGAAACCCTTTAAGAAGAAAGAAAATAAAAAAAATAAAAAACAAAACAATGAAGTTTTCTAAGGTAAAATGATTCCCTTTAAGAAGAAACAAAAGAAAAACAAAAAAACAAAAACAAAACAATGAAGTTTTCTATGGAAGAATGAAACCCTTTAAGAAGAAAGAAAAGAAATACTGAAATAAAAACAAAATAATGAAGTTTTCTATGGAAGAATGAAACCCTTTAAGAAAAAAAAATACTAAAACAAACTAATGAAGTTTTCGATGTAAGAATAAAATCCTTTAAGAAGAAAGAAAATATAAAAAGAAAAACAAAAACAAAGTAATGAAGTTTTCTAGGTGAAAATGAAACTCTTTAAGAAGAAAGAAAATAAAAAAATAACTAGCACACAAGTATGCGCTGAATTTGCACTTTTGAAAATATGCAAAAAATAAGCATATACAGTGCAATTTTTGCTCTCTACCATAATTTACACACATGGTGTATCAAACATGCATGTATACTTACTAAATATAATAAAACAAATAAAGTTTTATAAGAGAGAGTAAATTAGTGACATTGGTATTACTCTTAAGAAGAAAGAAAAATAAAGAAAAACTTGCACACAACTTTATAGTGAAATTGCACTTTTCATAATATGTAGCGAATACACTTATAATAATGCAACATTAGCAGTCTAGTAGAATTTACACACATATTGTATAGTACTTTAGTGCATACATACACATAATAATAGACAAATGTATTTAATTAGCAAAAAAATAGCACAAAACAATTAGCATTGGCTTTACCCTTAAAAGGATAAAGAAAATGAAAAAAATTCACACAATTAGCACAAAAATGCACTTTTTATAATATGTAGAACAAATATATAAGAGTGAAGTTTCCATACTATAATGTAATTTGTACATGTAGTACTTTTTTTGCGGAAAAACTTCCAATCTATTCATCTTCAATAATGGCAGTACAACGAATACCAGAAATAAAAATTACATCCAGATTTGTAGACCACCTAGCGACGACTACAAGCACCGAAGCGAGCCGAAGGCGCGCCGCCGTCATCGCCCCTCCATCGCCGGAGCCGGGCATAACTTATTGTAGTAGACAGCCGGGAAGTCGTCGTGCTAAGGCCCCATAGGACCAGCACCCCAGAACAGCAACCACGGCCGATGAAAAATAACGTAGATCGTAAGGATCCAAACCGAAGACACACGAACGTAGACGAACAACGACGAGATCCGAGCAAATCTACCAAAGATAGATCTGCCGGAGACACACCTCCACACGCCCACCAATGATGCTAGACGCACCGCCGGAACGGGGACTAGGAGGGGAGACCTTTATTCCATCTTTAGGGAGCCGCCGCCGTCTCGCCTTCCTGAGTAGGACACAATGAGGGAGTCCTGGATTAGGGGGTCCTCGGACAGCCGGACTATATTCTTGGACCGGACTGTTGGACTATGAAAATACAAGATTGAAGACTTCGACCTGTGTCCGGATGGGACTCTCCTTGGTGTGGAAGGCAAGCTTGGCAATACGGATATGTAGATCTCCTCCCTTGTAATCGACTCTGTGTAACCCTAGCCCCCCCGGTGTCTATATAAACCGGAGGGTTTGTCCGTAGGACAACAACAATCATACCATAGGCTAGCTTCTAGGGTTTAGCCTCTACGATCTCGTGGTAGATCAACTCTTGTAATACTCATATCATCAAGATCAATCAAGCAGGAAGTGGGGTATTACCTCCATCGAGAGGGCCCGAACCTGGGTAAACATTGTGTCCCCTGCCTCCTATTACCATCCGCCTTAGACGCACAGTTCGGGACCCCCTACCCGAGATTCACCGGTTTTGACACCGACATTGGTGCTTTCATTGAGAGTTCCACTGTGCCGTCATCATAAGGAAGGATGGCTCGTCTTGTTGTCAAGGACAACATCACCTCTGGAGGAGCCCTGGCTGTAGGCCAAACTCTCCGACTAGGCGGCTTCGTCATGACCGCCCGTTCGGCCGCTGCACCGACGATGACTTCTCGGGTCATCGAAAACAGCCTTCACATCGGCTCGGAACTTACCGAGCGGATGAATCCAATGGAGATCTCCTCTTTGAACGAGCTCTTGGATCGCATCACCGCTCTGGGAGTTGCTACAGACTATGATCGGATTGGGCTTAAACCCGACCGAAGGGAGATTAACTCTCCGCCGGTCACCCATCAGATAGCGGTGGTGGAGGAGCAATGCGGAGATTCTTCCTCTATCTTGAGGACAAACTATGTCCGGATTCACGAGCTCTCCGAGTCGGATACCCGTCTGCGGGAGGACATCGCCCAAACCCTAAACCTAGAATCAGGTAGCAGGCCAGACCCACTGGGCAACATCCCGGAGCCCGAACTTCCAAGATCGGAAACTCCTCCGCCCCTGGGTCTCAGATCGGGTCAAGGTCCGGACTTAAATCCACCCACCCACCCAGATATAAACGATCTTTCCCACATTAGGCAAGAGCCCCAGGAGACAGTACATCACTATTGGGCCAGATTCCTCCTTGTAATGAACAAGGTCATGGACTGTCGCGAGGAAGACGCAATTTCATTCTTTTGCAATAATTGCATGGACAAGGGAATCCTCAACGCCATAAGTCGCCGTGACATAGCACACTTCGCTGACTTGGCAGCCATAGTACGGAATTACTGTGCGATCGAAAGCGCCTGGAAAACCCAAACAAAATTTTGGGATAATCTGGCTCTGACAAAATCCCCAGTCCGAACTAAAAGGGCGCACTCTCATAAGTCGATTGACTCAATTACAAAGAAGCAAAAGCCCACTACAGGGCGTGGAACCGTATTGGAGGGATGGCTTAATGGGCCCTCCAAAATTCACAGTACAGCGGATACCATACCAACACACAACCTTAGAGCATGTTGGGTACTCCGGCAGGTGGCCAAGAGCGGTGAGGATCTCCTCATTAAAAATACCGCAGAGCACAACCCCGTGGATAATACAATACAGTATTGACAGTTTTCGAGACCTTCGCCTCAAATAATAGGTGTAAGCGAGCACTCCGCAGCCTTGCCGAAGTCTTCCACGTGGCAGCAATAAATCCATGGAGTGACACGGCTATCACCTTCAATGCCAGTGACGAACCTAAATTCTGAACAACCCGAGCACCAGCCGCCTTGGTCCTTAGTCCAATTGTGGACGGCTTTCGGCTTACTAAAGTGCTCATGGACGGCGACAACGGATTAAACCTCATTTATGAGGAGACTCTCCAAAAAATGGAAATAGACAGAAACCGCACTGAGCAAAGCAGCACGACCTTCAGAGGAATCATCCCTAGTCGGGAGGCACGATGCGCCGGGAAAAAGCACACTAGATGTGGTATTCGGCACGCCGGAGAATTATAGGTCCGAAGAAATTACATTTCAAGTGGCCCCGTTCAGTAACGGATACCACGCCCTTCTAGGGCGGGAGGCATTTGCGATCTTCCAAGCCATACCTCATTACGGGTACATGAAGCTCAAAATTCCCGGGGCCAATGGAATCATCACTCTAGCTAGTGATCCGGACATAGCACTCCGCACCGAAAACAAAACAGCCGCACTGGCCCTCGAGGCATTCTCCGAAGCCCTCGCGGCCGAGGAATTAACTGCGCTGCGCTCCGCAGTGGACAGGGACGACGTGATACTCGACAAAAGATCCAAGTCCACCTCTTTTAAACCAGCAGATGAAATAGTCAAAATCTAAGTCCACCCAACGGACCCTACAAAAACAGCATCCATCGGGGCACAGTTAAACCCCGTTGTAGACGCCGCACTACGGGAGTTCCTGCGCGAGAATTGGGACATATTCGCCTGGCATCCTTCAGACATGCCAGGAATCCCACGCAGGCTGGCCGAGCATAGCCTTAACATTCTAAAGGGATTTAAGCCGGTTAAGCAGACTCTTCGGCGTTTCTCTGAACCTAAGTGACAAGCCATGGGAGAGTAGCTAGCCAAGTTACTGGAGGCCGTATTCATTAGAGATATAAAACATCCGGACTGGCTAGCAAACCTGGTGATGGTACCAAAGAAGGACAAATCCTGGCGCCTGTGCGTCGACTTCAAGGACCTTAATAAGGCTTGCCCAAAGGATCCCTTCCCCCTCCCTCGCATCGATCAAATTATCGACGCTACCGCAGGACACGACTCATTGTGCTTCCTCGACGCATACTCCGGTTACCACCAAATTAAGATGGCGGAGTCCGATCAAGCCGCAACAACATTTATCACTCCATACGATCCCTTCTGTTTTAATACAATGCCCTTCGGGCTCAAAAACGCTGGTGCAACATATCAGTGCATGATTCAAACATGTCTGAAAAAACAGATCGGCAAAATAGTGGAGGCATACGTAGACGATGTGGTCGTTAAAACCAGACACGTCGAATCCTTAATAGATGACTTGAGGCTCACGTTCGACAATCTTCTAACATACGACATCAAGCTCAATCCGGAAAAATGCGTTTTCGGCGTGCCCGCCAGAAAGCTCCTGGGCTTCATCGTCTCCAGTAGAGGAATTGAAGCAAATCCGGCTAAAATCCGAGCTCTGTCACAGTTGGCCATCCCAACTAACCTCAAGCAAATCCAGAAGTTAACTGGATGCGTGGCGGCCTTAAGCCGCTTTATCTCCCGATTAGGAGAAAAGGCACTACCCCTTTATCGCCTTCTTCGGCGCACCGAACACTTCGAGTGGACGGACGCGGCCACGGCCGGATTGGAAGAAATAAAAGCCACCCTGGCCACCAACCCAATCTTGGCCGCGCCAAATGTCGGCGAACCAATGCTGTTATATATAGCGGCAACTCACCAAGTTGTAAGCGCAGTGCTCGTTGTCGAACGAGAGACGGACGGACATAAATTCCCACTTCAAAAGCCGGTATATTATGTATCCACTGTCCTCACTCCATGTAAATAACGGTACCCACATTATCAAAAGATAACATACGCGGTATTTATGGCATCCCGGAAACTACAACACTACTTTCAAGAGTGTTCAATTACGGTGGCCTCGGATGTACCACTCAACGACATAATAAACAACCGCGATGACACGGGCCGGATTGCCAAATGGGCTATCGAGCTCCTCCCGTTCGACATAACATATAGACCTCGGCGAGCCGTTAAGTCGCAAGTACTGGCCGATTTTGTCGCCGAATGGACAGAAGCCGAACTCCCTAAAGAGTACGACGCATACTCCAATTGGATCATGCACTTCGACGGCTCTAAAATGCTAGCTGGTCTGGGGGCTGGCGTCGTCCTGACATCCCCCACCGGAGATACAGTCCAATACGTACTCCAAATACTATACACAGACTCCAACAACGCAGCCGAATACAAGGCCCTATTACATGGTCTCCGGATGGCAGTTTCCATGGGCATTCAACGCCTGGAGGTGTGTGGGGACTCGAACCTCGCAATATCTCAAATAAATGGATACTTCGACGCCAAGGATCCGAAAATGGCGGCTTATCGCAACGCCGTCCTCAAAATGTCAGCTCGGTTCGAGGGGCTTGAATTCCACCATGTGGCTCGGGAAAACAATCAGGCGGCGGATATCCTCACCCGTATCGGCGCTAAGCGCGACCCTGTCCCACCTAACATCTTCTTAGAAAGGCCGTTTAAGCCATCCGTGGTATGGGAAGGGGACACCGGTAACAATAGTCCGGACCTGGCCACAACACCAGATACCGAACACTCTGACACAATCGGAGGCTCTGCCACCGAAATAACATCTTCAGCCCATGTGATAATGGCCGTCATCGCCCCGTGGACAGAACCATTCCTGGCCTACCTAACCAGGCAGGAACTACCCAAGGACCAAAATGAGGCACGCTGCATAGTGCGGCGGTCTAAAGCCTACAAGGTCCATGAGGGAGAGCTTTATAAGAAAAGCACTACCGGAGTCCTTCAAAGGTGCATCTCCGAAGAGGAAGGGCGGAAGCTTTTGGCAGAAATCCACGCTGGACTCGGCAGCCACCACGCCGCAGCTCGGGCCCTCGTAAGCAAGGCCTTCCGTACTGGTTTCTATTGGCCGACGGCCCGAGCAGACGCACAGGACCTTGTTCAACGTTGCGTCGGTTGCCAGCTTTTTGCAAACCAAAGCCATATGCCGCCTACCGCTCTCTAAACAATCCCCATTACTTGGCTCTTTGCGGTCTGGGGGCTTGATATGGTTGGACCCCTCAAAGGGGGAACCCATAAGAAAAAAATACTTACTGGTCATGGTTGATAAATTCACCAAATGGATAGAAGCCAAACCTGTTAAAACGGCTGAATCCGGACCGGCGATAGACTTCATATCTGGGGTTGTACACAGTTATGGCATCCCCCACAGCATCATCACCGACAACGGCTCGAACTTTACAGCTGACGAGGTAAAACTTTGGTGCAACAACATGGGCATCAAGCTCGATTATGCTTATGACTATCAGCCGCAAACTAACGGACAAGTTGAGCAAGCAAATGGTCTTATCATGAGCGGCATTAAACCCAGATTAGTGCGGTCCTTAAAGGAATCAAACACACACTGGGTAGAGGATCTCGACTCCGTACTATGGGGGCTGCAGACCACGCCGAATCGCACTACCGGATACACACCGTTTTTATGGTGTACGGCCCAGAGGCGGTACTGCCCTGTGACATAATTTGTGATTCACCTCGAGTGCGCATGTATGAAGAAAAAGAGGCCGATCTCGATCGGCAGGACAGTTTGGACGCCCTGGAGGAGGAGGGTGACGTGGCAAAATCCCATTCCGCATTCTATCAGCAACAGGCTCGAAGGTATCAAAGCAGAGAAGTACGGGCCAAAGCTTATAACGTTGGCGGACTTGTTCTACGCCTGCCGGAGAAGAAAAAGAACAAGCTCAAACCCAAATGGTAAGGTCCCTTCATTATTGACCAGGTTCTGACCGGTGGAGCGTACCGTCTTCGGGATGCATCGGATAATCAACTCGAGCCAAACCCATGGAACGCAGCCAGACTCCAAAGGTTCTACGCCCAGTGCTGGACTCTATATTTGTCTCCTTACCTCCGTCAATTTTTTACATATCCGTTATCTGTCTTTTCTCTCTTTTTTTCCTTTTCCTCAAGGCCTTAAAAGGCTAAATTGTGTCTTGACTACACAATCTTGACGCACTAACCGCGCTCATTATACCTAGGGGGTTCTTATACAGAAGCTTAATATAACTATTTTCCGGGCTTTATGCCCCACACATGTGTTACTCTTCCACATGTACCTTTTTCGCCATTATATGCATCGATATGACTTAAGTTTTGGCCAAGCGGGGTTGCCTGGCTCTTGTGTTTATGCCCTACGTTCCTGTTAATTCGGCCAGGGCATAAGGGGAGCACCTCTGCGATTGTTACTGTCGGGTCAGCCGGATGTGTACCTCAGACTGGGTGAAGCCGAAAGCTAACGTTCTTAAGGGAATACTCAGTCGGTGAACAAAAGATGACTTTTATTTATTTTAATACATGCCCCCAGATGTTTATAGCCTGTGTCTCTTTTCGCAGTTCGGACATGCACATTAGGGCATGCACACTCAGGGAAAGGAACCCTTAACGGAACTATTCTCCCTGGAAGATGTTTCTTACTATCCATGTAATATAACATAGCTACTTGGGTACTTGTCTGTTCAAGCACTTATGACCCCCTACGCCTGGTTTCCACGCGTACCCTGGTTTTTACATAACAGAGCGGGTATTCGGACACACTCCGGACTATCGGGTCCAGAGGTCGAAGCAAAAAGGTCCACCATGACAAATGATCTACAGTCCGGCTAGGGACAATATATGTCACTTGAAGTACACAGTCACTTAGACTGACTAAATTCTTCTTCTATACCATCCAACAGGCTGTCTAGCCTACAATCCTGTTGGGAATACTTTGCGGCTAATTCTACTTGGTCATACACCAAACTGACGGGGATCTCTTTCCCATCGGGCCCCACAGGTCCGACCTCGTCCATGTGGTTTGGGTCAGCTTTGGTATATCGCGTCTTCACCATGGCCCAGGCTTCCCTTGCACCTTGTCGGTAGACCGATATCTTCCATAATCGGAAGCGCCGCCGCGCTCCCTTGAGCTTCTCTATAAGCTCCCCCATGCCTCCTAGCGGGGAGGCGGATGGCCACAAGGCTTGGGCAATACCCTGCATCACCTTCCGAACTTGTTCGTGCAGTTGTGAGAGCTCTGGTAGAAGATCACCCGCAGACCCTGGCATCTCCTCTACGGGACAACCCGTCACCATACCTGCAGACATAACTCTGTTAGCCGGCTTCTTCGCTGAACTCTTTCAAAAGTTCGTTCAAGCAGTTACTGAAAATGCCGCGTCGAAGCCGCTTATTCTCCTTCACGGAGTCCGCAAGCTGGGCTCAAACATCTTTCAGTTCCACACCCAGCTGGATATTGGCATCTTGGAGATCATTTTTCTCCTGCCTAACTCGCGTAAGCACGCGCTCGCCAGCATTTAGCTGTCGATTAGCACGTTGCGCATCCCCCGGCACGGCCTTCAGATTCACTCCAAAGTCATCTGCAACATCTATTGTTAGATTGCATGCATGCCGCATACTATCTGGTACCTGTCATTCTTTGCAATGGAAACAAGTGTTACTAGAAGGGGCCTTCTCGGAGTCCTTCAACGCGGCAACTGCGGCCCGTAGCTGGGCTTTGCACTCTTCCAGCTCTTGAGACAATTGGGTATTCTTCTCTGTAAGAAGCTGCACAAATAATGATCCTTAAATCAATTGTGTCAACTGTTTCAAGTCTTAGGGGCTACTGATATATATAATCATCAGATTTTCTTACCCGTATATCCTTTACATACTAGTCCGTGGCTCTGGCAAGACCATTTTGAGCGGCACGGATGTACGCGTCTCCTGAGTTGAAAGCATCAAACGCCTCTTGGGAGAAACAAGCGTCACGGAGTATGGTCCGGCGACGCCTGTGATTCATGGCGCTCTCCACTTCGGAATTTGTAGCGGATAATCTATCCGCATCCTCTGTAGGAGGAGCATCTGGCGTTCGCCCCGTGTTAGCTTCCGCCTCTATGTCCGGCCTTGGAGCCCGACTGGTGGAGGCGTGATCGGCAACCTCTCCGGATATAGTCCGGCGAGCGTTTTTCCTACTAGGAAACATGGACATTATTATGTTTTAAAAGACGACAACCATGGAGCGAGGTTCTATATCATACCTCTGCGACGGCGTCTCAGTCCTGACCGCCTTCCTTTTTAGCCTACCTGGCTTCGGTGCCCCTTGTTGGCGAGTCACCGCGGGATTGAACTAGGTATTGAGATACCGACGATCGAATCTCGGGCAAGTAACATACCGATGACAAAGGGAACAACGTATGTTGTTGTGGGAGCCAATATGAGCATCCAGGTTCCGCTATTGGTTATTGACCGGAGACGTGTCTCGGTCATGTCTACATAGTTCTCGAACCCGTAGGGTCCGCACTCTTAACGTTTCGATGACAATTATATTATGAGTTTATATGTTTTGATGTATCGAAGGTTGTTCGGAGTCCCGGATGTGATCACGGACATGACGAGGAGTCTCGAAATGGTCGAGACATGAAGATTGATATATTGGAAGCCTATGTTTGGATATCGGAAGTTGTTCTGAGTGAAATCATGATTTTACCGGAGTACCGGACGGGTTACCGGAACCCCCCGGGACTTAATGGGCCTTAGTGGGCCTTGGTGGAAGAGAGGAGAGGCGGCCAGGGCTAGGGCTGCGTGCCCCTCCCCCCTAGTCCGAATAGGACAAGGAGAGGGGGGCAGCGCCCCCCTTCCTTCTTCTCCTCCACCTCTTTCCCCCTCCCAAGTCCTAATCCAACTAGGAAAAGGGGGAGTCCTACTCCCAGTGGGAGTAGGACTCCTCCTGGCGCGCCCCCTCTCTAGGCCGGCCGCACCCCCTTGCTCCTTTATGTACGTGAGTAGGGGGCACCCCATAGACACAACAATTGATCGTTTGATCTTTTAGCCGTGTGCGGTGCCCCCTCCACCATAGTCCACCTCGATAATACTGTAGCGGTTCTTAGGCGAAGCCCTGCGTCGGTAGAACATCATCATCGTCACCACGCCGTCGTGCTGACGAAACTCTCCCTCGACACTCGGCTGGATCGGAGTCCGAGGGACGTCATCGGGCTGAACGTGTGTTGAACTCGGAGGTGCCGTGCGTTCGGTACTTGATCGGTCGGATCATGAAGACGTACGACTACATCAACCGCGTTGTGCTAACACTTCCGCTTTCGGTCTACGAGGGTACGTGGACAACACTCTCCCCTCTCATTGCTATGCATCACCATGATCTTGCGTGTGCGTAGGAATTTTTTTGAAATTACTACGTTCCCCAACAGGCGCCAGCTGCGGCGTTTCTTTAGGGGAGCATTATCGAACTCAGGGAGGCCCATCCGAATAGGGCCCGGAAGGGGGATGTCCTCTATATAAAACCACTCCGAAGGCCAGTCCTCGGATGTCTTCTTCGGAGTACCGGACATGTATCCAGTCCCGGCGATGCGCCATATTTCGGCTCCCCCCACTTGGTACAGTGACCCCTCCTGTGTACGGGGTACGAGGCAGAATAGCCTCTTCCATAGCTCGAAATGAGCTTCGCAGCCCAGAAACAGCTCGCAGAGGGCGACATATCCAGCAATGTGTAGTATGGAGGCGGGAGTGAAATTATGCAGCTGGAGGCCCTAGAACTCCAGGAGCCCGCGGAGGAACGGATTAATTGGAAATCCAAGCCCTCTTAATAAGTAAGGGACAAGGCATACCCGCTCCCCCATGGATGGGATGGGAAAGATCTCCGCTTGCTTCCCGCCGTTATAGGTGGCGAGCCCGCTCGAACGGGGACCATATACGCTGGAGGGAGAAATCCCTGGGTCTGCAACTCCACTAATTGGCTGTGGGGGACGGAACACTTCTTCCAATTGCCGGGATTAGGGCTATGGGAGCGAGAGGAGGAGCTGCGATGACCGGCCATGTTGGAATGGATTTTTTCCGGGCGCGCTCCGATGGATACTCTGTCGGATTTTGGGTTTCGGCAGACCCTTAAGGTTCGAACTCTGGGATGCGCACGAAGATCTTTCCCATACCGACTCGCGCTTCTAAGGCTCGCAAGAGATCTAGGCACGAATGAAGAACGCACAAGGGACACGAGGTTTATACTGGTTCGGGCCACCGATGTGGTGTAATACCCTACTCCAGTGTGTGGTGTAGTGGATTGCCTCTGGGGCTGATGATGAACAATACAGGGGAAGAACAGCCTCGCGAGGGGTGTTCTTGAGCTGGTGCGGTGTGTTCTACTTCGTCTTGCTCTCTCTGTGTATCTTACTTTTCTTCTTTGTTCTCTTCGTCATCCCCCTCCTTATGGTGGCTAGCCCTATTTATAGAGGCCCTGGTCCTCTTCCCAAATAATGAGCAAGAAGGACGCCAACAATTGGCCATTTTGAAGGGGAACATACAGTACAAGTTATCTTGACCAAAGGTGGTCTTCGGCTGCCAAAAGCACTGGTGATGACGCCGTCTTGGGCTCCACGGTGACCTCCGTCCTGCCGTTCTGCTGGTCTTGCTCTCGTTGCATCGAAATGGTAACCTTTGCCCGATGCCTTAGCCTGTGCTTGCTCCCTTTGCACCGAAGGGGAAACAAGGACACTGCGCAGGCCGACGCCCGCCTGGCGCCCGCCTGGTCTTGGTCGTCATGGCTTGCGTCACGGGCTCCTCACGAGGTGCCCCTTCCTTGGTATCTCCGCCTCCTCGTGAGCCTGCCTGATGAGGCTGCTCCTGAGGAAGCTTCCTGTCGTCTGCCCCGCAAGGCTTGGCCCCTCGCGAGGGTCTTGAGCTTGAGCTGATGAAGTTGGGCCGCGCTGGGCCCCCACTCGAGCCACGCCGCAGGCCGCAGGCAGGCAAGTCTGGGGACCCCCATTCCCAGAACACCGACATACTCACTGTAGGAGGATGGTGTGATCTGGATCTGAGAATCCCCGTCTGTTTAATAGACGATTTACCCACATGGCTAGGGTGGCAATTGTAAAAATGCCCCGACTTCTCGCATTCGCTCGGCGCGTGGAGAATATCCATTATTGGGCGCAGAAGCCAAGGAGTGCAACATTTATGGGAAGCCGGACACTACTCAAACAAGTATTCCGAATTTGGAGAAGAACCCGCCTTGCAATGCCAAAGACAATCTGCGCGCCGGACTCATCGCCATTGAAGCCTGGTTCGGGGGCTACTGAGGGAGTCCTGGATTAGGGGGTCCTCGGACAGCTGGACTGTTGGACTATGAAGATACAAGATTGAAGACTTCGACCTGTGTCCGGATGGGACTCTCCTTGGCGTGGAAGGCAAGCTTGGCAATACGGATATGTAGATCTCCTCCCTTGTAACCGACTCTGTGTAACCCTAGCCCCCCCGGTGTCTATATAAACCGGAGGGATTAGTCCGTAGGACAACAACAATCATATCATAGGCTAGCTTCTAGGGTTTAGCCTCTACGATCTCGTGGTAGATCAACTCTTGTAATACTCATATCATCAAGATCAATCAAGCAGGAAGTAGGGTATTACCTCCATCGAGAGGGCCCGAACCTGGGTAAACATTGTATTTCCCGCCTCCTGTTACCATCCGCCTTAGACACACAGTTCGGGACCCCCTACCCGAGATCCACCGGTTTTGACACCGACACACAAACCCTAACATGATTGAAAAAATGACTAAAAACGGAGCCCTCCCGCCGGCCCTTGCCAGGATCCACCGCGCCTCCATGGCCCTAGGGCCACCGGAGATGAGGCGGACCTGCGCCGGAGCCGGCGAGAGGCACGAACCCTAACTTTTTTTTGGAGGAGGAAGAGGAGGCGGAGCCCTGGCTCTAGGTACGTGCGTGAGGTTGGAAAGGAATCCGACGTACATGTAGTACTTGTATGAATACATTTACACACACTCAACATCCGAAAATACACATAAAGAAAAAAACTCAACTAAAAAATAGAAAAATAAAAGCTTACACATGCAGAAAACAAAAGCAAGCCCATGGAGAAAAGTATGCACACGCCAAAATACAGCTCAAGAATGAAATCTACTGACCCAAAATAGATGTCGGTCGAATCCAAACAGCCCAATATGACCAGCAAAAGTGTGGCAAAAAAAAAAGGAAAACTACATAAATCTCAAAGCACAATTCAACGGCCAGAAAATCGACTGACCACAAAACTAAAAGAGTAAAGTCTGAAATAAACCCTGACTTTGTAGAGGCTGGCGTAAACGAACCCTCATCTTCAAATCCCTGAAATTGATACCCTAACCTCTCAGATCCCGGTCTATTCTAATCCTATGCATGTTTGGCTCACAGGGAAAAGAAACAATCCCAGCCGGGTTCATCCGCTACCCTCACTGACGATATGGGTCCACAAGTCACTTTAATCTCTCTCCTCTTATCTTCTTCTTCCTCTATCCTCTCTTCTCCACTGTCGATCCCTTTTTCCTCTTCTACTAGGTTGGCCGAGCCGCGCACTGGTTGGCGCCCACGGCCGAGATGACCCTGTCCGGGCCGACGACTGGAGATGGCAACTGCTGGACATGGAGCTCGCCATCTAGCACGGGGTGTGGTGTTGGCGCGTCCAATTGATGTCCGCTGAGATCGGCGACGCGCAGGCAAGCGTGGAAACGGCCGGCGGCGCGTAGCTGCGAGCAACTGCATAAAGCAGGTGCCGTCAGGCATGAAACGGAAGCACGGTTCCGTGGCTGCAAACGGTGGCGCGGGCAGCGAGCAATGCAACGGCCAACGGCGGGATGGTCCTGTTAGAAGGGAGAGAGAGGTTTGGCGGAATATGATGGATGTATTATTGAGCCTTGAGGGCGAGTATATATTGAGTACAAGACTTGGAGGGCAAGAAGCCTCTCCTGGAGATAAGGTAGTAGACGGATTACAAATCCTAGACTACCAAATACAAGTATCCCAAATATATCTCTAACATCCCCCCGCAGTCGTAGCGGTAGCGTTGCGAACAACAGGAGCGTCGCGGACGGTCAGACTGGAGAGAATAGCAGCCGACGGACTGACATCCCCCCGCAGTCCTAGCGGGAGCGTCGTGGACGGTGTCGTGTCGCGGATGCGTTGACTGTAGAGGAAGCCGACGAGTTGCTCAAGCGGATGATAGCCCTTTGTGCCGTTTGTCGATGTAGCCGAGAGCGTGGGTGGTGGAGCCGCGGTCGAGGAAGCCGTGCGAAGAACGCCGTGGTCGATGTCGAGTCGGGCAACCGGTGTCGAGGGAGTCGCCGTGGAGCCGCGGGTGCAAGGAGGCGCCGAGTTAGTCATGGGCGCAGTGGTGTCGAAGAAGTGATGCGCCAGGAAGGAGAATGGTGTTGACGACGCGTCGCGCCGGGGTTGCCAACCCCGGGGACACATCGTAGACGAAGGCACGCGCCGGTGTTGCCAGCACCGGGCATACGTAGACGGACGAAGACGAAGTTGACGAAGCGCCGACCAGGCTTGCCAGGCCCGGTGACACGTCGTGGATGAAAGCACACATCAGTGTTGCCAGCACCGGGCATGCGTAGACGAGGGACCTGCACGAGCTATATGCCATGTCGGAGAAGTCGGAGAGGCCAGCAGAGAAGAACTCGACGACGATTGCGACGTCCACCGGCGCGGGGCCAATGTCGCCCGCGGTTGTCGGAGTAGATGAAGCGATCGGGGTAGTTGACGGCGACGCTGGCAACGAGCTGGTGCTGGACGAAGACGAAGGGGGTGGACGGGCGGCGGCTACGAAGGTAGCGGCGGCGGCGACCACAGAAGAGTGGCGGCGGCGGCCTAACAGCGGCGGCGGTAGCGGCTAGGTTAGGAGTGCGGCGGCGATGCTCGAAATAGGCGAAGAACCCTGACAGCGTGACGAAGACCGGCACGGACGGTGGTGTTCCCGCGCCAAGGGAGATGGTGCGGCGCATACCACGGGAGGTCGACGCGCGGTGACGTCGGAGTGGACCGTGGGCCGCGGCGTTACGGCCCGAAGGGGCGACGCAGCGGCGGCATGCGAGTCGAGGCGACGGCGGGAAGACCTCGGGGCGGCAGCGGGGACCGCGGGCCGCGACGCTGCGGCCCGAAGGGGCGACGCAACGGCGGTTCGTGAGTCAGTGCAACCGCGGGGACGGCCTCGGGACGACGGCGTGGACCGCGTGCCACGCTCGCTATGGCCCGACGGGGCGACGCAGCGGCGGCGCGAGGGTCTGTGCAGTCACGGGATGGCCTAGAGCGGACGCCCTCGGGGCGGCGGGGACCGCGGGCCGCGGCACTACGGCCCGAAGGGGCAACGCAGCGGTGACGCGGGTCGGTGCAGCCGGGAGAAGAACCACGGGGCGGCGGCGCAGTGGCCTGACGGGGCGACGCATCAGTAGCCCGATGCTCGATCGGTAGAGGGGCGCGCTGAACTCGGGACGGTCTTCACGGGGCCTGCGGAGGCGCGCGCAACCGACGGGCCAAGTCGGTCGCACGGCGTAGATGAGGTGGATCGCGGCGGCGGGCGGGAGATCAATCCGATCGCGCACGAGATCGGTGACGCCGCTCGATGGAGGCGCGGTGACAGCGGAGTCCGAGATGAAGCCGGCGATGGCGGGCGGCAGGGCGACTATGATTGGCCGCCGCATGGCGTGAGGCCACCGGGTCGGGGTGATGCAGGAGTCCCGGTCGAAGCAGGGCGGTGACGGCCGGCGTAGATCGACGGGCGGGCCGACGCGCGGACGACACGCGAGGCCGCCGTGTCGGTAAAGAAGCCGGCCGATCGTGCTGGTGTTGAAGTAGAGGCGCATGGGGTCCCATGGATGTGCGTACGTGCATGCGTGTGCACAGACGGACGTGAGTGTAGCCTACGGGACGTCGGCTTGGCGCGGCAAGGCTTGATGGCGTCGGCGTCGACGGCCGAGCCGAGCCCGTCCGGCATGCTCATCTCGTCAGACGTACGAGTCCGCCTGCAGCACGCTGTAAGCTTGGTGAGAAGAATCCCACAGGCATCGATGGTCATGTCGCTGACCACGGTCTCCATCGGGTCGGGCTTGTCCAGGTGTAGCACGCTGTTGAGCAGTTCGTCAGCGCCGCCGGCCGCTGCACATGAACTTGTGAAGAAATGCATCTCTACTACTATTAAACAAGCAAACATATTCATCACTACATGCACCCAGCCTAAGCTACATAGAACAACACCGAGAAATTACAGCCTTTCGATTCGATGATATAATTTGATCTAACCGTTAAGATTACACAAACCCATGTCAAAAGTTCGCTTAGCATTTTTTCTGGGCGGACGAAAACTCTGCCACTAGCGAGCGGAGGAAAGGTTCATTTGGCAACGACATAATCCCACCCCCAATTAGCGCTAACGTCTCACCTCTAATCCCATCCCCAAATTAGCGCGTCTCAGCCTTCCCAAATCACGGTCTCAGCTCTGCTCTGCTCCGCCCTCGCCCACCCGCCCGCTTCGCATGCCCCCAAATCCGCCGCCGCCGCACCGCGCGCAGCAGCAGCACCACCCCGTCATCGGCGGCAGGAGGAACAGCAACAACGAGGACGCGTTCCAGGAGGTGGACTCAACGGGGCGGTTCGGGCGGTACGCGGCCGTGCTGGGATGGGCTCCATCAAGAAGGTGTACTGCTGGTTCGACCGGGTGCGCCTGCACGCGCTGGACCCCGCCATGGTCGACCGCCGCCATGCCGAGGTCTGGCTCGACCATGACGCCGGGGTGCTCAACTTCATCACCGAGGTCTGCAACTCGGCGAGCCTCCGCGAGTACTTCGACCGCCACAAGCACGTCTCCGTCAAAGCGCTCAAGAAGTGGGCGCTCCTTGAGGACCTCGACCACCTCCACACCCACGACCCCTGCATCATCCACCGCGACCGTACTTGCAGCAATGTCTTCATCAACGGCAACACCGGCCATGTAATACCTGCGCCAACCAATCAATCTCGCTCGCCTAGCTAATTACCTATCCTCGCACACTTCTTGGTCCGGACAGCCTGGACGGCGACGAGGACAACAGTAGGATCCAATATAAGGTTCTTGGTCCACCCTTTTCACCGCACTGGATTAGGAATGCTTGCTTGTACCTGGTGCTGATGGTTGGGGTTCTGCAGACTTGGCAGAGATCGCGAATTTTCTCGGTATCATGCAAAGCGATTTAGGTGAGAGGAATGCAACTCTTTGTTCTTTGAGGCTTACTTTTCTTTAGTGTTAGATTTTGTTACACACAGATGGCAGATATCTGCTGTGTGACGAGAATTGCAAACTCAGATCCAGCGGGCGCCATCTTTTGTGGTGTTGAATGGCAGATGCAGGCAGTTGGAACTTCTCCATCTAATAGTTAACTTGGTGGAAGCTAGCTGCTATACCGACAACCCAGAGTGGAGGTTGGTTTAGCACTTTACTCTTTGTAGTATAATTTCTCTGTGCTGATTATACAAAACCATTAGTCAGATTCTCATAATCGGTAGCTATTTTCAGTTAAACATTTTCCAGCACTGTAAGCAGAAAAGATTGTTTGATGCAAAATGTACTTCATTGTACAGAAAGTATTAGATGATGTTTTAACCTCAGTACTGGAGCATCTGAAACATAAATTACCTGACAAATTGCTCCCTCGCATTGTTGATGAGCAGTTAGAAAGGATGTACAACTTGTAGATACCATTGCAGAGAAACATGCATAGAATTTTTTCAGAAGAGTGCAAGCCTTTTCCTGCTGCTGTCCAAATACAACCAATTTACCCCCTGTAAGTGCATACAATTTTATGTTCTTGGCAGACGTATTATTTAGAAGGCACAGATTTCTAGCACACATATGATTCTGAAAAGGTATGAATCTGTGTTGCTGTCTTGTGACCCCCCAGATGACAAGCAATTTCAAGAACCACCACCATTTCAGTGTGAACATAGAATAAATATAGTATGGGTGTTTAAAAATCTTCCCTTTATGACTGTTTGGAAATCTAAAGTATCACTACTGTTCTATTTCTAAATGATTTTTTAGTATCAGATATAAAAAATAGCAGGCAAATTTCGGAATAATTACGGTGCATAGTTGGTTAATTTATTCAGAAAGGGGAGAATCATAAGTAGTTGTTGCACTTTAAAGCTTTGCTCGGTTTCTTGTTTAGCTCATTTTTGTTGACTTTTGTACAGCCAAATCAGGAGCTTGGATGATGTCAGGTTGAATCTCGAGGTTCTCAAGTACTTGTGATGGTATTCTCTTATATATCTAACTAAGCAGATATAGATAATACAAAATTTATTTGTTTTATATAACTTTACTACGCATATCGGCATATGTGACCCATTTTTTGTGATCCCAAGAAGTGGAAGGATAGTAATACCCTGATACATGCGTCATGTATACTGCATTACTGCTGGTCAATGAACATGTGGACCTGTCTTTTAGCAGCTCATATATATGCTGGTTCATGTCATCTTTAGTGCTTAACAAGTACTCCTACAAGACAATGTGCAGGTTATCAAGGGCAAACGACTAGATTCGATTTCAGGATTAACAATCAATTGAGCTGGATGCCTTCAGGTTACAACCAGAAACTCTTGTCTTTATGATCATGCACATATTTAATGTAAAGTAAAGTTTTCTTTACCATCCACGTGTTCATGTTTTAGATTACAAAAAGAATGATTACCTCAAAGAGCTCCAGGAACTCATTCTAGAATCTCTAAGAGCACATATTTATTGCTTGGAAGTGATTTATTTCATTATCTATTTATTTCATATATATTTGGGATCATTTTTTCATATTGGTGCGTATCACATTTGGTTACCATTGTGTATGTGAATGCTTGCTTAATTTAGATGTATATGTAAGAGCTAAAACTTCAATACTGATTCTCTGGCCGTCTGTTCATGCCATGTTGGCAATAAAATATTATATAATCCCAAGGATGCGAAAGTAGGCTGCTACCATTCCTCCAGGCCCTTGGAAAAGGTAGACAACATCGAGGAAAAGGTAGACTCGGCTCCTCCACTCATGCTTCTCTGAATTTATACAAGCTAAATTCAGAACATGGTTCTCTGAATTTGTACAGGCTAAATTCAGTACATGCTTCTCTGAATGTTGGCCTGCCAATTGGTATTGTATCGCAGACTTCCGAGGATTGTATGCAGACCATTTATGCCAATGGATTACTGCATTTTTATGTTAGTTTTAAGACTATTTGAATGTAAGGACTATACAGAATCTCTTTGACAATCTACGGCAAATCATTTTCTGCACAGACAATGCAGTACATGCTTTATGAATATCTGGTGGCTCAGGCCTATTATTATCCTTACCAGTAGCTCTTCTAATGGATAACCGGAGAATTTTATTGAATTTTACACAACTGAACTTATGTTTGCACCATCTATCTCATCGCATGGCATGTTTACGCACCATGGCTCTACTACTAGACATCCACTTACCTTTGTAGTCATCTGCCGAAATTTAGTCAAAAAATTTCTTTTTGGCGGGCTAAAAGGACGGAGTTGTGTGGGAAGAGATGGTTATTATTGAAGGCCAACTATTGTTGTTCACTCACTTCCTCTTTCTCTTGCTGGTATGCGGTTATTCATATGATAGCTGGTATTGAAAATGCAACTACCTACCCAAACTCACCAAGCATAGACTATTTTTTGTCTTCATACATAATGATATGCTAAAATTTATGTTTTACTTGCTTGGATGATAGTACCATGTCATTTATTTAGAATAGTACCATATCTTTTATTGAGAATAGTACTGGATTATATATTCAATTTAATGGGCACATTGCAGTATTCCTTGGAACTCGAGCCTGACTTGTAGGTGAGTTAGAAATCTACTTCTAAGTTATGGGATGTTGCCAAGCAACCAAAATTATGCTGCAAGTGCCATTCTTTTTGGACTTCTACTTGAAGACGCTCGCCATCTACACCACAAGTCAGAGCTGTTGTCCCCCTACTCCATAGAGATGTGATACTCAACGGAGTTGGTTCAGATGATGACGATGACAAAATAGAAAGATGATTATGAGAAGTTGGACTTGTAAAAGAATAATCATAGTACTAAAAATATATGTAGATCTTGAGTATGCAGAAACATTAAATAGTAATTGTAACTGAGTACTTGAGCATGGTATTCAAGATTCATAGAATAAAAAGGGTACTAATAGTTTGAAACATGACTGCAATACCTTTTCTTTGGTGAAAATTTATCTTTTTGTATAGAACAATTCATTTTAAATATTGCTCGCTACTATCTGATTATCCTTTTACATACAATTGATTTTTCACGTATAATTGTAATATTAGTCTAGGCGTGCGTTGCACGTGCACACTTACTAGCATGACAAATGGGCCTACGTAGTAAGTCAGCCGTAGAAACTAATCCCAGCTTGGATCGTGCCTTTACTATTACACCAAACAATTTTTAAGTCATGGAGGGTCGGGATTGACTGGGATTGGTAAATACGGGGTATCAAATTCAGGGATTCGAAGACGAAGGTTCATTTACGTGAGCCTCTACAACCTCAGGGTTTATTTCAGACTTCACTCAAACTAAAAATCAGCAAACTGAAATCAGCTAAAGTGGTCGGAACCGCAACCGCAAGAGCGTGCGTCACACTGGTTGCCAAAGCTCACCATCGATAGCTTCCCCGTCGCGAGCCAGCGGCTGTCGGCTGTCCACTTCGGCCAGGAACTGGGCAAGCGCCGCGCGCCCCGAGCCGCCGTCGTTCCACGCCATGGCGGCGCCTTCCTTTTGCGCTGCCGCTCGCGCCCTTAGTTCCCTGCCGTCCTCAGACTCCATGATCATCCTTACCTTGCCCTCCACCTCGCCGGCCTTGACGAGCCCCTGCTGCCACCCGACCATCTCCACGGCGACCCTCATCTCCTCAACCATGAAGAGCTTATTCATCCTCTGTTCCGCATACATCGGCCAGCAAAGCATCGGCACGCCGGCCGTGACGCCCTCCAGCGCCGAGTTCCACCCGCAGTGCGTCACGAACGCGCCGGTGGCTCTGTGGCGGAGCACGTCGACCTGCGGCGCCCACAGCTTGACGACGAGGCCGCGGCCGTCCGTGCGCTCCAAGAACCCGCCCGGCAGGAGCGCGCTGAGATCTGGGACGCCGTCACCGCCGGGGGCTCGCACGACCCAGAGGAACCGATGGCCGGAGTTGTCCAGGCCGACGGCGATCTCCCTGAGCTGCTCCTCCGACTGGAGTCCCCAGTTCGTCATGCTCCCGAAGCAGAGGAACACGACGCTGCGGTCGGGTTGCCCATCGAGCCACGCAAGGCACTCGTGCCTCGGTGAAGTTGCCTCGCCGTCGCGGCTGCTCCCGATGAGAGGTCCGACGCAGTACACCGGAGGCAAGACCCGGCCGGGGAGACACCGAGGGTCCCTGAGAGCCGCCACCGCCCGAGCCTCGAGCGACTCGAAAGTGTTCACCAGAATGCCACTGGCCTCCGGGATCCGGTACATGGCGGCCATCGTCGCCTTGTACGCGTCGCTCTCCGGGTCCTCGAGCAGCTCGGCGAGCAGGTGCGAAGCCGGCACGGGCGGGAGGCCGAAGAACTCGACAGGGCCGTCTCCTAGCTCCCTGGAGCCTTTCCGGCGGCTCTCGCCGTCGCCGAGGACGGAGTGAAGCTGTACGGAGGCGAGGAGAGTGGACGCGCTGGAGGTGTAGAAGGCGTAGGCGGGGATCCCGAGCTCCTCGGCGACGCCCAGCGCTCCGACCGACAGCGAGTCGAAGATCACGGCATGGGCGCGGCGGGTGGAGCAGAGCAAGTCGTGGAGGCGGCCGTTGTAGCGGTCCAGGAGGCGGAGGTACGAGAGCAGGAGCGACGACGGCCCGTCGAGCGCCAAGGCGGGGTGGTCCTGGACGGGCGGGAGCGTGTGGATCCGGACGGACGGCATGGAGGAGGCGACCCGGCGGACGGCGGCGGCGGCCAGGGAGTCGTGGTCGATGAGCGCGACGGTGACGGCGTAGCCGCGCTCCAGGAGCGCGGCGGCGAGCTGCATCATGGGGTTGAAGTGGCCCACGCCGAGGCCGGGGTACAGGACGATTGTCTTCTCCATTGGAGATCGTGGACACCGGGGTACTGGCGCGCTCCCAGGTTACTGATGTGTGATGGATGCCTCACCAGCAATGGCACTGGCACCGGAACCTAGCGGGATTTTGAAGCCGCGGCCGACAAAGTTCAGTGCGGTGGTTGTGCCTCCTGCGTTGGAACTCTTTGGTGCCAGAGAGCAACGGCACCGATTGTGACCATATTCAGTCACAATCGATTATGAAAACTTGGTGCCAGAGAGCATTGGTATTATTTTTGAAAAATATAATTATGCCGTAATATTTCTGAAATTAGCGGTAAATAGCTTGTCTATGACAAAAGTGAGTTATCATAGATATCAACTGACACTCCCTTGAATACCTAGATTTAATGAAGCAGTTTATTTTGGTGGTTCTTAAGACAACAGTTCCAGGAGCTGATTTTCAAAAAATTCCGTTGCTTTGGTAAGCACCGTTTTCAGAAGAAGAAAAAAAAAACAAATTTCGATGGCAATTCCCGTCACGCAAAGTTGCCATGCTTGTCAACTAAAGTTGTCATCCACGCGTAACTAAATTTGCCATCGAAAACGTTTGAAGTTGCCATGTGCTCGTACCTGACGTTGGGCACTTATCAGGGTTCAAAAAAAAATTGTGGGTGATATGTAATCAGTTTTCCAAAAAGGAAACATAGTGAGAAAAACGCTAGCCCGATATCGTTGCCAAGAAAAGAATTCTTCCTCGTATTTCCTCATAAATTAAAGAAACAAGAATGGTCAGTCTTCGATCAGAGAGTGGAGGACCCAACCACGCAAAAAAGAAAAGTACAAACATACATACAAATGTACGACTACATACATACATACACCAATGCTAATATACCACGAGTCATCACAAGTTGTTGAAGGCCTGCGTGCCCCGGTTGTACCCGTAGTAGGAGAGGTACCACCGGACGAACTTCTTGAGCCCCATCTCGAGGCTGGTGGTGGGCTTGTACCCGAGCTGCTCCCGCGCCAGGCTGATGTTGGCGTGCGTGAAGGGCACGTCCCCGTTCCCGGGCATCTCCACCACGTTCCGCTTCGCGTTCACCCGCAGGTACCGCTCCAGGATCGACACCAGCGTCGGCACCGTCACCGGCGCCGTGTTCCCCAGGTTGAAGATCCTGTACGGCGCCGGCCCACGCTTCCTCCCGCCCGTCCCCGTGCTCCGCCCCGCCGTGTCAAGGGAGGCGAGGCACCCCCGCACGATGTCGTCGATGTAGGTGAAGTCCCGGGCGAGGTCCACGTGGTCCCTGCCCCGGTAGACGGTGATGGGCTTCCCCTGGAGGATGTTTCGGGTGAAGGAGAAGTAGGCCATGTCCGGCCGCCCCCAGGGCCCGTACACGGTGAAGAAGCGGAGGCCGGTCACGGAGAGGCCGTAGATGTGGTTGTAGGTGTGGGTGATCTCCTCGCCGGCCTTCTTGGTGGCCGCGTAGAGCGACGCCGGCCGGTCCGTGCGGTGCGCCTCCGAGAAGGGCACGGCGTCGTTGAGCCCGTAGACGGAGGAGGAGGACGCCCACACCACCGCCGGCTGCGGGTCCGCCTCCTTGCACGCCTCCAGGAGCGACACCAGCCCCGCGATGTTGGAGTGCACGTACGACGCCGGGTTCTCCATGGCGTACCGCACCCCGGCCTGCGCCGCCAGGTGGAGCACGTGCGTGAAGGGCACCACGTCGAAGAGCTTGGTGAGCAGGCGGCCGTCGTTGATGTCGCCCTCCACCACGAACACGCCGTGCGACGCCAGCAGCGCGCGCCGGGCCTTCTTCAGCGACGGGTCGTAGTACTTGTTGAAGTTGTCGATGCCGACCACGCCGTCGCCGCGCTTCCGGAGCGCCAGCGAGCAGTGCGTGCCCACGAACCCGGCGGCGCCGGTCACCAGCACGGACAGCCCCGCGCCCTCCGCCGACCCGGGCGGCCGGCGGGGCGACGCCGACGCGCGGATCTGGCGCTCCCAGTGCAGCCCGCCCCAGGACGCGGCGAAGTAGCGCGACGAGGTGTCCACGAAGGAGTGGAAGCTGAGGTACGTGGCCGTCATGGCCACGAGGAAGAGCGCCCACAGGAACATGGTGCCCGTGGAGGCGAAGCACCGGTGCAGCTGCCGGGTCATGGCCCCCGCCCGCTCGATCTTCACCTTGCCCGGCGTCGACGGCAGCATGTCCTCCTCCTCCTCGGCTACCACCCGCATCCTCTGCTCATGCAAGCAAATGAAGAAAAAGAAAGAGGAGACCAACGGGCGGCCGGCCGGCCGGCGGCGGCGGCGGGCTCCTCTTATCGGTGGGATCGGTCGATCGATCCTCCTGTCGTGTCGACCGCGGCAGCGCTCGACCGATCAGCTAGCTGCTCGCCGCAACAATGGACCGAATGTGTGCCTCCGCTGAGGTGGTCGATCTCGTTGCGCGAGCGCTGTCGCCGATCATTCTCGTTCCAAGAAATTCCCGGCGCCTGCTTAGGAGGGCGTGGGTTATAAATAGGGTGGTTTTGTGTTTCGGGGCTCGGCGATGTTGGTGGACATCCCTGTAATTTAGCCTGGTGTATTTTTAGCCTCCTGTGTGAAGAGAAGAGGGAGACAAGAGAAGAATGGATGCTCTTGTTTGCTGTGCTCACGCCATTGGCACACACATGTGTGAGCTCATTTGTGGAAGAGGAGACAACAGAAGAGAAGAGAAGAGTGCTCTTGTTTGGTGTACCTGTGCTCATGGCGGCATGGACATCCATATGTGTGTGAGCTCATTTGTAGAAGTTTGGGATATGGTATCAACTATCAGTTTCGCTAAGTCTCACCTGACTGAAGCTTCATTGATTTTGCATGAAGATTCGTACAAAAATTTCTTTTCAGTCTTCTCTTTTCTTCTTCTTCTATACTATATCACTGCTTAAGTCTCAGTCGACTGAAACTTAGCCACATCCATTGACTATATGTGCATGTGAGTAAATAACCAAAAACTATCATAATTGACAAAAAAAACTATCACAATTCAAAGCATCTATAGACGGACGCCCCAAACCTACTTCGTACGCCTAGGCAAACGCCGGTCAGTGACTGGTAAAAAAAAACGACCCAGACGGGCGCCTCAAACGGGCCTTAAACGCCCGAGCTGACCGGCACCCCTCGTATCCAGCTCAAATATGAGGCAGATATGGGGAGGCCAGGCGCACCCGCCACGTCGGACTGATGGCCAGGTCCCACATGAAAACACTTTGAAACCCAGCGGTCCGAAGCTCATCTCCTTCGTCGTCGCGTGGCGCCGCTCCGACAGGCCGCGTGGTGCTCTAGCCCGGCTATTTTAGCCGACCGTCGACAACGAAACCCTGCCCATCCACATTCCCCCCACCCGTCCGCCGCCGCGCCACATTCCACTCGCCGTCCACCACCAGTAGTAGCCATGCCCCATGCCGCCGGGTAAGGAGCTACCCATATCTAAGCCCGGAGTGCTTGCTGCAGCTCCTTGAGCAGATCCGGGAAAGGCGCGAAGCCCGGATCACCGCGGGGCTACCTTCAAACGCGGTTGATCCGGAGGAGGAGGTGGTGGAGCTGGAGGAGGACAGGGACGACGCGGAGCATGAGGAGGAGCTGGATGAGGAGGACGTAGGGGATGCCGGGGACATGGATTTTCAGGCAGAGCAGCAAGCGATCATCGATTCCCTCCGGCTGGAATCCGCGGCGGAGGCTAAACGCTGTCTCCTGCAGGAGGCGGAAGCGGAGCAGCATGCAGATGTCAACGAGATGCTCGCGTATATGGATGAGGAGGAGGAACCAGAGCCGTACTACGCGACCATCTGCCCGGCACCGACGTCATGGACATCTCCCATGATAAAGCGTAGAGGCTAGCGCGATGTGCATAGTACGTAGGAATTATTTTTACATGGTTTGTATGGATCTAGGGGATGAACTATAAGGTACTCAGATGCATAGCATCAAGTATGAGTTGTGACCAGTCAATGCCTGCGGACGCGCCCGATCACGTCTGTGGATGTTTAAGGGACCGGATTTTCCAAATCTAGTTGTAGATGCTTTCAGAGGCCTAACAAAAAATATCACTTTAACGACAACTTTTCGCAAAGAATTACCACTTCCCATTAGTGACCGATTCGTTCGATGACACATTTATGACTGGGAAGGCCCACCTGTTGGCACAATAGTCAACTCCATCACGTTTGACCGCCACAATGGGAATTATGACTCTGGACCCACATGTCATGTCCATTAAAAAAATCACCAATCTCATTCTTTCTCCCTCCTCAGTCCTCATGACCCCTCTCCCTGCCTGATACACACCGCCACGACAGGCGACTGTTAGAGCTCCAGCGTGCCCCATCCCTGCTTCTTCCCCGAGCTCCTCTTCTCCGGACATGTGGTACCGCAGCCTCCGCCGCCTCCGCCGCCCCACCTACAGCTCTAGCTACCGGCGCGGACGCTCCCTCCCTTCTCAGACTGTGACAGTGGGGAGTAACTTAGAGTAGTAACATGCGTATGTTACTAGTCTATGTTACTATCTCCATATAGGGTAGTAACATATGTGTTGTGTCATGCATCATTTTATTTATTAAGTTGTAGACTCATCTTTTCTTGATATGTGTGATGTTACAGTAACTAGCTATATTACCACATGCCTTTCTTTCTTCATTAATTACATGCAACATCATCTATTTTACCTAAATAAGTGTAATGTTGCCACCTCAGCCACATCACAAGGTCAGAGAAAAGACCCGCTCACCACGCCCTGGCCCACATTCTGTGGGGCCATGCGTTGCCACCTCGGCCGCATCACAGCATCACAGAAAAACTATGACACCCGTACCAGCCAACACTGCGCTACCAAGCACACGACAAGGAGCATAGCGAGGGACACTTGGTACACAATCCGAGTCTCCATCCTCCCGCCTTACTCCGGACCAACTTCGGCCTGACGATCTTAACCCGTAGAGGCAGTTCCAATCACGTAGTAACCCGAAGTCGGTGGCGAGTAGGTTGGAAGAGTTCCTGCAAACCAAAGTGAGGGGAAGCACAATGAGTCTCCCTCCTCCTGCCTTACCATGACTTAACCCAATCCATCGATTTTTAACACTTGTGCAGAGGGCTCTCCAGTCGACTATGTGGAGGGCCGTGAAATCTTGCATGCTCCATTAGAGCATTTATAGCCTAACTTGGCAAATTCCACCCATCAAACGCCTGCGTCCGCGTCCGCGGACAGTGATTGGTTATGCTTCAAAAAATACATTCTACATTCGGATATCTCAAATTAGAAACCTCAAATCCATATTATTACATGCAACGCAACGATCTTTGAGCGGAGCTTCGTCCGGTTCTGATCCCGCTCGTCCAGCTTCGCCGTGGCCATGTTTGGCGGCCGGCTGCACCCCTCAGAGTGTTGGTCCGGTCGCTGGCAAGGTAGAGTAGGGCATGGGACATGAGCCGGCTCACGGGACTCAAGGCGTCGCTGTCTCCCATGCCCTACTCTTCCTCGTCGAAACTCGGAACCCGTTAGGTGCTGATGGACGTCAGATCGATGATGGATCCGTCCTGAAAAGAGCCGGCGACATCCACCCCGACGCGGTTGCGATGCTCGGACTGGTGCACCGTACGAGGCGCCAGAGAATGCGACTTCGCCTCGTCGACGTCCACCACGGCGAGCGCTGCCGCTGGGTCCCGCGCACGGTCGGCACGCCGTGTCATGTTTGCGTTGGACGACGCCCATGGTGCGTTCATGGCCTCAGCGCGCCAACAAATGGGTTGCGCGTCCGCCGCCGCGTCGGGCGCCAGACGGACTGCTCCGCCTCCGATGAGACGGCGAAGGCTGCCTAGTGCTGGATCTACGCGCCATTTGGGCGGATGCAATGGATTCCCGGCAGAAGGAGTCCAATCGCTGCCGTGCACGGGCCTCCACCCGGGCGTGGCGGAGCGTAAGCCGGACGGCCATCTCCTCTTCAGGGCCGCATGGGATGAGCTTGGGATCGACGGATCTGAAGGTGAATGACTCGGATCCGCTGGCTGCCATGCCGGAGATGGGCTTGCGGGCGGAGGGAAGTGGAGTGAAGTGGCTAGGATTTTATTCGGCGAGCGGATGGGGAGTAATATATGTGAGGTTGGATGGGCCAGTATGGGCTGGGTCTGACGTGACGAGCGTGCCCGGGCGTCTATATCCGCCCAATATTTGGGCTAAATATGAGGGGTGTTTGGTCAGCCCGGCGTTTAAGGCCCGTTCGAGTCAAAATTTTACGACTGGACAATAACCGAACGACATGTTCGAGCGTATGAGACGGGTTTGAAGCGTCCGGTTGTAGATGCTCTTAGTTCATGGTCTCACCAACGCAAAGCTTGTCATAATTAAAAGGAACCACCGTCACTCTATTTTTCACACAAGATAACAGAGCTGATACAAACATACATTTCACCCTCGATAATCTGGTCCTTTAGTCGACGTCAGCTCTAATTTGGCTGTTGTCGTTGACCGACGGGGAGACCGATCGTGCGCAAGGCAGGACGGAACAAACGGAAAGCCGCAAAGCAAACCGGCCAAAACAGTCGGAATGATACAAAACGCAAGCATATCCTGACGACAATTGACCGAGTATTTAACCTGAAACTACCACATTTTACGAAAACGTGACATAAAACTATCACCTTACGATTTTGCGCGAAAAACTACCAATTTTGTCCTAATTCATGGTAAAAAACTATCAAATCTCGAAACCGGTCTCTTTGCCCGCGCTAAGCACAAAACTGACAGCCGGTCCCACGTTTCAAGTGCCACGGTGGCCATCCGACGCCCGCCGCGCGTTAACGGCGCGTCCGCGATCGGAAACGGCGGCTGTCAGTTTGCGTTCAATACACTAAAACGTGGGACTGGCCATTTGATGTTGATCCTCTCACGACGCCGTTTCCGACCGCGGACGCGCGGCGGGCGTCAGTTGGCCACCGTGGCACCTGGAACGTGGGGCCGGTTGATTAGTTTGGTGCTTAGCGCGGGCGAAGCGACCAGTTTCGTGACTTGATAGCTTTTTGCCACGGATTAAGACAACAGTGGTAGTTTTCCGCACAAAATCATAAAATGATAGTTTTCTGTCACGTTTTCATGAAATATAGTAGTTTTTGGTTAAATACTCCAATTGACCTCAACAATCACAAATGGACACAAAACATGGTGGCATGCATTTACCTAACAAAACAACACAATACCAACTCGGTTAGCCAGCTTAGCATCAATAGCATATAACACCAGGGTGGATTCCATTGCGCATACATCGGGTGGTCATCCAAATGGGTCCCACCCATATCATGGGTCGATCATGACTCAGGAGGCAATGTACATAACAAACGTCTACTCCCTTCATGCCAGAATGCAATGCGCTCGCGCTTCCCGATATCTAAGTTTGATCATAAATTTAACCAACGAGACCGACTGGGACGACAAAAACAATTATACCACTGAATTCGTGGCAGTCGATCTTGTTGGTTAAATTTATGGTCAAACTTAGATCTCGGGAAGCGCGGACGCACTACATTATGAAATGGTAGGAGTACTAACTCCTCAGGTCAACCGAATACTATTCGGCGGTTGAGCCATTCATCGGCTTGCATGGATGACACGGAAGAAGGGAGAAACGAAATGCAACCTGAAGATATGTGGACTATTCGAATTTTTTCCTATGTCACACATGACTGTCCTGTTGAAGCCAGGCTTAGAGCAGAACACTGTGGTTTCATAGCCAAACACGGGAAAGCACAACCCATGGAGATGGTGTTTTTTTTCCTGAGCCACACATGGTTGTTTTGCTAAAGCGCAGCCAAGCCTCTGCTCGGCTAAGAGCCTTGTACGACGGAAGCAAACCGAAAGCAGAGAAACGGCCAAATCATGAACAAAAGTAAAGGTCAATACATAGCATATTTGGTCTGCTACAATTTTAGTGGATCATAGACACAAAAACGGAGAGATGAGATCCTTCTCTCCCATTATAATCGTAAACTCGGGAGTATTTTGTTCGCACTGTTTGCAAGCACGAGTTCCACTAAAATTGACTCACCGGTGCATCGTAATCATAAAGAAGAGGAGGCTACCCCCTTTTCTAAAAAAAGTGTTAGTGATATTCTTGACGATGGACGAAGTTGACCATCCAGCATAGGCCTCTTTTGTATGGAAGATCATTACCATTGGCATCATGGGCGGTGATGCCCGACGATAGTCTCGCTGAATGACACTAAACTTTTGTAGGAAATATATCATGGGACGGTAAATACAAGGCTAGTAATTGCTCGAATCAGCCGGATATTCCTCGTCGGAACAATCATTCACTTGTTTCGCATGGGCGACATGGAAACATTAAGTCCAAAGCCACCAAAAAATGAAGGAAAGAGGTAAGAAAATGATTGCATAATTTTGAAATATGTTTTGTAGAATGCTTGTGACATTTAACAATCTGGTTTCAAAAATGTTTGCGACATTTTTATAAAACATTTAAACAATGTAAAGGATGTTCGGGACATTTTTATAAACAATTTAAAAACGTAAATATATTTTTTAGGAAAATATAAAAAATCAAAAGTGTTTTCCACATTTAAAAAATGGTTTAAGATTAATCAATGTTCGCGTGTATTTTTTAAATGCTCATGGCAGTTCTGAAAAATGTATAACATATATTAAAAAATGTTCAAAGTGCACTCAGGAAAGTTTCAAGGTGTGTCTAGAAAATGTTCTACATATATTCAAAAAATGATTAACGTCTTTCCAAAAAAATTCAACGTGTATTTGAAAATTTTGTAACATTTATTTAGAAAAAAGCAAACATGTATTTGAAAAAATGTTCATCATGTATTTGGCAAATGTTCAATGTGTATCAGAAAATATTCCGTGTATTAACGGGAACTGTAAAACTTATATTGAAAAAGCTGACTGTACATGAAAAAAGAATAAGAAAAATGCAAAAGAAAAAAACTGTTATGTACACACAGAAATAAAGAAGAAGAAAAACGCAAGTGAACTTCTAAAATTGGTCGTGCCCGAAAGGAAGCACACCCGACGACGCACGAGCTGGATCAATCTCGCGTTGTGGTGGAGCCATGTGCGGTATGCACATTTAGCAACACCAAAAATGTTGAATAAAAAAACGTCTACAATTGGTCCAAACAGATCCATAGAAGTTTCCTATAAGCTCTTCATTACGTTGGGCTCGCCCATTAGCTGCAGCGCTAAAGGTGTGATGGAAGACATACCGTTTGCGGTTGAGGCAAGTCGTCGCCCAAACGCATAGGGCGTGCACAACTCAACCGACATCTTGTTGTTAGTACTGTACTGAGCCGATTGATGTACTTTTGTACACTATAATGTTTCTAGGCGATTTTCTTCAGCAAAAATCAGCTGCAGTAGGAAAGTTTTAACCATTATAAAATTAAAATATATAATTTTAACTTCTATGAACTTTCTTTTTATTTAAACATGAAAATTTTACAAATTTTCTGCAACATTTTTTGTAAACATGAATAATTTTAATACTTTGTGAACATTTTTGGAAAATAATGAATATTATTTAATTCTTTGTGAACATTTTGTGCAAATTTGAGCACTTATTTAATATATAATTAAAACACATGAACATTTATTTAAACATGAATGTTTTTCTTTAAAATATATATTTCAAACTTGAAGATATTTTGAAAAAAATGAAATAAAAAATAAAAGGTAAAGCTAAAATCGATAGAGAAAACAAATAGAAAAAAGTTAAAGTAAAAATAGGCATGAATCGAAGAAAACCAGAGTAGTTAATTGGGCTGGACAACATAGTTTGAACCAGAGCAGTTAATTGGGCTCGCACACAATCTCGCTATTTTTTTTAAAATAATATATATTTTTATTAAATTCCAGAAATATTACGCCGTAATTATATTTTCTAAAAATAATACCCAGTCGGCCTATCCAGTCGGCTTACTGCTGGCCGGTTGGACCCCAGTCGGCCCACTGTAGACTGATTGGATCCAGTCAACCCACTGCTGCCCGATTGGCCCCAGTTGGCCCACTGCTGGCCGATTGGCGCCTAGTGTGCTTCCTCTAGGCCGACAGTTGCATGCACCCATTTATCTGTTGAATAGGTATTTGAAAAATGTTGAAGAGGTATTCAAAAGAACGTTGATCATGCATATAAAAATATTAATCAAGCATTTGAAAAAAATGTTGAACAAGTATTTGAAAAATGTTGAAAAAATATTTGAAAACTGTTGAATAGGCATTTGAAAAATGTTAAAGAAGTATTTTAAAAAATGTTGATCATGTATGTTAATCAAGCATTTACAAATAATATTGAACAAGTATTTAAAAAAATATTGATCATGTATATAGAAATATTGAACAAGTATTTGTAAAAATGTGATCATGTATATAAAAATGTTGAACAAGTATTTGAAAAAATGTTAAACAAGTATTTAAAAACATTGAACAAGTATTTCAAAAAATGTTTAACTTGTGTATAATATACTTGTTCAACATTTTTGTATACATGATCAATATTTATTCAAATACTTGTTTAACATTTTTTGCAAATGCTTGGTTAACATTTTTTTATACATGATCAACATTTTTTAAAATACTTCTTCAACATTTTTCAAATACCTATTCAACATTTTCAAATATTTTTTCAACATTTTTCAAATACTTGTTCAATATTGTTTTTCCAAATGCTTGATTAACATTTTTATGTGCATGATCAACATTTTTTTAAATACTTCTTCAACAGTTTTCAAATACTCATTCAACAGATAAATGAGTGCATGCACTTGTCGGCCTAGAAGAAGCAGACTGGGCGCCAATCGGCCAGCAGTGGGCCGACTGGGGCCAATCGGCCAGCAACGGGCCGAATGGATCCAGTCGGCGAGCAGTAGGCCGACTGGGTATTATTTTTGAAAAATATAATTATGCCGTAATTTTTTTGAATTTTAATAAAAAATTGTATTGTTAAAAAAATTAGCCAGAATCTTAACACTTTGAACCAGTATGCATAAAATGGGATTGTGTGCGAGCGTATCTGTGTACATGTGACAGCATAGTTGCAGGGCTAGTAATAGCCACTGGGTTCCAATGGTTCCGGCAAATTATTATTCAACTAGTCATGTGGACATGCCGGACATCATGTATCCTCGAGAGAAAAAAAACTCACACATTATCCTTGATGCTCTCCTTCCTGTCGAGGAAACCTCGTGAAAGAAATGAGATGTTAGAAACCTCATGAAAGAAGTGAGATGTTAGAATAGATGGATTTGAAATTGAAATTGTATTGCATAATCGAATGCAATACAAGGAATCATAAATCAAATCAAGTTGCAACAAGGTTATACATCCGGATTTTGAACTAGTTAGCATTAGCATTTCAACGCACTTGGGCCATCTTATTCTCATCAATCAACACAACTAAAATTTACATATTTTGCAACATCAGTGATATTCAATCACTCATATTCGAGGAGTTAGCATCATGTCGGCGCAATCTCTTCGAGCTCACATGGTTAGAATGTGTGTACACGTGTTATACGGCGTGTTTTTCGCGCGCGCGCGCGCGTGTGTGTTAGCATTTGCATCAGTATTGTGTTTCTATTTTTTTTATCTAATGCATTTGTTAAATTTCCAAAGTGGAAGTAAGGGTTCATATGGTGGATGGAAATCCCACTAGGTTGGTGCATGACCGAAATTCATTTCCAAATAAAATACACATATGTAATTCACAATAACACATTTAGTCAAATATTCAGAATTAAATAAAATAGTTCATTGCACATAGGTTTAATACATGCATGATGTACACACTGCTAGGTAGTTTGGAACACATGCAAATGTAGCTAGGTATACACCGGTGGGTGGCATATACAAGCCAGTACACATACACACAATACTAGCACAAGAAAAAGGCAAAGCCAAGCCAAGCAATGCATACAAGCTCTCTTCTCACGCACACAAATAAAATGCGGTGCAAACCAATATATATAGGTGGTGGTATATATCGATCGATCTTCTGATGCTATATATATTAGTACTTGGATCATCTGATTATCAGTACTTCCACATGCCATCCGTACCCATGTTCACTGACGAGATCTCGTCAGCAGCAGTTGTTGCAACGTCGTTGCTGCTCAACCTTGCCAAAGTGTCCTCCTGCGACACTATGGATGACGGCCCGCTCCCAGGCTCGATCCCGATCATGAGGCCCTCATCTGCACCTATCTGCATCTGCATCGGCATTTGAATCATGTGTTGTTGTTGCTGCTGCTGGCGGTGGTCATGGTGGTAGAACGACACCAACGGTCGTGGTGGGGTAGCCATATTCTGGTAGTGGTGGTTCCCGAAGTAGTGGTCGTTCATCATCGGGAGCACCGCACTACCCATCATTGACGATCTGGCCCCAGCGTCATGCAGCTGGTACGAAGAAGATGCAGGCAGGGACGATGGGGGCACCAGCAACGATGATGCACCATAGCCCATGATAGGAGGCAATGTACCGGATTCAAGGAATCGATGTTGCTCCTCTGCTCCCATGGACATTGGCATGGGGATGGCGTACGGCGACATCACTACCTTCTTGAGTCCAGTGCTCTTATGGAATATCCTGCAAACCACATACTCCTCCTACCAACATACATAAACTAAATCAGTGCAAATCAACTATGTCCAGTAGCTAACTAGTACGTACGAACGTGTTCATGAATCATGAGTAATACTAGTGTGTGTTTAAATACCTTGGAAGATGCATTAATGGCTGTGGCGGTGGTGATGTCGGTGGGTAGACTAGGTGTTCCTTGTTTTCCACTCTCGAGCCTATACTCGTGCATGACCCAGTTGGTCTTCTCCCCCCTGGGCGCCCTACCCTTGTAGAAGACCAACGTCTTCTTCATGCCGATGAGACTTGTGGTCGCGTGGTGGAAGATCTCCTTGTCCTTTCCAGTGGCCTTCCAGTAGCCGGCGGTCGTGGCTCGGTTGGTCCGTATACCGGTGGGGTACTTGCGGTCCTTTTGGGAGAAGAAGTACCACTCCTTCTCCCCCATTTTCGCCTTCTCGGGGAGTTCCCACGGCTCGCATTTGTTCAGGTCCACCTCCCCGACCGCTATGGGGTCGAATGCTTTGTTCAACACCTTAGGGACCAGGTAGGAGGTGATGATCTCCACATCCGTCGGGTGAAACCTGAACCCCTGAGGGAACTTTAGTTGTTGCGGCTGAACTTGAAGGTGGTCTGCCATGGCAGAGGCTCTCTGGGAAATTGGTTCTAGGGTGGCACAAATATTGGGGGCAACGATGGAGATTTGTGTAACTACAAAAGGAATTCAATGATACCTAGAGATATGAGAGGAGATGCTTAAATAGAGTGAATGCTTGTGCTAGCAAGTCACTTGCTAGAGAAGCCTTGACGTTTTATGTGCTTTATTTAATTTGTCCCTACTGAAAATGGATGGATGGATGTTTAGATAGATAGATAGATAGAGATAGCTCCCTCGCCTTTACAACTGTGTGTTGTTTATCTTGCTATGGGGCCATGCCTAGGTGGTGACAAGTGCTAGGTTTCTCGAACCTCTTCAAGCCATGTCATGCCAAATTGAACACCTTTGATTTTGTTCTCATTCTTGTTAATGTATGCATATGCATTCCTCATGCTCTAGTCGTCTCATCTTCATGGAAAGTGTGTGCTTCTGTTGTTGTTGCTTGGCTTTAGGGGCGGACCCAGAACAAAAATGACCCGTTGCCCACATATACACCATATACGGATGGGTACCAATCAATAATATGCATAGAAGTAACACACTAGAATAATATAAAAAGGCGAGCAGTAAAATTGCTTACCAAAATGAACAAGCATAAAAGACTAGTTGATGGATAATCATTGGTTTAATATAATGGGCCAACATCATCTGAGGTCTTCATATTTTTAAGAATCATTTCCATAAATTCCCCTAACATTTGTCTGTTGAGACGAGGAGAGCATGAGGGATGCATATGCATACATTATCTAGGTCCACCCTGAAGCCAGGCAATAACAAAAGAAGCACACACTTTCCATGCAGATGAGACGAGGAGAGCATGAGGGATGCATATGCATACATTAACAAGAATGAGAACAAAACCAAAGGTGTTCAATTTGGCATGACATGGATGGGAGAGGTTCAAGAAACCTAGCACTTGTCACCACCTAGGCATGCCTCACATAGCAGGATAAACAACACACATCTGTAAAGACGATGGAGCTATATCTATATATCTATATCTCTCGCTAAACATCCATCCATCCACTATCAGCAGGGACAAATTAAGCAAAGTCATATAACGTCAAAGCTTGTCTGGCAAGTGCCTTGCTAGTACAAGCAATCACTCCTATTTAAGCAACTCCTCTCATACTAGCGCACGTAATAAAGACAACAGCAACGCACAGGAGGAGATTGATCTAGAGCTAGACTACACGCACCCTCCAATCGATCCAAAAACCAGAGGTACTACTGCTAGTTGGGCCGCAGACCGCGCCTTGTGTCCAAATCCGAAGTATACCAGTGTCCAAGCCCATTTGAGCTATACATACATAACGCAAATGAAAATTCTACCTGGTTCCCGTGACACTGCCTAGCCCTACATGGGTCCAACCCTTCTTGGCTTTGTGATGCAAAGTAAACAAATGTTTTTTTGTGTATCTACCAATGTAAACATTCCATCATATGCATACAAATTATATACAGCCTTTGAAAGAAATATGCCCTAGAGGCAATAATATTTTATTATTATTTATTTCCTTATTTCATGATAAATGTTTATTATTCATGCTAGAATTGTATTAACCGAAAACTTGATACATGTGTGAATACATAGACAAACAGAGTGTCACTAGTATGCCTCTACTTGACTAGCTCGTTAATCAAAGATGGTTAAGTTTCCCAGCCATAGACATGAGTTGTCATTTGATAAACAGGATCAAATCACTAGGATAATGATGTGATTGACTTGACCCATTTCGTTAGCTTAGCACTTGATCGTTTTAGTTTACTGCTATTGCTTTCTTCATGACTTATACATGTTCCTATGACTATGAGATTATGCAACTCCCGATTGCCGGAGGAACACTTTGTGTGATACCAAACATCACAACGTAACTGGGTGATTATAAAGGTGCTCTACAGATGTCTCTGATGGTACTTGTTGAGTTGGCATAGATCGAGATTAGGATTTGTCACTCCGATTGTTGGAGAGGTATCTCTGGGCCCTCTCAGCAATGCACATCACTATAAGCCTTGCAAGCAATGCAACTAATGAGTTAGTTGCGGGATGATGCATTACAGAACGAGTAAAGAGACTTGCTGGTAACTAGAATGAGCTAGGTATTGAGATACAGACGATCGAATCTCGGGCAAGTAACATACCGATGACAAAGGGAACAACATATGTTGTTATGCGGTTTGACCGATAAAGATCTTCGTAGAATATGTGGGAGCCAATATGAGCATCCAAGTTCCGCTATTGGTTATTGACCGGAGACGTGTCTCGGTCATGTCTACATAGTTCTCGAACCCGTAGGGTCCGCACGCTTAAAGTTCGGTGACGATCGGTATTATGAGTTTTTGTGTTTTGATGTACCGAAGCTAGTTCGGAGTCCCAGATATGATCAAGGACATGACGAGGAGTCTCGAAATGGTCGAGACGTAACGATCGATATATTGGACGACTATATTCGGACACCGAAAGTGTTCCGGGTGGTTTCGAAGAAAACTGGAGTGCCGGAGGGTTACCGGAACCCCCCGGGAGAAATAATGGGCCTTATGCGCCTTAGTGGAGAGAGAGAGGGCTGGCCTAGGGCAGGCCGCGCGCCCCTCCCCCTCTGGTCCGAATTGGACTAGGAGAGAGGGGGCGGCGCCCCCTTTCCTTCTCCCTCTCCCCCTTCCTTTCCCCCTCAGTCCTACTCCTACTAGGAGGAGGACTCCTCCTCCTGGCGAGCCATAGAGGGCCGGCCGGCCTCCTCCCTTGCTCCTTTATATACGGAGGCAGGGGGCACCTCTAGACACAAGTTGATCAGTTCATCTCTCCCAACCGTGTGCGGTGCACCCCTCCACCATAATCCACCTCGGTCATATCGTAGCGGTGCTTAGGCGAAGCCCTGCGTCGGTAGCAACATCATCATCGTCATCACGCCGTCGTGCTGACGAAACTCTCCGGCAAAGCTCTGCTGGATCAGAGCTCGCGGGACGTCATCAAGTTGAACGTGTGCTGAACTCGGAGGTGCCATGCAATCGGTACTTGGATCGGTCGGATCGTAAAGACGTACGACTACATCAACCGTGTTGTCCTAACGCTTCTGCTTTTGGTCTACGAGGGTACGTGGACACACTCTCCCCTCTCGTTGCTACGCATCACCATGATCCTGCGTGTGCGTAGGAATTTTTTTAAATTACTGTGTTCCCCAACAGCCTTTGCAGGTGAAATCTGCTAGTTTACATACTCAATCCTACACCTTTATATACTATATATAGCCTATGCGGATTTGCACATGGTAGCCTATGCGAATTTACACAAAATCCGTGTGTGTTCTCTAAACAATGTGTGACAAGGAAAGAAGCATGAATGGATGATTTAGCATCTTGCGTATGTGGTGATGCCCACAAGTGTGAGTAACACTTATGTCAATCTCTCTCATGCGTCCTCCCATGAAAACAACATCGCTTGATTGATTACCGTTGGGCGAGGGGTACATGCGCCAACCGTTTTTGAATACATGCATGCATGAATGGGGTCGTTAAGGTTCATGCTTTGTATACACTAGATGACCAGTTGCGTCAAATGGCGCAAAGACCCGTTTAAAATCATGTTTGTGTTGAAAATATTTGCATTTTTTTAATAACCGTATACTTGAGTACATTTGGTAAGAACTTATACCCCTATATATAAAGGAAATTAAATGCAAATATTTTCGTAAGGTAATAATGCCACAAATTATATCATCGGTAGGTCAAGATAGTTGAGTCTACAATTAGTAATTCCGAGTAGCTGTAAACTTGCATTAAAAAAGCGTAAACACAAGTGACACAATAAAATGTACTTAATACATGAACTCGTGAACATTATGTACAGGAGAAGTTACTAGAAATAGTAGTCAATTACATCATATAATTTGGTTCTATACTCTTTTGTGTATATATCCTGAATGCTACCCCTTTGTGATCAACTCTTTGTCCTTCGAATCAAATGGCACAACTACTGCCCCTTGTGGCAAAAGAAAGGGCTCTGTAATACTCATAAATGTAAAAGGAAAACATCATCTGATGCATCTCAACCTGCACAAAACAATGTAAAAACCATACATGCTATCTACATACTCTCATTGTCTAGCAAAGCATAAGTAGCCGAGGGACCATGTACAAAAGAATTGACAATTCGCACAAAGAAGCATGCCATCATCTCTCTAGACAATCATAAAACAATAATTGACAAAAGCCCCATCAAAATTAGCATTTGCCATCCAGTTTATGAGCTAAAGTTGAGCATTCACCAGTCGATGAAACATATTAAGCATCAGCTATAAAACAAACTCTATTTTCCTAATAAGACAACATAGATATGAAATGGGCAAAACTCTATTTTGCCATCCAGTTTATGAACTAAAGTGGAAAGCTATGGTCATTGAATTTTAGGCACTTTTTTTGAGTAAACACAGTAGGGTAAAAACCCTACTGTAACTCTATTTTTTAGGCACTTCACGAGATAAACAATGGTCATAATACATGTTTATGGCTGACACCTGACGAGCAGCAAGCTTCAGTTTTACACTATTTAGGAATGGATAGAAGCAAGTCCTGACAATTGAGATTTTCAATCCGAGACCAATCGATGGGTTGTTTTGGGTTTATAACCTCCATAATCAAGGCTCTAAACCTGGTACTATTTGCATGATAATGTGGTGCTTTCACACATCAGCATAAAACTAAAGAGTCATTCTTATCCTGTAATAGAGATACTATTCTTTTCATAAGCTCTTATTTTTCTACCCATACTAAGTTGTGCCCCTGTTTACTTCTGACACTACAAACTTTAGTTTATGTGGGTGTATAGACAATGTATAAAATATGAACCTGGCAAAAAAATACAAGGGATTACCTGAATACATGATGCGACACATATTTTTCTAACTGGAAAATAAGCCTATTACTTCTTGCTCTCAGATTTGAGTTCATTTCTAAACTCTTGAACCATATGAACCAAAGATAGCAGCGAGCGTCAAGCCGGCGACCATATGAACTAAGATAGCAGCGAGCGTCAAGCTGACGACCATATAAACCAGCGATAGCAGCGAGCACCCCGTAGACGAGCATATGAATTAAAGATATTCGCTATATAAGCAGTACACTTTTCAGTATAGCCTGAGATTATTGTAGTAAAGGATGCATCTAGAATCTGGATCATGCATTCATGTTTGCCCGTAGGAAATAGGATAGGGGGCACACTGATAAAAATACATACAACTGAAATAGATACAGAAACCGCGACACTTATCAATAAATATTGTGACGCCCGGATGATCAAGCTACAGTAACCTCTGCTAATGATGTCACATCACTTCGATTACTGTTGCAAATCTCGCGTTAGTTCGAAACAGATTAATATTCAAATTCAAAATTTGGCAAATAATAAAAGTTTTCAAACATTTAAACAAAAATGTTCGGAGTGTGCAAATAAATGCCTAGGTAATTATGGTGAAGGAACCGGGCTTTTATAAAAGGCCTAGATATTTAAAAGAAATTAAAACAGTAAAGAAATAAGATAAAAAAACAAAGACTAACAAAAAAAGGGAAAGACACCCCCTGGGCCAACCAGCCCAGCTACTGACCGGCCAGCCCAGTTGGCCCAGCCACCGCTCCCACTCTCTCCATAACCCCCCCGAAACCCTAGCGCCCCACGACCCTCACTTTCCCCGATCCACATCTCTCCCCTCGTTCCCTCCACCTCGCGCCGCACACACGCATCGTGCCTGGGGGAAGAGCTCCCCGCGCCCGATCCACCCACCAACCCTCACCGCCCCCTCTCCCCGATCTGGACGCGCCCCCGACCCCGTCGTCATCGCCGGCGCCAGACGCCGCCTCGCCTGCGCTGCCCCACCGTCGCCGCCCTGCGCCGGACCGACCATCGCCACCGACCGGGACGACCACGCCAGACGCCATCGCCGCTCCTCCCCTGCGTCGCCGCGTCCTCAGCCTCCTTCTCATCGGCCGACCCCGAGCCTCGCCGACCCAGATCCCCTGCAACGGGGGTGAGCAGCGACCCCCTCCTCTCCTCTCTTCCCTCGGTCCCCGCACTCCAGATGGTCGTGCTCTCCGCGTCGATACCCGTCCTCACCTGCGCCACCCAGCGTCCCGCCTCACGTACACGCGCTCACGCCCTCACCTCCGGACGACAAACCCCGCCCCGTTCCAACTCCGCCCGACCGCACCGGCCTCCCCCCTCCGCGCCCGCGCTGGCTCGCCCAGCCGCGCCCTTGCTTCGACCGGCCTAAGGACGCCGGAGCCACCTGCCGCTCACGCCGGTTGCGCCCCTCAACCGCATCACGCGTGCACGCCTCCGCTCCCCTAGCCCCGCTCTAGTCCGAGCTCGCGCTGACGATGCACCGCACTACTCCGGCTGCCGTCGTGGCCGGCGGCCCCCTTGTTGGCCTCGGGCCTCCAAGCGGGCGCCCGTCCCTCTACGCCCGCTAACCGCGTGCCCGTTAGCCCTTCTGGGTCACTGACACGTGGGGCCCAGCCCCAAGACGTATTAAGAAAAATGAAAAATAAAAACAAAAACATAAATTAGTAAAAATTATAATTAATTAATTAATTAATTAAATTAGTTAAGCCTAATTAATTAAATTAATTAATCCTAATTAACTAATCTAATTAACTTGTTAGTTTAATTAAACACTAATTAGTTAGCTAAACACTGATTAGCCTAATTAGTGGATGACAGGTGGGTCCCACTGGACCCACACGTCATTTTGACCAGTCAACACCTCTGTTGACTGCTGACGTCAGCGCGCACTATTCTGGATAATGTTAGAATTAAATAATTAAATAAATTCTAAAAATGATTAAAACTTTAGAAAATCATATAAAATAAACCGTAACTCGGATTAAATTATTTTCAACATGAAAGTTGCTCAGACCGACGAGACGAACCCGGATACGCAGCCCGTTCGTCCACCACACATTTCTAACATATCAAACTCGCAAACTTTCTCCTCCGGCTCCTCTGCCCGAAAACGCGAAACACCGGGGATACTTTCCCGGATGTTTCCCCCCTTCACCGGTATCATCCCATACCGCGTTAGGGCACCTCTAACGCTGTTACTTGTCATGTCATGCATCACTATGCATCTGCTTGCTTAAATATTTATTGTTTCTCCCCCCTCTTCTCTCGATAGACGCCGAGACCGACGCTGCTGCTGCCTCGTTCGACTACGGAGTTGACGATCCCTCTCTCTTGCCAGAGCAACCAGGAAAGCCCCCCCCCTTGATCACCAGATATTGCCTATTCTTCTCTATACTGCTTGCATTAGAGTAGTGTAGCATGTTACTGCTTTCAGTTAATCCTATACTGCTGCATAGCCTGTCCTTGCTACTACTGTTGTTACCTTTACCTGCTATCCTACTGCTTAGTATAGGATGCTAGTGTTCCATCAGTGGCCCTACACTCTTGTCCGTCTGCCATGCTATACTACTGGGCCGTGATCACTTCGGGAGGTGATCACGGGCATATACTATATACTTTATATTGTTACATTACCTGTGATACTGTTCGGAGATGGGGGCTGAAGGGGCAGGTGGTTCCACCCAGGTAGTGGTGGGCCTGGGTTCCCGACGACCCCGACTGTTACTTTGTGGCGGAGCGACAGGGCAGGTTCAGACCACCTAGGAGAGAGGTGGGCCTGGCCCTGGTCGGCGTTCGCGGATACTTAACACGCTTAACGAGATCTGGGTATTTGATCTGAGTCTGGCCATTTGGTCTATACGCACTAACCATCTACGCGGGAGTAGTTATGGGTATCCCGACGAAGTGGTATCAGCCGAAGCCTTCGTGACGTCAGCGACTGAGCGGCGCGCGCCGGGTTGGACCGCGTAACGTGACTTCCGTTGTACTGGAGGTTGCTAGGTCTGCTCACCGGCCGCGTTCGCAACATGCAGGTGTGCTATGGGCGATGGGCCCAGACCCCTGTGCGCTTAGGTTTAGACCGGCGTGCTGACCTCTCTGTTGTGCCTAGGTGGGGCTGCGACGTGTTGATCTTCCGAGGCCGGGCATGACCCAGGAAAGTGTGTCCCGGCCAAATGGGATCAAGCGTGTTGGGCTACGTGGTGCACCCCTGCCGGAAAGTTAATCTATTCGAATAGCCGTGTCCCTCGGTAAAAGGACGACCTGGAGTTGTACCTTGACCTTATGACAACTAGAACCAGATACTTAATAAAACACACCCTTCCAAGTGCCAGATACAACCCGGTGATCGCTCTCTAATAGGGCATCGAGGAGAGGATCGCCGGGTAGGATTATGCTATGCAATGCTACTTGGAGGACTTCAGTCTACTCTCTTCTATATGCTGCAAGACGGAGGCTGCCAGAAGCGTAGTCTTCGACAGGATTAGACATCCCCCTCTTATTCTGGCATTCTGCAGTTCAGTCCACTGATATGGCCCCTTACACATATATCCATGCATATGTAGTGTAGCTCCTTGCTTGCGAGTACTTTGGATGAGTACTCACGGTTGCTTTGTTTCCCCCTTTTCCCCATTCCTCTACCCGATTGCTCCAACCAGACGATGGAGCTCAGGATCCAGACGCCACCATCGACGACGACTCCTTCTACACTGCAGGTGCCTACTACTACGTGCAGCGCGCTGACGACGACCAGGAGTAGTTAGGAGGATCCCAGGCAGGAGGCCTGCGCCTCTTTTGATCTGTATCCCAGTTTGTGCTAGCCTTCTTAAGGCAAACTTGTTTAACTCATTTCTGTACTCAGATATTGTTGCTTCCGCTGACTCGTCTATGATCGAGCACTTGTATTCGAGCCCTCGATGCCCCTGGCTTGTATTATGATGCTTGTATGACTTATTTTATTTGTAGAGTTGTGTTGTGATATCTTCCCGTGAGTCCCTGATGTTGATCATACACATTTGCGTGCATGATTAGTGTACGATTGAATCGGGGGCGTCACAAGTTAGTATCAGAGCCGACTGCCTGTAGGAACCCCCCTTCCAAACTCCTTGGCCGAAGTTGAGTCTAGACTTTACAAAACTTTTACTAACATGGTTGTGCGGCCCATGGGCCCACGTCGCCATTGGGTGGTATTAGGATCTTTTACTCCTCGACCTTTACTCTGGGACTCTGATCTCTCTTCTATTCGGGTTAAAGTAAATTTTGCTAAATCTAACATTAGGATCTCGTTATCACTTTCACCCGGAGATCACCTTATTACCGATGATCGTCTGCTGCACGTGAAGACCCTGAAGATACTCTCCGCTGTTAACCCGAGAACTTGTGTTCATCGCGTTTGCAATTCCCCTTCCACCGTCAACCCTTATGGATAACTACTTGCAGTTGTTATGCTTACATTCATCCCCAATTGGTCTTTTTATTATAAGATACCCCGAAATACTCGTCGTTTTTTCGATAATCCTTTGAGCTTACTGCCTTGCTGTTCTTTGTCACCTGAATACCCCTACGGATAATTCTCGCACTTATCGAGTATCCGCTCATCCCCCGGTTGTTCATGTGTTTCACAATGGTCATCGAAATACTATTCGTTCCTCCAAAAACCCTTAGTAGCTTATTGCTCTGCAATACTTGTCTGCTTGCATGATGTATGCTTTCCATATGTCTGGCAATATTCGTTAGTATCCTTAGGCACCGTCATTTTGATCCCTTTGATTCAACATGAGTGCGAATGCACGCAATCATCAGTTGATCCTTTTAAATTATCTTTCCGGCTCAGACGTCATTTTAAACATGAGCTGGTTCTCAACAAATCCAATTGCCGTCGATTGTACCCCTAAGGCTATTGAACTTATCCATCCCTAATCAGAACATTGCTTCTGATCCCTTGATTTGAAAATCATAATTCCTTTGCATTTGAGCTCTGGATTAGTCAGTTGTTTCTATAAGCCAATGCCCTTGCATTGTTTTTCTTTCTCTGATTGTGTGTCGGTGCTCACATCAGCTCTGTTATGGACTTTCAGATCCTTTGTTGAATTCATTATCCGGCAATGTCCTTCATATTCAATAACCTCGTGAGCCCTTCCGCGGGTATGAAATGCCTTTGGTAAATTGTATCCTCTGCATTCTCAACCATGCTCAGCTTTCGAGCTGGTGGTATTTACTATTGAAGCTTGTGGTATATACTCCTAAGATGCCCCGATGGGTTGACCATATGCCTTCCTTAATCTGTGTGAACCCAAAAGATTTCACGGGTCATACTATCTGGTATTGCACTAGGTAATTTTTTTAACAACTAATGTCATTTTCGAAATACGAGAGGTGAATGAAAGGTTATGCGTTGAACAAGTGGGAGTCGACCTTGAACCCGGTGTTCATGCCCATGGACATGATGTATACCTGATCATGGAAGCTTCTCTTAAAATAATTATCCCCTTGTTATAAGATCATCTTGTATTAGTGGACGTGGTTCCGACCATGATTCTCCTTGATTCCATTTCTCGTGCAAGTTTGATCACTTGTCTTCTGCAAAGCAATACCCTAGTTCAAACTCTACTTTGATCTGTCATCGAGTGTTACCCCCTGGTATCTCGAGATCATCATGGAACTGCATAACTTCTTATGAGTTCTTCACCAAGTGCTACATTCTCACTGATTCCAATTTTTCACGGGCTCTGAGCTATTAAATACTCAAAGACACCGATAACTGACTCGAGTCCGCATCGCGATTAAGCAACTCTTGGTAACCTTCATTATTTACGAGTTTGAACTCAATCACGTCATTCCTAGCCTACTTGGCTATATCCTTGTCGTGCTGATTTTAACTGTGCTACCTGGTCCTTAATCCCGAAGCACAACTTTTGACGATGAGCTAAGCTTACATCGATCTTTCTCGTCATATCATTTCACCTTGAACAACAAGCTTGATTTCGAGTTTGTGTCGTAACCATGGTTCCAATAACCTTTTGCTTCATAATTCCTTTGACTTGATGTCATCGCCGATAGATTACATCTTCATGAAATCTCTCGACAAATGTGTCGTGATCTGCACCAACATTTTGAGCTCTTTCAGGATATCAATCGAATTCATAATGAGAAGTACCATCCTTGCCCTCGATGATTCGTGTTATCATCGACCACTTTCTTGCCTTCCCCCAACACAAACTAGTCCATGTTATGGATGCAACTTGCTATCTAGCTTTTATGATGTTTTACCTCGAAGTATTAATGTCCTTGATGATGAGTACGTTGTGAGGATTGCTCCACCTCTTAAGTATTCTTGGTATGGTGATACTTATCACCATCACCATTCTTCTTGGTCCCCGTGTTGATTCCAACAAGTGAACGATGTTGTTTGGATTCTGCCCGTCTAGCAACCCTATTGCTTTGAAGATAATGGCCGGCCGTTCATTCTTATAATATTGATTATTGAATCACCATTTTGACATTGTTCGTGCAACCCAGCCCATATTTTGGGTGCACCTTTCAACCAATGTTTAAATTGGGTATGTTTTCCTCGAGCATATCCCCTTATATCATTTCATCTGACAAATGTTATCTCCTTATCCACATAATTGTGGAGATCCATTTTTTTTGGATACCTCGATGAATTGTCGCTGAGTTCATCAGCTACCTCCTTATCCCTTCATTGGTTTAATGATGAGCTTTTGTTTCGGAACTCGCTTCCGTAGTAAATTTCCCAAGAATCTTACAAGGTCGTCTCATCAAATTGTTTTGCACCTTTCTTCTCAGGCATCCTGAGTCTGAGGTATCCTAACACCGATCAGATCTGAATCTCGGTCAGATATGATGGTTGGAACATTTTTCCAAGAGTGATAACACTGGTCCTTTATGACCCGGTAAGGTGTTGGCATGCCCAGCACACCTGGCCGGATGACCTGCTATTATAGTTTCCTTATTAGCAAGGTTACCCATTCTCCCATGAGGAAATTGTAAGACTTATTCTATAAGTTGTTCCTGAAGGATCCTTTGTGTATCTAAAGTCTGATCTTTACCCAGTGACCATGTCAATGCTATCCCGAAGCATGTCTGTGGTACTTCGATTTTCAATAAGAGCATTTGAAGCACGATGCTAAATTCTCTTTATCAATTATCCAAACACCGCTGTATGGGTAATGTCATGAAATTTCTCTCCCCTACCTAAGGAGTTTTCTACATAATATCCTACCAGGGATATCATGCTCTGCTTATCATTGGGAGGGATATAACCCTGAAATATCTGATATTCATATTTTCCTTTACATTATTTGGTTTAACCTTTCTGGTGATCATTATGGTCTAAGCAGTATTAATTCCCTGCTTATGTAAACCCCTCCGTGTACAATTCTGCCAGTAAGACCCTGTTACTTATGTTGATGACATCCCGGTAACCACTGATGGACGAGAACTTTGCCTATTGGTCCGCCTCATTCAACGAGCAGGAAAATGGTTCTCTTCGTCCCTCGCCCTTGGTACCAACATTGTTGCCGACATAACTGACATGGTACTCTCTGACCGTGCAAGATGTCACTACTCCTATAAAAAAACCACATGGTGGGCCCATAACCCACAGTTCCACAGGATCGAAACCTGACTCTCGTGTACACCTCCTATTCCCAAGGTTATACCTCGCGCGTGGCCTCGTATGTAATTCACGGGCCACCGTCCTACTGATCTATTCTGGAAACAGATGCAATATTCAATCTCGTTGCCTTGGACCCCTTTCGCGTGTTGTTTCAGACATCGAACGATTGCCTACCCGTTTGAAACCTCTCATGGTACCTTCTTAATTTACTCTCGATAATCTCTTAAGTATCTATTCGAGAGTTACTTCTACCACATTCTCTCAGTTATCTGCCAGGTAGTTGACCTTGAAGGTCCGTTCTTCAGTAGTTACCCCTTATCATTATCATATGTATGATGGAGTTCCTGAAGAAAGGACGACAACCTCATCATGATGCATTGATGCATAGGAATGAAGACATCAGCGCTATGGGTCGACCACTTCGAGAAGAGCAACCAAGACCGAGAAGAATCTTTAGAATTTCGTAACCTATTCTTCCCCCTTACTCCCCTCTTAAATCTCGGGACGAGATTTCTTGTAGTGGAGGAGATTTGTGACGCCCGGATGATCAAGCTACAGTAACCTCTGCTAATGATGTCACGTCACTTCGATCACTGTTGCAAATTTCGCGTTAGTTCGAAACAGATTAATATTCAAATTCAAAATTTGGCAAATAATAAAAGTTTTCAAACATTTAAACAAAAATGTTCGGAGTGTGTAAAAAAATGCCTAGGTAATTATGGTGAAGGAACCGTGCTTTTATAAAAGGCCTAGATATTTAAAATGAATTAAAACAGTAAAGAAATAAGATAAAAAACAAAGACTAACAAAAAAAAGGGAAAGACACCCCCTGGGCCAACCAGCCCAGCTACTGACCGGCCAGCCCAGTTGGCCCAGCCGCCGCTCCCACTCTCTCCATAAGCCCCCCCGAAACCCTAGCGCCCCACGACCCCCACTTTCCCCGATCCACATCTCTCCCCTCGTTCCCCTCCACCTCGCGCCGCACGCACGCATCGTGCCTGGGGGAAGAGCTCCCCGCGCCCGATCCACCCACCAACCCTCACCGCCCCCTTTCCCTGATCTGGACGCGCCCCCGACCCCGTCGTCATCGCCGGCGCCAGGCGCCGCCTCGCCTGCGCTGCCCCACCGTCGCCGCCCTGCGCCGGACCGACCATCGCCACCGACCGGGACGACCACTCCGGACGCCATCGCCGCTCCTCCCCTGCGTCGCCGCGTCCTCAGCCTCCTCCTCATCGGCTGACCCCGAGCCTCGCCGACCCAGATCCCCTGCAACGGGGGTGAGCAGCGACCCCCCTCCTCTCCTCTCTTCCCTCGGTCCCCGCACTCCAGATGGTCGTGCTCTCCACGTCGATACCCGTCCTCACCTGCGCCACCCAGTGTCCCGCCTCACGTACACGCGCTCACGCCCTCACCTCCGGACGACAAACCCCGCCCCGTTCCAACTCCGCCCGACCGCACCGGCCTCCCCCCTCCACGCCCGCGCTGGTTCGCCCAGCCGCGCCCTTGCTCCGACCGGCCGAAGGACACCGGAGCCACCTGCCGCTCACGCCGGTTGCGCCCCTCAACCGCATCACGCGTGCAGGCCTCCGCTCCCCTCGCCCCGCTCTAGTCCGAGCTCGCGCTGACGATGCACTGCACTACTCCGGCTGCCGCCGTGGTCGGCGGCCCCCTTGTTGGCCTCGGGCCTCCAAGCGGGCGCCCGTCCCTCTACGCCCGCTAACCGCGTGCCCGTTAGCCCTTCTGGGTCACTGTCACGTGGGGCCCAGCCCCAAGACATTTTAAGAAAAATGAAAAATAAAAATAAAAACATAAATTAGTAAAAATTATAATTAATTAATTAATTAAATTAGTTAAGCCTAATTAATTAAATTAATTAATCCTAATTAACTTGTTAGTTTAATTAAACACTAATTAGTTAGCTAAACCCTGATTAGCCTAATTAGTGGATGACAGGTGGGTCCCACTGGACCCACACGTCAGTTTGACCAGTCCACACCTCTGTTGACTGCTGACGTCAGCGCGCACTATTCTGGATAATGTTAGAATTAAATAATTAAATAAATTCTAAAAATGATTAAGACTTTAGAAAATCATATAAAATAAACCGTAACTCGGATTAAATTATTTTCAACATGAAAGTTGCTCAGACCGACGATACGAACCCGGATACGCAGCCTGTTCGTCCACCACACATTTCTAACATATCAAACTCGCAAACTTTCTCCTCCGGCTCCTCTGCCCGAAAACGCGAAACACCGGGGATACTTTCCCGGATGTTTCCCCCCTTCACCGGTAGCATCCCATACCGCGTTAGGGCACCTCTAACGCCGTTACTTGTCATGTCATGCATCACTATGCATATGCTTGCTTAAATATTTATTGTTTCTCCCACCTCTTCTCTCGATAGACGCCGAGACCGACGCTGCTGCTGCCCCGTTCGACTACGGAGTTGACGATCCCTCTCTCTTGCCAGAGCAACCAGGCAAGCCCCCCCCCTTGATCACCAGATATCGCCTATTCTTCTCTATACTGCTTGCATTAGAGTAGTGTCGCATGTTACTGCTTTCAGTTAATCCTATACTGCTGCATAGCCTGTCCTTGCTACTACTGTTGTTACCTTTACCTGCTATCCTACTGCTTAGTATAGGATGCTAGTGTTCCATCAGTGGCCCTACACTCTTGTCCGTCTGCCATGCTATACTACTGGGCCGTGATCACTTCGGGAGGTGATCACGGGCATATACTATATACTTTATACTGTTACATTACCTGTGATACTGTTCGGAGATGGGGGCTGAAGGGGCAAGTGGTTCCACCCAGGTAGTGGTGGGCCTGGGTTCCCGACGGCCCCCGACTGTTACTTTGTGGCGGAGCGACAGGGCAGGTTCAGACCACCTAGGAGAGAGGTGGGCCTGGCCCTGGTCGGCGTTCGCGGATACTTAACACGCTTAACGAGATCTGGGTATTTGATCTGAGTCTGGCCATTTGGTCTATACGCACTAACCATCTACGCGGGAGTAGTTATGGGTATCCCGACGTCGTGGTATCAGCCGAAGCCTTCATGACGTCAGCGACTGAGCGGCGCGCGCCGGGTTGGACCGCGTAACGTGACTTCCGTTGTACTGGAGGTTGCTAGGTCTGCTCACCGGCCGCGTTCGCAACATGCAGGTGTGCTATGGGCGATGGGCCCAGACCCCTGTGCGCTTAGGTTTAGACCGGCGTGCTGACCTCTCTGTTGTGCTTAGGTGGGGCTATGACGTGTTGATCTTCCGAGGCCGGGCATGACCCAGGAAAGTGTGTCCGGCCAAATGGGATTAAGCGTGTTGGGCTATGTGGTGCACCCCTGCAGGGAAGTTAATCTATTCGAATAGCCGTGTCCCTCGGTAAAAGGACGACCCGGAGTTGTACCTTGACCTTATGACAATTAGAACCAGATAATTAATAAAACACACCCTTCCAAGTGCCAGATACAACCTGGTGATCGCTCTCTAACAGGGCATCGAGGAGAGGATCGCCGGGTAGGATTATGCTATGCGATGCTGCTTGGAGGACTTCAGTCTACTCTCTTCTATATGCTGCAAGACGGAGGCTGCCAGAAGCGTAGTCTTCGACAGGATTAGATATCCCCCTCTTATTCTGGCATTCTGCAGTTCAGTCCACTGATATGGCCCCTTACACATATATCCATGCATATGTAGTGTAGCTCCTTGCTTGCGAGTACTTTGGATGAGTACTCATGGTTGCTTTGTTTCCCCCTTTTCCCCATTCCTCTACCCGATTGCTGCAACCAGACGATGGAGCCTAGGATCCAGACGCCACCATCGACGACGACTCCTTCTACACTGGAGGTGCCCACTACTACGTGCAGCCCGCTGACGACGACCAGGAGTAGTTAGGAGGATCCCAGGCAGGAGGCCTGCGCCTCTTTCGATCTGTATCCCAGTTTGTGCTAGCCTTCTTAAGGCAAACTTGTTTAACTCATGTCTGTACTCAGATATTGTTGCTTCCGCTGACTCTTCTATGATCGAGCACTTGTATTCGAGCCCTCGAGGCCCCTGGCTTGTATTATGATGCTTGTATGACTTGTTTTATTTGTAGAGTTGTGTTGTGATATCTTCCCGTGAGTCCCTGATCTTGATCATACACATTTGCGTGCATGATTAGTGTACAATTGAATCGGGGGCGTCACAAATATATGGGCTTAGAAGGGAGCGGTAAGGCCTTTTTTGTTTTGAAGAGACCATGTAGATGTAAATATGAGCATGCTCGTAAATATACGATAAGAGTTCATGTCCAGGAAGCAGAGTAAATCACACAGGACATGCACCTTCAATCTGGATAGTACCAAATTTACCTTGCCATCACAGGTAGCACATGTAATATCTGATATAAAAAAAACAAAGAGAGGAATACCTGGCTCAGGCAAAACTCTATTCAACAATTAATTTTGCCGTGTGTTATACTGCCCCGATACATTTCCAGCAAGGTTATATCTTTCATTGGACTCAGTAGCTTTATCCATTGGAAGAGATCGATCATCTGGCAGCTGAAAGAAGTCAGGATAGCGCAAATGAGAGCTCACGGATCAGATATTTCATAACCTTGCCTTGAGCGCACACAATCTTAGGAAGCCTGTAATTGTTTCCTTTATATCAGATACTTGCACAAGATCCCTTAGTGCAGATGATTCTATGCTATGTATGATCTGCAATAAGAAATGAGTTCATAAGCAAATGTAGCAGATCAGTTGTACCGTAAAGATATGATACAGTAATAGAGCACCAGCAGATTCAGAATTAAAAAACTGCATTCATAATTAAAGGGTCACTCCAGAGGCCTTTGTTAGATCTCAGGCACCCTCCCTGGTTAGAGCATGTGCAAAAACCACAAAAAAACTCTGCTAATTGGTTGCACATATAATCTGGTAAGCCTTGCACCACATAGTTACCCAGTAGACCATCTTCAGGTAGTGTGAAGCCTGCCTCATATAATAGATCGGACCAACTTATAGCTTAAATTTCAAAAAGAAAATAAGGGATATACTGAAGGGACATGGTGTGAGCTCGCTTGGCAAGGAACAACATGGCACGGCTTTATACAATATCTTTAGTACAGCAAAATAGCTCAATAGGCTTGGTTGCGAAATCCGAGGAAGATGTAGCTGTTGGCCGGTGCCGCCATCGTTGTAGGACTCCAGCCCCACCCAAACCTAGATGCCTGAAAAAATTAAATCAGGAGGACATGAATTAGAAGGAGGAGCTCAACAAGGAAGTGCGATCACAATGGCAAAGAACAAGGTAACTTCAATGAAATGGATAATGGACAGACAATGCTTTTCTAAGAAATTTTGAATACTATCATTGAAGCTTTGTTCTGAACACTGATCTAAATTTAACTCAGTCAACCAAAGGAAGTAAGATGGTCTAATCATACCTAGCTACAATTTTCTTTCATGAAAGCATGACAGTACATGTCGGTGGCATCTAGGATAGCATGAATAACCTCTTTAAAAGAGGAGCCACACACTATGATGAACTTGGGCTATGACTCGGGTTGACTTTGTATATCACATAACTTTTCAAGCCGAGAAATATTTGCAAAAGTCAGTCTTAGAAGTCCCGGACATATAATAAAAGCAATGAAATGAGCAGCGAGTGTCACATGTATTCACATACCTTGCCATTCTACAGATTCTGGAGGTCTCCTAATGCCTTTTGCCTTGACTACATCATGAAGAGAAAAGTGTCAAAGCAACCAGAGTACTATATTACATGTGCTTACTGGTAAAGATATAACACGAATATTCCCATCACCCAATCTACACGAAACAACACTTGAATCAAGCAGTGAGTTGATATCGACATATGAAAGAAAGGAGAAAATTCCTTTCTACACGAAAAAACATTATCATCAGCAATACAATAGTCCATTGACCTATTGCGCCAGTTTTGCAAAGCTAATTAAAACCAAGAATTAGTAGCCGTTTTATATGCATGTAGATCATTTTATTATTCGCTGGAGAGAAAGCAAATGGTTTGATGCCATATTATTCGAAGCCACTCTCAATAAATTATTGAGATGAACACTTTTGACTAATGTGGAATCATGGAAACAAAATGTAATAACTAAACGAACAACATCCACCTTGAGGACTGATGCATAAGCACCGACCTCTCATAGAACCGTATCCATCTCAAGTAGGTTATAAACATGACACAATTAAATAATATGTAGTATAGGGCAATAAAGATAAAGAAAGATATCTTTGTTCTTCATACATCTACTATGAAACAATGTGAATTCATGTCTCTCACCAAGGACAAGGAATCTTTTACCCAGTTAGAAAATTAAAAATCATGAAATGGCGGACTTGCGACTGTGTGACTGCATAACTGGAAAGACATAAGCTATAAATAAAAGCTTAAACTTGATGAATGTGAACATTCAAACACATAGAAACATATATATGAGAACTCTGTTGGCAACTATCCATAAACTTTATATCATGCTAGTAACTGAGGTACACTACGGATCAGAAATGTGACATTGTACTGTAAAACTATATAGTAGAGGTAACATGGAAAGTATGTATCATATAGATCATTAGAAATATAGATTTATTCAGTACTTTGTGTCATCGACTTATCTTTACTATTATTTTTTCAGAAGGAAATGCTCCTTGTGCCGCCACACATACATGCTACTACTCTGTCCCATAATATAAGAAGTACAGTAGATTATTAGGTCCTTCTATTTGAAAACAAAATTCAACCGATGTATGGTACGAATCAACACAGCAAACCAGGAGCTCCATTTGGAATTGGTAAACAATAGAAAGTTGGAGACCACTCAATGAAGAAGCACAGATATAAGAAATGAAACTGGATCTTGCCTGAACAAAGTTAGGGGATGCATTTTAGTTATCTTGAAGTCTGAACCGTAAAACAAACATATCTGATTTGCATTCTCTCAAACAAGGAACTCATTTTGCTGCTTCTCTGCAATTTTTGATTCATTATTTGCATAAACTGTAGCATATATCTGCTCATGTTTATGCATTGGAAGTATATATGAAAGATGTTACTGAAAAGCTGTTGCTTGTTAGCTGACTGAAAATTGCTACTTATCTTAGTAGTAAAACTGCTGCTGTTTGTACACTGAAAGACCGGTGCTTATCTCAGTAGTAACACTTCTACTGTTTGTTAACTGGTTGAAATACTGCTGTTGTTTGAACCAGTATTATGCACCTTATGTATCTCATTAGTAAAAGAGCTTCTACACTATTGTTTTTTAACTGGAAAACTGCTTGTTAACTAACTAAAAAAATTCAAATCACTTCAGTCAGTTTGGATACAATGCTGATGTTTGTACTTTTTGAACCAAAGTTGGATATAATCCAAAATGTAATACATACTCTATTGTGCACATTATGTTTCAGTAAGCACATATTTTTGTCAGAACCATATGCTAATACCAAGGAATGTGAGCTGTTTATTATGTTGGAAATCTGTTTCTTATCTACTCTAGCAATTTATACCAGATGACTATATAATATGAAGAACATTAGATCTTATGCCCTTGAGCATTCCTTCATGAGTGATATCTCATCAATGTATCTTTACATGTTTAGACCTTCATCAATAAATCTCCCAGAAATAACAACTGGATGCAACCTCCCTCTAGGTCAAGTGAAAATATATTTTTATTGAAGTAATCAAACAAAAAAAGCGCATATATTTATATTTTTACAATTGGCCAACCTGCATCTTAAAAATTAAAATGCAGAAACAAACATGAACGTGAGAAAGAGATGATTCACCCCTTCCTTTTTCGTCAAGCTCTTTCACAAGATCCTTTCTCCCTATTCCTATCTCAGATATGAAATTCCACAAGATTATTTCTCTTCTTTTCTAGCTCAGATCTGAAAAAAAACACAAACTAAGAAATCAAAATCATAGAATCAGAGAACTGAGATAATAACTTGGGGAGGAGGGGGGAGCAACCTAGATTGGGGATGGCGATGATGGACAACGAGTCCTCCACTCCACCATGAGGCGAGCGCCGCCAGGAAGTTCTGCTACTCTGCTCCCACCCCCACCGCCATCCTCCTCTGCTCCTCCATGCCCACCACGAAGACCATGTTGGCCCTGCTTTCCCATGGCGGCGTCCCTCCTCTCCATCTCTCTCTCTTGCAGATCAAATCGAGCGACGCCCGCCACCGCCCTTTGCTTGCAGGTTGCCATTGCCGCTGGAGAAATTCGCCTCTGCGGCCGCATGCCTCGGATGGACTGGTGAAGGGGACGAGGAGCTAGGGAGGCGGCTGCGGGGTGGAGAGGAGCGGGGGGTGAGGTGGGGAGGCGAAGCAGCTCTTCTCCAACCGCTGCCAGGCGGGGAGGCGGTGCTGCTAGCGGCGGCGGCTGAAGGGAGAGAAGGAGACGAGAGGAGTAGCTGCGCGACGGTTAGGGTTTCTTCATTGCAGCGGGTGAGTTTTATACGCCTGTACATGCCTGTATGTGAAATTACTAAAATGCCCTTGGCAGGACACAAAATTTGCTGGCGGTGGCATTCGCAATTTAAAGGCGACGTGGCCACCTTCCTCCTGCCTAGCGGTTCTCCAGGGTTTATAGGTTAAATGCGTGCGCGCACACATGCATGCATGCATTTACACAAACTCATGGCTGGCACATGTTCGCGAATATACATCTATTAGAGCAAGTACAATAAGGTAACATAAGTAGGCTATAAGTACTAAAATAATATATCTTTGCTTAGTTGAAGGAGGGAGAAGATGAGAGAAAAGGAAAGTGGGCTGTAGAATAAGAGCCGACTATAGCACGAGACCCAAGACACTTTGTGAGATTATAAGGTGGAACAACTTTTAGTAAAGTAGTACATATTTAAAACTTACTATTGTACAAGCCAGCTATTAGGTTGGCTCTAGATGACATGGCAACTTGTCATAGCCGATTGTTGGCTATATTATTAACCATGCTCTTACTTGTTTTTACCTACTTTCCAAAGTGTCGTGTGCATGTACACCAAGGTATGAAGAGCCCCGTACCATTAATGGCATCTCCTACACTGCCCCTATAATGGACACTGTATTTATTTGTGGATTGGTCCGAACCACTCCATGAATAGTGATCTAGGAGCCGGCTAGCCAACCTTGTCCCCTAAACGTCTGCCTGTGTTTTATTTTTCCAAGTCCAGGACACTAAAAATAATACTTAAATAGCATATGAAATCTTTGATGAGTGAAAATATTCAAATGCGACCGTAACATTCAAATAAAATAGTTCAAACTTGAATTAAACTCGCATGTATGTTATAGGTATCCCCTTTAAACACACACAAATATTCAATCAAATATTCCTTGAGTTGCTTGATGCCAAAAAAAATATGCTTTTGGATAAACTCATCAAACGTGGCTGGATTTTGATGTGGGAGTTGGATAGGATCACCCATGTTCTCAAATTACTGACCTCCGGCAGCATTTTCACCCTCATCCTCCACGATCATGTTGTGCATGATCACACAACATGTCCACCTCCCACAATGTCTCCAGATCCCATTGTTTAGCAGGTCGACGAACAACTACAAAACAGTCTGGGAGCGCTCCAAATGCCCTCTCCCCATTCTTTCTAGCTTCTTCTTATCTTTTGGCAAATAGAGCTCTATTCTGACCAATGGCTCAAAGATGGTCTTGACAAAGGTTGCCACGGAGGGTAGTAGCCAATGTTGTACTCATTCCCATTGATAGTGTAGTTGCACGGATGAGCTTGGCCTTTAGTCAACCTAGCAAACAATGGAGATCGCTGCAGCACATTGATGTCATTATGAGACCCAAGCATGCCAAATCCAGAGATATGTGATACAACTTCTTCAAGAATGAAGGTGGGCTTCTTAACATGATCTTGTCACTGCTTTCTCAATCTTCCCTATTGGGTTCCTTGGGCAGTGAACTCACAGTGGAAGACCGACATTGTGCTAGCACTGGGGGGGGGCTAGAATACTAGGCGCTGGAGATCTAAGCCACACGAGCACTTGTTGGAGATCCACCATAGCTAGATTGTGTGACATTAGATCTAACCTCATGGTTGGAAGGCGACTAGGTTGGGAGATTGGAGTTTTGGGGACGAAAACGAGTGCAAGGAGACTGATTTTGAGAGGCAAAGGCACAAGTGAATCGGGCTGTGAGGGGAGGGCATGCATCATACATGGGCCTAGGGTCATGCCTACATGTGTCAGGAATGTAAATTATTTAAAAAAACATGTCATCACAATTTATAATCTGCAAGTGCACATACTTTAGCTGAAGTTTTTTCGAAGAGTATCGATCTTACTGGGAGCACAAGAAATGGTATGTGACTCTTGTAGAGGCTTACTGCAATGTATCTGCAAGTCAATTATGGTCCAAAGCAAGAGCAGATGCGAGGCTTGAAATATTTCAAGTGTTTGGTGGCTAAAACTAAGAGTGCAAGAATAAAATAAAAGAACAAGAGAGTAATGAAAATGATAAAATCAATAATAGGGGTAAGGCATTCTCGGGAAGTCTGGATTCACCATTAGTATGTGTCTAACATAATTATGTGAATGCATAATTGTAGGTTTCAATCACTAAGCCACCTCACATGTTTTCTATAAGTGGGCGGAGCCAAGTACATATACTTGCATGTACGTACCAGCCAGCAGCCACATATCACATCTGCCACCACCGTTCCTCCCCAAATTCAAGTTTCGGCAATAGTGATTCAGGGTCTCCCCGTGGATGTAGGAGTCGGTGTCAAAACCGGCAGACCTCGGGTAGGGGGTCCCAAGTTGTGTGTCTAAGGATCAATGGTAACAAGGGACAATAGGGACATGATGTTTTACCCAGGTTTGGGCCCTCTTAAAGGAGGTAAAACCCTACGTCTTCCTTGATTATATTCGATGTGTATAAGAGTTACAAGAGTTGATCTACCTTGAGATCGTAATGGCTAAACCCTAGCTGTCTAGCCTACAATTATTCTGATTGCCTCTACGGACTAAACCCTCCGGTGTATATACACAACGGAGGGGCCTAGGGTTGTACATAGTCGGTTTGCAGAGGAAGGAAATAGTACATCCGGACACCAAACTTGCCATCCACACATATAAGAGTCCTACCCGGACACGGGGGATAGTTTTCCGCTTTATCTTTACGGCCCATCAGTCTGGCCCATATCGAATAGGCCGGACACCCGAGGACCCCCTAATCGAGGACTCCCTCAGTAGCCCACGAACCAGTCTTCGATGACGATATGTTCGGCACGCGGATTATCTTTGGCATTGCAAGGCGGGTTCCTTCTCCTGAATACTTTTAAGTTAGCTTCCTGCATAAAGGAACTATGTCCGGCTCTGCATAATCAATACAACCCTTAGCCACGAAGGCAAGACGTCAAAGTGGGAACAATGTCTTTTACGGACAACTTTTTCGGCGAAGCGTTACACTTGACTCTTTAACATTTAGAATCGTTTTCACGCCTCTCGTTTCGTGTTTCGAGGCTTAGCCTCCATTGGCACGTCTTGTCAAAGCAGAGATCGTGCCCGCCCATTACGGGATTCTCATCAATATGGTTTGGGTAATCCAACTGCACCTCACGCACGATTTCGTCGGGAACAGACGAGGTTTATGCTTGAGAGGGAAACGTTGGTATTTTCACCATGTATAAAAGGATAAAGATCCCTCCTTTTTCTTCACGCCTTGCTCTAGCTCCTGTCTCCCAATCTCCCAACTCCAGCGCCCACAACTACGACCTCCTCCACCGCCGCCACCCTTTTTAGCAACGGTCGGGTCTGGCTCCAAGGGCAAGTGGGAGGCCTCCTCCGTCACCAAAAAGGACATCAAAGATCTCCGGAGCGCAGGCTATCTGTCCGCGGATATCGCACATAGGATCCCTGATGAAGATCAGATTATTCAGGTTATTCCTACTCCGAAGCCTGGTGAGCGGGTCGTGTTCATCTCCCATTTCCTTCGGGGGCTAGGGTTTACCCTCCACCCCTTCGTCCGGGGTCTTATGTTCTACTAAGGGTTAGATTTCCATGATCTAGCCCCAAATTCCTTCCTCCACATATCGGCGTTTATCATTGTGTGCGAGGCTCTTTTCTGCACCCCCCACACTTTGGCATGTGGCTCAAGGTATTCAATATGAAGCCGAAGGTGGTCGACAGACAGCATGCAGACTGTGGCGGGGCTGTGGTAAGCAAGATCCCCAATGCCGTCTGGCCAAAAGGGCCATTCGTACAGACAGTCAAGGTATGGAAATAGGAGTTCTTCTACATCGCCGAACCCCGCGACACCAACTGGGCAGCCACGCCTGACTTCAGATCCGGACCCCCACGAGACTCACCTCATGGACCGCCAAGAGCCTTGATTGGGGGTCCAAACAAGAGGTCCAGATGCTACAGAAACACATCTTCAACATGTTGGGTGCAAACACCGGTCTCACAAACGTGTTTCAAGTGATGCTCTTCCGCCGCACCCTTCCCTGCCAACTCCGGGCCTCCCACATGTGGGAGTTCAATCCGGAGGAGCCACAGACCTTGAAGCACTTCTTCGGCACCACACACGAAGATATATGGAAGCAGCTCTTCAAGGCCTCGAAAAATTGGCCGAAGAAGATCGAGGACATCGGATTCGACATCGAGAACCCAGCCTCGGCGGTAAGCATAATATTTCCGAAGACCTATCCTGTCAATACTTCAGATATAATAAAGATTATATTGCCTGCCTTCTGTACAGGGCTGGACGACAAAGGCGGAGCGGATCAACTATCCGGCACCGCTGCCTAAGAACCCGGCCACACCCCAGCTAACGGAGATGCTGGTCCCAGCGCCCTATCAGGTGCCGGAGAAGAAGACCAAGAAGAAGGAAGGCAAGAAGGCCAAGGGCGGCCCCTGCCACAAAGGTCCTTCGGACACAGTGTCCTGAGAGACCGAAGCCCTCTCTTCCCATGAGGGAGACGAGGAAGAAGAGAGGAGGAGGTGGAAAGCGACCCCCCTCCTCGTAAGGGGAGGAAGAAGAAGAGGGCGGCCTCCGAAGACCCGGAGGGGAAGGCGCCCAAGAGAGGGAAGGTGACCTTCCCGGACAGTTCAGACTCAGAGTCTGAACTAGTCCCCAAGAGGCCTCCCATGGTGAATCCCCTGGCAGAATCGTAAGTATTCAGAAACTTACTTGTTTATCTTCGGTCTACCTGCTTCCATTATATAAGTTGTTTTGTTATTTGCCTTTCATCCCTCCCCGCGAGCTCCCGCATACTCCATTATTGAAGGGGAATTCTCTGCCGCCCGAAATGACAGAGAGTGACATGCCGCCGATGTCGGGACCCCGATCCTAAGTCACACCGATCTAGCACGTAACACATTATATCACTTTGCGTCCTCACGCACGGTATTCCCACGGGTGCCACCTTACCTGGCCTGGGACCGTTTGCGCCTTTTGGCTCACGTATATGATAGTGTCGCTAGCATCCATATGACAGAGAACCCACGCCGACATGACTAGTCGTAACCCAAAGTGGCACTAACTTACAGGGACAGGCATACATGACCCAGCAACGAACGTGTCGGTCATCAGCGAGTGAATCCTGGCTTTAGCAACTGGGCTAACAGGACTCCGGAAACCCGGGCTGTAGCAGGCTAGCAGGACTTCGGTAGACACCGCGTGACATTTCCCCAAAGGACAGACACAGGAACGAAGAAGGACACATGCCGGCCAGTCTAAGTGTTCCGGAGCAGTAGCAACTGGGCTAACAGGACTCCGGTAATCTAGGCTGTAACAGACTACCATGGCTCAGTGGAAGCACTAGACTACATTTCCCCATAAGAAAGGCTACCAAGGATAAACAACTAGGTTGTCGGATTCCACACATAGCAATACACATTACACGTACGCATAACATGCAAGTATGTGTTGTACAACATGGCATCACAACATAACTCAACAACTCATATAGATAAAGGCCCAGAAGAGCCACATAGCATTTATTACAAACAGGGGTCACATGACCCGTCATTCAGAGCATACAAGCAACAGAAGCATAACATGTCTGAGTACAGACAACTACAAATGAAAAAGTCTGAGAAGCCTGACTATCTACAAGACCCTCCCAAGGGTACAAGATCGTAGCTGAGGTAACAAGCTACTCGTCGAAGTCCAAGCGGAACTACTAGTGAGACCGAGGTCTCCTCTGCAAAACATAAATAAAGCAAACGTAAGTACAAAGGTACTCAGCAAGACTTACATCAGATCCTATCATACATGCATTAGTATCAAGAAGGCAATGTGGGGTTTAGTTGCAGCAAGCCAGCTTTGACTCAGTGGCTATCCTGTTCCACGACGAGTAACTTCTTTGAGGTAGGAAAGCGCACACGAGTCCACTAACCACCACATCAATACACTACTATGGATTCATTCATGTCTCCCTACAGGAAGGCCTTCCATAGCACTAACACCTGTCTTGAGCATTTTAGAGTATCCACTTCATGTTGTCTATGTACCACGTAAGCATCCAAGAAGTCCATAATCGAGGACACGGCTATTCGAATAGATCATGATAACCCTGCAGGGGTGTACTTCTTCACACACGCCCTCACCACTTATCACCATGTACACGTCATGTATCTCGGCAACCTTCAAGCGGAAGCCTGGCGAGGGTGTCGGCCATGACCTGACTAACCACACAAGACTCTAGTCCAGGTTTATCGCCTATTCGGGTTCCATCCGCAGGGAGTTCGGCCGAGGTTTCCACTACGGCCCCAAACGATGTGTGCAGGGTTCCCGAGCCCACCATCCGGGTGCCACTCGGTACACCGGGCCACGGTGCCTAGTCTGTCCCAAGTCCACCCTGCCGGGTGCCACTCGGTAGAAAAATAGCACTACCTACAAACACCAGAAACTAGTTGCAACTCCCGGACAGAGATCGAGGTGATTAATAAGTCGATAGGGGCACTTAAGCATTCCAATGCGTGGTAATAGCTAGTCATTGGACAACATACATAGAACTCAGTGCTTAAGGACGGTTCTAGTGAGACAACCCACCATGTACTCCTACATGGCCTCTTACCGCTACCTTTACCAAATCGTGTTCACATGCTTAACTCTCAGCATCAGAACATGGCATAACACTCCAATTCATTCCCAACGAATCAGACCTGACACAACTCTAAGCAATAGCAGGCATGGCATGGTAGGAACACATCATGGCTCAATCAACTCCTACACATGCAAGTGAGTTTCAACTATTTACTATGGCAATGACAGGTCATGCAGAGGAATGGGTTCAACTACCGCAGCATAAAGTAGTAGTTGAATCATTGTTGTCCTAATGCAATAACAAAGAGCAGGAGCGAGAGAGTGGGATTGTATCGAAATGAACAAGGGGGTTTTGCTTGCCTGGTAGATCAACAGAGGTGCAGTGCTTCACAGACAGGTACTCTCGAACACTCTCCGAAGCAAGACCTATCGAGAAGGAACGATGTCGGCAATCAATACACAAGCATATGCAACAATATGATGCATGATCATGGCATGTAGATGTGATGTTGTTTGTGCTAATGCAACCAACAACAAGTTTAATGGAGCTCATTTGAACCAAAGATTCAAATGCAACTCCAAACTTAAGCATTTTAAATGCCCTTTATATGTTTTCACCCATACAGCAGGTTTAGGTTGGTTTGTCATGCATGAAACTGGTACAAATGGGTAGATTGAATTTTTCTGATAATTTTTCATACATAAATTAGTTCAGTCTGAGCTACGGTTTAATTTCTATGAGTTTTTGAAGTTTATATCATTTTCTAGAATTTCCTGATTTGTTTTAATACCAAAAAAGAATAACTGCGTCAGCATTGCGTCATGCCTGCGTCAGCAGGTCAACGGCGCTGACCAGGTCAAACCTGACGTGTGGGGTCCACACATCAGTGACACGGTTAGTTAACAGGGGTAATTAGCCTAACTAAAAGGATTAGTGGGCGTTGGGGCCCAATGTCAGTGTCACAGGGTGGGGGTTAATTAGCGCGTGTTGACCGATTTGACCAGTGGTTAGTCGCCGGCGATGCCGAACACGGCGGAGCGCGTCGTGTTCATCGCTCCGGTGACCATTTGGGCGGCGGAAGCCACGAGCGAGGAGCCAGGGCCCGTCCGCGTTGTCTGGAGCAAGCGGGAGAGGCGGGGGTGGTCTGAGCTCACCAGAGCAGAGCTCGCGGCGACGGCTGGAGCTCGGCTCGAGCGGCAGAGGGGCTAGAGGGTGCCGGAAGAGCAGGGGAGAGGGTGGGGGGTTCGACGGAGGGGCTCACAGCGGATCCGGCGGAGGCGTCAGCGAGCTCGGGGAGGCCCGGGGCGTGCATGGCGGCGAAGGCGATCTTCGGTGGCTGGAGATGAAGACGACAGAGACGGCGACTCTCCAGGGCTTCCCGCATCACGTGGCTGGACGGAGAGGTAGCAGGCGACGACGCGGAGCTCGTGGACTCGACGGAGGGGCGAGGGGACGGCGGGGAGCGCGTTGGCGGTGAGCTGCGGCGACGGCAGCGCTTCGACTATCATGTGAGAGAGCGAGGGAGAGGGAGTAGAGGAGGGGATCGACACGGGGGGGGGGGGGGTGGGTGGGAGTGAGAGGGGCCCGGGGAGTGCGTGGCGCTTCCAGAGAGCCGTGGAAGGGAGCAGGGAGGCAGGAGGCGGCCGGGCGCGTGGCTGCGTGCGGCGAGCACATGCCCGTGTCCTCCTGGCGAGAGGAGAGGGACGACTGGCACTGGCCAGTCGGCTGGGCCGGCACAGTGCCAGGCCTCAGGTGAGCACAGGTAAGTTTTTCCATTTCTGTTCCCTTTTCTATTTTTCTGACATTTGTTTGATTTAAAAACAATACCAAACTAATTTATCTTCTTATGCCAATTTTTGTAGGAGCTAGTGGTATTATTCCAGAGCTCCTCATCAACTAGCATAATTTTTGGACAATGTTGTATATGTATAACAATATATATCCAAAGCAAATAATTACTGCATTAATTCCAAATGCCCAAAATAAATATCTATGAGCTCCTAAAAATATTGGTTTGAATTTTAACTCTGACCAATATTTTTAGAGAGTAACATGAACATTTTCTTGGACCTTTTTGGAGCAACTTTTATCCGGGTCATTTCCAGAAATGATTTCTGAGGGTTTCACAAATCCCCATTTCAAATTTAAATGAAATTTAAACATGATGCACACATGACTAGCTAGTCTAGGTCATACCAGAACTAGGGATGTGATAGCCGAGCCCCCTCGCCTATCGCCATGGAGGACACCGAAGTGTTGATACATCCATTTTGCATCATGTTTTCTTACTGTTATTTATGATGTTTTTATCCATAATAATGCCTTTTGGAGTAATTCTAATGCCTTTTCTCTCATAATTTGCAAGGTACACACCAAGAGGGAGAATTTCAGCAGCTGGAAATCTGGACCTAGAAAAGCTACGTCGGGCTACCTATTCTGCACAACTCCAAACAAGCTGAAACTTCACAAAGATTCTTATGGAATATTTAAGAATTATTGGAGCAAATAACTACCAGAGGGGGCCCACCAGGTGGGCACAACCCACCTGGGCGCGCCAGGGAGCCCAGGCGCGCCCTGGTGGGTTGTGCTCACCCAGGCCCACCTCTGGTGCCTATCTTCTGGTATATAGGTCATTTTGACCTAGAAAAAAACAAGGGAGGACTTTCAAGATGGAGCGTCGTCGTCTCGAGGCGGAACTTGGGCAGGAGCACTTTTTCCCTCTGGCGGAGTGATTCCGCCGGGGGAACTTCCCTCCCGGAGGGGAAAATCATCGTCCTCGTCATCACAAACAACTCTCCCATCTTGGGGAGGGCAATCTCCATCAACATCTTCAACAGCACCATCTCATCTCAAACCCTAGTTCATCTCTTGTGTTCAATCTTGTTACCGGAACTATAGATTGGTGCTTGTGGGTGACTAGTAGTGTTGATTGCATCTTGTCGTTGATTACTATATGGTTTATTTGGTGGAATATTATATATATTCAGATCCATTATGCTATTTAATACTCCTCTGATCATGAGCATGTTTATCATTTGTGAGTAGTTACTTTTTTTCTTGAGGTCACGAGAGAAATCATGTTGCAAGTAATCATGTGAACTTGATATGTCTTCGACATTTTGATAGTATGTATGTTGTGATTCCCTTAGTGGTGTCATGTGAACGTTGACTACATGACACTTCACCATATTTGGGCCTAAGGGAATGCATTGTGGAGTAGCAATTAGATGATGGGTTGCGAGAGTGACAGAAGCTTAAACCCCAGTTTATGCGATATTTGGGCCTAAAGTTTAATGCTATGGTTAGAATTTATTCTTAATAATTTTCTCGTAGTTGCGAATGCTTGCGGGAGGGTTAATCATAAGTAGGAGGCTTGTTCAAGTAAGAATAGCACCTAAGCACCAGTTCACCCACATATCAAATTATCAAAGTAGCGAACACAAATTAAACCAACATGATGAAAGCGACTAGATGAAATTCCCATGTACCCTCAAGAACGCTTTGCTCATCATAAGAGATCGTTTTGGCTTGTCCTTTGCCTCAAAAGGATTGGGCTACCTTGCTTCAGTTTTGTTACTACTACCTTTACTTGCTCGTTACAAATTATCTTGCTATCAAACTACTCCGCTACTTACAATTTTAGCACTTGCAGACATTACCTTGCTGAAAACCACTTGTCATTTCCTTCTGCTCCTCGTTGGGTTCGACACTCTTACTTCTCGAAAAGAGCTAAAATTGATCCCCTATACTTGTGGGTCATCAAGGCTATTTTCTGGCGCCGTTGCCGGGGAGGGAAGCGCCTTTGGTAAGGAAACATTTATATAGTGTGCTGAAATTTATTGTCACTTGTTACTATGGAAAACAATCCTTTGAGGGGTTTGTTCAGGGTATCTTCACCTCATCCAGAACCACAATTAGCTACCCCTCAACCTACTGCACCTACTAAAAATATTGAATATGAAATCCCTTCGGGTATGATAGAACAACTGCTAGCTAATCCTTATGCAGGAGATGGAACCGAACATCCTGATATGCACTTGATATATGTAGAACAAATTTGTGGATTGTTAAGCTTGCAAGTTTACCCGAAGATGAAGTGATGAAAAAGGTTTTCCCTTTATCTTTGATGGGAAAATCATTGGCATGGTGTAGGCTATGTGACGATATTGGATCGTAGAATTGGAATCGTTTGAAAGTGGAGTTCCACCAAAAAAATTATCCTATGCATCTAGTTCATCGTGATCGGAATTATATATATAGTTTTTGGCCTCGTGAAGGAGAAAGTATCACTCTATCTTGGGGGAGGCTTAAGTCAATGTTATATTCATGCCCCAATCATGAGCTCTCAAGAGAAATTATTATCCAGAATTTTTATGCTCGGCTTTCTCGTAATGATCAAACCATGCATGCTTGATACTTCTTGTGCTGGCCCTTTTATGAAGAAGACTATTGAATTCCGGTGGGATCTTTTTGAAAAAATTAAACGCAACTCTGAAGATTGGGAACTCGGCAAAGGTAAAGATTCAGGTATTAAACTTAAGTATGATTGTGTTAAATCTTTTATGGATACTGATGCTTTTCAATAGTTTAGCACTAAATATGGACTTGACTCAGAGATAGTAGCCTCCTTTTATGAATCATTTGCTACTCATGTTGAACTCCCTAAAGAGAAGTGGTTTAAATATCACCCACCTATTAAAGAAGAAACCAAAGAACCGATACCAATTAAAGAAGAAACTATACTTGTCGGGGGTTATCGGCCTCCACGAGCACCTATGGGGACAGAGCCCCTTGTCGGTTCGGCGGGGGCGGAGGTTGCACAAAGAGCAGATCGAGGCGACACACACACACACACAACGATTTTACCCAGCTTCGGGCCGCATGGATGCGTAAAACCCTACTGCTGCATGTCTGGTTGATTAGAGTTCTTGCTCTGGAGCGCAAGAAGCTACAGTAAGCTGGAGCTGGACGTAGACGAGGGTCTACTGAGCGTCCTCCTCTCTCCGGGGTCTGGATCCTTGGGGTCCGGATCCCTTTCCTACGTGCGCATGGGCCTCCTTTTATATGCTAAGGGGTTTCCCACAGGTAGCGACGCAGGTGAGGGTAAAAATGGCAAGGAACTGTGCGAACAGGGGTCGCACAGTGCTATCGCACCTAACTCTGACGGCGGGGGACAAAGGCATTAAATGCCCGTCTGGATCGCCTGAACAGTGCCGAGGCGGACCGTTAGGAGCGCCTCCGCTTGCCACGGGGGCGACTCTGCCAACGTCGCATGCCACCGCGCGTCTCAGGTTGCGCGGCGCCCCGCCACGTGCCTCCGGGGAAGCCCCAGAGCGACGCGTGGGCAGGTGAGCTGGAGCGCAGGCCTGAGGTGGTGGTTTGCCGCGGCAAGTGGCTTGCCGCGGTAGTTGCCTCGCCGCACCTGAGAGCTTGCCGCTCGTCAGGCCTTGCCGGGGCGCGCGGCGCGCCGCGGCGGGCTTCTCTTGGGGTGTCTTGGCTTGGTCGTCCCGGCAAGCTCCTCTTGCCGGGGCCTTGCCGCCTTGGCCCGGCAAGCTCCTCTTGCCGGACCTCGCCTTCTCGGCCCGGCAAGCTCCTCTTGCCGGGGCTTGGTCTTCTAGGCTCGATCACTTGGCCTTCGTCCGGCCCAGAAAGGGCCGTGGAGACTCTTGTCGCTCCCCTGGCAAGCCTTGCCGCGGTACGCTACTACTGCCCGTGCACAAGTTCGGGGTACTAAGGTACCCCTACTTTAGTACACCGACAGGAGCCCCCGGGTCTGGGCCATACACGGTGCCGAGCGTTGTTGGGCCAGGCCCTAACAGTGCACGGGCACGCGTGGCCTGGGTTGCGCTACTCCTTAACTCCGCGTCCGTCGCGCCCTCCCCAAGTGGTGCGCGCTTATCGCGGCGTCGTGGGGGGCGAGGCGTGCGAGACGTGCGTGACGTGGGTGGCGTGCGCGGGGCTTGAGGCCCGCAGGCATGCGTCACGTCGGGCACGATTCCTTCATTTGGAAAGGCGAAGCACCCGCCCCCATTTTCAAATGGGGGAGGAGGCGTGGAGGCGCGGCTTGGTGAATGAACGGGGTCGAGGCGCGGCTTTTGGGGCGCTCGTCCCCACGATCACGGGGTGGGGAGAGGTCGCCTCATCCGTCGCCTCGGCCCTGCTCGCCTGCCACGCGTCCTCCATGCACTTGGGGTTGTGGTGGTGGAGGCGGAAAACCGGGCCGACGCGGGTTGATGTAGAGGGTCGGCCCCGTCGCCTGCCCTTCCTCTGCTTTGATTGGTTGGGCGGGGCGGCCGAGCCCCCACTCCGCCCCTTTATAAGGAGCGGAAGGGGGCGATGAGGGTCCGCACTCCTCCCTTCTTTCTTCTCTTAGATCCCTGGTCCCCTCTCCCCAACTGTCATGGAGAAAGGGAACCCTGGTCCTTCTTCGGTGGCGGCAAGGGTTGCCGCCAGGCAGCGAGCCCCTCCTCCCCTTGCACCCGCGGCGGCGGAGCCAACCGTAAGGGGAAGGGGGAGGGGGCGAGGTCGTGGACGAGGCCGTGGACGGGGCCGAGGCGCTCGAGGCGGGCAGGACGGCGCGCCGGCCTCGCCTTCGCCGGCGGCTCCGTTTCCCCCGGCGGTTCATCTCGGGGACGACCCCTGCGAGTTCATCATCAGGCTGCGCCGGGCGCCTCGCCGTCGCCTCCGCCTCCCGGCCCCCTTCGCGGACGTCTTGGAGGCGGAACAACACGAGACGCTGAGACTGTGCATGAGGGGCTGCGGGATCAGTGGTATGCGAGTCCACGTCGAATCCCGAGCCCCCGGCGTGATGTGTCTTGGCTGCGGGTGGAAGACGTTCGCCCGGATCCACAGCTTGATGGAGGGGTTCACCCTCCATTTTAAGCTGATGGAGGGTGATCTCCTCTCCGTCAAGGCCTTTGGGGACCTCGGCACCCGGGCCCGGTGCTGCGTGGATAGCTCCTCCGACAGCGAAGGTTCCTCCTCGAGCGAGAGTGACGAGGAGGGGAGCGACAGCGACGACGAGGGGGGGCGGTCGCCGGGATGACGGGCACGACTAGGCGCTAGTCGCAGCTCCGCGTGGCACCGGCGCCCCCATCATCCGTGTCGCTGGCTCCGTGAACTCCCCGGGGGCGTCTCCTTGGGCGGCTGGCGTAGGGAGGCTGCGGAAGAGGAAGAGGGCGGGCGGCAAGGCCGCTGCCTCGTCTTCCAGCTTCGCCTAAGACGCCGTCACCACCCCCGCGCACGGTGACGACCACCGGGGTCTTCTCTCCGGCCCGGCAAGCTCCTCTTGCCTGGGGCTTCGTCTTCTCGGGCGGCCGGAGTGGCGAGGCTGCGGAAGAGGTTGGCGGCAAGGCCGTCAACTCAGAGTACGAGGGCTAGATGCCCTGGACAGCGTGTTGACGCCCCGCGGCCTCCCTCTCGAGCTCCGCTTCCGGCGTCGCCGTCTCCATCCGGCCTCCGGAGCCCGGGGCGGAGCCCCGGATGCTCTCTTCGTTTCTTCTGCCACCCGTAGCTCGTCTAGGCGCCCCTTTTGCCCTTCTCGCCTCCTTGCCCTACCTCCTGAGGAGAGAGACAAGAAAGGGATTACGGGTACCTTATCTTTTTTTATCTTGTAAGCCCTCGGGCCTTAGTTGTGTTTAAATCTTGTAATCCCATCTTTCATGTTTTTCATTCTCTCTGAACTGTACCTGAGTGGAATGTTTTTAATGAAAAGGGGATGTTTGCCGGATCATTTGTCTCGCGGGTACATCCCGCGGCAAGGGGCGGACCCTTTGCACCATTAAGATAGACATTTCCCCGCCCGGCAACGGACCCTGCCGTCTCCCCGCGCCTCTTGGCCCTCCTCACGCTCTTGGCGGAGGCAGGAAGAAGGCGGGTTCCGGCCCCTCGCTTCCTCCTCTTGCCGCCGCGGCTACTATCAGAAGCGGGCCCCGGGAACGCGCTCCGGGGTTTGTCGCTTAAGAGAGCACGGCAGCTTTTAGGGGGAAGCAAGGTTTTCGCATTCCGCAGCTCATGAGAGAATGCATGATAAGGGATGTAAAGACTTATCTGAGGTTGCGGCCCCCGGCAACTCTGGCTTGTCGGGGCGCGGGTGCTGGCTCGCCCTTCTCCCCTTCTTCGTCCTTGAGCGGCTCGGCAAGGGTATGCAACTCCCGCGAGCCAAAGGGAAAGGACGGGAAAAAGACGCGGACTCGACCTCTAAGTTAGGGGTTAGCGACTGTTAGGCACTATCAACCCTAACCAAGGACGAGACTCGACTCAGCATGCATGCTAAAACTTGGGGGGCCCCAGCGCGTCATTGCGGCCAGGGTCTGCGCCTGGCTTTGTACAAAGGATTACATGCGTCTGCGGCAAGACTTTTGTACAAAGAGTTGGTTGCCGGACGGGGTCCGACAACCGCGACTTACGGGTAAAACTTGCGAAGATGCTCAATGTTCCAGGAATTGCTCACCGGAGTACCATCTTCGGTCTCGAGGCGGACGGCGCCGGGCCTCGTGACTCGTTTCACCCTGTAAGGGCCTTCCCACTTCGGCGTCAACTTGTTGTGTATCTTGGCCGACTGAACGCGCCGAAGAACAAGGTCGCCTTCCTCGAGGCTCCTGGCTTTAACTTTGCGGCTATGATAGCGACGCAGAGCTTGCTGGTAGCGAGCGGATCGCACAGCGGCCTGGAGATGATCTTCCTCGAGGAGCAGTGCGTCATCTTCACGCGACCGCTCTTGCTCAAGCTCATCATAAGCGAGCACTCGAGGTGACCCGTATACGAGTTCCGTGGGGGTAACTGCTTCTGCTCCATAGATTAGAGCAAATGGTGTCTGGCCGGTAGCTCGATTTGGCGTCGTTCTGACTGACCAAAGAACCGCCGGCAGCTCCTCGATCCAGTTCCGTCCGCGCTTGAGCAGCTTGTCAAAACTTCTGGTCTTGAGCCCGCGCAGCACCTCGGCGTTGGCCCTTTCCGCTTGACCGTTGCTCCTGGGATGGGCAACAGAAGCGAAGCAGACCTTGGTGCCGAGATCTTGGGTGTACTGCATGAAGGCGTGGCTTGTGAACTGCGTACCGTTGTCGGTGATGATCCTGTTGGGGATCCCGAAGTGGCAAACAATCGACCTGAAGAATTTGATCGCGGACTGGGCGGTCACCTTCCTCACTGGTTCCACTTCTGGCCACTTTGTAAACTTGTCGATAGCAACGAACAAGTACTCAAAGCCCCCGACGGATCGAGGGAAGGGGCCGAGGATATCGAGCCCCCAGATCGAGAAGGGCCAGGACAAAGGGATCGTCTGGAGAGCTTGAGCTGGCTGGTGTATCTTCTTGGAATGGAACTGGCATGCTTCACACTTGGTTACTTGTGCAGTTGCATCCTGGAGGGCTGTTGGCCAGAAGAAACCTTGCCGGAACGCTTTGCCGGCAAGTGCTCTGGCGCCAATGTGGTGTCCACATATGCCTCCGTGTATCTCCGCCAACAGCTTCTGTCCGTCTTCCCGGTGAATGCACTTCAATTTCACCCCATTGCGTCCTCTTCTGTACAGTGCGCTGTCAACGAACTGGTACATACTGGACTGCCGGGCTACTCTTTCAGCTTCTTCTTGTTCTTCGGGAAGTTCTCCTGTCTGGAGGAAACGGACGATCTGCTGTGCCCACGTCGGAGCCTGTGGCTCGACGACGAGGACTAAAGTCATGTCGGCGGCTGCGGGAACATCAGCTTCTACGGCGAGGACTTGGGGCTCAGCCGGAGCTTGACGTTCCCCGGCAAGCTTGCCGGGGCGTGGCTTGCCGGGAGCGCCTGCTTCGTCGGGACAAACCCTGGGGCTTGCCGGAGCGGGCAGCTCCTCAGCGCTCTTGGCGTCGCTCCTGGGGACTCTCTTGGCGGCGGCTTCGGGAAGCTCTGCCGGGAGATAGTCGCCGGAGACCGATTTCCTCTTCTTGCTTGGCCCAGTCGATGGTGTCACGGATGGCTGAGTCAGCTTGAGCACAAAAGTCCCTTGTTCCACAGGTAGCTTTAGTGCGGCGCATTTTGACAGGCCGTCGGCAATGTCGTTCTCTGCTCTTGGAACGTATTCCATTTGCAGGCCGTCAAAGCGCTCTTCCAGCTTCCTCACTTCATCAACGTAAGCCTCCATCAATGGACACTGGTAATCCTTGTTCACTTGGCGGACGACGAGCTGCGAGTCACCCCTGACAATGAGCTTCTTGATCCCAAGTTCCGCCGCGATCCTGAGACCGGCGAGCAAACCTTCATACTCTGCCGTATTGTTGGTTGCTTGCTCCTTGGGAAAGTGCATTTGGACGATGTACTTGAGGTGCTCTCCGGTGGGCGCGATGAGCAGCACGCCGGCACCGTTGCCTTCCAGCGAAAAGGCACCATCAAAGTACATCAGCCACTCTTTGGTTGCTTCCTTGCCGGGGATGCTCGTCTCTGGGATTTCTTCGTCCGGTGTCGGCGTCCACTCTGCTATGAACTCTGCCAAGGCTCTGCTCTGGATGGTCGATGTGCTCTCGAACCTGAGGCCAAAGCTTGACAGTTCTAGTGCCCACTCGACAATCCTGCCTGTTGCTTCGGGATTCTGCAGTATCCTCTTAAGCGGAAAGCGAGTGACCACTGTGATCTCGTGTGCTTGGAAGTAATGGCGCAGCTTCCTCGAGGCCATGAGGAGGCCGAAGAGCAATTTCTGCACACCAGAGTACCTCGACCTAGCCCCCTGCAGGAGGGAGCTGACGAAGTAAACTGGGCGCTGCACCATCCTCTTCTTCTGCACTTCCCCTTGCGCTTGCGCGGATTCGCCTTTGCCGGGGCCAGAGCTTGTCGGGGAAGCCCCCTGCTTGTCGTCGGACGCGCTTGCCGTGGTTGCTGGCTCGTCATTAGCTTCCCTCTCCGCTACCAACGCAGCACTAGCCACTTGATTGGTTGCCGCCAGGTAGAGCGGCAACTTCTCTTGCGGTCTAGGCGCGACAACCACAGGAGCGGAGGACAGGTATTTCTTCAAGTCTTGCAGCGCAGCCTCCGCTTCCGGAGTCCATTTTACTGGACCTGCCTTTTTCAAGATTTTGAAAAATGGCAGGGCGCGTTCCGCAGACCTGGAAATAAATCTGCTGAGAGCCGCCACGCAGCCGGCAAGTCTTCGCACGTCCTTGACACGCATTGGTGCTTCAATCTGCTCGATGGCCTTGATCTTGTCGGGGTTGGCTTCGATCCCACGCTGAGACACGAAGAACCTGAGAAGATTGCCGGAGGGAACTCCGAACACGCACTTCTCGGGGTTGAGCTTGAGGCTGATCCTACGCAAGTTCGCAAAGGTCTCTTCCAAGTCTTGAACCAAGGTTGCCTTGTCTCTGCTCTTGACCACAATGTCGTCCATGTAGGCCTCCACATTTCTGTGGATCTGTGGCTCGAAAGAAGTGTGGACAACCCTCGCGAACATCGAGCCTGTGTTCTTCAGTCCAAAAGGCATCCGCACAAAACAGTACGTGCCGCATGGAGTGATGAACGCAGTCTTCTCTTCGTCTTCTTCAGCCATGAAGATCTGGTGGTACCCGGAGTAGGCGTCAAGGAGCGAAAGCAGGTCGCATCCGGCCGTGGAGTCAACAATCTGGTCGATGCGCGGCAAAGGAAAGGGATCTTTAGGGCAAGCTCTGTTGACATCGGTGAAATCGATGCAAAGCCTCCACTTCCCGTTGGCCTTGCGCACGACGACAGGATTGGCCAACCACGTCGGATGGAGCACGCCTCTGACGAGGCCTGCCGCTTCCAACTTCCTGATCTCCTCCGCGATAAACTCTTGGCGCTCCACCGCTTGTTTTCTGACTTTTTGCTTGACGGGCCGTGCATGAGGACAGACGGCAAGGTGGTGCTCAATCACTTCCCTGGGAACGCCGGGGATGTCAGATGGTTGCCAGGCAAACACATCGACATTCGCCCGAAGGAAAGCAACGAGCGCGCCTTCCTATTTGGGGTCGAGAGTGGCACTGATGGTGAAGGTACCACCAGTGCCGTCCTCCTTTGCGGGCACCTTCTTGGTCGCTGGTGGAGCAGCCGTCGTCTTCTCGTGTTCGCCGGTGGGGCTCGATGGTGCGTCCTCAACGGCAGCGCAGTGCTCCGAAGAGGCGCGCTTGCCGGAGTGGGCACCAGAGCATTCGCCGGGCTTGGCCTTCTTGCCGGCGGGGCTCGATGGCACGTCCTCGACGGTAGCGCAGCACTCCGAAGAGGCGCGCTTGCCGGAGTGGGCGCCAAAGCACTCGCCGGGCTTGGTCTTCTTGCCGGCGGGGCTCGATGGCACGTCCTCGATGGCAGCGCAGCACTCCGAAGAGGCGCGCTTGCCGGAGTGGGCGCCAGAGCATTCGCCGGGCTTGGTCTTCATGCCGGCGGGGCTCGATGGCACGTCCTCGACGGTAGCGCAGCACTCCGAAGAGGCGCGCTTGCCGGAGTGGGCGCCAAAGCACTTGCCGGACTTCTTCTTTCCCCCGGAAGCTCCAGCGGCAAGCGGGCCGCGGGCCGTTGCTGCTGTTGCGTCCCGGTATATTTGGTCGGCGCAGATAAGAGCATCCTTCTTGTCGCCGGGGACAGAAATGACGCTTATCGGGCCAGGCAACTTGAGCATGTTATACGCGTGGTGGGAGGCCGCCATGAACTTGGCGAGCGCTGGTCGGCCGAGGATCCCGTTGTAAGGCAACGGAAAGTCGGCGACATCAAAGGTGACCTTCTCAGTCCTGAAATTCAGCTCGCTGCCAAATGTCATCGGCAGCATGATATTTCCCTTCGGCTTGCTCCTTCCCGGGTTGATTCCTTGGAATGTGCCGGTTTCTTCGAGCTCGCTATCGGGAACTTGGAGTCTCCGCAGAACAGCAGAGGAGATCAGATTCAAGCCGGCCCCGCCGTCAACTAGCATCTTGGTGACCTTGAGGTTGCGGATCATTGGGGAAACCAACATCGGCAAGCACCCGACCGTGGTTGTGCGGTCAGGGTGGTCCTCAATGTCGAAGATGATAGGCGTGCTGGACCATCTCAGGGGTCTGCGTGACTCGACGGGTGGCTCCACCGCATTGACCTCCCGCACCCACCGTTTAAGCTGGTGGTGGGAAGTGTGCAGGGAGGCACCGCCGTCCACACACAAGATCTCAGGGGTCTTCCATGTCTTCGTCGTCGTCATCGTCTTCGCCCTTGTCGCGCCCCCGGGGAGGTCTGTCTGCTTGCCGCTGCTTGTCTTTGCCGCGACGCTCCCCCGGGCCGGGGCGCTTCGTGCCGGATCCCCCGCCACCTGCTTGGGCTCTCTCCTTGTCGTGTCGTGTGTACTCGGCCTTCTGCAGGTCAACGAGCCGCTCGACTTGCTTGCAACTCTGGAGGTTGTGACCCCTAGTACGGTGGATCTTGCAGTACTTCTTGTCGGTACCGTCCCGCTTATCGGCAGCCGCCACCGCCCGGCAGTTGGCGCACCCGACAACCTCCTTGCCGGGGCCTCCCGCCTGGGCTTTCTTGGCGGAGCCCTCGCTGCCGGACTTCTCGACAACCAGTACCTCTGGGTTTTTCTTCTTTTTGCCGTTCCGCCGCCGGCCTCTCCTTGCCGGGGCGGTACCTTCACTGTCGGAGTCTCCTTCTCCAACACTTTCTCCGGGGAGCTTCCTCCCCTCCTTAGCGCGTGCACACTTGTCGGCCAGGGCGTAAAGCTCGCTGACCTCCTTGATTTTGCACATCGCCATCTCCTCCCGCATCCTGCGGTTGCGCACATTCTGGTGGAACACGCTGATCACCGCGGCGGGGTGGACGTCTGGGATGTTGTAGTGCACACGGCTGAACCTCTGGATGAACTTGCGCAAAGGCTCCCCCTCCTTCTGAACAAGCAGATGAAGGTCGCTCGCCTGGCCATGGGGTTTGTGGCCGCCCGTGAAGGCGCCAACGAACTGATGACATAGATCTGGCCAGGAGGAGATGGAGCCGTCCGGCAAGTGCATGAGCCAGGATCTGACGTTGGGCGTGAGTACCAGCGGGAAGTAGTTGGCAAGGATCTTATCGTCCCGTCCCCCGGCAGCCTGCACCGCAATGGTGTAGATGCTGAGGAACTCAGACGGATGCGACTTGCCGTCGTACTTCTCGGGCACGTCGGGCTTGAAGTTCTTCGTGCTGGGCCACTGGACTTGCCGCAGCTCGCGGGTGAACGCAGGGCAGCCTACCGAATACGGCAGTTCGCCTGGTTCCCCCGGTGCGGGCATGTTTCCAGAGGGCTCAACGCGCTGGTCTGATTGACGCCGCGCCTCTCTTCTGCGCTCGATGCAGGTTCGAGCGTCCTCTTCCCTTCGTTCGTGAAGGACTTGGCACTGGTCGCGACGAGTTCGCGGGTTCGACGACGCGGTGGAGTCGTTGTCGAGGTGAGCCCGGCGAGTCGGCGACCGCGGCTTCTGGGGCGGGGAGTGCACGGTGGTCGCACCCCCGCCATTCTTGGCGCCATCGGTTCTCGCCTGGGTGACTGGCCGCGGCTGCGATGCGCTGTGCTGCCGCGGAGTGTCGCCGTTGGTGAAACCGATGAGGCTCTGGATGGTTGCCCTCCAGTCGTCGAGCTTGTCCGCCGTTGGAGGGTAGTCTAGGAGCAGCTGAGCTCGCGCGAGAGCTTCCGCCGGGGTGGCGGGCAGAGGCTGCGAACGGCGCCAGGAGCAGGATGTGCTCGAACCCCTAACTATGTTAGAAGGAGCAGCACCCGGTCCAGGCAGCCGCGCGACGCTCGTTCCGGCACGCTGGATCGCATGCTGGTCCTGAGCACCTTGGGACCCACCAGCACGGTCTGGGTCCAGCGAGCGTATGGTACCATGGGTACTATGACGCTGCTGGTTTCGCGCCTCCTGAGAGGGGCGCGGGGCGAGCTCGGACGTCGCGGGACCAAGAACTGGTTCGACGGCGCCCGTTCCTCCGCCAGCGTCCTCTCCACCACCCGTCTGCTCCATGGGCGGTGGGTTCGGCGCTGACGGACCGGACGCCTCCGGAGCTTTCTTCTTCGGCACCATGCTGGCGCAAACAATGAGAGTCTGGCTCGCGTGGACGCCGGATCTGATTCACACAACCTCGACGTGCCCCTACCTGGCGCGCTAAAGATGTCGGGGGTTATCGGCCTCCACGAGCACCTATGGGGACGGAGCCCCTTGTCGGTTTGGCGGGGGCGGAGGTTGCACAAAGAGCAGATCGAGGCGACACACACACACAACGATTTTACCCAGCTTCGGGCCGCATGGATGCGTAAAACCCTACTGCTGCATGTCTGGTTGATTAGAGTTCTTGCTCTGGAGCGCAAGAAGCTACAGTAAGCTGGAGCTGGACGTAGACGAGGGTCTACTGAGAGTCCTCCTCTCTCCGGGGTCTGGATCCTTGGGGTCCGGATCCCTTTCCTACGTGCGCATGGGCCTCCTTTTATATGCTAAGGGGTTTCCCACAGGTAGCGACGCAGGTGAGGGTAAAAATGGCAAGGAACTGTGCGAACAGGGGTCGCACAGTGCTATCGCACCTAACTCTGACGGCGGGGGACAAAGGCATTAAATGCCCGTCTGGATCGCCTGAACAGTGCCGAGGCGGACCGTTAGGAGTGCCTCCGCTTGCCACGGGGGCGACTCTGCCAACGTCGCATGCCACCGCGCGTCTCAGGTTGCGCGGCGCCCCGCCACGTGCCTCCGGGGAAGCCCCAGAGCGACGCGTGGGCAGGTGAGCTGGAGCGCAGGCCTGAGGTGGTGGTTTGCCGCGGCAAGTGGCTTGCCGCGGTAGTTGCCTCGCCGCACCTGAGAGCTTGCCGCTCGTCAGGCCTTGCCGGGGCGCGCGGCGCGCCGCGGCGGGCTTCTCTTGGGGTGTCTTGGCTTGGTCGTCCCGGCAAGCTCCTCTTGCCGGGGCCTTGCCGCCTTGGCCCGGCAAGCTCCTCTTGCCGGACCTCGCCTTCTCGGCCCGGCAAGCTCCTCTTGCCGGGGCTTGGTCTTCTAGGCTCGATCACTTGGCCTTCGTCCGGCCCAGAAAGGGCCGTGGAGACTCTTGTCGCTCCCCTGGCAAGCCTTGCCGCGGTACGCTACTACTGCCCGTGCACAAGTTCGGGGTACTAAGGTACCCCTACTTTAGTACACCGACAATACTTTATAATGTTGATCCAGTTGTTCCTTCTGCTTATATTGAGAAACCACCTTTCCCTGTTAGGATAAAGGAACATGCTAAAGTCTCAACCGTGGTTAACAAAAGCTATATTAGAACACCTAAACCTGATGAAAAAAATTAAAGTAGAACCTAGTATTTCTATGGTTAAAGATCTCTTAGAAGAAGATATAGATGGGCATGTTATTTACTTCTGTGAAGAAGCTGCTAGAATTGCTAAACCTGATAAAAGGATAAACATAGACCTGTTGCTGGCATGCTTGTCATCTCAGTTAAAATAGGAGATCACTGTTATCATGGTTTATGTGACATAGGTGCTAGTGTGAGTGCTATTCCTTACACATTATATCAAGAAACTATGAATGACATAGCACCCGCAGAAATAGAAGACATAGATGTTACTATTAAACTTGCTAATAGAGACACCATATCACCAATTGGGATTGTTATAGATGTTGAAGTCTTATGTGGGAAAATAAAATACCCCACTGACTTTCTTGTTCTTGGTTCCCCACAAGATGACTTCTGTCCCATTATTTTTGGTAGACCTTTCTTGAACACAGTTAATGCTAAGATAGATTGTGAGAAACAAACTGTCGGTGTTAGCTTTGGTAATGAGTCTCATGAGTTTAATTTTTCTAAGTTTAGTAGAAATCTTCATGAAAAAGAATTGCCTAGTAAGGATGAATTAATTGGTCTTGCTTCTATTGTTGTAACACCTACTGATCCTTTAGAACAATATTTGTTAGACCATGAAAATGATTTACATATGCATGAAAGAAATGAAATAGATAAAATTTTCTTTGAACAACGTCCTCTGCTTAAACACAATTTGCCTATTGAAACCCTAGGAGGTTTGCTACCTCTTGAGCACTGCGTTGGTTTTCCTTGAAGAGGAAAGGGTGATGCAGTAAAGTAGCATAAGTATTTCCCTCAGTTTTTGAGAACCAAGGTATCAATCTAGTAGGAGACTACGCTCGAGTCCCACGCACCTACACAAAAAAATAAGAACCTCGCAACCAATGCGATAAAGGGGTTGTCAATCCCTTCACGGTCACTTACGAGAGTGAGATCTGATAGAGATGATAAGATAATATTTTTGGTATTTTTATGATAAAGAGAAATAAAGATGCAAAGTAAAATAAACGGAAATAGAAATAGCTAAGTGTTGGAAGATTAATATGATGGAAAATAGACCCGGGGGGCCATAGGTTTCACTAGTGGCTTCTCTCAAGATAGCATAAGTATTACGGTGGGTGAACAAATTACTGTCGAGCAATTGATAGAATTGAGCATAGTTATGAGAATATCTAGGTATGATCATGTATATAGGCATCAAATCCGTGACAAGTAGACCGAAGCGATTCTGCATCTACTACTATTACTCCACACATCGACCGCTATCCAGCATGCATCTAGAGTATTAAGTTCATAAGAACATAGTAATGCTTTAAGCAAGATGACATGATGTAGAGGGATAAACTCATGCAATATGATATAAACCCCATCTTTTTATCCTCGATGGAAACAATACAATACGTGCCTTGCTGCCCCTGCTCTCACTGGGAAAGGACACTGCAAGATTGAACCCAAAGCTAAGCACTTCTCCCATTGCAAGAAAGATCAATCTAGTAGGCCAAACCAAACTGATAATTCAAAGAGACTTGCAAAGATAACCAATCATACATAAAAGAATTCAGAGGAGATTCAAATATTGTTCATAGATAATCTTGATCATAAACCCACAATTCATCGGTCTCGACAAACACACCGCAAAAGAAGAATTACATCAAATAGATCTCCAAGAGAATTGAGGAGAACTTTGTATTGAGATCCAAAGAGAGAGAAGAAGCCATCTAGCTAATAACTATGGACCCGAAGGTCTGAGGTAAACTACTCACACATCATCGGAGAGGCTACGGTGTTGATGTAGAAGACCTTCGTGATCAATGCCCCCTCCAGCAGGACGCCGAAAAAGGCCCCAAGATGGGATCACACAGGTACAGATGGTTGCGGTGGTGGAATTAGGTTTTCGTGGATGCCTCTGATGGTTTGGGGGTACGTAGGTATATATAGGAGGAAGAAGTAGGTCGGTGGAGCCACGAGGGGCCCACGAGGGTGGAGGGCGCCTGGGGGGGGGGGGTAGGCGCGCCCCCTCCCTCATGGCCACCTTGTTGGTTGCTTGACGTCCACTCCAAGTCCTCTGGATCACGTTTGTTCCAAAAATCACGTTCCTGAAGGTTTCATTCTGTTTGGACTCCATTTGATATTCTTTTCTGCGAAACACTGAAATAGGCAAAAAACAACAATTTGGGCTGGGCCTCCAGTTAATAGGTTAGTCCCAAAAATAATATAAAAGTGTATAATAAAGACCATTAATCATCCAAAACAGAATATAATATAGCATGAAACAATAAAAAATTATAGAAACGTTGGAGACGTATCAAGCATCCCCAAGCTTAATTCCTGCTCGTCCTCGAGTAGGTAAATGATAAAAACAGAATTTTTGATGTGGAATGCTACTTAACATAATTTTCAATGTACCCTATTATTTGTGGTATGAATATTCAGATCCAAAATTTTCAAGATAAAAGTCTAATATTGACATAAAAATAATAATACTTCAAGCATACTAACTAAGCAATCATGTCTTCTCAAAATAACATGGCCAAAGAAAGTTATCCCTACAAAATCATATAGTCTGTCTATGCTCTATCTTCATCGCACAAAGTATTTAATCATGCACAACCCCGATGACAAGCCAATCAATTATTTCGTACTTTTGATGTTCTCAAACTTTTTCAATCTTCACGCAATACATGAGCGTGAGCCATGGACATAGCACTATATGTGGAATAGAATGGTGGTTGTGGAGAAGACCAAAAGGAATAAGATAGTCTCGCATCAACTAGGCGTATCAACGGGCTATGGAGATGCCCATCAATAGATATCAATGTGAGTGAGTAGGGATTGCCATGCAATGGATGCACAGACAGCATAGTGTGAGAGTAGGCCCGTAAGCCTGCATTTGAGAGGAGCTCGAGAGGGCAGCCGCACTGGGGCTTATAAACCACTCCGAGCCCCTCTCAACTAGCAAGGTGGGACTAAACTTTTGGCCGCGGGCAGCGCAAGGCCTTTGGTCCCGGTTGGTGGCACCAACCGGGACGAAAGGGATGCATTGCTACCGGTTCGTGGCACCAACCGGCACCAGCACGGAACCTTGGACCCTATATCAGGGAAGTGCGTTTGGACAGACGAGCAAATGAGAATACCAGTCAAGAGGCTTCATCACTATATCGATGCAGCGTAGCAAGGGACGTTCGTTCCAGAAAGAGAGAACGACGAGCTCACAATGGCCCTCGGGAATCCTGAGCACCCTGAACGGACACGAGGCACGCCAGGCTCCGTTCTGTGGAAGGCTGGTTTTCCAGACGCAGGTGGTTATAAATGCCAGAAGAGGAGGAAAAAAGTGGAGCAGACCCAAATTTATACACTACACGAAAGGGTTCAAGCGCTAGAGGAACGAGAAGTAGCTCGCAGCAAGCGACCTGCCGAAACTACCCCCAAAGCTACCCCGCCATCTCAGCGGAGAAGCAGCATGGGTTCCACCGAGCTGCTTCAGCCGGAGCATGTCTTGACTGCTCCTGCTAGCTACCCCGTGGATGCTATCACGGAGTCTCAACATTGCCACCTTATGACGCAATGGCAGAACTTCAAAGACAAGGCGGCTGTCGGCTCTGTTCGACCTCCTGAACCCGGCGCAACTTTTCACTGTCGTCCGATTCCAGAAGGATATGCTAGGGTGACGGTGGACGAAATAACGGAGGGATTTGAGGACCTCCAGCTTGACCACCCTATCGGTGAAGGGGAGACTCGGCTGGGTTCTGCTCTGAAGACTCCATGCCTATGGCGGAAGGAGCTCATCAACCTTACGAACTGGACGCCTCCGCCTCCTCCTCCTCCTCTGGCGAGTAAGGGCACTCCGCCTCCTCCTCCGCCTCCTCCTCTGGTGAGTGATCAGGGCACTCAGCCTCCTTCTCCGCCGCGTGGGGGCACTCCTCCTCCTTCTCCGCCTGCGCCGGCGCGCCCGAGCAGCCAGCCTCCTCCTTCTCCGCCTCGTCAGCAAGGGTGGAAGAGACCCGCCGCCGCTCCGGCTGCTCCAGTGCGTCATAGTCCTTCTCCTCCGCCTCGTAAGCAAGGAAAGAAGACAGCCGCAGCCGCCCCATCTGCTCTGTCGGCGTCTAGCAGTACATCTAGAGGCGGGAGGCAATACAGATTCGGTCCTTCTCTGAAGACTCAAGAGAAGCTACCATACGATAGGACCCCGGAGGAGAACTTGAAGATCACGCGAGCCAAAGTGACGAACTTCTTTCAAGGGGTGAAAGCAAAGAAACATCCACCTCCGGAGGAGAAGGTAGATCCGGTGAAAGCGAAGCGCACTCTGGCTGCCCTGACAAAACCACCAAAGTCTCTGCCGAAAGGCAACTACGAGCGCATTATTGCAAAGACATTTGTTGAAGCAGAGCGGTCGGGAAGTACTGCCAGTGATCAAAGGATAAAAGAACGACGAGCTGGGAAAAAAATTGCCCAGCTCAGCGAACAAGCGAACCAACCGTGCCCCCCGCTCAAGGTGTCTAGCGACATCGTCGCTAATGATCCGAGGATGGTGCCCGGTTATAGCAATCTTGGAGATTACCTGCCCGACGATGTACATTATGATTTCTTGGAGGTGGAGGTACACAGATACGAGTACGGGAAGCCTCTCGTCAAAGATGAAAGATCTCTAACAACGATGATGCGAAGATTGCATGATTGGTACATGAAAACCTGCAGAGAGTCTGGGGGGAAGGATACTTTGACGCTGAGAGTTAAAGAGGAGCATGACCTCGTTGGAATTGAACTATTGAATGTTCCATTTGAGGAGTTCTTCCATTTTTCAATCAAAAGGCCCTAGATAAATCAACGGTCACTTGCTACTGTCTGTAAGTAGTACTACTTCTGTCATTAAGTCTCTCTATATAGGTCAGCTCTTTCATTGCATGTATTTATAATTATCCTCACTATATTATGCAGATTGAAGATCACCGAATTGAAGAAAAGACAAGTCGGTGATATTGGGTTCATTAACACAAATCTCATAGATGCAACTGAGGTTAAATATCATGCCGAAGATACCGAGACCAACTTGCTACGATCGTTGGTAATAAATGAAGACAAAGATATAATACTCTTTCCTTGCAACTTCAAGTGAGTGTTACTGTCTTGTGCATTCGGTTTCCCTTATTAGTCCAGGTTATAGTAATGTAATTGATGAGTTATGCATGTGTGCGCAGGTTCCACTATATTCTCCTAGAGATTAAGCTTGAGCACAGACTAGTAACTGTCTTAGACTCGAGACGAAAAGATCCCCACAAGTATGCAGACATGACTCAAATGCTCGAGAAGTAAGTTAAATCGATCATTATCCACCATATCAGTAACTTTGTTCATTTCCTGATATCAAGTAATTGTTTCCTTTGTCTGGCAGGGTTTGGAGAAAATTCACCAAAAAAGCTCCGGGACTGCCGAAGAAGCTGCAATTTAGACACCCGAAAGTAAGTACTATAGTAGCATGTTCCGCGCATCTCCTAGTGATTCAAGTGCTAGTTTCATCAATACCATTTGGCATGCTTGCTTATCAGTTTGATTGGCCTCTATTTCTTGTAAAGTGGTTGTGGCAGGAACAAGGGAATGATTTCTGTGGATACTACGTTTGCAAGTCCATCCGCCACACGTCCTGTGAGCGGGGGTACTCTGACGAACAATATGAAGTGCGTAAGCAATAATATTCACAATTTTATTTTATTACCATCATTTGTGTTGAGTTTCATTTATTCATATATATGTATTGAACCCCTTCTTAAAATTAGATATTTCGGATGCGGGATGAACTCCTACCACCAGATCGTATGCGAGCAATTCAAGAGGACGGCAATTTAGACACCAGGTTATTCATATATATGCATGAAAGAAATGAAATAGATAAAATTTTCTTTGAACAACGTCCTCTGCTTAAACACAATTTGCCTATTGAAACTCTAGGAGGTCTGCTACCTCTTGAGCACTGCGTTGGTTTTCCCTTGAAGAGGAAAGGGTGATGCAGTAAAGTAGCATAAGTATTTCCCTCAGTTTTTGAGAACCAAGGTATCAATCCAGTAGGAGACTACGCTCGAGTCCCACGCACCTACACAAAAAATAAGAACCTCGCAACCAATGCGATAAAGGGGTTGTCAATCCCTTCACGGTCACTTACGAGAGTGAGATCTGATAGAGCTGATAAGATAATATTTTTGGTATTTTATGATGAAGAGAAATAAAGATGCAAAGTAAAATAAACGGAAATAGAAATATCTAAGTGTTGGAAGATTAATATGATGGAAAATAGACCCGGGGGCCATAGGTTTCACTAGTGGCTTCTCTCAAGATAGCATAAGTATTACGGTGGGTGAACAAATTACTGTCGAGCAATTGATAGAATTGAGCATAGTTATGAGAATATCTAGGTATGATCATGTATATAGGCATCACGTCCGTGACAAGTAGACCAAAACGATTCTGCATCTACTACTATTACTCCACACATCGACCGCTATCCAGCATGCATCTAGAGTATTAAGTTCATAAGAACATAGCAATGCTTTAAGCAAGATGACATGATGTAGAGGGATAAACTCATGCAATATGATATAAACCCCATTTTTTTATCCTGGATGGCAACAATACAATACGTGCCTTGCTGCCCCTGCTGTCACTGGGAAAGTACACCGAAAGATTGAACCCAAAGCTAAGCACTTCTCACGTTGCAAGAAAGATCAATCTAGTAGGCTAAACCAAACTGATAATTCAAAGAGACTTGCAAAGATAACCAATCATACATAAAAGAATTCAGAGGAGATTCAAATATTGTTCATAGATAATCTTGATCATAAACCCACAATTCATCGGTCTCGACAAACACACTGCAAAAGAAGAGTTACATCAAATAGATCTCCAAGAGAATCGAGGAGAACTTGGTATTGAGATCCAAAGAGAGAGAAGAAGCCATCTAGCTAATAACTATGGACCCGAAGGTCTGAGGTAAACTACTCACACATCATCGGAGAGGCTATGGGGTGTTGATGTAGAAGCCCTCCGTGATCAATGCCCCCTCCAGCAGGACACCGGAAAAGGCCCCAAGATGGGATCTCACGGGTACAGAAGGTTGCGGCGGTGGAATTAGGTTTTCGTGGATGCCTCTGATGGTTTGGGGGTACGTAGGTATATATAGGAGGAAGAAGTAGGTCGGTGGAGCCACGAGGCGCCCACGAGGGTGGAGGGCGCGCCTGGGGGGGGGGGGTAGGCACGCCCCCAGCCTTGTGGCCACCTCGTTGGTTTCTTGACGTCCACTCCAAGTCCTCTGGATCACGTTTGTTCCAAAAATCATGTTCCCGAAGGTTTCATTCCCTTTTGACTCCATTTGATATTCTTTTTCTGCGAAGCACTGAAATAGGCAAAAAACAGAAATTTGGGCTGGGCCTCCCGTTAATAGGTTAGTCCCAAAAATAATATAAAAGTGTATAATAAAGCCCATTAATCATCCAAAACAGAATATAATATAGCATGGAACAATAAAAAATTATAGAAACGTTGGAGATGTATCAATGTCCTCCTCCACCTAAAGGTGATCCTGTGTTTGAATTAAAACAATTGCTAGACACGTTGAAATATGCTTATCTTGATGAAAAGAAGATATATTCTGTTATTATTAGTGCTAACCTTTCAGAACATGAAGAAGAAAGATTATTGAAAGTTCTATGGAAGCCTCGGGCTGCTATTGGATATACTCTTGATGTTTTAAAGGGCATTAGTCCCACTCTATGTCAGCACAAAATTAATATGGAACCTGATGCTAAACCCGTTGTTGATCACTAACGTCGGTTAAATCCGAAGATGAAAGAAGTGGTAAGAACAGAAATATTAAAACTTCTGGAAGCAGGTATAATTTATCCTATAACTGATAGTAGATGGGTAAGTCGTGTTTATTGTGTTCCTAAGAAAGGAGGTATAACTGTTGTTCCTAATGATAAGAATGAACTTATTCCACAAAGAATTGTTACAGGCTATAGAATGGTAATTGATTTAGAAAATTAAACAAAGCAACTAGAAAAGATCATTACCCTTTGCCTTTTATTGATCAAATGCTTGAAAGATTATCTAAGCACACACACATTTGCTTCCATGATGGATATTCTGGATTTTCACAAATACCTATTTCTCAACTTGATCAAGAAAAAACCACTTTTACTTGTCCTTTTGGAACCTATGCTTATAGACGTATGCCTTTTGGTTTATGTAATGCACCTGCTACCTTTCAAAGATGTATGACTGCTATATTCTCTGACTTTTGTGAAACGATTGTTGAGGTTTTCATGGATGACTTTTCTATTTATGGGAAGTATTTTGATGATTGTTTAAGCAATCTTGATCATGTTTTGTTGAGATGTGAACAAACAAATCTTGTCTTGAATTGGGACAAGTGCCACTTTATGGTTAATGAAGGCATTGTCTTGGGTCATAAAATTTCTGAAAGAGGTATTGAAGTGGACCAAGCTAAGGTTGAATCAATTGAGAAAATGTCATGTCCTAAAGATATAAAAGGTATTCGCAATTTCCTAGGTCATGTTGGTCTCTATAGGAGATTTATCAAAGGCTTTTCTAAAATTTCTAGGCCTCTCACTAGTCTCTTGCAAAAGGATATTCCCTTTGTTTTTTATGATTATTGTTTAGAAGCCTTTGAAACACTCAAGAAAGCCTTAATTTCTGCACCTATTTTTCAACCACCTGATTGGAACTTGCCTTTTGAAATTATGTGTGATGCTAGTGATTATGTTGTTGGTGTCGTTCTAGGACAAAGAGTTGATAAGAAACTTAATGTAATTCATTATGCTAGTAAAACTCTAGACAGTGCTAAAAGGAACTATGCTACTACTGAAAAAGAATTCTTAGCAGTGGTGTTTGCTTGTGATAAATTTAGACCTTATATTGTTGACTCTAAAGTAACTGTTCACACAGATCATGTTGCTATTAAATATCTTATGGAAAAGAAAGATGCTAAACCTAGACTTATTCGATGGGTTCTCTTGTTACAAGAATTTGATTTACATATCATTGATAGAAAAGGAGCTGAGAACCCAGTAGCTGATAATCTATCTAGGCTTGAAATTGTGCTTGATGACCCACTACCTATTGATGATAGTTTTCCTGATGAGCAGTTAGCTGTAATAAATGTTTCTCATAGTACTCATTGGCATGCTGACTATGCTAATTACATTGGTGCTAAATATTTACCACCTAGCGTTACATACCAACAAAAGAAAAAATCTTCTATGATTTAAGACATTACTTTTGGGATGACCCACATCTTATAAAGAAGGAGTAGATGGTATTATTAGACGTTGTGTACCTGAGCATGAACAGGGACAAATCCTACGGAAATGTCACTCCAAAGCTTATGGAGGGCATCATGCTGGAGATAGAACTGCTCACAAGGTATTGCAGTCTGGGTTTTATTGGCCTACTCTCTTCAAGGATGCCCGTAAGTTCGTCTTATCTTGTGATGAATGTCAAAGAATAGGTAATATTGGTAAGCGTCAAGAAATGCCTATGAATTATTCACTTGCTGTTGAACCATTTGATGTTTGGGGATTTGATTACATGAGACCTTTTCCTTCCTCTAATGGGTATACACATATTTTGGTTGATGTGGATTATGTTACTAAATGGGTAGAAGCTATTCCAACTAGTTGTGCTGATCACAACACCTCTATTAAAATGCTTAAGGAAGTTATTTTCCCAAGGTTTGGAGTTCCTAGATATTTAATGGCTGATGGTGGTTCACACTTTATTCATGGTGCTTTCCTAAGATGCTTGGCAAGTATGATGTTAACCATAGAATTGCGTCGCCTTATCATCCTCGGTCTAGTGGTCAAGTTGAACTTAGCAATAGAGAAATAAAATTAATTTTGCAAAATACTGTTAATAGGTCCAGGAAGAATTGGTCTAAGAAATTAGATGATGCACTTTGGGCTTATAGAACATCATCTAAAAATCCTACAGGTATGTCTCCTTATAAAATGGTTTATGGAAAAGCTTTTCATTTGCTTCTTGAGTTAGAACATAAAGCATTTTGGGCAGTCAAAGAACTCAATTATGATTTCAAACTTGCTGGTGAAAAGAGGTTATTTGATATTAGATCATTAGATGAATGGAGAACCCAAGCTTATGAGAATGCAAAATTATTCAAAGAAAAGGTTAAAAGATGGCATGAAAAAATAATTCAAAAGCGTGAGTTTGAAGTCAGAGAATTTGTTCTTTTGTACAACTCTCGTTTCAGATTCTTTGCAGGAAAACTCCTCTCAAAATGGGAAGGCCCATATGTCATCGAGGAGGTTTATCGGTCTGGAGCCATCAAAATAAATAATCCCGAAGGTACTAACCCGAAGGTTGTCAATGGGCAATGAATAAAGCATTATATCTCAGGTACGCCCATTAATGTTGAAAGTAATATTATCCAAACTTTGACACCGGAGGAGCACATAAAAGAGTCCTTCCGGAACACTCAAAATCGTGAAAATAAGGAGGTACGTGATACGGTAAGTAAACGGACTCCAAAAAATCTGCAAAAGTATTTTTTTATCAGTTTTGGAATATTTAAGAATTTTGGAAATAAAGAAACTTCCAGGAAGCGTCCCCTGGAGGGCACACGCCAGGCTTGCCTCGCGCGACCAGGTGGGTTGTGCCCACCTGGGACACCTTCCGGCTTCCATTTTTCTATCGTATGCTTGTCCCCCAAGATAAAAAATCTATATATACTTCCCGAACCTGCTGATCTCCGTATCGCGGAGAAATCCTCTGTTCTCTTTTTCCTTGCTGTTTTCTGTCAGGTCCCATCTACCATGGCCTCTTCAATCTCCTCCAATGACAATTCTTCAAGAACGTCATCAATCCATATCTGTGGGAGGTGGTGCAGCACCCTCAGGTCATCCAGATGCATGAGGGGGTGCTTCACCTCTGCGATGTGCCATGTCCCAAGGGGACGGGAACCATGGAGGCCAGGCTTGAAGCTATGGAGCTGGACGTCTTCCAGTGCAAGGGGATGGTGGTGCGTGGACTCAACGCCAATCACCTTATGATCACGGACCTCTCCCGTGATCTCGAGGTGGATGGCAAGCCCATGAATGACATCTTCTTCACCCTCAACAAGCAAGTCAACTTCCTCCAAAGACAGATCTATGACCTCCAAAACAAAGTCTTTGAATATGAGGCGAGGTTTGAAGGTATGAGTTTGGCTGCTAGTTGCAAGACCTGTGAGACTCACTCCTCTTCTTATGATGGTGGACCACTGCCATGGAAATCTGAGGACAAGATCTCTCCTTCATCACCATCATCTTCTTCACCACCAAAAGAGAACCGAGTATCAGGCATGGGCACTCCCCTTGGCTTCCGCCAAGCTTGGGGGAGGTGCCCCGGTATCGTATCATCCCACTATCTTTTTTCTTTTACTTATCTTAGTTCGATCTTTTTCTTTAGAATGAATAAAAGTTTAGTTCGATCCTTTCTTCCCTGAGAGTTTGCTTAGTGATCTATCCCAATAATCGTGTGCAAGTTATATAATAGAGTTTAGTTTGAGTTTTTGCTTTCTTTACTCTCATGTTGCAAATAAAGAAAATAGAAAGGAAAGAAATAAAAGGAAAGAAATAAATCAATGAGATTATATACTAATCCTATGGTAGGTGATGGCACCACACAAGGAAAAGTATAAGTAGAAAATTTTATTAGAGATTGACAAACATAGCATTAGTCAATGATGCAACTCTTGAAAGAATTAATAAGGGAAGAGAAGATCCACATATAAATATACTATCCTAGAAATCTTTTGTGATTGTGAGCCCTCATCAAAATATTATGTGCCAAAATTGTTGACGTTGGACAAGGAAGACAACTTAATGGTTTATGTTTGTTTTTATTCACATAGAAGTCATATTGTCATAGATCATTCAACATGTGATGCTTGCCCCCTATCTTTGCTAGCCAAAAATTCCACACTAAGTAGAGATACTACTTGTGCATCCAAAAACCTTTAAACCCAAATCTTATTTTCAAGTGTCCACCATACCTACCTAGGGATTGAGCAAGATCCCTCAAGTAAGTTGTCATCTGTAACGCCCTCAATGCGGCTATATCTCCCACGTGTCGAAGCACGACTTAGAGGCATAACCGCATTGAAAGCAATGTCGCAAGTGAGGTAATCTTCACACATCCCATGTAATACATAAGGGGAAAAGATACATAGTTGGCTTACAATCGCCACTTCACACAAATACATGAATAAAACAATACATCGTACAGTTACAATCAGGGCCCGACTACGGAGCCAAAATAAAAGAAGAAACCCCAAAAGCGACAAAGGACCAAGATCGACCCCAACTGGGCTCCACTACTGATCGACTAGAACGAAACAACATAAAGGACAAGATCTTCATCGAACTCCTCCTTGAGCTCGGGTGCGTCACCTGCATGGTCTCATCGGCACCTGCAAACTGGTATTGGAAGTATCTGGTGAGTCACAAGGACTCAGCAATCTCACACCCGCGAGATCAAGACTATTTAAGCTTAAAGGTAGGGTAAAAGGTATGAGGTGGAGCTGCAGCAAGCGACTAGCATATATGGTGGCTAACATACGCAAATGAGAGCGAGAAGAGAAGGCAAAAGCACGGTCGAACAACTATGATCAAAAAGTGATCCTGAACTACTAACTCCAACAACCGTGTTCACTTCCCGGACCCCGCCGAGAAGAGACCATCACGGTTACACACGCGGTTGGTGTATTTTAGTTAAGATCAACTTCGGGTTTTCTACAACCGGACATTAACAAATTCCCATCTGCCACATAACCGCGGGCACGGCTTTCGAAAGTTCAAACACTGCAGGGGTGTCCCAACTTAGCCCATGATAAGCTCTCGCGATCAACGAAGGATATTCCTTCTCCCCGGGAAGACCCGATCAGTCTCGGAATCCCGGCTACAAGACATTTCGACAGCAATAAAACAAGTCCAGCAAAGCCGCCCGATGCGCCGACATCCTGATAGGAGCTGCACATATCTCGTTCTCAGGGCAACACCGGATGAGTCAAGCTACGAGTAAAACCAGCCCTCGAGTTTCCACGAGGTGGCCCCGCAGGTTGCTCGGTTCGGGCCAACACTTAGACAAGCATTTGTCCGGGGGGGGGGCTAAATAAAGATGACCCTTGGGTTAATTACTCCCAAGGGAAAATAGGTGGTGGTGAGGCAAATGGTAAAACCAAGGTTGGGCCTCGCTGGAAAAGTCCTATTCAAAGCGAACTGTCAAGGGGGTCCCATAAATCACCCGACCGCGTTAGGGACGCAAAATCCGGGAACATAACACCGATATGACGGAAACTAGGGCGGCAAGAGTGGAACAAAACACCAGGCATAAGGCCGAGCCTTCCACCCTTTACCAAGTATATAGATGCATTAATAATATAAGAGATATTGTGATATCCCAACAAGTAAACATGTTCCAACAAGGAACATCAAGTCCATGTTCCAACAAGTAACAAACTTCATCTTCACCTGCAACTAACAACGCTATAAGAGGGGCTGAGCAAAGCGGTGACATAGCCAATCAACGGTTTGCTAGGACATGGATGGTTAGAGGCTGACATGGCAATATGGGTGGCATGATATAGCAAGTGGTAGGTATCACAGCATAGGCATAGCAAAAGAGCGAGCAATCTAGCGAGCAAAGATAGAAGTGATTTCGAGGGTATGGTCATCTTGCCTGAGATCCCGCAAGGAAGAAGAACGAGTCCATGAAGAAGACAAACAGACGTATCGAACGAATCCTCACAAACGCGATGATAACGGAATCAACCCGAAGAAGCAACACCGGAAAGAAGCACACAACATAGTAAACAACCATCACATAAACATGGTATGATATGCGAGAAGTGGTATGCAATGCATATGCATGCTCGGGAAGGGAAAAGATGAACCAGTCATAATCTTGGCAAACCAAGTATGTCACTGGAAAGATGAGGTGATTTCGGTTGAAATCGATATAAAGATCACCGGAATCGGATGCACGGTTTGCAAATGGCAAGCAATCCAAGAATGACAATAATCTGCCATTAACAGCATGATGCTACTTAGCAATCAACAAATAATTAATCTACTGCACCTAAACATGGCAACAAGGCATATGACAATAATCTACACAAGATGCACGGCAAAAGATGAACACTGAGCTACGGCTAATTTACATCATAACAGGTCCAAACAATCATGGCAAAAGTGCAAACGATAACAAGTTCTCAGACTTAGTGAAATTAACAACATAGCAGAAACTAACATCAGGATGACATGTTTAGAGCAATGAAACAATATGCTACAGGATCAGAACATATCAAAGTAAGGCATGGCATGAATCTAATCAAAACACTTGACAAAAGTCCCTTACTGACCATAAGCCAAAAAGGATCAGAGAATATAATTACACCCCTGTCAATTAAGCAAGTTTCGTTACAGATTTCAGACTTAGCAGAAAACTGGACATGGCAGAAATTAATAACGACTAGGCATGTTCGTGAGCTCGATGCACTCACTACAGAGCATTGCATGATAAACTAAGCATACATACGTCAATAAGACATGGCATACTAACTATACATGGCAAGAACAACATCATATAATGCAAGGATCAACTACACCAAGCTTGGCAAAATCGAATAACATGTAAACAATCTGCCAGCAATATTCTGAAGCAAAAGTAGAGCTCGATTCACTCAAGCTATGGCACTCCATAATTGCAAACAAAGGCATGGATGGATAGAGAAAATACTCAAGTACAAAACTCCCTTACTGATCATGCTCAAATTATGCATAGATCTCTCAGAAACAACAAGAAAACATGGCATGATAATAACAGCAGTCAGGGACTTAGTGAAATCACTAAGTCTCTGAAATCAGCAACATCAAGTGACCTAGTTTGCATGCTTGTGCTAGTCACCACATAGATCACAAAAATACGTGGCAAAATTATAAGGATAGGTAACATGGCATATTACAAAACTCATGTAGGACTCAACTTCATAGGATGCACACATCAATCATGGCAAAAATGACAAAAGTGCAAGTTCTGATAAGAATCAGAAACTAACATCACATAGCCCTCTTCTAACAGCATTTCGGGCACCAATATGAGCTCAAATGAAAATGATGCAATGTAATGAAATGATCTACTCTTAGAGGCGAACAATTTGACATATTGTACGCCCGAAACGGAGCTACGTGCAGAGAGTTATGGCATGATGAACATGGCAAGATAATGTCCAAAAGTCGGGGACTTGGTGAAAAAAAGAGGGGGAAGAAGTCAACCGGGCGCGCGGTCGCCGAGGATCGCCGGAATCCGGGCGGGGCAGCGCGGGGGAGGCGCGGGCGAGGTGGATCCGGCCGGATCCGGGCGGATCCGGCGCCGGCGACGTGCGGCGGAGTCGAGGCGGCGGCGGGATGGCGAGGCGGGCGGCGCGCTTGGGCGCGGCGGCTCGCCGGCGGGAAGGAGGAAGCGGGCGGCGGGGCGGCGCCGTTCGGCGGCGAGGCGAGGCGCGCGGGGCGGCGGCGCTGCGCGCGGAGCAGCGCAAGGCGGCGGGCAGGCGCGCGGTGGCGGCGGCGCAAGGCGGCGGCGGAGGAGACGGCGGCTCGCCGGCGTCGGGCGAGAGGCGCGGAGCAGCGCGGGGCGCCGGTGGCGCGGGCCTCGCGCGGGCGAGCGGCGGCGGCGAATCGGGCCGGCGGGCCCGACGCGGGCCCCGCGGGCCGGTGCGAGCGGGAGGAGGCGCGGGAGGACGCGTGGCGCCTCAGGAGTGGAGGAGGGGCCGGCGGCGCTGAGGTGGCGGCTCCTCATTGGGCGCGGTGAGGTGGCGGATTTCGTCCGGTGGCGGACGGACATGTCCGGCGGCGCGAGGGGAGCAGGGCTAGGGTTTGACCTGCGCGAAAAACGGGAGGGGATCACATATTTATAGCTAGAGGGGGCTAGGAAGCTCCAAATGGAGTGCGGTTTTCGGCCACGCGATCGTGATCGAACGACCGAGAACATGGAGATGACTTAGGTGGGTTTTGGGCCAAAATGGAGGGGTGTTGGGCTGCAAAGAGAAAGAGGCCTTTGCGGATACCCGGTTAACCGTTGGAGTATCAAACGACCTCCGATTGACCCGAAACTTGACAGGCGGTCTACCGGTGCTATACCAAGGCCACATGTCAAGCCTTGGTCCATTCCGAGAAAGTTTAATACCCGCTCACGAAGAAATGTAAAAGGGGACGCCGGGAGACATAGGAGCGCCGGATTGCAAAACGGACAACGGGAAAAATGCTCGGATGCATGAGACGAACACGTATGCAAATGCGACGCACATGATGACATGATATGAAATGCAGATGATGACATGGCAAAGAGCAACACGCAAGCACATGACATGGCAACGACGGCGAATAACTGGCGGACACCTGGCGCATCGGTCTCGGGGCGTCACATCATCGGTTCAAAAAGGCAATAAAAATTGCTTCTAAAAGTGTGAGATCATTTAGTGTAAGAGAAAATTGAGCGTTGTACGAACTTGGATGGCAAAGAATAAAAGCGGCAGACTGCATAATAAGGTTGTCATCTTAAGAGGCAATACGACGTGACGTTCTATTGCACTAAGGGATTGAGCATACAAACAAATAAATGCATAGCAACCTCTGCTTCCCTATGCGAAGGGCCTATCTTTTACTTTTATGTATTTACTTTTATGCAACGAGTCAAAGTTTTCCTTCTATTCCTTTTTATTTTTCTCTTTTGGCAAGCATCATGTGGTGAGGAAAGATCTAGGCACATATGTCCAGCTGAATATAGATAGCATGAGTTATTATTGTTGACATCACCCTTGAGGTGAATACGTTGGGAGGCGAAACTATAAGACCCTATCTTTCTATGTGTTCGGTTGAAACATTTTGCTCATGTGTACGTGGTGAGTGTTAGCAATCATAGAAGACTATATGACAGTTGAGTATGTGGACTTGCCTAAAGGCTCCGACACGTGACCCTTCCTGAAAAGATGATGAATTGTAGTTTGCAAAGTTGACTGAGAACATAGTTTGTTGGTTTTTAATAAAGTTTTTGCCTTATACTTTGATTGTGTGATGAATTGTTACTTATTCATGAGAAGTATATGATAAAAGTTATATGATAAAAGTCTTATATTTAATTTTGTTGCTGTTATAATAATCAAATGATGCTTCTATGTCTGTATTTTGTTTTTATCGACACCTCTCTCTCAAAGCATGTGGACATGTTTCTCGATTTCGGTTTTCGCTTGAGGACAAGCGAGGTCTAAGCTTGGGGGAGTTGATACATCCATTTTGCATCATGTTTTCTTAGTGTTATTTATGATGTTTTTATCCACAATAATGCTTTTTGGAGTAATTCTAATGCCTTTTCTCTCATAATTTGCAAGGTACACACCAAGAGGGAGAATCCCAGCAGCTAGAAATCTGGACCTGGAAAAGCTATGTCAGGCTACCTATTCTGCACAACTCCAAACAAGATAAAACTTCACAGAGATTTTTTATTGAATATTTTAGAATTATTGGAGCAAATAACTACCAAAGGGGGCCCACCAGGTGGGCACAACCCACTTGGGCGCGCCAGGGAGCCCAGGCGCGCCCTGGTGGGCTGTGCTCACCCAGGCCCACCTTCGGTGCCCACCTTCTGGTATATAGGTCGTTTTGACCTATAAAAATAAGGAGAGGACTTTCGGGACGGAGCGCCGCCATCTCGAGGCGGAACTTGGGCAGGGGCACTTTTGCCCTCCGATGGAGCGATTCCGCCGGGGGAACTTCCTTCCCGGAGGGGAAAATCATCATCCTCATCATCACCAACAACTCTCCATCTTGGGGAGGGCAATCTCCATCAACATCTTCAACGACACCACCTCATATCAAAGCCTAGTTCATCTCTTGTGTTCAATATTGTTACCGGAACTATAGATTGGTGCTTGTGGATGACTAGTAGTGTTGATTACATCTGTAGTTGAATACTATATGGTTTATTTGGTGGAAGATTATATGTTCAGATCCATTATGCTATTTCATACTCGTCAAGAACGCTTTGCTCATCATAAGAGACCGTTTTGTCCTATCCTTTGCCTCAAAAGGATTGGGCTACCTTGCTGCACTTTTGTTACTACTACCGTTACTTGCTCGTTACAAATCATCTTGCTATCAAACTACTCTGCTACTTACAATTTCAGCACTTGCAGACATTACCTTGCTGAAAACCACTTGTCATTTCCTTCTGCTCCTCCTTGGGTTCGACACTCTTACTTATCGAAAAGAGCTACAATTGATCCCCTATACTTGTGGGTCATCAAGTGTCGTCCCGAAGGACCTCTCCTGGACAAGAGGGGGCGAACAAAGCTGTTGATGGAGCGCCCGAGGTTAATACCTCAGTCGGTGAAGACCTAGGGGAGGCGGCCCCTATGACGACCGACGATGGGGAGCCCCAACAGTCCGGGCCCCAGCAGAACACCATTTCGGAGACCAACATGGCTCCGGGATCGGATAAGGAGCCCCCTTCGAAAGAGGGGGGAGGAGCATAAGCTCCATCTGTGGCCTCCGCTAATCCGGAGGCGCCTAACGCTCTGGAGTAAGCACTGCAGAGTGCTTCCATCGTGGCGGAGCACCGCACCCTGATGGGTGTCGTGATGGAGAAGGTTCAGTCTGCTAAAAGTGGATTGAACGAAGCCTTCTGTAGCCAACTGACAGGCTTTGAGGTAGGCGACGTAATGTGCTAAAAAAATTCATATAGAAGAATAAACCTGTGTACATATAGTAGCCCCCAAGGCTCTGACCGGTTTTAAAAGAAACCGGTCACATCATCCACATAGTATTCAGGAGAGTAATGTATTGTGTTGTTATTGTAGCAAGCTTCCATGTTGGCAGCAACCTCCCAAGCCGCAGAAGTTTCTGTACTCAATCGGAAGCTTCAAGTGGCAGATGAGGAAATCGACCATATTAATAAGTGGTTCGACGAAACGCAAGCTATGCGTACAATGTTAAGAAGAAATCTATTATATAATTAAAACAAGAGTCAAACAAGCCATCACGTTTATCCACATATGCTAATATTATTACCATCGTTTGATTAGAATAATAACGGCTGAGATTTAAAAGTTTTTACGTAACATATTAACATGTTTGTGTCCGCATACTGAACTGTCACGTCTATATGCATATGGAAAACAGCGGTTGACATCGATGATAGATTAAACAATTATGTGTACAACCGACCGTTCGTATAAATAATTAGGAAATAAAGAGCCATTATCTATCACGGCTCTATAAATAATTAGGAAATAAAGAGCCATTAGCTATCACGGCTCTACATCCATGCATGAGACTAAAAGTCTACGCCATGCACGTCTTAACTCGGACACCGCAAGTGGCCAAGAGATATTATTATTTTTTGACAACACAAGAGGCCAAGAGATTAAGCGGCGTGTGGCCAATACTTTAGAGCACGTTGATGACTCTTGATGCATAAGGATATGCTCTCGGACTCTCTCTTTCCAGAAAAAGAAAAGAAACTTGCGGACTCTACCGTTTTTGGTCTAGACTATGGATTCTACATTTTTTTTAGAAAACTATAGACTCTACCTTTAAAGGTTATATGCTAGATTTACAAACTAGGTACAGACATGAAAAATGCGTATATAGTCTGTATGAAAAAGATACCTACACAGCTATACCTTTGACTATTTTTCTTTTTCCAAATAGTCCCTTTGTCTCATAATTATTGACGCTCAAATGGATATATGTAACACTAAAATACATCTAGATACATCCGTTTCAGCGAGAAGTAATATAGAACAAAGGGAATATAAATGTTCGGCACAAACATGCAAAAGTATATGCTCTGCATGGAAAATAATATTATACTTTTGAATATATGTTTTTTTCACTAGAAACATACAGTCTTAATATGCCTTGCAATAGAGTGCGAGACCAAATAAAATGTAGATATAAAAATGAAATGCTGCCGCAATAAAAATGGGCCTCTTTGAAAACCGAGAAATAAAAAATGTAGCAATATGTACTGCACAGAATTGTTGCCACAGGCTGTGAATTCCAAAAGATTTTATACGCAAAAGGTTTGGAAGATATGACTTTGAACAGTGCACATGAAGTAAATACAAGATAATTTGACATGGCACGAAGGAATAGGTCAACACGTCTTATGTCAAACTCATATGCTATTGCCGCAAAAAAAAAAACACATATGCTATTCCTATTACAAAAGGACTAAAAAAATATGTCCGATTGGGACTATGATGCATCAGCATGCGTGTTGGTATTGCAATATGGAAGCCAACTGCTATACGGACTCTTGATTAGTTAGCGCTTCATATTTTTTTAGTTGTAGTGCTTCAGGCCGGGGCAAAAACTTCCCTACCTAGATTTAAAATAAAACAAAATAGATGTGTACGTACATAGTACACATATAGCAATGAGTTTGGGGTGAAAAAATTTGGCAAGACAATCTTTTTACATAATAAAGATGTTACCCTTGATAATTCATGCATCGGCAACTCATGACAAAAATACGTGGTTCTCTAAGTGCAATTAATTTATATTCTATTCGCGCAAATTTTTAATAGTGAATCATGGTATATTTTCTATTTTTTGTGATGATGGATGAATGTTATAATTACAACGACCGGAATTATAAATATTAGTCAGAAGAAATAAGGCTGAAATATTTCATCTGTTTATTTTTTATTTTCTAGACGGAGTAATAAAAAATGTAGGCTTCTCTTCCTAAGAAAAAAAAATAAACCGCATGATTCTCAGCAAGGCTACGCACTATTGATCGTACTCCAAGTGGTATCTAAACATGTACGTCGAAATCATATAGAACACTAGATTTATTTTTTACTGTAATTAATAGTTTGGATTGGTGAATAAAATATTGAACAGAAAGTAGAATAATATATTTTGTGGACTAAAAAAACATAACTATTGGTTATTATATACTTAGAATAATCCAAATTATAAAATTGGGTTCAATAGTATAGGAAAAGAAGTCACATGAGTTCATCCGCAAAAAAAAGTGACATGAGTTAAACTTAATAGGAGAAGAGTTGTGCTTGAGTTCACGGTTGCTAACAAGGCATTGTAGTTTAAGAAAATGATCTGGCCTATTATTAAACTTTATCAGAAGTACAGAACATCTCTATATAAAAAAAGAGTGCAAACCAACTCAAACATATAAATTACATTGAGATTCTGAGTCCACCGAACGAGCACTACTCCCGCCAGACTGAGTCAGGATCAATGCATGCAAGACATTCAAGTATTGTTGTACATCTGTGAGCAACATATCATACAGAATCCTCGCAAAAAAACATATCATAGAGAAGCAAAATTATATTGTGTCTATAACAATAGAAAATGAACAGCACGTAGTTCAAGTATCCATTAAATCATCTCAATTGTGTAAGAACATATATGTGTCAAAACAAAATTTATCCTTACAATAAGGGATAGAAAGCTATGATAATAGTAATACATGATATTCATGAAAAGTTAGTTCGGTGGAAAATACTGAGCAAGTGATAATGTACTTATGAACTAGAGACAAACTATGTTGAATATTTTATACATTTTTTGTTATGCCAAAGAAATATAGATCAACACAAAATAAGATAGACATGACAAAACAATTCGATGATGATTGAAGAAGAGAGGTAATGTAATGGCTTAGATGGTTGATCATGCGAAATAGATATAATAAGATGAGCTGCCAAGAAAGTATTGGGAGGGTGACATGTACCAAACGAACAATGCAGGTATTACAACCAATGGGGAAAATAGCAAAACTTATGAAAAATTCAAATAAAATACATCAATTCTAGCCGCGCAATTGCGCGGGTGAACCCGCTAGTTTATTTTTATATCAGAAGTGATATGCATATTTAGAGGTTAACTCATGGAATGCTTGGATTATGATCACAGCTGGCGTAGCCGAGGTCGAGACCCTCAAAGGCGGCCTCGCCCAGGCCAAGAAAGAGGCGGAGGCGAACAAGGCAGCCGCTGACAAAGCGGCTGCAGAACTGAAGACCGAGCAAGCTGCCCGCCGCCAACATGAAACTTGGGTGGCCGAAGTCGAGCAGGAGCCGAAGGATGCCATCACCAAATGCGAAACCTTGGAGGAGAAGACTTCGGACCAGTCAACCGAGCTTGCCAAGACTCTCCATGATGCCAAAGAGGCGCGGATCAAGTCTCGGAGTGCTCACAAAAAGATCCATCGGGCGAGGCAAATAGCGGCTGGTAAGGCCTTTCTTTTATAGAGTATTTTAGGAGGTCAGAGGGATGCTTTTCTCACACGAGTGTGGAGTTCTCTAGGCGCGTTTGCGGATCTTTCGAAGAGTGCCACCGATGCCGCACAGTTATTCCGAGCCCAGGAGGGGAACTCGACCAAGAAGCTGTTCTGGTTGCAATTTCTTGCGGCAGAACACCCGACGTATTTGAACGACCAACTGAAGCAGCTGACGGAGATGCATAGGGTGGCAGGCTTGGCCATGAAGGACTTAATAGTCCAACTCTGGCCAGTCGAGCCGATTCCTAGCAGCTACTTCGGTTTGGTGAAGCGGCTTGTCGTTGTGCAACCTTGGATTGATGTTGTAAAGCGCTCGGCCTGCATAGAGGGTGCCCGGATGGCCTTCGCCCATGTCAAATGCAATGGGCAAAGATGAAGGCCACCGAAGTGGCAACCGCAGGCCCGCCCAAAGGCAAAGATCGTCGGAAGCCGGAGAGGTACTTCGATGACATCCTAGAAGGAGCCCGACTCATAGAGGGTCAATATTCTAAGGACGTAATATTTGATTGAATGTATTCGGGTAGTACAAACTATGTGATGAACCCATGATGTTTATATATCTATGTTTGCGCCTTTTGTTTCAAGCGATCTTTCCTCCTGTGTGGCCGTTTATTGTTCTATTTCTGAAAGTTGCCAGCCGTCGGCTTCAGCCCCCATGTAGATGCCACAGGGTTGTTAGGCGTAACGCGTGACCACACTTTATCCAACGTCTTGGTCCGCAAAGGAGGTGTCCGCAAGGTGAACCAGGCAATCAGACTATGCGGCTTTATTACTTTTACTTAGCCATAGGAGTTTTACTGTGGAGCTAAGTACTAGCCCCTTGTGCGTGTGCGGCTATCCGGACTACGGTGCCTTTTCCACGCGGCTGGACGAAGACCAGCCCCTCGTATAACACGGGGTGAATCGCTAGCGATTTGTAGTATAAAACTAAGTCGCCGAATCGCCGACCAGCTCTCGCTTATCATGACAGTCAGTTTTCGGCTTTCTCTACTGAGGTACTTGACCGGACGAACCAGAAATACAATCGCAGTAGTTCTCCCTTTACTACCTTAGCCTAATGAGCGGAACATAAGGTGGTAAACACAAGAGCCGGGCAACCCAACTATAGACCAAAGACATGATTCGGAGCCGATGCATATAATGCAATACCCGGGACGCCGAAGAGTACCCTATAGGTGTTCGGACTTGAAATGTGCAGGGCCGAATACAACCCCCGGTGTTAAGGCCGTATTAAAGCACGTGTGGCAGTCTGAAGTAGGGAGGGAATACAGATGATAATATAAATAAATAAATTTCCAGACAAAGTGGTGATCGACTGCTTCCTTTATACACTGATTAATACGTCGAGCCGTGTTATTACAGATAATGCCATAAATACCGAGGCCATTTTACATGCCAAAAGTTTACACAAGGAAAAGGTTTACACAGGGCCTAAAAGTGGTGGTTTGAATATCCCAATGATGCCCTGCTGCACGTCTGCGTCATTTCTCCTTGGTGAGACATCCTTGTAGAGGAGTATGATGGTCGTCAGCTAGAAAGAGGGACCTGAAAAAGAGCCATGATATGTCTCCAACGTATCTATAATTTTTTATTGTTCCAAGCTGTTATATTATCATTCTTGATGTTTTATAATCATTTTATAGTCATTTTATATTATTTTTTGGTACTAACCTATTGACATAGTGCCAAGTGCCAGTTGCTATTTTTTGCATGTTTTTTACATCGCTGGAAATCAATATCAAATGAAGTCCAAACACCGCGAAACTTTTTGTGGATTTTTTATGGACCAGAAGACCACCAATGGGCCAGAGTAGCACCTCGAAGATGCCCCGAGGGGGGCACAACCCACCAGGGCGCCTGGGGGCCCAGGCGCGCCCAGGTGGGTTGTGCCCACGTCGGTGGCCTCCCGCACCCCCTCTTTACCATGTAAATTCCCAAATATTCCAAAAACCCTCGGGGTTAACCTAGATCAGAAGTTCCGCCACCGCAGGCCTCCGTAGCCACCGAAAACCAATCTAGACCCCATTCCAGCACCCTGCTGGAGGGGGGATCATCTGCGATGGCCATTTTCATCATCCCGATGGCTACCACGATGAGGAGGGAGTAGTCCGCCCTCGGGGTTGAGGGTTAGTACCAGTAGCTATGTGTTTAATCTCTCTCTCTCTCTCTCTCTCTCTCTCTCTCGTGTTCTTGAGATGTCACGATCTTGATGTATCGCGGGCTTTTTTAATATAGTCGGATCATATGGCGTTTTCCCCTCTCTATCTTGTTGTGATGAATTGAGTTTTTCCCTTCGAGATTTCTTTGTTATCGGACTGAATACTTTTATGGATTTGAGAACACTTGATATATGTCTTGCAATTGAATACGCGTGGTGACAATGGCGTATTGTATTGATTCACTTGATATATGTTTTGGCACTCAACTCACGGATTCCCGAGGTGACATTGGGGTAATCTATGCATAGGGGTTGATGCACATTCTTGTCTTTGTTTCTTCGGTAGAAATCTTGGGGCACTCTTTGAATTTCTTTGTTTTGGATTGAGTATTATGAATATGAAACTCTAGGATAGATTGAACCGAAAGAATAGATTTGTGTTATTTTAGTACGAACTCTTGAATAGATCGAATGGAAAGAATATCTTTGAGGTGGTTTCATACCCTACAAAAAATTTATTCTTATGTTCTCCACTAGATAGGAACTTTGGAGTGATTCTTGATTGCACTTTGAGGGATGATTATATGATCCAATTATATTAGCATTGTTGAGAGGTTGCACTAGTGAAAGTACGGACCCTAGGCCTCATTTTCAAGCATTGCGATGCCGTTTTTTGTGCCCATTTACTATTTGCTACCTTGCTGTTTTTATTTATTCAGATTATAAAAATATATTACTACCATCAATATTACACTTTTATCACCGTCTCTTCGCTGAAAAAGTGCACCTATACAATTTGCCACTGTATTGGGTGTGTTGGGGACACAAGAGATTTCTTGTATTTGGTTGCAGGGTTGCTTGAGAGAGACCATCTTCATCCTACACCTTCCACGGATTAATAAACCTTAGGTCATCCACTTGAGGGAAAATTTCTATTGTCCTACAAAACTCTGCGCTTGGAGGCCCAACACGAGTCTACAAGAATAAAGTTGCGTAGTAGACATCAAGCTCTTTTCTGGCGCCATTGTCGAGGAGGTGAGTGCATGAAGGCATATCTTTAGATCTTGCAATTGAATCTTTTAGTTTCTTGTTTTATCACTAGTTTGGTTTATAGAAGAAAACTACATAAAAATGGAATTGATGTTGCATCATATTATTGATCATCTTTATACTATCTTTCTTGAAAATGTTGGTTCGGAAAATTGTGCTTAATTGTTATAAGAAGAAGTCAATAAAATGTTTGGCAAAAAATATTTAAAAGATGAGCATGATTGCAATGTTTTTAGTATGAATTCTTTGAATATCCATGATGCTAATGATATGCAAAGTCATAAGCTTGGGGATGCTATGTTTGATGAAGATGATATTTTTAGCCCCCCAAGTTTTGATGAGAAAATTTACTATGATGAAATCATGCCTCCTATCTATGATGATTACGGTGATGACATGTATGCTATAAAGAATAATGATAACCATGAAACTTGTCATCATGATTTTTTTTCACTCTCATGATAGTTATTTTGTTGAGTTTCCTTCCACTACTATTGATGAGAAGAAATTTGCTTATGTGGAGAGTAATAAGTTTTCTATGCTTTTGTGTCATGAAAAGAATGCTTTATGTGATGGTTGTATTGTTGAATTCATTCATGATGCTACTGAAAATTATTATGAGGGAGGAACATATGCTTGTAAGAATTGCAATAATATCAAGTTTCCTCTCTATGTGTTGAAAGTTTTGAAGTTATGCTTGTTTTGCCTTCCTATGCTAGTTGATTCTTGTTCCCATAAGTTTTTTGCTCACAAAATCCCTATGCATACGAAGTGGTTTAGACTTAAATGTGCTAGTCATATGCTTCATGATGCTCTCTTCATATTTCAATTCTTATCTTTTATGCGAGCATCATTGAAATCATCATGCCTAGCTTAAAAGGCATTAAAGAAAACCGCTTGTTGGGAGACAACCCAACACTTTTACCTACTATTTTTGTGTGTTCACATGAATATGCTACTGTATTGATCATGTTTTATTGCTTTTGTTTCAATAAAGTGCCAAGTAAAGCCTTTGGGATCATGTTGGGTGATAGTTGATTTGATATTGCTGAAAAAAAGAAACTTTTGCGCTCACGAAATAATTCTCATTTTCAACAAAAGAGTGATTTTGAGTTGATTCTTTTTGCAAAATATTAATATACAAATTGCTCACATGTTCATAATTGTTTCATAATTTTTGGAGTAGTAGAAGTATGGTTTGAGTACAGATTACTACAGATTGTTCTGTTTTTGACAGATTTTTTTCAATGCATAATTTGCTTGTTTTCTAGTTTCCATGGCTTATATTTCTCAATATAAATTGTGGAGATGATATGCTACAGTATGAATTATATGAGAAAAATTATGAATTTTGTATTTGACAGTACCAAAGTGAAATGGTTTGCTCTTTATCATACTAACCTATCTCACGAAGTTCCGTTAAGTTTTGTGTGATTGAAGTTTTCATGTTTTGGGTGAGATATCGATATGAGGAGAAAAAGGACTGAGAAGACCGTAAGATTGAGGATGCCCAAGTCACCCCAAGTTAATATCCAAGGAAGGTCCAAGCAACTATGCTTGGGGATGCCCCGGAAGGCATCTCCTCTTTCGTCTCCAACATTATCGGTGAGCTATGTTTTCATTCGTCACATGATATGAGTTTTACTTGGAGTGTCATTTAATTTTGCTAGGATTTGCTTTCTGTTATTTATAATAATGTTTTGCATCTTTTATTTCAATAAAAGTTTCAAGGATAGCATTTACCATGCTTATCTTGCAAGTATATGAGTTTCTGTTTCAAAAGAGAAAGTTTATCGATGTTGCAAAAATTCTATAGAAAAGTTAGAATGTGATAAAATGTTAAAACTTTTTGCAAAATAAACTCTGATAAATTTTATACAGTTTAGTAAAATTTTCATAATTTTTGGAGCTAGAGAAGTGTGATGAATCTTGCATTCTTTACAGACTCTACTGTTTTGGCAAATCGCTGTTATATTTGCATTGTTTGCATATGTTTGCTTGTTTAATGATCCTATTTAAGGATAGGAGTATTACATATGCAGAGGCATTTAGTATGCAATGTTGAATAATAATTTTAGTGACTTGCTACAGTAGAGAATGATAAGGCTTTTGCATTGGTTTATACTAACTTATCTCACGAGTTCTTGTTGAGTTTTTTGTGGATGAAGCTTTTGAGATTTAGGAAAACCGTGATATGAGAGGAACTAAGGATATGCAAAGGCTCAAGCTTGGGGATGACCAAGGCACCCCGAGATAATATTTCAAGGAGTCTCAAGCATCTAAGCTTGGGGATGCCCTGGTAGGCATCCCACCTTTCTTCTTCAACAATTATCAGTTAGTATCGGTTGAGCCTAAGTTTATGCTTCTTCACATGATGTGTGCTATTCTTGGACTTGCATTTTGTTTTTTTTTGCTTACTGTTTTAATAAAATACTTGGATCTGAAAGTTTTTCAATAAAATCGAGTCCTCAAATAGTTGCCAGGGAGGCTAAGTAAGCGGCACTCACATCCCGTCAATGAAGCTCTTTTCTTTGGAATTGCTCTGGAGCTTCACTTATATCCTTTTGAGTACGATGTGCTTTAATATTTTTGAAGGAATTCTCTCTTGCTTCACTTAAATTATTTTGAGAGAAAGAAATATTATGCTCATGATATTCACTTATATTTGTTTGAGCTTATCAAAAGTAATACATGAAAATTAGTTCCAAAATGATAGATATCCAAGAAGGATATAATAAAAACTTTCATGAAGATCATTGGACAAAACAAACTTGATTCCTCGTAATAGTTTTGAGATATGATGATGTGATATGTGAGTCATGTTGCTGAGTAATTATACTTTAGTAAGAATATTGGTGTTAAGGTTTGTGATTCCCTATGCAAGCACGAAAGTCAATAGTTATGCAATGAAATTACATCCTACTTGTGGTGCATTATTCGGTGTTAATTATGCTCAATGCTCGCTTGTGAGATTATTCGTTTCTTGGTTGGTCGCTTCTCAATCTTTTGCTAGCCTTCACTTTGCACCAAGTATGATCACTAATTGTGCATCGAAAATCCTTTAAACCAGTTTTGCCACATGAGTCCACCATACCTACCTATATGCAGTATTCTTTTGCTGTTCAAAGAAAATTTGTATGTTCCATCTCTAATTTTGAAAATAAATTTCTCTTTTGTGTGCTCGTACCGCTCGCGAGGTGGTGAGGGGTAGCCAATATTTTCCATGCTAGGTGTGTTATTCTCACTATGAGTGTTTACTCACTTGTCAATGCACGAGATTAAGGCACAGGTATTAGGGATGCCCAGTCCCGAAATGAAAAATGAATTTACTTTATGTTGTCAAATAATAAATTACTTGGAAAGTGTTGGTATGGAGGGCACCCGCGGATACGATTAGCCATGGAAAGTGAAAGTATGGTTGAACAAGGAATAAACTTTATTTTCTGTTTGGGAACCGCCTATGATATATCTAGCATGGAAAGTGTTGGGAGCTCTAAGTCGTTTTCGTTGCTGGGAAAAGTATGCCTATAAAAATGTTTTTATCTCTCAATTTTCGCTTTGAGCTCTGGCACCTCTACGAATCCCTACTTCCCTCCGCGAAGTGCCTTTCTATTACTTTATGCAATTTTTATTTTTAATTTGAGCCTCCATCTTCTCTTATAAAGCACCGACTAGGGGGCACTATGATCGTACTTGAGCATTGGGTGTAGCTAATATGTGAGTGTGTTTCATGAATGGATCAATGATTGAGCATGATGGTCTAGGGATTACTTATTTTAGCGTTGATATTTTGGAAGACATGGTTGCTTGTTGGTATGCTTGAGTATTTAAGTCCTCATGTCAAAACTAGACTATTGCTTTGAACCATATAAAAGTCCAAATGTCCATGCTACAAAGAAAAAAAAATGAGAAAACATGTTAGGCAGCATTCGACATCAATTTTTTTGTTTTTATCATTTACCTACTCGAGGATGAGCAGGAACTAAGCTTGGGGGTGCTAATACGTCTCTAACGTATCTATAATTTCTGATTGTTCCATGTTGTTATATTATCGTTCTTGGATGTTTTATAATAATTTTATAGTCATTTTATACCATTTTTTGGTACTAACCTATTGACACAGTGCCAAGTGCCAGTTGCTGTTTTTTGCATGTTTTTTACATCGCAGGAAGTCAATATCAAACGGAGTGAAAACACCGCGAAACTTTTTGTGGATTTTTTATGGAGTAGAAGACCACCAATCGGCCAGAGCAGCACCTGGGTGGGAGCCCCGAGTGGGCACAACCCACCAAGGCGCGCCTAGGGGCCCAGACGTGCCCGGGTGGGTTGTGCCCACCTCGATGGCCTCCCGCACCCCCTCTTTACCCTATAAATTCCCAAATATTCCAAAAACCCTCGGGGTTAACCTAGATTAGAAGTTCCACTGCCGCATGTCTCTATAGCCACCGAAAACCAATCTAGTCCCCGTTCTGGCACCCTGCCGGAGGGGGGAATCATCTCCGGTGGCCATATTCATCATCCTGGCGGTTACCATGATGATGAGGGAGTAGTCCACCCTCGGGGCTGAGGGTTTGTACCAGTAGCTATGTGTTTAATCAATCTCTCTCTCTCTCTCTCTCTCTCTCTCTCTCTCTCTCTCTCTCTCTCTCGTGTTCTTGAGATGTCACGATCTTGACGTATCGCGGGCTTTGTTAATATAGTCGGATCATATCGTGCCCTCTCTATCTTGTTGTGATGAATTGAGTTTTTCCCTTTGAGATTTCGTTGTTATCAGAATGAATACTTTTATGGATTCGAGAACACTTGATATATGTCCTGCAATTGAATACTCGCGGTGACAATGGGGTATTGTATTGATTAACTTGATATACGTTTTCGCACTCAACTCACGGATTCCCGAGGTGACATTGGGGTAATTGATGTCTGGTAGGACTACGTCGGTATTTCCCTAAAGAGGAAGGGATGATGTAGCACATCAAAGGTAGGTATTTCCCTCAGATATGAAACCAAGGTTATCAAACCAGTAGGAGAACCAAGAAACACAATGTAAACAGCTCCAACACACAGATAACAAATCCTTGCAACCCGACATGTTAAAGGGGTTGTCAATCCCTTTCAGGTAACGGTGCCAGAAATTGGTGCGTGGACAGGATAAAGTTGTAATAGATTGAATAAATATATCAAAAATAAAATAAAGTGCAGCAAAGTATTTTTGTGTTTTTGGTTTAATAGATCTGAAAATAAATGCAAAGGAAAAGTAGATCACAAAGGCAAACATGTGAGGAAGAGACCCGGGGGCCGTAGGTTTCACTAGTGGCTTCTCTCGAGAAAAATAGCAAATGGTGGGTGAAAAAATTACTGTTGGGCAATTGATAGAACTACAAATAATCATGACGATATCCGGAAAATAATCATTATATATGCATCACGTCCAAGATTAGTAGACCGACTCCTGCCTGCATCTACTACTATTACTCCACACATCGACCGCAATCTAGCATTCATCTAGTGTATTAAGTTCATGGAGAAATGGAGTAATGCAATAAGAATGATGGCATGATGTAGACAAGATCTATCTATGTAGAGATAGACCCCATCATTTTATCCTTAGTAGTAACGATACATACGTGTCGGTTCCCCTTCTGTCACTGGGATCAAGCACCGTAAGATCAAACCACTACAAAGCACATCTTCCCATTGCAAGATAAATAGATCAAGTTGGCCAAAAAAACCAAATATCGGAGAACTCAAATACTTTCACGGATGTAAAAAGATAGATTTGATCATAAACTCAAAGTTCATCGATCCCAACAAACACACCGCAAAAAGAGTTACGTCATATGGATCTCCAAGAGACCATTGTATTGAGAATTCAGCGAGAGAGAGGAAGCCATCTAACTACTAACTACGGACCCGAAGGTCTACAAAGAACTACTCACGCATCATCGGAAAGGCACCAATGGAGGTGTTGAACTACATCCGAGATGGTGTCTAGATTGGATCTGGTGGTTCTGGACTCTGCGGCGGCTGGATCAATATTTTGTTGACTCCCCTAGGGTTTTGGGAACATTGGGGTATTTATAGAGCAAAGAGGAGGTTCGGGGGCACCCGAGGTGGGCACAACCCACCAAGGAGCGCCTGGGCCTCCTGGCGCGCCTGGTGGGTTGTGCTCTCCTCGGAGCAACCCCCAGGCGCAGCTAGGGCCCATTAGGTGTCTTCTGGTCCAAAAAAATTCTCCGTGAAGTTTTGTTGCATTTGAACTCTATTTGGTATTGATTTCATGCGATGTAAAAAACATGCAGAAAACAACAACTGGCACTTGGCACTATGTCAATAGGGTTGTACCAAAAAATGATATAAATGACTATAAAATGATTATTAAACATCCAAGATTGATAATATAATAGCATGGAACTATCAAAAATTATAGATACATTGGAGACGTATCAGCATCCCCAAGCTTAACTCCTACTCGTCCTCAAGTAGGTAAGTGATAAAAATAGAATTTTTGATGTGGAATGTTGCCTATCATGTCATATCATATTTCTTTTCTTTATAGCATGGACATTTGGACTTTTATATGATTCAAAGCAATAGTCTAGTTTTGACATAATAATTTAAATACTCAAGCATATCAACAAGCAACCATGTATTTCAAAATATCAACGCTAAAATAAGTTATCCCTAGCCCACCATGCTCAACTATTTATCCATTCATGAAACACACTCGCATATTAACTACACCCAATACTCAAGTACGATCATATTGCCTCCTAGTTGGTGCTTTTATAAGAGAAAATGGAGACTAAAAAAATAAAAATTTCATAAAGTAAAAGAAAGGCCCTTCGCAGAGGGAAGTAGGGACTTGTAGAGGTACAGACCTCAAAGCGAAAGATTGAGAGATAAAAACATTTTGGGAGGTGTATCCTTCCCACCAACGAAAACGACTTAGAGTTCCCAACACTTTCCATGCAAGGTATATCATAGGCGGTTCCCAAACAGAAATAAAGTTTATTCCTTTTTTCAACCATACTTTCACTTTGCATAGCTAGTCGTATCCACGCTTGCCCTCCATACCAACACTTTCCGAGGAATTTATTATTTGACAACATAAGGTAATTTCATTTTTCATTTCGGGATTGGTAATCCCTAATACCTTTTCCTTACTCTCATGCAATGACAAGTGAATAAACACTCATCTTGAGAATAACACATCTAGCACGGAAAATATTAGCCACCCCTCAACGCTCCATGAGCGAAACGAACACACAAAAGAGAAGTTTATTTTGAAAATAAGATATGGCACATACAAATTTGCTTAGAACGGCAAAAGAATACCGCATATAGGTAGATATAGTGGACTCATGTGGCAAAACTAGTTTAAAGGATTTTGGATGGACAAGTAGAGATCGTACTTAGTGCAAAATGAATGCTAGCAAAAGATTGAGAAGCGACCAACCAAGAAACGAATAATCTCATAAGTGAGCATTAACCATAATTAACACCGAATAATGCACCACAAGTAGGATATAATTTCATTGCATAATTACTAACTTTCGTGCTTGCATAGGGAATCACAAACCTTAACACCAATATTCTTACTAAAGCAGAATTACTCATCAACACAACTCACATATCACATCATCATATCTCAAAACTATTACTAAGAATCAAGTTTTTTTTGTCCAATGATCTTCATGAAAGTTTTTATTTTATCCTTCTTGGATATCTATCACTTTGGAACTAACTTTAATATGTTGCTTTTGACAAGCTCAGACAAATATAAGTGAAGATCATGAGCATAACATTTCTTTCTCTCAAAATAATTTAAGTGAAGCAAGAGAGAATTTCTTGAAAAATTTACTAACTCTCAAATAAATTTAGTGAAGCAAGAGAGCATTTCTTCAAAAATACAAAAGCACACCATGCTCAAAAAGATATAAGTGAAGCACTAGAGCAAGTCCATAGCTCATGACATAATTTTGGCTCTCTCAAATAGGTGTGTCCAGCAAGGAATCAAGATTTCAACACAAAATAAAACAAGCAAAGACTCATATCATACAAGACGCTCCAAGCAAAACACATAGTATGTGATGAATAAAAATATAGCTTCAAGTAAAATACCGATGGTCGTTAGAAGAAAGAGGGGATGCCACTCGGGGCATCCCCAAGCTTAGTTGCTTGCTAATTTTTGGATAATAGGTTGGGATGCCGGGGCATCCCCAAGCTTAGGCTCTTCTTACTCCTTATTCCTTCATCCATCATAAGATAACCCAAAACTTGAAAACTTCAATCACACAAAACTCAATAAAACCTTCATGAGATCCGTTAGTGTAAGAAAATAAATCACTACTATAAGTATTGTATCAAACCAATTCATATTTTGTTTTTGCATTATGTCTACTATATTACAAGTTTTCTATGGAAAAAACTCATCAAGAAAACCATAGAGCCATCAAAATAAGCACACAACGCAAAGAAAACAGAATATGTCAAAACAGAACTGTCTATAGCAATCTGATTTGATCGAAAACATCTGGAACTCCAAAGATTCGGAAACATTAGGACAACCTGAGCAATTTGTATACTAATCTACTGAAAAAGAATTGGCATTTTATCATGCTCTAGTAAAAAATAAGAATTGTTTTCGTGAGCACATAAGTTTCTGTTTTTTATTAAGATCAAACAACTATCACCCAAGAAGATCCTAAAGGCTTTACTTGGCACAAACACTAATTAAAACAAAAAACACAATCTTAACAGTAGCATAATTGTGGTAACACTCAAGAACAGAAAGCAAAAGGCAAAAATAAAATTTATTCATTGGGTTGCCTCCCAACAAGTGCTATAGTTTTACGCCCTTAGCTAGGCATAAAGCAAGGATGTAAGTTTTGTCATCTTTGTTCTTCTGAAAGCAAGGAATTTTTTTCCTGTCGATGGATTTAATTTTCTATTTTGTTGAAAGCACATGGCCATTGATAGTATAAGAAAGATTAAGCACGTTGTGAAAATTCGTATCTAAACTAGCCTTCATCTCTTTATGTAATTCATTTTGATAAAAGCACATAAGGGTAGTCGATTCAACATTTTCTCCTTTCGGGTGCCCAAATATGGTTTTCATCTTTTCATAAGTATCAACGGCATGCCCTTCAAGAAACCCTTCCAAAACTTGCTTGAAGGAAGAAGGTAAACCAACATGAAAACTTTTCAAGTATATCTCTATCTGATATTGGGGCACATAGCTAGCTCGAATTCTCAACAGCCTATCCCAAGCATCTTTCAAAGATTCATCAAGCAAATAATGAAAAATTTCGGGATCATCTTCATCACATTTGTTAAGATTTTCTTTAACAACCCCGGTAGATCCCCCCATAGCATCATTGTTTACGAGCTTAGAGAGAATAGAGGGGCTATCCAAAGCATTAAAACTAGGGAGAAAACCCTTAGCCATTTTAGGATCGGCCATGGAGAGAAAATGGCGAGTGGAAAAGAGGGGCAAATAAAACAGCCAATTTTTGTGAAGTGGGGGAGAGGAGAACGAGAGGCAAATGGAAAATAATGTAAATTGCGAGGAGATGAGATTTGTGATTAGGAACCTGGTATATGTTGAAGATCCTCCCCGGCAACGGCGCCAGAAATTCCTTGTGATGTCTGCTAGGACTACGTCAGTATTTCCCTAAAGAGGAAGGGATGATGCAGCACAACAGCGGTAGGTATTTCCCTCAGATATGAAACCAAGGTTATCGAGCCAGTAGGAGAACCAAGCAGCATAACATAAACAGCCTCTGCACATAGATAACAAATCCTCGCAACCCAACGTGTTAAAGGGGTTGTCAATCCCTTTCAGGTAACGGTGCCAGAAATTGGTGCGTGGACGGGAGAAAGTTGTAATAGATTGATTAAATAGATATCAAATAAAATAAAGTGCAGCAAAGTATTTTTGTATTTTTGGTTTAATAGATCTGAAAATAAATGCAAAAGAAAAGTAGATCACAAAGGCAAATATATGAGAAAGAGACCCGGGGGCCGTAGGTTTCACTAGTGGTTTCTCTCGAGAAAAATAGCAAACAGTGGGTGAACAAATTACTGTAGGGCGGTTGATAGAACATCAAATAATCATGACGATATCCAGGCAATGATCATTATATAGGCATCACGTCCAAGATTAGTAGACCGATTCCTGCCTGCATATACTACTATTACTCCACACACCAACCGCTATCCAGCATGCATCTAGTGTATTAAGTTCATGGAGAAACAGAGTAATGCAATAAGAACGATGACATGATGTAGACAAGATCTATCTATGTAGAGATAGACCCCATCGTTTTATCCTTAGTAGCAACAATACATACGTGTCGGTTCCCCTTCTGTCACTGGGATCAAGCATCGTAAGATCGAACCCACTACAAAGCACATCTTCCCATTGCAAGATAAATAGATCAAGTTGGCCAAACAAAACCCAAATATCGGAGAAGAAATACGAGGCTATAACCAATCATGCATAAAATAGATCAAAGAACTCAAATACTTTCATGGATGTGAAGAGATAGATCTGATCATAAACTCAAAGTTCGTCAATCTCAATGAGGGAGTCCTGGATTAGGGGGTATCTGGACAGCCGGACTACATCCTTTGGCCGGACTGTTGGACTATGAAGATACAAGATTGAAGACATCGTCCCGTGTCCGGATGGGGCTCTCCTTGGCGTGAAAGGCAAGATTGGCAATACGGATATGTAGATCTCCTTCCTTGTAACCGACTCTGTGTAACCCTAGCCCCCTCCGGTGTCTATATAATCCGGAGGGTTTAGTCCATAGCACAACAACAATCATACCATAGGCTAGCTTCTAGGGTTTAGCCTCTACGATCTCGTGGTAGATCAACTCTTGTAATACTCGTATCATCCAGATCAATCAAGCAGGAAGTAGGCTATTACCTCCATCGAGAGGGCCCGAACTTGGGTAAACATCGTGTCCCCCACCTCCTGTTACCATCTGCCTTGGACGCACAGTTCAGGACCCCCTACCCGAGATCTGCTGGTTTTGACACCGACATTGGTGCTTTCATTGAGAGTTCCACTGTGCCATCACCGTAAGACTTGATGGCTCCTTCGATCATCGGTAACGATGCGGTCTAGGGTGAGGTCTTCCTCCCTGGACAGGTCTTTGTATTCGGCGGCTTCGCACTGCGGGCCAACTCGCTTGGCCATCTGGAGAAGATCGAGAGCTACGCTCTTGGCCACCAGGTCAGGTTCGGAAACTTGAACTACACCGCCGACATCCGTGGAGACTTGATCTTCGATGGATTCGAGCCCATGTCAGGTGCGCCGCACGATCACGACGAGCATGATTTAGGTCTGCAGTCGGACAGTGTTCGGGCGATCACACCTGCAACTACTCCGACACTCGATCCGGAGCAAATTGCGCCATCCGAGGACGGGTGGATAGACCCCACCTTGGAGGCCTGATGTCTACTATGCAATCTTCTTCTTGTAGACGTTATTGGGCCTCCAAGTGTAGAGGTTTGTAGGACAGTAGCAAATTTTCGTCAAGTTGATGACCTAAGGTTTATCAATCCGTGGGAGGCGTAGGATGAAGATGGTCTCTCTCAAGCAACCCTGCAACCAAATAACAAAGAGTCTCTTGTGTCCCCAACACATCCAATACAATGGTAAATTGTATAGGTGCACTAGTTCAGCGAAAAGATGGTGATACAAGTGCAATATGGATGGTAGATATAGGTTTTTGTACTCTGAAAATATAAAAACATCAAGGTAACTAATGATAAAAGTGAGCGTAAACGGTACTGCAATGATAGGAAACAAGGCCTAAGGTTCATACTTTCACTAGTGCAAGTTCTCTCAACAATAATAACATAGTTGGATCATATAACTATCCCTCAACATGCAACAAAGAGTCACTCCAAAGACACTAATAGCTGAGAACAAACGAAGAGATTATGGTAGGGTACGAAACCACCTCAAAGTTATTCTTTCCAATCAATCTATTGGGCTATTCCTATAAGTGTCACAAACAGCCCTAGAGTTCGTACTAGAATAACACCTTAAGATACAAATGAACCAAAACCCTAATGTCACCTAGATACTCCAATGTCACCTAGATACTCCAATGTCACCTCAAGTATCCGTGTGTATGATTATACGATATGCATCACACAATCTCAGATTCATCTATTCAAACCAACACAAAGTACTTCAAAGAGTGCCCAAAAGTTTCTACCGGAGAATCACGACGAAAACGTGTGCCAACCCCTATGCATAGGTTCATGGGCGGAACCCGCAAGTTGATCACCAAAACATACATCAAGTGAATCACGTGATATCCCATTGTCACCACAGATATGCATGGCAAGACATACATCAAGTGTTCTCAAATCTTTAAAGACTCAATCCAATAAGATTACTTCAAGGGGAAAACTCAATCCATTACAAGAGAGAAGAGGGGGAGAAGCAACGTAAGATCCAACTATAATAGCAAAGCTCACGATACATCAAGATCATGCCAAATCAAGAACACAATAGAGAGGGGTCAAACACATAGCTACTGGTACATACCCTCAGCCCCGAGGGTGAACTATTCCCTCCTCGTCATGGTGAGCGCCTGGATGATGAAGATGGCCACCGGTGAGGGTTCCCCCCTCCGACAGGGTGCCGTAACAAGGTCCCGATTGGTTTTTGGTGGCTACAAGGGCTTGCGGTCTATTCTGTTCCCCGAAGTTTTTAGGGTATATGAAGTTATATAGGCGGAAGAAGTACGTCAGGGGAGCCACGAGGGGCCCACGAGGCAGGGGCGCGCCCTAGGGGGGTGGGCGCGCCCCCCACCCTCGTGGCTCCCTAGTTCCTTTCTTGACGTGCACTCGAAGCTTTTCCGGTAGCTTTCCTTCCAAAAATAACTTCTCTAGTTGATTTCATTTCGTTTCGACTCCGTCTGATATTACTTTTTGTCAAAACACTGAAATAGGGAAAAAATAGCAATTCTGGGCTGGGTCTCCGGGTCAATAGGTTAGTCCCAAAAATAATATAAAAGTGGATAATAAAGCCCAATATTGTCCAAAACAGTAGATAATATAGCATGGAGCAATCAAAAATTATAGATACGTTGGAGACGTATCAAGCATCCCCAAGCTTAATTCCTGCTCGTCCTCGAGTAGGTAAATGATAAAAAATATAATTTTTGATGCGGAGTGCTACTTGGCATAATTTCATTGTAATTCTTCTTAATTGTGATATGAATATTTAGATCCGAAAGATTCAAGATAATAGTTCATATTGACATAAAAGTAATAATACTTCAAGCATACTAACTAAGCAATTATGTCCTCTCAAAATAACATGGCCAAAGAAAGTTATCCCTATAAAATCATATAGTCTGGTTATGCTCTATCTTCACCACACAAAATATTTAAATCAAATCATCCACAACCCTGCTGACAAGCCAAGCAATTGTTTCATACTTTTGATGTTCTCAAACTTTTTCAATCTTCACGCAATACATGAGCGTGAGCCATGGATATAAAACTATATGTGGAATAGAAGGGTGGTTGTGGAGAAGACAAAAAGGCAGAAGATAGTCTCACATAACTAGGCGTATCAACGGGCTATGGAGATGCCCATCAATAGATATCAATGTGAGTGAGTAGGGATTGCCATGCAACGGATGCACTAGAGCTATAAGTATATGAAAGCTCAACAAAAGAAACTAAGTGGGTGTGCATCCAACTCGCTTGCTCACGAAGACCTAGGGCATTTTGAGGAAGCCCATCATTGGAATATACAAGCCAAGTTCTATAATGTAAAATTCCCACTAGTATATGAAAGTGACAACATAGGAGACTCTCTATCATAAAGATCATGGTGCTACTTTGAAGCACAAGTGTGGTAAAAGGATAGTAGCATTGCCCCTTCTCTCTTTTTCTCTCATTTTTTTGGGCCTTCTTTTTTTTATGGCCCCTTTTTTTCTCTTTCTTTTTTTTCGTCCGGAGTCTCATCTCGACTTGTGGGGGAATCATAGTCTCCATCATCCTTTTCCTCACTTGGGACAATGCTCTAAAAATGATGATCATCACACTTTTATTTTTCTTACAACTCAACAATTACAACTCGATACTTAGAACAAAATATGACTCTATATGAATGCCTCCGGTGGTGTACCGGTATATGCAATGAATCAAGAGTGACATGTATGAAAGAATTATGAACGATGGCTTTGCCACAAATACGATGTCAACTACATGATCATGCTAGCAATATGACAATGATGAATGTGTCATAATAAACGGAACGGTGGAAAGTTGCATGGCAATATATCTCGGAATGGATATGGAAATGCCATGATAGGTAGGTATGGTGGCTGTTTTGAGGACGGTATATGGTGGGTGTATGATACCGGCGAAAGGTGCGCGTTATTAGAGAGGCTACCAATGGTGGAAGGAAGGAAAGTGCATATAATCCATGGACTCAACATTAGTCATGAAGAACTTATATACTTATTGCAAAAATCTACAAATTATCAAAGCAAAGTATTACGCGCATGCTCCTAGGGGGATAGATTGGTAGGAAAACACCATTGCTCGTCCCCGACCGCCACTCATAAGGAATACAATCAATAAATAAATCATGCTCCGACTTCATCACATAACGGTTCACCATACGTGCATGCTACGGGAATCACAAACTTTAGAACAAGTATTTCTCAAATTCACAATTACTCAACTAACATGACTCTAATATCACCATCTTCATATCTCAAAACAATTATCAAGCATCAAACTTTTCTTAGTATTCAACGCACTCAAAAGAAAGTTTTACAAATCTTGAATACCAAGCATATTAGGATTATTTAAGAAAATTATCATGCTATTTAAGACTCTCAAAATAATATAAGTGAAGCATGAGAGATCAATAGTTTCTATAAAACAAATCCACCATCGTGCTCTAAAAGATATAAGTGAAATACTAGAGCAAAACTATATAACTCAAAAGGTATAAGTGAAGCACATAGAGTATTCTAACAAATTCCAAATCATGTGTGTCTCTCTCATTTTAATAATTTCAGATCTTGATACTTTATTCAAACAGCAAGCAAAGCTAAAGAAAATAAAATGACGCTCCAAGCTAACACATATCATGTGGTGAATAAAAATATAGCTCCAAGTAAAGTTACCGATGAACGAAGACGAAAGAGGGGATGCCTCCCGGGGCATCCCCAAGCTTAGACGCATGGTTATACTTGAATATTACCTTGGGGTGCCTTGGGCATCCCCAAGCTTAGTGTCTTGCCACTCCTTATTCCATAGTCCATCTAATGTTTACCCAAAACTTGAAAACTTCACAACGCAAAACTTAACAGAAAACTCATAAGCTCCGTTAGCGAAAGAAAACAAAACACCACTTCGAGGTACTGTAATGAACTCATTATTTATTTATATTGGTCTTAAACCTACTATATTCCAACTTCTCTATGGTTTATAAACTATTTTACTAGCCATAGATTCATCAAAATAAGCAAACAACACAATGAAAATAGAATCTGTCAAAAACAGAACAGTCTATAGTAATCTGTAACTAACGCAAACTTCTGGAACTCCAAAATTTTTAAAAGAAATTGGAGGACCTGAGGAATTTGTCTAGTAATCATCTTCCACAAGAATCAATTAAATATCACTCTCCAGTAAAAAGTTGAAGCAAATCTCGTGAGCGCTAAAGTTTCTGTTTTTTTACAGCATGATCATAAAGACTTCACCCAAGTCTTCCCAAAGGTTCTACTTGGCACAAACACTAATTAAAACACAAAACCACATCTAAACATAAGCTAGATGGATTATTTATTACTAAACATAACCAAAAATCAAGAAACTAAAATGAAATTGGGTTGCCCACCAACAAGCGCTATCGTTTAATGCCCCTAGCTAGGCATGATGATTTCGATGATGCTCACATAAAAGATAAGAACTGAAACATAAAGAGAGCATCATGAAGAATATGACTAGCACATTTAAGTCTAACCCACTTACTATGTGTAGGGATTTTGTGAGCAAAAAAATTATGGGAACAAGAATCAACTTGCATAGGAAGGTAAAACAAACATAACTTCAAAACTTTAAGCACATAGACAGGAAACTTGATATTATTGCAATTCCTACAAGCATATATTCCTACCTCATAATAATTTTCAGTAGCATCATGAATGAATTCAACAATATAACCAACACCTAAATCATTCTTTTCATGATCTACAAGCATAGAAAATTTACTACTCTCCACATAAGCAAAATTCTTCTCATTCGGAATAGTGGGAGTATCATAAGAGACTTGAATATTATAAATTGTTTCCACATTAAAAGAGTAATGTTCAGATAAAGGGTACTCATAATCATGACAAGTTTTATAAATATGATCATCACTACTTTTTATAGCATAAGTTTCATCACAATAATCATCATAAGTAGCAACTTTGTTCTCATCATAATCAATTGAAACCTCTTCCGAAATAGTGGATACATCACTAAATAAAGTCATGATCTCTCCAAATCCACTTTCATAAATATTATAAGATTAAACATCCTCCAAAATAGTGGGATCATTACTCCCTAAGGTTGACACTCTTCCAAACCCACTTTCATCAATATAATCATCATAAGTAGAAGGCATGCTATCATCATAACAACTTTGCATATCAAAACTTGGGAGGCTAAAAATATCATCATTATTAAACATAGCATCCCCAAGCTTGGGACAAACATTAATTTCAGAAAATATATTCTCAAATATATCATCCTCATCAAACATAGCTTCCCCAAGCTTGGGCCTTTTCATATCATAAGCATAATCACTCTCGTCATTAATAGTATGGATAGCACCAATAGTATAACAATTATCATATTCTTCCAAGCAAGTGCCAAAAAGATTTTCAAGATCATAAGGAGTATCATTATCTTCCCAATCATAATCATCACAACAAGCAATAGGCATAACGAGATCATCATCAAGTGCATCATCTTCCACAATTATTTTTGATTCATTTTCATGAGGCACAACAATAATAGGAGCAACATTATTCGGGAGAGATATATTTTTACCTCTCTTCCTTTTTATTTTCCTATTCTTCACCACATCATTTGTGGGTTCAATCCTCCTTTTGGATATCCTTATTGATGAGATTGGTTGAATAGAAGGCTCCTCCTCGTTACCTGATTCATCATAAGAAATAATAGGAGAATGTTGGGAAGTCTCTTCCCTTTCGTTAGCATTATCTTCATCTTCTATTTGTTTTCTTTTCTTTATGTAATTGGCAATATAAGGATTTTCAATACAATTCACCGCACAATACATATAAATCTTATCTACATCAAAATCAAGAAATCTATCAAGATTAAATTTTGGAATACCCTCAGTTATACGTTTCATTTCTTCATACCCCAAAAGAAGGCTAAGATCTTTATGATGCTAAAGGGTAATCAAATTATTACAATTTTTGGATAACTTGATCACGAAACAAATAGCATTGGAGCTTTAAATGACCATGTTCATTGCAAAGTTCACAAGGAGCGCGACAAATATTGAATCTTTCAGCGCAATCATCAAGACTTGCTTGCAACAATTTAGTTTCTAATTTCTTATGCCTCTTGCGATATCCATCTTCCCTATTTGGTGTGTACTTACAAACCCAATGCACTCCACAAAAATTGACATGTTTATAGGAGATAATTTCATCATAACTAGTGCAATCATCATTAGTACCATGGATATTCAAGGAGTTCATACTAACAACATCGCAATCATGCTCATCATTCAAAGATTTAGTGCCAAACATTTTAATGCATTCTTCTTCTAACACTTTGGCACAATTTTCCTTTCCATCATACTCACGAAAGATATTAAAAAGATGAAGCGTATCAGACAAACTCAATTCCATTTTTTTTGCAATTTTCTTTTATAAACTAACTAGTGCTGAAACAAGAAACAAAAAGATTTGATTGCAAGATCTAAATATGTACCTTCAAGCACTAACCTCCCCGGCAACGCCGCCAGAAACTTCTTGATGTCTACTACGCAACCTTATTCTTGTAGACGTTGTTGGGCCTTCAAGTGCAGATGTTTGTAGGACAGTACAAAATTTCCCTCAAGTGGATGACCTAAGGTTTATCAATCCGTGGGAGGCGTAGGATGAATACGGTCTCTCTCAAGCAACCCTGCAACCAAATAACAAAGAGTCTCTTGTGTCCCCAACACACCCAATACAATGGTAAATTGTATAGGTGCACTAGTTCGGCGAAGAGATGGTGATACAAGTGCAATATGGATGGTAGATATAGGTTTTTGTAATCTCAAAATATAAAAAAGCAAGGTAACTAATGATAAAAGTGAACGTAGACGATATTGCAATGATAGGAAACAAGGCCTAAGGTTCATACTTTCACTAGTGCAAGTTCTCTCAACAATAATAACAGAGTTGGATCATATAACTATCCCTCAACATGCAGCAAAGAGTCACTCCAAAGACACTAATAGCGGAGAACAAACGAAGAGATTATGGTAGGGTACGAAACCACCTCAAAGTTATTCTTTCGAATCAATCCATTGGGCTATTCCTATAAGTGTCACAAACAGCCCTAGAGTTCGTACTAGAATAACACCTAAAGATACAAATCAACCAAAACCCTAATGTCACCTAGATACTCCAATGTCACCTCAAGTATCCGTGTGTATGATTATACGATATGCATCACACAATCTTAGATTCATCTATTCAAACCAACACAAAGTACTTCAAAGAGTGCCCAAAAGTTTCTACCGGAGAATCACGACGAAAACATGTGCCAACCCCTATGCATAGGTTCATGGGCGGAACCCGCAAGTTGATCACCAAAACATACATCAAGTGAATCACGTGATATCCCAGTGTCACCATAGATACGCACGGCAAGACATACATCAAGTGTTCTCAAATATTTAAAGACTCAATCCGATAAGATTACTTCAAGGGGAAAACTCAATCCATTACAAGAGAGAAGAGGGGGAGAAGCAACATAAGATCCAACTATAACAGCAAAGCTCGCGATACATCAAGATCGTGCCAAATCAAGAACACGAGAGACAGAGAGAGAGAGATCAAACACATAGCTACTGGTACATACCCTCAGCCCCGAGGGTGAACTACTCCCTCCTTGTCATGGAGAGCGTCGGGATGATGAAGATGGCCACCGGTGAGGGTTCCCCCATCCGGCAAGGTGCCGGAACAGGGTCCCGATTGGTTTTTGGTGGCTCTAGAGGCTTGCGGCGGCCGAACTCCCGATCTATTCTGTTCCCCGAAGTTTTTAGGGTATATGGAGTTATATAGGCGGAAGAAGTACGTCAAGGGAGCCACGAGGGGCCCATGAGGTAGGGGGCGCGCCCTAGGGGGGTGGGCACGCCCCCCTCCCTCGTGGCTCCGTCGTTCCTTTCCTGACGTGCACTCCAAGCTTTTCCGGTAGCTTTCCTTCCAAAAATAACTTCTCTAGTTGATTTCATTCCGTTTCGACTCCGTCTGATATTCCTTTTCTTCAAAACACTGAAATAGGCAAAAAAACAGCAATTCTGGGCTGGGTCTCTGGGTCAATAGGTTAGTCCCAAAAATAATATAAAGTGGATAATAAAGCCCAATATTGTCCCAAACAATAGATAATATAGCATGGAGTAATCAAAAATTATAGATACGTTGGAGACGTATCAAGGCCGCACTCTCAGTGGCGATAGAGCCGAATACTGACTTCACCCCTCGTGAGAGCCGTGCTGCCGAACCATTGGATTCGTCCCCGGCCATAGGCTCCGAACCGCCCGCATCCGTGCCTATCGAATCCGATTGGGCACCGATCATGGAGTTTACCTCCGGGGATATCTTTCAGCACTCGCCTTTCGACGACATGCTAAATTCATTAAAGTCTCTCTCCTTGTCAGGAGAACCTTGGCCGAACTATGTCCGGCTAGGATGGGATGCAGACGATGAAGAAATTCATTCCCCACCCACCACCCACTTAGTAGCCACTGTCGACGATTTAACCGACATGCTCGACCGTCTCCGAAGACATCTACGGCATGGATGACGATGCAGGAGATGAATTGGAACCACCGCCCACAGGGCGCAGGACCGACACTTCATCACACGACATATACATGGTGTACACACCCAAATAAAATGATGACGAGGAATGGGAGGATGCAACGAAGGATAGCTCCCTCGAGAAGCAACCAAAGCGTCGGCGTAGGCACCGCTCCAAATCCCGCCTCAGCGAAAACAGCGATAACAGCAGTGAACCAGCAAACGGCGAACGTAGTACGGATTTGTTGTCCGGACACGGCGACGCCGAGGATATAGCTCATAATCCTCCCTCCGAAGAGGAAAATAGTCCGGACGAAGAGGCACACATCATCCCAGAAAGGCACTTGGAATAAGAGAACCTCCGCAGAAGGCTTATTGCCACCGCGAGGAGTCTGAAGAAGCAAAAGCAAAGGCTTAATGCCGTGCAAAATACGCTCAATAGTAGATAGAACAAAGTGCTCGACAACGAAGAAAAGTATGGTGGTAGTTACCACACGAAGAGTTATCCAAAGCGCAAGTTGTTGCCTGAATTTGACGACGAGGCCTTAGAGCCCACACAGCCGAAGAATAAAACGGCCGACCGGTCAGATCAACCACCTTGTGGCGGCGATAGAGCGGCTAACAAGGCCGCACATAAGTCTGCACACGCCTCACATGAAGACTCGCATCAGAAGACCGACGCAACCAGATCCATCTAAGGAGCAAGGAAACGCGCTCCAGCGCACAACCAAAACTGAACACTACAACCATCAGAACGCCTCGACACAACAAAATACAGGGGCGCCGCACACCCCCTATGCTTCACCGATGAGGTGCTGGACCACGAATTCCCAGAAGGATTCAAACCAGTGAACATAGAGGCGTACGACAGAACCACAGACCCTGGAGTCTGGATTGAGGACTTTATCCTCCATATTCATATGGCTCGCGGAGACGATCTCCACGCCATCAAGTACTTGCCCCTCAAGCTGAAAGGACCAGCTTGGCACTGGCTAAAAAGCCTCCCCGAAAACTCAATCGGAAGTTGGGAGGAGCTTGAGGATGCTTTTCGGGCGAATTTTCAAGGGACTTATGTCCGACCTCCGGATGCAGATGATTTAAGTCATTGAGTTCAACAGCCCGAAGAGTCATCCCGAAAGCTTTGGAATAGATTTCTCACTATGAAGAACCAAATCATCGACTGCCTGGACGCCGAAGCCTTAGCAGCTTTCAAACACAGCGTCCGAGACGAATGGCTCGCCAGACACCTCGGACAAGAAAAACCGAGAACAATGGCAGCCCTGACAAGCCTCATGACCCGCTTTTGAGCGGGCGAAGATAGCTGGCTAGCTCGTAGTAGCACCAGCGACCCAGGCACATCCGAAGTCAGGGATGGCAATGGAAAACCAAGACGCAGTAAAAACAAGCGCCGGAATAAAGAAGACAACCCAGATAACACGGCGGTAAACGCCGGATTCAGGGGCTCTCGACCAGGTCAGCGGAAAAAGCCTTTCAAAGGCAACGGAGATGGACCGTCCAGCCTAAACAAGATTCTAGACAAACTATGTCAGATTCATGGCACCCCCGATAAACCTGCAAATCACACCCACAGAGAATGCTGGGTCTTCAAGCAGGCCGGTAAGCTAAACACCGAACACAAGGGGAGGGATACATCAAGTGAAGACGAGGACGATCCTCGCCAGCAAAGCACTGGGGGACAGAAAAAATTCCCACCAGAGGTCAAAACAGTGAACATGATCCATGTGACGAAGAGGAGAAGCAAACATGCACTCAGAGACACACGAGCCGTAGTGCCCGTCACCCGTAAGCCCAACCCCTGGTTGGCCCACCCGATCACTTTTGATCGCAGGGATCACCTGACAAACATCCGGCATGAAGGATTGGCTACCTTGATGTTAGACCCAATACTAAATGGATACCATCTCACACGAGTCCTTATGGACGGCGACAGTAGTCTAAATCTGATATATCAGGACACAGTCCGCAAAATGGTTAGACCCGACAAAGATCAGCCACAGTAATACTACCTTCAAGGGAGTAATACCAGGCCCAGAGGCCCGCTCCACGGGCTCTCTAATACTAGAGGTCGTATTCGGTTCAGCCGACAACTACCGAAGTGAAAAGTTAAACTTCGACATCGCTCCATTCCGAAGCGGCTATCAAGCACTACTTGGACGAACAACTTTCGCTCGTTTCAATGCTATACCACATTACGCCTCTCTTAAGCTTAAGATGCCTGGTCCACGCAGCACCATCACAGTTAATGGAAATATTGAGCATTCCTTACGCGCAGAAGAACAGGCGGCTGCTTTAACAGCCGAACACTAGAAGGCCTCACCAATCAGAACAAATGTCTGGTCGTTAAGACCACGGACACGGTTAGACGAGTCCGGCGCATTATTAGATATACTTGAGATTGGTTTGATGGTTATACCCTTATAGACGGTACCCGGGACTTCCCGCGTGTAAACAGGGCCAGTTCGGCTCAACATTACTTATTTTGAATTTTAAATGGTTTATTTAGAACAACCAATTTTTTGCACGACAACGTTCAACTAAGTTCCTCTCTTTTACAGATGACAATCGTGCTACACCCATCCAGGATACGGCACAACGGAGACACAGGCGCAGACGTGCAACAGGGACCCACTCAAAGGTTTCTTTTTAGATTAAGACCCTGCGTAAACATTTTTTACTGTCTCTTGTTGTTCACATCCTCCGGATTCTCAATACAACCGAGAAGGATGCTGACGTTATTGGCATTTCGCCACGTCAGAATATTGCACGTACCTGGACACTCTGGGTTCATTATCAAGGGCATTGTTCAGCCCGACATATGTTATAAAGACCGAATACCTTAGGGAGTGTTCGGCATCGCGAGTTTGGCCTTATATGCATCAGCTCCAAATCATGTCTTTTGTCAAATATTGGGTTTGCCCGGCTCCCATGTTTTTCTACCTTACATTCCACTCTATCGGCTAAGGTGGCACCAGGAGAACTACTGTGATTGTGCCCTGGTTCATCCGGACGAGCACCTCAGTAGAGAAAGCTAAAAACTGACTGTCATGATAAAGCGCGAGACTGGTCAACCACTCAATGACTTAGCAGAATCTACGGGATTCCTCCGCATTAACGAAGGGCCGTTTCCTGGCCAGGCATGTACGCGCCGCATATTCAGATGAGCGCGGAGCCACCAGGGGCTATATAGTAGCCCCACCGTTAAATTCCTTATCGGTGTCAAAACCAGCGGATCTCGGGTAGGGGGTCCCGAACTGTGCGTCAAGGTTGGATGGTAACAGGAGACAAGGGACACTTTATTTTACCCAGGTTCGGGCCCTCTCGGTGGAGGTAAACCCCTACTCCTGCTAGATTAATATTGATGATATGGGTAGTACAAGAGTGGATCTACCACGAGATCAAGGAGGATAAACCCTAGAAGCTAGCCTATGGTATGATTGTGTATGATGATGGTTGTCCTACGGACTACAACCCTCTGGTTTATATAGACACCGGATAGGGTTAGGGTTACACAGAGTCGGTCATAATGGCAGGAGATCTCGAATATCCGCACGCCTAGCTTGCCTTCCACGCCAACAAAAGATCCTTCCGGACACGGGACGAAGTCTTCAATCTTGTATCTTCATAGTCCTGGAGTCCGGCTGAAGGTATAGTCCGGCTATCCGAACACCCCCTAATCCAGGACTCCCTGAGTAGCCCCTGAACCAGGCTTCAATGACGACGAGTCCGGCGCGCAGATTGTCTTCGGCATTGCAAGGCGGGTTCCTCCTCCAAGTTCTTCAAGAAGATTATAAACACCAAAAAATAGTGTCCGGCTCTGCAAAATAAGTTTCCACATATTGCCATATAGAGAATAATATTAACACAAATCAAATCTGCTGACGTATCCCGCAGTGCGTCATAACACTGCGATGAAGCCTTCTATATAAATTGCTTTCATTGTTCCACCTCAGCTCGTTTAGCGAGGTGGTTTCCTTGGCACGTCTTGTCAAAGCAGAGATCATGTGCCCCTTTTAACGGGATTCTCATTAATACGGACGTGGGTAACCCAACCACGCCATTTACCACGGCGTTTGGGAGGCAAGTGAGCTTTATTAGGTAGGTGGGGACGCCTAACCGTACCTGCTTATATAAAGTGATAAGGATTCACCTTTTTAACCTATGCCTTCTTCCTCCTTTGCCAATCCATCTCTCGCGAACTCAAGCTCCAGCGCCCAAGTCCGCTCTTCCTTCCTCAACCTTCTCCAACAATGTCCGGAGCGGGAGGCAAGTGGATGGTCTCCTCCGTTACGGAGGCTCAAGTAAAAAGGTTAAGGAAAGCCGGATACTTGTCCAAGGACATCCCGCATCGGCTTCCTGAGAAGGGGCAGCTTCTTCCTACCCCAAGGCCCCATGAGAGGGTAGTTTTTCTTCCCCACTTCCTCCGCGGACTGGGCTTTCCACTTCACCCATTTGTCCGGGAGCTCATGTTCTACTACGGCCTGAATTTCCACGATCTGGCCCCAAACTTTGTTCTCAACATCTCGGCGTTTATCGTCGTGTCTGAGGCCTTTCTCCGCGTCTGCCCCCACTTCGGCCTCTGGCTCTAGACCTTCAACGTCAAGCCCAAGGTGGTGTCCGGCACCCAGGTGGAGTGCGGAGGCGCTATGGTTGGCAAGATAGCCAACGTACTCTGGTTCGATGGCTCCTTCGTGGAGTCCCTAAAGGGGTGGCACGCCGGGTGGTTTTACATCACCGAGCCCCGCGATCCGAAATGGTTCGCGGCCCCCGAGTTCAGATCCGGACCCCCACGCGGCTCATGTCCTGGAAAGAGACAGGCCTGTCATGGGGCAACGAGGAAGAAGTGACTGGGTTGCAAACGTGCATCCAGTCCCTGGTGAACAAGCCAATCCGGCTTGTCAATATAGTCCAGGTCATGCTCGTTTGCCTGATCCTCCCGTGCCAAGAACGGGATTTTACTTTGTGGGATTTCGACCCGGCGCAGCACCGAACCCTCAGTAGGCTCTTCGACACGACGTATGAAGACGTCTGGAAGGTGCTGACCAAAGGCGCCGAGTCCCCCACATCCGCCTCCGAGGATCGCGGATACAGATCGCAGCGTAACGCTAGCGAGGTAAGCTATCTATACCTTTGACAAGTTCGTTAAGCTCTTCTTCATAGATTAACTCTATGCGGGATCTAAACTCCCTTTACCTTTGACAGGCTTGGCAGGAGGTATCCAGACCAATTAACTGTCCGGCTCCTCTGCCCGAAGACCCGACCCCAGCTCTCTTGGTGAAGCTGATGGCTCCGGCACCTTACGTGGTGCCGGAGAGGAAGGCCAAGAAGAAGAAAACCACCGGGACTCGAAAAAGTTCCCGCAACATGGTGGTGTCGGACTCGTCATCTGACGAGTCCGCAACGCTCTCCTCTCGTGAAAACGAGGAGGAACAAGGAAGCTCTCCCCCCCCAGTGAGGGGAGCAAAGAGGAAGAAGGCCGCCCCAACAGGGGAGGCCGAGGGGTCGAGGAAAAGGAAAACCCCTCCGCCGGACTACTCCCACGACGCCGAAGAGGGCGGAGAGGAGTGGCTGGAACGAACAAGCGTCCGGCGACATCGTAAGTGTTTACATACCAGAGTGACTCATGATATTCTTTTAATGTGCGGCTTTCCCTAATATCGAACGTAATTTATGCAGCCCGCCCCGGGCCGGACTCGATGATTCGTCGAGCGGCTCCCTGGATTCGTCGGACGTGAACTCTGTTCCGCCCGCGGTCTCCCCCTGCGGGGCGGACGACGCCAAAGTGGCGCCCCGCCAAGCTTCAGGGCAGGAGGAGATGGTCCTAGAGGAGCCACAAGGCAATCCTCCGGACCCCAGGAGTAAAGGGGATGAAACCCACCAGGGCTCCAAGTCCGGCTTTGTGCCGGACACCGCGCCGGACTCGACAGTCCCGGTCCGCGGTGGGCGAACTCCTTCCAAGAGGAGTAAGTCGTCTGAGCCGGCGGCCTCCGTCCAACCGGAGGCGCCGGACAATCTGCTGGAGGTGCTTAAGGGCGCCGCCATCAGTGAGGAGCACCGTACTGTTATGAGTACGGTGATCCAAAGGATTCAGTCCGCCAAGAGCGGACTGAATGAAGCTTGCGCTAGCCTTCTAACAGGCTTCGAGGTAAGTAAAAATATGTCAAATTATTTACCGCATAGATAGTAGCCCCTGATGCTCTGTTCGGTGTTTGGAAAGAAAAGCCGGATAGAGGATCTAGTGATATTCGCAGGAGTCTAACAAAAAAGGTCAAATATGCGTATGCAGGCTTCACTGCTGTCCACCGCCGCACTGATTGTGCGGGTGGATGTCCTTAAAAAGGACCTCGGGCGGACCGAGCAAGAGCTCGGCCTTGCCAAACGGCAGCTCGAGGAGAAGGAAGGTAAGAAATACCTAAAAAAAGAGAGAAAGAAAAGAAAAAGAAAAGGTGCCTATAGAGAGGCTTGATTGCAGAAAGAAATAACAGGATTGTACTGCTTATTGTAGGGGCCGCAACCGAGGTGGCAACCCTGAAGCAGGCGCTGGCAGAGGCCGAAAAGAAAACGGCCGAGGAGCGCGCCGAGCGAGAAAGGCTTGGGGTTCAGGTCAACGAGGTGCAGCAAGAGCTGCAAGCTCTCATGACAAAACATGAGGGTTTGGAGCTTGAGTCAACAACGCAAGCATCCGAGCTCGCGTCGGCCGTCAAGACCGCCAAGAGTGCCAAGGCCGAAGCCCAAAAGGCCCTCCAAGAGTTGGAGGAGGTGAAAAAGATAGCAACGGGTAAGGTATTATCAATGCAAAGTCGGAATATAAAAGTAAACTACCTATTACTTACCCGAATCCGGAGTTCTCCAGGGGCGTTCGCCGATCTTCCCCGCAGCGTATCCGACGCCGCCGCATTCTACCGAGCTGAAGAGGGCAGCTCGACGGAGAGTGTGTTCTGGTCTCAGTATTGTGAGGTCGGACACCCTGTGCCCTTAAGCGATCAGCTGAAACAGCTGGTCGAGCTCCACAAGGCGGCCAAACAGGCCATGAAGGGCTTACTAGTTCGGTTGTGGCCTGGAGAGGCCCTGCCTGGGAGCTATTTCGGGCTGGTGCGGCGGCTGGTGGAGGCCTGTCCACGGCTTGAGGTCATCAAGCGCTCTGTCTGCATTGAAGGTGCCCGGAGGGCCCTTGCCCGTGTAAGGGTACACTGGGGTAAGCTGGACGGAGAGAAGCTGGTGAAGGACGGCCCGCCGCAGGGGAAGGAGCATCGCAAGCCCGAGAACTACTACAAGGAAGTTCTTGCCGGAGCCCGCCATGTCGCGGATGAATGTACTAAAGATGTAATATTTGGGTGAACTCGCTCGTTTGTATCATGTGCGCTGAAAACTTGTTCATATGCGCAAAGCAATGCTTATTTAATTTAAAATATTATTTTCTGTGCGGCCGTTTATCAAAAATTTGAGAGATGGCCAGTCGTCGGCTTCTGCCCCCATGCCACTAGTGCTTGGGTGTTCGGGATAAACCTGAGGGCTCTTGTTCCCATAGTTGGGTCCTTCGAGGGAGGCGCTGAGCACAACGAACCAGGCAATCGGACTATAATGCTTGAACACTCTCACTTAGCCATAGAACGTTATAATTTTAAATTTCGACGAAGCCCCTAGTTCGGAGGGCCGAATTCGGGGCGCTATCCATGCCTTTGGCCGGACATAGCCAGCTCCTCACTCAAAGCGGCATAAGCCTTTGAGGACTCGAAAAACCTCTCGAACAGCGACCGGTCTCACGCCTTATCATGACAGTCTGTTTTAGCTTTCTCCACTGAGGTGCTCAACCCACCTGATCTGGGGCACAATCGCAGTGGTTCTCCTAGTGCTTCCTTAGCCGATAAAGCGGAACGTAAGGCACCAAAACATAGGAGCCGGTCAAACCCAACATGTGACCAAAATCATGACTCGGAGCCGATGCATATAGTGCTATAAGTTCGGGGTGCCGCACTTGTGAAAGTGTACGGACTTCTCACACCAGATAAAAGGGTAATGAAGCCCCTGGTGTGGTTTGCCGTACCATGGTGTACGGGTGCTATCATGTTATGTAATATATATATATATATATATATATATATATATATATATATATATATATATATATTCAAAAGAGGATAATGCAAAAAATAGACAAAAAGCTATGCATTGTTTTATAAAGAGGCTATCTATCAAAGCCGAACGATACAAGTATTGCGATGAGCAAAAAAGATATTAGACTATTTAACATCTCCTGACTAGGCACAGGCCGCGGAACTTAGAAACAGATATATCGCTCTAAATAGAGACCACCTGAGAGTTCCGGAATGCGGCGTAGCTTTGTCTGCTTTCCTGGATCTTGCATTGTCTGTGCGGCAACAATGCCGAATAGGTTATCCAGAGTATGGAGTCCTGAAAGTAAAAAAAAGGTAAAAAAGAAAAATCTGGCAGCCCCTAGTACGTTTGACGCCGTGTTGTAGGCATGCCGTTAATGTGCCCCTCCCCCTGTGCCCATGGAATTTTAAGGGTGTAATTGTGTACTCGAGGTACTTGCTCCGCTATGTTGCGATGTCTGGGGTCGGGGCCGTATTGCTACGCTCGCTCTGATCGTGCCAGGTGGTCTTGTTGCAGGTTACTCCGGGTGCGCTTTGCATTGTCCGGTGTTTTAACGGCCGGACTGGAGAGTTGCCTTGAAAGGCTTCTTTCTATTTCTGCTGCGAGGGCCGCCGTGTGCTCCTCCGTACGGATGGAGTGTTCTGTGTTTCCGCTGACCGTAATTACTCCTCGAGGGCCTGGCATCTTGAGCTTGAGATATGCGTAGTGCGACACCGCATTGAATTTAGCGAATGCGGTTCGTCCGAGCAGGGCGTGATAGCCACTGCGGAACGGCACTATATCGAAGATTAACTCTTCGCTTCGGAAGTTATCCGGAGATCCGAAGACCACATCAAGTGTTATCGAGCCTGTGCAATTGGCCTCTACACCTGGTATGACGCCTTTAAAGGTCGTCCTTGTGGGATTGATCCTTGATGGATCTATGCCCATTTTCCGCACTGTATCCTGATAAAGCAGGTTCAGGCTACTGCCGCCGTCCATGAGGACTCTTGTGAGATGAAATCCGTCCACGATTGGGTCGAGGACCAGTGCGGCAAAACCACCTTGACGGATGCTAGTGGGGTGGTCCCTTCGATCGAAAGTGATCGGGCAGGAGGACCATGGGTTGAACTTTGGGGCGACTGGCTCCATCGCGTATACGTCCCGTAGTGCACGCTTCCTCTCCCGCTTGGGAATGTGGGTCGCGTATATCATGTTCACCGTCCGCACTTGTGGGGGAAACCCTTTCTGTCCATTGTTGTTCGGCGGCCTGGGCTCCTCCTCGTCGTCGCTGTTCAACCCCTTGTCCTTGTGTTCGGCTCTTAACTTGCCTGCCTGCTTGAACACCCAACGATCCCTGTTGGTGCGATTGGCTGGCCTTTCAGGGGTGCCATGAATCTGGCACGAGCGGTCGAGTATCCGGTCCAAACTGGATGGGCCCTGGGTATTCTTTTTAAATGGCTTTTTCTGCTGACCGGATTTATAGCCTTTGAATCCGGCATTAACTGCCGTATCCTCATTGCTGTCGCTGCTAATGCGGCGCTTTTGATTATTTCGACGTGACCTGCCACTTTTGTCCTTGGTATCCGAATTACCGGGCTTCTTCGATAAGTTGTTGCTGCGAGCTAGCCAGCTATCTTCGCCCGCGCAAAAGCGGGTCATGAGTGTCGTGAGGGCTGCCATGGTTTTCGGCTTTTCCTGCCCCAGGTGCCGGGCAAGCCACTCGTCGCGGATGTTATGTTTGAAGGCTGCTAGGGCCTCTGCATCCGGACAATCGACTATCTGATTTTTCTTTGTTAGGAACCGTGTCGAGAATCCTGGCCGATTCTTCTGGCTGCTGAATTATGTGGCTTAGGTCGTCGGCGTTCGGTGGCCGCACATAGGTCCCCTGAAAGTTGTCGAGGAATGCGGCTTCCAGGTCCTCCCAAGAACCGATTGAGTCCGCTGGTAGGCTGTTAAGCCAGTGCCGGGCTGGTCCTTTAAGCTTAAGGGGTAGGTATTTGATGGTGTGTAGATCATCGCCACGTGCCATGTGGATGTGAAGGAGATAATCCTCAATCCATACTGCCGGATCTGTCGTACCATCGTACGACTCGATATTGACGGGTTTAAAACCCTCTGGGATTTTATGATCCATTACTTCGTCTGTGAAGCATAGTGGGTGTGCAGCGCCCCTGTACTGGGCTATGTCACGACGCAGCTCGGAAGAGCTATGCCTGCTGTGTTCGGCCCGGCCGGATTTATTGTGTCCGGAGTGAAGATCATCACGTGTCGTTGGGCGTCCGCGCGATCCATAGATCGATCTTGTTTGCTTTGCTTTATCCTCCAGTATGTCTCGCAGGTCTGGCTTGTTTTCCCGTGCCTTATTTGAACGGCACCGGGGCATGGCTTGCTTAAGGGTTCGACAGGCCTCTCTGTCGCGGCCACGGGGTGGCCGGTCTGCCATGTCATATGCTTCCCCCTCTGATTGGTGTAGCGGCCTGCGCTTAGGATAATTTTTGGAGGGGCGCCCGAGTTCATACTCTTCGGACGCAAGGACTTCAGTCCATCTATCAGCTAGCAAATCTTGATCAGCTCTAAGTTGTTGCTGCTTTTTCTTTAGACTGTTGGCCGTGGCTAGAAGCCTGCATTGAAAACGCTCTTGTTCGGCGGGGTCTGATGGTACGACGAATTCGTCGTCGTCGAGGCTTGCCTCGTCGTCGGAGGGAGGCATGTAGTTATCATCCTCGACCTCTTGCTCTGCCGCTCTCTCCTGAGGGTTGGCTTTTCCATCTTCCTGCGCCGAATCTTGCTGGTTCTGGTGTTCTTCGGCGCTGTCCGGGGTAGTATTATCTCCCGTGCCGGAATCACCGTTTCTGCTGTGGCGGGATTTAGAGCAGCGCCGTTGGCGCCGGCGTTTTGGCGGTTTTTTCAAGTTGTCGTCTTCCGCTGTTCCATCGCCATCCGCATCCTTTGGAGCATACACCATATATATGTCATATGACGAGGTGGCGGTCCAGTGCCCTACATGTGCTGGTTCTTGTTCGTCTGCTCCTTCGTCGTCCATACCGTCGAAGTCTTCGGAGCCGAAGTCAAGCATGTCGGTTAAATCGTCGACAGTGGCTATTAAGTGGGTGGTGGGTGGGCTTTGAATTTCTTCGTTGTCCGAATCCCAACCTCGCAGACCATAGTCCGGCCTGGGCTCTCCTGATAAAGAGAGAGACTTGAGAGAATTCAGGATATCACCGGAAGGTGAGCACTGAAAGATATCCGCGGCGGTGAACTCCATTACAGGCGCCCAATCAGATTCGATCGGCGGGGGCACGGAAGGCTCGGAGTTCGGAGAAGAGTCCGGCTCCTTGGAGTCCTGGGCCGTGCGGAGTACGGGGCAGGCGTTCGGCTCGATCGCCTTTGAGATCGCAGCCCCCGAGGTGACGTCCAACTGTTCATCCTCGGAGAACGCAGCGGGCTCCGAGTCAAGGATTGGGGCCGGAGCGTGTGCGGCCTCCAGGGTATTATTCGGAGGAAGAGCTATATCATGCCCCTCGAAATAGTGCGGCGCGCTTGGCTGTGGCTCAAACCCGTCGAAGATCAAGTCTCCATGGTTATCAGCTGTGTAGTTTAAGCTTTCAAACCTGACTTGATGGCCAGGGGCGTAGCTTTCGATCTGCTCCAGATGACCAAGCGAATTGGCCCGCAGAGCGAAGCCGCCGAAGACGAAGATTTGTCCGGGGAGGAAAGTCTCACCCTGGACCTCATCGTTGTTGATGATCAAAGGAGCCATCGGGCCTAAAAGCGACGACACAGAGGAACTCTCAATGAAAGCACCAATGTCGGTGTCAAAACCGGCGGATCTCGGGTAGGGGGTCCCGAACTGTGCGTCAAGGTCGGATGGTAACAAGAGACAAGGGACACTTTATTTTACCCAGGTTCGGGCCCTCTCGATGGAGGTAAAACCCTACTCCTGCTAGATTAATATTGATGATATGGGTAGTACAGGAGTAGATCTACCACGAGATCAGGGAGGCTAAACCCTAGAAGCTAGCCTATGGTATGATTGTGTATGATGATGGTTCGTATGGTCGTCCTACGGACTACAACCCTCCGGTTTATATAGACACCGGATAGGGTTAGGGTTACACAGAGTCGGTTACAATGGCAGGAGATCTCGAATATCCACACGCCTAGCTTCCCTTCCACGCCAAGAAAAGATCCTTCCGGACACGGGACGAAGTCTTCAATCTTGTATCTTCATAGTCCTGGAGTCCGGCTGAAGGTATAGTCCTGCTATCCGAACACCCCCTAATCCAGCACTCCCTCACTCCTATGGCTAAGTGAAAGTGTTAAAGCAATATAGTCTGATTGCCTAGTTCGCTGCGCTATCACCTCCTTAATGGACCAAGACGTTGCATCAAGTGTGAACACGCGTCTTTTGCAAACACGCCCGCATTATATGCGTGGGGGCTGAAGCTGACGACTGCAAACTTTCAGTTATATACATATATACACAAACGGCCGCATAGGAGGCATCACATTACTTTCAGGCAAAAAGTATAAACGCAGCCTTTATAATTTAATAAACATTGTTCTTACAATGGGAATACATGTCATTAGAACATAATATTCTTCGAGCACTGAGACTCTATTGAACAAGCGCCTTCAAGGACTTCTTCAAAGTAGTGCTCGGCAGATACTCGGCCCCGGCCGAACTCTGGGTTGCAATTGCGGTGGCCTCCATCTCTGCCCAGTATGTCTTTTCACGGGCAAGCGCCATCCGCGCACCCTCTATGCACGCCGACCTATTCATAGCGTCGACGCGCGGCACAGCACCAAGGAACTGTTGCACCAAATTAAAATAACTGTTCGGCCTTGGCCCTTTCGGCCACAGATGATCCACAACAGACCTCATGGCAAGCCCAAACGACCTATGGAGCTCGGCCCATTCGGCCATCTGCTCATTTAACGGAAGCGGACGTGCTGGAACATTAAATTGTGACCAGAACAGCTTTTCCACTTCACAATCTTTTTGATCTTTGATGTATTCGGCCGCATCAGCGGCACTTGCTGCCAAATCCAAATATGCGTCAGCAGAACTCCACAGCCGATCAAGAGGAGCATACTTAGGATCTCCGAACTTCATTCGCAGCATAAAGGGCTTCCCAGCCGCGATATCCCCGTCTGGGCGCAGCTCCTCCTTCATCGCTCTAATTGTAGAGCGAGCGTCCTTGGCCGCCACTGTTGCCTTCTCCAGGTCCGTCATCTTCGCTCGATTTTTATTTTCGAGAAGCTTGTAACGGCCGGCGGCATCCTTCAATTCCACAGCCATCTTGGCTATTTCATCCTTGCTTTGGCAATGCGCAGCCTGTTCGTCTCTCAGATCTTCGACTGCCTTTAGAGCGGCCGCATCACTTTTCCTGGCTTATTCCATGGCCCGGGCAAGTTCCGCCCGAAGGGTCTCCATGGCGGCAGCCCCATCTGCAGTCACAACATATTAAAGATACTAGCATCATGCTCCTCTTACTATGTGTTTATCACAGGAGAAATCACATACCATGTGCTCGTTGAGCCGTTCCTTCATAAGCATGATGTCGGCATCCGCCGCATCAAGTTGCCGCTTTAGCTCGGCAAACTCACCAGTCCGGCTAGCCACCGGACCTTTCGCCACCTGCATATGAAGGCGGCCTGATTATTACCTGGGACTATGATCCTTTGTTTGCCGCCATTCTCGATAGCGACCAGAGTCTCAAGGGCTACTATCTGCACAGGGCACACCTAACGTGTGCAGTACCGTCAAAAACATACACTATTTCACGTACCTCAAAGCCCTTCAGCAGACCCATAAAAGCTTCATGCAACCCGCTTTCGGCGGATGAAATCCTCTCAATCACCGTACCCATTAGCGTACGATGCGCTTCTGATATAGCCTCTTGCTCAAGGAGATCCTTCAGTGTGTCCGATCGCACACCGGACGGTGCCGGACTTTTTCGGTTGCTCTCTTCAGGAGCCGAATACTGAGGTCTTCGGGTGGCCGAAGGATTACCTCTAGCCTTGCCGGATGTGACGCCCGGATAATGAAGCTACAGTAATTCTCTGTTAATGGTGCCATGTCACTTCAATTACTGTTGCTAATCTCGCGTTAGTTCGAAACCGATTAAAATTCAAAATCAAAATCAAGCAAACAATAAAAGTTTTCAAATATTAAAACTAAAATGTTCTAAATGTGACAAATAATCCATAGAGAGATATGGTGGAGAAACCAACATTTTATAAAGTGTCTATGTGCCCCAGAATATTTAAATCAGTGACTAAAACAATAAATTAAATGCTTTTTTAATTATAAAAATTCCAAACCTTTTACTTAAGTGCCAAACTCTTTGTGGCAGTGCTATATAATGTAATGTTATTTATGGGACTAGTTACATATTTTCACAAAAGCCAACTAGTGACTAAAAGAATTACAAAACAGAATTCATAAAAAAGGAAACAGAAAAGAAAAATAAGAAAAGGTAAAAGAAAATAAAACACCAACCCTAGTAGGCCTCATGGTCCAGTTGGGCCACAAAGCCACCAGGCCGGCCCAGCTCCTCCCCACCGTCCCCTTCCTCTGCTACAGGGAGGCAGGGGGGATCGTGGCACCCATCCGCCGGCGATGGCCGGGCGTGGCGGCCATCCAATCCCCCTGGCGCCCTACTAATACACCTAGGGCGCCCCCCCAAACCCTAGCTTCCCCGTTCCCCTTCCTTCCCCCTGCGCCCCCGTCTGCTTGTCCTCGTCGACGTCGTCGTGCCCATGGACGCCCGAAGCCACCGCCCCGAACCCGCCGTCGTGCCCAGGAGCTGCGCCGAGCTCCTCTACATCGTCTGTGCCCTCGACCTGGAGCTCAGAGCCACCGCCTCGGCCGCATCGAGCTCGTCTTCTTCCCTCGATCGTCGCCGCCTTCTTCGACTCCGGCCATCATCCTGCTGTTACTAAACTGCCACCGGGCCATCGTGTGCCCTCCCCGTGAGCTCCCCTTCCTCCCCGACCTCTTCTGTGCTCCCGTCCACAGCGTAGTTATCCTCCCCTCCGTCCCGACACCGTTGCCGACCCCTCCCTGCGCCCGCACGGTGCTCCCGCCGAAGCTCCGTGCTCCTCACGCTTGCCCGGCCCACTCTGCCCGTAGCGCCCTCGCGCAACGGCACGGCCGTCGCGCTTGTCGCCCTGCGCCCACAGCAGCTCCTGCTCCTGCGCCACTGTCGCTGCTGCGTTGCTCAACTGCACCTGCTGCCCGGCACCGCATGCCCGCACACACACCGTCGCCGCGTCGTGAGCCTCGCTCCCGCGCCTCCATCGCGCCTCGTGCACCCGCATGCTGCTGCCGCCGCCTCGGCCCCGCCCGCACGCACGCTATTGCCGCTCTGCCACTGTTGCGAGCTGCTACTACTGCTTGCTGCTACCCATGCCGCGCGCCACCCAATGCCGCTCCATACCCCGCACCGTCTGGCCACCGACGGCGCTCCCCGCGCACGGCCACGCTTGCCATCCCCCGCTTGAGCCTGCTGCTCGCCTGCGTCCCCATCGCCGGCCGCCGCTCCCGCCCACCGGCGCCCGCGACCCGCTCCCCAACGCTCGCCCGCGCCGCGCCCCGGCGCCGCCCCACCGTGGCCTCGCCGCCGCCGGGAACAGCCCCGACCGGCCGGCCTCGCCTCCCCCCTCGACGCCCGCGTGCGTCCCGCCGCGGCCCCCGGTCGGCTCCCAGGTCTGGCACCTCGGGGCTCCTTCCCCTGCTACCGGGTTAAGCCCCGACTGGCACCCGCGCCCGATAACCGCCCAATGGCTCTGGGCCACTGCCCAGGGGCCCCACGCCCCTGTCCAAAAAAAAGACGTTTAAAAAATATATTAATAAAATTAATTAATTAATTAACAAATTAATTAGTTAGTAATTAATTATTTAACGTAATTAACTCTGTTTAACTACCCTAATTAACTAGGTTAACTAATTAGATCTGTTTAATTAAGTTGGGGCAATGACAGGTGGACCCTAGTCAAACATTTTGACCGGTCAACAGTTGACTGATGACTGCTGCCTCAGCAGTCAACAGGGCCCACTGCCAGCCTCTGTACTACTCTACTGTGTACACTTTGTGTGTGCACGTAGCAATTTAATCTTTATTTTCGAATTAAAAGTAATTTCAGAATATTCCTAAAACTTTAGAAAATCGTATGAAATAATCCGTAACTTAGATGAAAAAGTTTTGTACATGAAAGTTGCTCAGAACGATGAGACGAACCCGTATACGCAATCCGTTTGTCTATCACGCATCCCTAGCATAGCGAACACGCAACTTTTCCCCTCCGATCCATATGTCCGAAAACGTGAAACTTCGAGGATACTTTCCCGGATGTTTCCCACCTTCGCCGGTATCACCTCCTACTACGTTAGGGCACACCTGGCACCGTTACTTGTTATGTCATGCATCGATATGCATCTGTTTGCTTTGTATTCATTATTTCTCCCCCCTCTTCTCTCTGGTAGACTACGAGACTGACGCCGCTGCTGGTGCCCCGTTCGACTACGGTGTTGACGACCCTTCTTCTTACCAGAGCAACCAGGCAAGCCCCCCCCCTTGATCACCAGATATCGCCTACTCTTCTCTATACTGCTTGCATTAGACTAGTGTAGCATGTTACTGCTTTCGGTTAATCCTAATCTGATGCATAGCCTGTCCTTGCTACTACTGTTGTTACCTTTACCTGCAATCCTACATGCTTAGTATAGGATGCTAGTTTTCCATCAGTGGCCCTACATTCTTGTCCGTCTACTGTGCTATACTATCGGGCCGTGATCACTCGGGAGGTGATCACGGGTATATACTATACTTTATACATGATACATGTGGTGACTAAAGTCGGGTTGGCTCGAGGAGTACCCGCGAGCGATTCACGGATTGGGGGCTGAAAGGACCTTTGTCCCGACGGCCCTCTATGTGGATCTTTGTGGCGGAGCGGCAGGGCAGGTTGTGACTACCTGGGTGGGAGGTGGGCCTGGCCCTGTCGGCGTTCGCGGATACTTAACACGCTTAACGAGATCTTGGTATTTGATCTGAGTCTGGCTACTGGCCTATACGCACTAACCAACTACGCGGGAAAGATATGGGCACTCGGCGTCGTGGTATTGGCCGGAGCCTTCGTGACGTCAGCGACTGAGTGGCGCGCGCCAGATTGGACTGGAATGCCACTAGGCTAGGTCTGCTTCCGGCCGCGTACGCAACATGCAGGTGTGCTCAGGGCGATGGGCCCAGACCCCTGCGCGCTTAGGTTTAGACCGGCGTGCTGACCGCTCTGTTGTGCCTAGGTGGGGCTGCGATGTGTTGATCTTCCGAGGCCGGGCATGACCCAGGAAAGGATCATGCGTGTTGGGTTATGTGGTGCACACCTGCAGGGAAGTTAATCTATTCGAATAGCCGTGTCCCTCGGTAAAAGGACGACCCGGAGTTGTACCTTGACCTTATGACAACTAGAACCGGATACTTAATAAAACACACCCTTCCAAGTGCCAGATACAACCCGGTGATCGCTCTCTAACAGGGCATCCAGGAGGGGATTGTCGGGTAGGATTATGCTATACGGTGCTACTTGGAGGACTTCAGTCTACTCTCTTCTATATGCTGCAAGACGGAGTCTGCTAGAAGCATAGTCTTCGACAGGATTAGCTATCCCCCTCTTATTCTGGCATTCTGCAGTTCAGTCCACTGATATGGCCCTTTACACATATATCCATGCATATGTAGTGTAGCTCCTTGCTTGCGAATACTTTGGATGAGTACTCACGGTTGCCTTGTTTCCCCTTTTCCCCATCTCTCTACCCGATTGCTGCAACCAGACGATGGAGCCCAGGATCCAGACACCACCGTCGACGACGACTCCTACTACACTGGAGGTGCCTACTACTACGTGCAGCCCGCTGACGATGATCAGGAGTAGTTAGGAGGATCCCAGGCCGGAGGCATGTGCCTCTTTCGATTGTATCCCTTTTTGTGCTTGCCATCTTATGGCAACCTTGTTTAACTTATGTTTGTACTCAGATATTGTTGCTTCCACTGACTCGTCTATGATCGAGCACTTGTATTCCAGCCCTCGAGGCCCCTGGCTTGTATTATGATGCTTGTATGACTTATTTATGTTTTAGAGTTGTGTTGTGATATCTTCCCGTGAGTCCCTGATCTTGATCGTACACATTTGCGTGCATGATTAGTGTACGATTGAATCGGGGCGTCACAAGTTGGTATCAGAGCCGACTGCCTATAGGAATCCCCCTTCCAAACTCCTTGGCCGTAGTTGAGTCTAGACATTACAAAACTTTTACTAACATGGCTGTGTGCCTTACGGGCCCACGTCGCCATTGGGTGGTATTAGGATCTTTTATTCCTCGTCTATACTCTGGGATTCTGATCTCTCTTATATTCGGGTTAAATGATTTTGCTGAAATCTAACTCTAGGTTCTCGTTACCACTTCCTGCCGGAGAGCCCGTTGATTACAGATGATCGATTGCTTCAACAGAAGATTCTGACAATACTCTCCGATGTTCTCGCGAGACCTTGTGCCATTGCTTTTGCAATTCCCTACCACCGAAATATCCCTATGGATAAGTATTTACACCTGTCATGCTTACTTTTATTCCTAGTCGATCTGGTTATTATAAGATACCCCGAGAATACTTTGTGCCTACTGCCTTGCAGTTCTTTGCCACATGAATACCCCTACGGATAATTTCTCGCATTTATCGAGTATCCGCTCATCCCCAGATGATTCATGTATTTCACAAAATTCTTCGAAATACCATTCGGTCTTCGAAAATCCTGAGCAACCTATTGCTCCTGAAAATTCTTGCTTGCTTGCATTATGGTTAATTCCATATGAATAGTAGTCCTCGATAACATCCCCTGTCTTAGTTATTTTGAGCATATTAATTCAATATGTTCATACGCACGCAGTCATCAGGTTATCCTTTTTAAGATCATCTTTCCGGCTCAGGCGTCATTCCGTACATGAGTTGGTTCTCGGCAATTCAAACCTTTATTGATTGTTCAACTAAGTGTTTTCAACTTACCCATCCTTGATTAAAGCGTCTGTTGCTGATCCTTCGTTTTGGGAACCATAATTTCTTTCTACCTAAGCATCAGACTAATCAGGTGATTCTTGAATCTGATGCCTCTGCATTCTTTCTTTCTCTGAGTGAGTACCGATACTCACATCAGCTTTGATGTGGATCTCCCGATCCATTGTTGGATTTTTATCCGACAGTGTCCTTCATATTCAATCACCTTGTGAGTTCTTCCCCTGATACATAATGCCTTTGGTAAATTGTATTATCTGCTTGGCCAACCATGCTCTGCTTTCGAGCTTGTGTATTTACTTTTGAAACTTGTGGTATATGTTACTAGGATGCCCGATGGGTTGAACCTATGCCTTCCCCTAATCCGTGAGAACCCGAAAGTTTTCACAAGTCATACTCTTCCGGTGTTCTACCAGATAAAATTCCAACACTACATTTATATCAAAGTGAGAGGTGAATGAAATGATCTGCATTAAAGAAGTGGGAGTCGACCTTGAACTTTGTGTTCATGCCCATGAAAATGATGTAGACCGTCTCAGAAGCTTCTTGCAAAATGATTATCCAGCTTTGATTCGTTCAGTATTCTTGAAATTGATTCCTTACAGTTATGGTCCCGACCATACTGTCCTGATCTGATATATCTTATGGGAATTCATTCCAGTGCCTCGTCTATTTTTGGCAAGGTTGAAGTATCTACTGTCATAGGTCAATGAACCGGTTCTACTTCTATCATGTTCTACCTTTGAGTATTACCTCCTGGTATCTCGGTGATGTCTTGCCATTGCACCACAACTTATTAACTTTGTTGAAGTAATGTCTTTCCTTGTCGTAATCACTCTACGGGTCCTGGGTTGTTATCAACCGAGGACACCGACTAGTGAAATTATTCCACACTACAAATCAAATACCCCTAGTATTTTTACTAGGAAATTCTAAACTCAATCTAGTCATTCATAGACTATCGGCTGCATCCTGGTCTTGCTACCTTTGACTGTGCTACCTTGTCCTTCTCTGGTGCACGTATTCTTAAGTGTGTGAGCACGACTGACGTCAAGCTTTCAACATCTTGTTGCTTGCGTTGAAAGGCAACTTTGGTTCCGAGCTTGCCTCTTACATATTGATCCTATAACTTGCCACTTCGTCATTTCCTTCCTTGCTTGTTGTTGTTATTTGATTGCATCCTCTTGAAACCTCCCAGCAAATGTGTCGGATCACCTTCAACACTTTGACTTCTTCCGAGATGTCAATTGTGTTCATGATGAGAAATACCCTCCTTGCCCTCAATGATTTTTATTATCATCGACAACACCCTTGACTTCCTTTCATCGCGAACTTGTCCGCATAATGAATGCAACTTGCTCTCCAGCTAGTGTTGTGTTCTGCCTTGAAGTATTACTGTCTATTATGTCGAGAATGTTGTTGGGATTGCTCCACCTCTTACAAATTCTCGGCATGATGATGCTTCTCGCCATCTCCTTTCGTTTTCTGATCGTGTTGTTTCTAACCTGAATACCGACAATTGAACTATGATGCGTGAATTCAAAACTTCTAGCAATCCTATTGCTTTGGAGTTAATGGTCGATAGTTCATTATTAGACTATTGGTTATCGAATCACCGTTCCAACATTGATCATGCTACCTAAGCCCATATTTTGGGTGCAGCTTTCCACCAATGTTTAATTGGGTATGTTTTCCTCAAGAATATCTCATTATATCATTTGATCTGACAAATGTTATCTCCTTGTTCACATAATTGTGGGAATCCATCCTTTGAAATTCTCGGTGAAATGTCGCTGAGTCCATCACCCACCTCCTCATCCTCTCCTTGGTTTAATGATGAACTCTTGCTTTGGAACTCGCTTCCATAGTACATTTCCCGAGAATCTTACAATGCCGTCTCGTCAAATTGTGTTGCACCCCTTCCTTCTCAGGGAGTCTAAGGTATCATGACCCAACCAGATCTGAAAGTCGGTCAGACATGATGGTGCAGATATTTTCCAAGAGTCATAACATTGGTCCTTATATGAACCGATAAGGTGATGTCATGCCTAGAACACCTGGCCGGAGGACCTACTGTTATGGTTTCATTTTAACAAGGTTAACCATTCTTCCATGAGGAAATTGTAAGACTTATTCTATAAGTTGTTCCTGATGAATCCTTTGTCTATCCAAGTCCGATCTTTGCTTGAAGACCATGTCAATGCTATCTCGAAGCATGTCTGTGGTACTCCGATTTTCAACAAGAACATTTAAAGCCCAATGCTAAATGTTTCTTTATCAATTATCCAAACACCGTTGTATGGGTAATGTCATGAAAATTCCTCTCCCCATACCTAAAGGGTTTTCTACAATTATATCCTGTCATGGATATCATGTTCTGCTTGTCCTTGGGAAGGATATGCCCCTGAAATATGTGTGTATACACATTTTCCTCCCCATTGTTCTGATTAAACCTGGTAATCACTTTTCCTTTCCATTGTCTTATTTAACCTTTCTCATGGTTTATATGATCTAAGCAGTAATGTTCGTTGCTTATGTAAACACCCTGGTGTACAACCTTGTCAGAAGGCCGTGTTACCATTGTTGATGACATTTTGGTAACCACCGATGGACGAGAACTTTGCCTATTGGTCCGCCTCGTTTCAACGAGCAGGAAAATGGTTATCTTCCTCCCTCGCCCTTGGTATCGATGTTGTTGCCAACATAACTGACAGGCTACCCTCTGACATGCCTTGCTATCGTGACCGTGCAAGATGTCAGCCCCCTTTCTACTTTAACCCAAATGGTGGGCCCATAACCCACAACTCCACAGGATCGAAACCTGACTCTCATGTACACCCCCCGTTTCCAAGGTTACTACTCACGATTGGCTTCGTGTGTAATTCACGAGCCACCTTCCTAGTGATCTATTCTTGTATCAGACATAATACCTATTCTCGTTACTCTGTACCCCTTTCACACCTTGTGTCAGTCATCGAACGATTGTCTACCCGTTTGAAACTTCTTATTGTACCTTCGTACCTTACTCTCGATGTATTTTATATGTTCAACTCGAGAGATAATCTTATGCTCATTCATGGGTTATGCCCAGAATGTTTCCCTCATAAGCATTCTGTCGTAGCCAAGCTGCCCCTTACCCATTCGTAAGTACGTTGGAGTTCCCGAAGAAAAGGACGACTTCACCATGATGACCTGAAGCGGAGAAATGAAAACATCAACGTAATGGATCGACCTCTTCGAGAAGAGCAACCAAGACCGAGAAGACTCGTTAGAATTTCGTAACCAGATCTTTCCCCCTTATTCCACCTCTTAAATCTCGGGACTAGATTTCTTGTAGTGGAGGAGAATTGTGACGCCCGGATAATTAAGCTACAGTAATTATCTGTTAATGGTGCCATGTCACTTCAATTACTATTGCTAATCTCGCGTTAGTTCGAAACCGATTAAAAATCAAAATCAAAATCAAGCAAACAATAAAAGTTTTCAAATATTAAAACTAAAATGTTCTAAATGTGACAAATAATCCATAGAGAGTTATGGTGGAGAAACCAACATTTTATAAAGTGTCTATGTGCCCCAGGATATTTAAATCAGTGACTAAAAAATAAATTAAATGCTTTTTGAATTATAAAAATTCCATACCTTTTTCTTAAGTGCCAAACTCTTTGTGGCAGTGCTATATAATGTAATGTTATTTATGGGACTAGTTACATATTTTCACAAAAGACAATTAGTGACTAAAAGAATTACAAAACAGAATTCATAAAAAAAACGAAATAGAAAAGAAAAATAAGAAAAGGTAAAAGAAAACAAAACACGCCCCCCCCCTAGTAGGCCTGGTGGTCCAGTTGGGCCACAAAGCCACCAGGCCGGCCCAGCTCCTCCCCACCGCCCCCTTCCTCTGCTACAGGGAGGCAGGGGGATCGTGGCGCCCATCCGCCGGCGATGGCCGGGCGTGGCGGCCACCCAATCCCCCTGGCGCCCTACTAATACACCCAGGGCGCCCCCCCAAACCCTAGCTTCCCCGTTCCCCTTCCTTCCCCCTGCGCCCCCGTCTGCTTATCCTCGTCGACGTCGTCGTGCCCATGGACGCCCCAAGCCACCGCCCCGAACCCGCTGTCGTGCCCAGGAGCTGCGCCAAGCTCCTCTACATCGTCTGCGCCCTCGACTTGGAGCTCAGAGCCACCGCCTCGGCCGCATCGAGCTCGTCTTCTTCCCTCGATCGTCGCCGCCTTCTTTGACTCCGGCCATCATCCTGCTGCTACTAAACTGCCACCGGGCCATCGTGTGCCCTCCCCGTGAGCTCCCCTTCCTCCCCGACCCCTTCTGTGCTCCCGTCCGCAGCGTAGTTATCCTCCCCTCCGTCCCAACGCCGTTGCCGACCCCTCCCTGCGCCCGCACGGTGCTCCTGCCGAAGCTCCGTGCTCCTCACGCTCGCCCGACCCACTCTGCCCGTAGCGCCCTCGCGCAACGGCACGGACGTCGCGCTTGTCGCCCTGCGCCCGCAGCAGCTCCTGCTCCTGCGCCACTGTCGCAGCTGCGTTGCTCAACTGCACCTGCTGCCCGGCACCGCATGCCTGCACGCACACCGTCGCCGCGTCGTGAGCCTCGCACCCGCCTGCTGCTGCCGCCGCCTCGGCCCCGCCCGCCCGCACGCTACTGCCGCTCTGCCACTGTTGCGAGCTGCTACTGCTGCTTGCTGCTACCCATGCCCCGCGCCACCCAATGCCGCTCCCCACCTTGCACCGTCTGGCCACCGACGGCGCTCCCCGCGCACGGCCACGCTTGCCATCCCCCGCTTGAGCCTGCTGCTCGCCTGCGTCCCCATCGCCGGCCGCCGCTCCCGCCCACCGGCGACCGCGACCCGCTCCCCGACGCTCGCCCGCGCCGCGCCCCGGCGCCGCCCCACCGTGGCCTCGCCACCGCCGGGAACAGCCCCGACCGGCCGGCCTCGCCTCCCCCTCGACGCCCGCGTGCGTCCCGCCGCGGCCCCCGGCCGGCTCCCAGGTCTGGCGCCTCAGGGCTCCTTCCCCTGCTACCGAGTTAAGCCCCGACTGGCACCCGCGCCCGAAACCGCCCAATGGCTCTGGGCCACTGCCCAGGGGCCCCACGCCCCTGTCCAAAGAAAAAGACGTTCAAAATATATATATATATATATATATTAATAAAAATAATTAATTAATTAACAAATTAATTAGTTAGTAATTAATTATTTAACGTAATTCACTCTGTTTAACTACCCTAATTAACTAGGTTAACTAATTAGATCTGTTTAATTAAGTTGGGGCAATGACAGGTGGACCCTAGTAAAACATTTTGACCGGTCAACAGTTGACTGATGACTGCTGACTCAGCAGTCAACAGGGTCCACTGCCAGCCTATGTACTACTCTACTGTGTACACTTTGTGTGTGCACATAGCAATTTAATCTTTATTTTCGAATTAAAAGTAATTTCAGAATATTCCTAAAACTTTAGAAAATCATATAAAATAATCCGTAACTCAGATGAAAAAGTTTTGTACATGAAAGTTGCTCAGAATGACGAGACGTATCTGTATACGCAGTCCGTTTGTCCGCCACGCATCCCTAGCATAACGAACACGCAACTTTTCCCCTCCGATCCATTTGTCCGAAAACGCGAAACTCCGGGGATACTTTCCCGGATGTTTCCCACCTTCGCCGGTATCACCTCCTACTATGTTAGGGCACACCTGGCACCGTTACTTGTTATGTCATGCATCGATATGCATCTGTTTGCTTTGTATTCATTATTTCTTCCCCCTCTTCTCTCTGGTAGACTACAAGACTGACACCGCTGCTGGTGCCCCATTCGACTACGGTGTTGACAACCCTTCTTCTTACCAGAGCAACCAGGCAAGCCCCACCCCCTTGATCACCAGATATCGCCTACTCTTCTCTATACTGCTTGCATTAGAGTAGTGTAGCATGTTACTGCTCTCGATTAATCCTAATCCGATGCATAGCATGTCCTTGCTACTACTTGCTTAGTATAGGATGCTAGTTTTCCATCAGTGGCCCTACATTCTTGTCCGTCTGTTGTGCTATACTAACGGGCCGTGATCACTCGGGAGGTGATCACGGGTATATACTATACTTTATACATGATACATGTGGTGACTAAAGTCGGGTTGGCTCGAGGAGTACCCGCGAGCGATTCACGGATTGGGGGCTGAAAGGACCTTTGTCCCGACGGCCCTCTATGTGGATCTTTGTGGCGGAGCGGTAGGGCAGGTTGTGACTACCTTGGTGAGAGGTGGGCCTGGCCCTGTCGGCGTTCGCGGATACTTAACACGCTTAACGAGATCTTGGTATTTGATCTGAGTCTGGCTACTGGCCTATACGCACTAACCAACTACGCGGGAAAGATATGGGCACTCGGCGTCGTGGTATTGGCCGAAGCCTTCGTGACGTCAGCGACTGAGTGGCGCACGACGGATTGGACTGGAATGCCACTAGGCTAGGTCTGCTTCCGGCCGCGTACGCAACGTGCAGGTGTGCTCAGGGCGATGGGCCCAGACCCCTGCGCGCTTAGGTTTAGACCGGCGTGCTGACCGCTCTGTTGTGCCTAGGTGGGGCTGCGACGTGTTGATCTTCCAAGGCCGGGCGTGACCCAGGAAAGTGTGTCCGGCCAAATGGGATCAAGCGTGTTGGGCTATGTGGTGCACCCCTGCAGGGAAGTTAATCTATTCGAATAGCCGTGTCCCTCGGTAAAAGGACGACCCGGCGTTGTACCTTGACCTTATGACAACTAGAACCGGATACTTAATAAAACACACCCTTCCAAGTGCCAGATACAACCCGGTGATCACTCTCTAACAGGGCATCGAGCAGGGGATTGCAGGGTAGGATTATGCTATACGGTGCTACTTGGAGGACTTCAGTCTACTCTCTTCTATATGCTGCAAGACGGAGGCTGCCAGAAGCTAGTCTTCGACAGGATTAGCTATCCCCCTCTTATTCTGGCATTCTGCAGTTCAGTCCACTGATATGGCCCTTTACACATATATCCATGCATATGTAGTGTAGCTCCTTGCTTGCGAGTACTTTGGATGAGTACTCACGGTTGCCTTGTTTCCCCTTTTCCCCATCTCTCTACCCGATTGCTGCAACCAGACGATGGAGCCCAGGATCCAGACGCCACCGTCGACGACGACTCCTACTACACGGGAGGTGCCTACTACTATGTGCAGCCCGCTGACGACGATCATGAGTAGTTAGGAGGATCCCAGGCAGGAGGCCTGCGCCTCTTTCGATTGTATCCCTGTTTGTGTTTGCCATCTTATGGCAACCTTGTTTAACTTATGTCTGTACTCAGATATTGTTGCTTCCGCTGACTCGTCTATGATCGAGCACTTATATTCCAGCCCTCGAGGCCCCTGGCTTGTATTATGATGCTTGTATGACTTATTTATGTTTTAGAGTTGTGTTGTGATATCTTCCCGTGAGTCCCTGATCTTGATCGTACACATTTGCGTGCATGATTAGTGTACGATTGAATCGGGGGCGTCACACCGGATCAGGAGAAACCCTCCGCGACGACACTTCAGGTTTGCCCGCCTCATGAGGCGGGGTGGCATGGGGAGGTGTTTCGCTCTACATCATCTTCGGAAGAAGATCCCCCGAAGACGAACTCTGTCGAGAAGGGCTACGATCCGAACTACAAGATAAATGCTTCGGTTATCGTCTTCAGAAGTAAGGCAGGATATTTTCACTATTAAGTACTTTTTGTTTACTTACAGCTCGGTGGAGGGCTGCTCCCCTTGCGGGCACTGTGCGGCAAAGGTACCCTCCAAGGTGGGACCCTCTAGCGAAGATTTCCTCTCCCGTTTGGAAACCATTGTTTCCGGGTCTTCAGAGGCGACCCTCTTCCTTTCTTGGGGAGAGGGAATTTCATACTCTTCTCCCCGGTTATCCTCCTTTGCGGAGGCGCTAACTCCCCCGGTTTGGATGAATAGTGAGCGAGGCCCGCTTTCAGCCTCTTTATTCCCCCCTTTATCTTCCCCTGAGGGCGCTTGATAAGGCGCAAGCTCCAGCATCCTGGCTAGTACAGGATCCGGTGCGACCTCGGGAAGGGGGGCCGGACACCTGATCATCTTTGCCTTTGTTACCCAGTCCTGGTCAAAGAGTGAATTTTCAGAATGATGTTGTGATAAATAAAAAGACAATGTGTTCGGCTACGAGACTACTTACTTGGGTATCTGGACGATTGTAGCTCAGACCCGCATCCTCGGTGGTGTCCGGACACCTTATTTGTGGGCCGAAGAACAATTTTTACATCTCTTCGAGCGTCATGCCGAGGAAGTGCCGAATAGCTCGCGGTCCTTCCGGGTTGAACTCCCACATGCGGAAGGGTCAGCGTTTGCAGGGCAGGACTTGACAAACTAACATGACTTGCATTACCGTGGCCAGACTGACATCTCTCTCGAGGAGATCTCGGATGCGGCTCTGCAATGTCGGAACATCCTTTACTGGCCCCCAGTCCAGCCCCTTGTTGATCCATGACGTCAGTCGTGGTGGGGGGGGGGGCGAGCGAAAGGCAAGGGCGGCCACCCCACTTGGTACCCCGGGGAGTTGTGATATAAAACCACTCCCGTTGCCGTAAGCTGGACACCTCCTGGAAGGAACCCTGTGGCCATGGGGCATCGGCACTTTTGCTTATTACGGCACCTCCGCACTCTGCGTGTCGCCCCTCGATCATCTTCGGCTTCACATTGAAAGTCTTGAGCCACAGGCCGATGTGAGTGGTAATGCGGAGGAAAGCCTCACATACGACGATGAACGACGAGATGTGAAGGTCACGGAAATCCAGCCCGTAATAGTACATGAGCCCCCTGACAAAAGGATCTAGAGCGAGGCCTAGCCCTCGGAGGAAGTGAGAGATAAATACAACGCTCTCGCCGGGTTCGAGAGTGGGAATGACCTGCCCTTGAGTAGGCAGCCTGTGCGAGATCTCACCGGTCAGAAATCTGGCCTCTCTTAGCTTCTTGACATCTTCCTCTGTGACAGAGGAAGGCATCCACCGACCTTGAAGGTTGGATCTAGACATGGTTGAAGGTCCGAAGCGCCTGACCTAAGCCTCAGGTGTTGAAACTCGAGGCGGGGGGAGGGGGAGGAGGATTCGATTGAGTTCGAGAGGACAAAAGGACAGGCCTTGGTCTCTTTATAAATAGGGTGAATACCAACCGTCCTTCTCGTAACCGTTTGGGACTTGCCTACAATCGAGGAGTCATACCAACGGGCATGATCGGGTTACCCACGTCCGTGTTGATGAGAATCCCGTAATAAGGGGGACACGATCTCTGCTCCGACAAGACGCGCCAATAAAATCGCCTCGCACAGCATGCGGTGGCAGGCTGATTGGGAACAACGGTTCATGTAAAAACCAGGCTGTGGTGTGATGTCACGTTATGAAGGGTCGTCAGTAGATTAGATTTGTGCAAATATTATTCTCTCCACGGTGGTATGTGGAACTTGTTTTGCAGAGCCGGACACTATCCTTGTGTTCAAAATCTTCTATGGAGTATTCGGAGGGAGAACCCGCCTTGCAATGCCGAAGACAAATCTCCACGCCGGACTCACCGTCATTGAAGCCTAGTTCAGGGGCTACTGAGGGAGTCCTGGATTAGGGGGTATCCGGACAGCCGGACTACATCCTTTGGCCGGATTGTTGGACTATGAAGATACAAGATTGAAGACTTCGTCCCGTGTCCCGATGGGACTCTCCTTGGCGTGGAAGGCAAGCTTGGCAATACGGATATGTAGATCTCCTTCCTTGTAACCGACTCTGTGTAACCCTAGCCCCCTCTGGTGTCTATATAAAGCGGAGGGTTTAGTCCGTAGGACAACAACAATCGTACCATAGGCTTCCTTCTAGAGTTTAGCCTCTATGATCTTGTGGTAGATCAACTCTTGTAATACTCATATCATCAGGATCAATCAAGCAGGAAGTAGGGTATTACCTCCATCGAGAGGGCCTGAACCTGGGTAAACATCGTGTCCCCCGCCTCTTGTTACCATCCGCCTTAGACGCACAGTTCGGGACCCCCTACCCGAGATCCGCCGGTTTTGACACCGACACCCAACAAACACACCGCAAAAAGAGTCACATCATATGGATCTCCAAGAGACCATTGGATTGAGAATTCAGCGAGAGAGAGGAAGCCATCTAGCTACTAACTACGAACCCGAAGGTTTACAAAGAACTACTCACGCATCATCGGAAAGGCACCAATGGAGGTGTTGAACCCCATCTGAGATGGTGTCTAGATTGGATCTGGTGGTTTTGGGAATATTGGGGTATTTATAGAGCAAAGAGGCGGTCCAGGGGCACCCGAGGTGGGCACAACCCACCAAGGAGCGCCTGGGCCTCCTGGCGCGCCCTGGTGGGTTGTGCTCTCCTCGAAGAAACCCCAGGCGCAGCTAGGGCCCATTAGGTGTATTCTGGTCCAAAAAAATTCTCCATGAAGTTTCGCTGCATTTGGACTCCGTTTGGTATTGATTTCCTGTGATGTAAAAAACATGCAGAAAACAACAACTGGCACTTGGCACTATGTCAATAGGTTTGTACCCAAAAATGATTATAAAACATCCAATATTGATAATATAACAGCATGGAACTATCAAAAATTATAGATACATTGGAGACATATCAGCATCCCCAAGCTTAACTCCTACTCGTCCTCGAGTAGGTAAGTGATAAAAACAAAAAATTTGATGTGGAATGTTGCTTATCATGTCATATCACATTTCTTTTCTTTATAGCATGGACATTTGGACTTTTATATGATTCAAAGCAATAGTCTAGTTTTGACCTGATAATTTAAATACTCAAGCATATCAACAAGTAACCATGTATTTCAAAATATCAACGCTAAAATAAGTTATCCCTAGCCCATCATGCTCAACCATTGATCCATTCATGAAACACACTCGCATATTAAATACACCCAATACTCAAATACGATCATATTGCCTCCTAGTTGGTGTTTTATAATAGAAGATGGAGACTCAAAAAATAAAAATTTCATAAAGTAAAAGAAAGGCCCTTTGCAGATGGAAGTAGGGATTTGTAGAGGTGCCAGAGCTCAAAGCGAAAAATTGAGAGATAAAAACATTTTGGGAGGTGTATCCTTCCCACCAACGAAAATGACTTAGAGTTCCCAACACTTTCCATGCTAGATAAATTATAGTCGGTTCCCAAATAGAAATAAAGTTTATTCCTTTGTCAACCATACTTTCACTTTCCATGGCTAGTCGTATCCACGCTTGCCCTCCATACCAACACTTTTCAAGGAATTTATTATTTGACAACATAAAGTAAATTCATCTTTCATTTCGGGACTGGGCATCCCTAATACCTTTGCCTTACTCTCGTGCAATGACAAGTGAATAAACACTCATCTTGAGAATAACACATCTAGCATGGAAAATATTAGCCACCCCTCACCGCTCTGCGAGCGAAACGAACACACAAAAGAGAAGTTTATTTTGAAAATTAGAGATGGCACATACAAATTTGCTTAGAACGGCAAAATAATACCACACATAGGTAGATATAGTGGACTCATGTGGCAAAACTGGTTTAAAGGATTTTGGATGCACAAGTAGAGATCATACTTAGTGCAAAATGAAGGCTAGCAAAAGATTGAGAAGCGACCAACCAAGAAACGAATAATATCATAAGTGAGCATTAACCATAATTAACATCGAATAATGCACCACAAGTAGGATATAATTTCATTGCATAATTACTGACTTTCGTGCTTGCATAGGGAATCACAAACCTTAACACCAATATTCTTACTAAAGCATAATTACTCATCAACATAACTCAAATATCACATCATCTTATCTCAAAACTATTACTAAGAATCAAGTTTATTTTGTCCAATGATCTTCATAAAAAAAATTATTATATCTTTCTTGGATATCTATCACTTTGGGACTAATTTTAATATATTGCTTTTGACAAGCTCAAACAAATATAAGTGAAGATCATGAGCATAATTTTTCTTCCTCTCAAAATAATTTAAGTGAAGCAAGAGAGAATTTCTTGAAAATTTTACTAACTCTCAAATAAATCTATGTGAAGCAAGAGAGCATTTCTTCAAAAATACTAAAGCACACCATGCTCAAAAAGATATAAGTGAAGCACTAGAGAAAGTCCATAGCTCATAAAAAATTTAAGTGAAGCATAGAGAGCAATTCTAACAAGTCATGACATTATTTTGGCTCTCTCAAATAGGTGTGTCCAGCAAGGAATCAAGACATAAAACACAAAATAAAACAAGCAAAGACTCATATCATACAAGACACTCCAAGCAAAACACATAGTATGTGACGAATAAAAATATAGCTTCGAGTAAAATACCGATGGTCGTTAGAAGAAAGAGGGGATGCCACTCGGGGCATCCCCAAGCTTAGTTGCTTGCTCATTTTTGAATAATAGCTTGGGATGCCAGGGCATCCCCAAGAGTAGGCTCTTCTTGCTCCTTATTTCTTCATCCATCGTAAGATAACCCAAAACTTGAAAACTTCAATCACACAAAACTCAACAAAACCTTCATGAGATCCGTTAGTGTAAGAAAATAAATCACTACTATAAGTACTTCAAACTAATTCATATTTTTTTGCATTATATCTACTGTATTACAACTTTTCTATGGCAAAAACTCATCAAAGAAAACCATAGAGCCATCAAAATAAGCACACAACGCAAAGAAAACAGAATATGTCAAAACAGAACAGTCTGTAGCAATCTAATTTGTTCGAAAACATCTGGAACTCCAAAAATTCTGAAATATTAGGATGACCTGAGCAATTTGTATATTAATATACTGAAAAAAGAATTGGCATTTTATCACGCTCTAGTAAAAAATAAGAATTGTTTTCGTGAGCGCATAAGTTTCTGTTTTTTAGCAAGATCAAACAACTATCACCCAAGAAGATCCTAAAGGCTTTACTTGGCACAAAACCTAATTAAAACACAAAAAACACATTCATAATAGTAGCATAATTGTGCTTACACTCAAGAACAGAAAGCAAAAAGCAAAAATAAATTTTATTCATTGGGTTGCCTCCCAACAAGCGCTATAGTTTTACGCCATTAGCTAGGCATAAAGCAAGGACCTAAGTTTTGTCATCTTTGTTCTTTTGACAACAAGGAAATTTTTTCCTATCGATGGCATTTAATTTTCTATTTTGTGAAAGCACATGGCCATTGATAGCAGAACAAAGATTAATCACGTTGCGAAAATTCGTATGTAAACTAGCCTTCATCTCTCTATGTATTTCATTTTGATAAAATCACATAAGGGTAGTTGATTCAACATTTTCTCCTTTGGGGTGCCCAAATATGGTTTTCATCTTTTCATAAGTATCAACGGCATCCCCTTCAAGAAACCCGTTTTCAAATATAGAACCCAAACCTTGCTTGAAGGAAGAAGGTAAACCAACATAAAAACTTTTCAAGTATATCTCAATCTGATATTGGGGCACATAGCTAGCTCGAATTCTAAATAGCCTATCCCAAGCATCTTTCTAAGATTCGTGAAGCAAATAACGAAAAATTCCGTGATCATCTTCATCACATTTGTTAAGATTTTCTTTAACAACCCTGGTAGATCCCTCCATGGCATCATTGTTTATGAGCTTAGAGAGAACAGAGGGCTATCCAAAGCATTGAAACTAGGGACAAAACCCTTAGCCTTTTTAGGATCAGCCATGGCGAGAAAATGGCGAGCGGAAAAGAGGGGCGAATAAAACGGCAAATTTTTGTGAAGTGGGGGAGAGGAAAACGAGAGGAAAATGGCAAACAATGTAAATTGCAAGGAGATGAGATTTGTGATTAGGTACCTGGTATATGTTGAAGATCCTCCCCGGCAACGGCGCCAGAAATTCTTTTTGATGTCTGCTAGGACTACGTCGGTATTTCCCTAAAGAGGAAGGGATGATGCAGCACAGCAACTGTAGGTATTTCACTCAGATATGAAACCAAGGTTATAGAACCAGTAGGAGAACCAAGCAACACAACGTAAACAGCCCCTGCACATAGATAACAAATCCTCTCAACCCTACGTGTTAAAGGGGTTGTCAATCCCTTTCAGGTAACGGTGCCAGAAATTGGTGCATGACGGGAGAAAGTTGTAATAGATTGAATAAATATATCACAAATAAAATAAAGTGCAGCAAAGTATTTTTGTATTTTTGGTTTAATAGATCTGAAAATAAATGCAAAGGCAAAGTAGATCGCAAAGGCAAACATGTGAGGAAGAGACCCGGGGGCCGTAGGTTTCACTAGTGGCTTCTCTCGAGAAAAATAGCAAATGGTGGGTGAACAAATTACTGTTGGGCAATTGATAAAACTACAAATAATCATGACGATATCAAGACCATGATCATTATATATGCATCACGTCCAAGATTAGTAGACCGACTCCTGCCTGCATCTACTACTATTACTCCACACATCGACCGCTATCCAGCATGCATCTAGTGTATTAAGTTCATGGAGAAATGGAATAATGCAATAAGAACAATGACATGATGTAGACAAGATCTATCTATGTAGAGATAGACCCCATCATTTTATCCTTAGTAGTAACGATACATACGTGTTGGTTCCCCTTCTGTCACTGGGATCAAGCACTGTAAGATCGAACCCACTACAAAGCACCTCTTCCCATTGCAAGATAAATAGATCAAGTTGGCCAAACAAAACCCAAATATCGTAGAATAAATACGAGGCTATAGGCAATCATGCATAAAAGAGATCAAAGAAATCAAATACTTTCATGGATATAAAAAGATAGATCTGATCATAAACTCAAAGTTCATCGGTCCCTACAAACACACCAAAAAAGGAGTTACGTCATATGGATCTCCAAGAGACCATTGTATTGAGAATTCAGCGAGAGAGAGGAAGCCATCTAGCTACTAACTATGAACCTGAAGGTCTACAAAGAACTACTCACGCATCATCGGAGAGGCGCCAATGGAGGTGGTGAACCCCATCCGAGATGGTGTCTAGATCAAATCTGGTGGTTCTGGACTCTGCGGCGGCTGGATCAATATTTCGTTGACTCCCCTAGGTTTTGGGAATATTGGGGTATTTATAGAGCAAAGAGGCGGTACGGGGGGCACCCGAGGTGGGGACAACCCACCAGGGCACGCCTGGGCTGGCGCGCCCTGGTGGGTTGTGCTCTCCTCGGAGCACCCCCCAGGCGCAGCCTGGCATGCCCTGGTGGGTTGTGCTCTCCTCGGAGCACCCAACGAGGTGCAGCCAGGGCCCATTAGGTGTCTTCTGGTCCAAAAAATTCTCCGTGAAGTTTCGTTGCATTTGGAATCCGTTTGGTATTGATTTCCTGAGATGTAAAAAACATGCAGAAAAAACAACTGGCACTTGGCACTATGTCAATAGGTTAGTACCAAAAAATGATATAAAATGATTATAAAACATCCAAGATTGATAATATAATAGCATGGAACAAACAAAAATTATAGATACATTGGAGACGTATCAGTAATCAATGCATAGGGGTTGATGCACGTTCTTTTCTTTGTTCCTCCGGTAGAAATCTTGGGGCACTCTTTGAAGTTCTTTGTGCTGGATTGAGTATTGTCAATATGAATTTGCTTTGGTGTTATTTTAGTATGAACTCTAGGATAGATCGAACGGAAAGAATAGCTTTGTGTTATTTAGTACGAACTCTTGAATAGATCGAACGGAAAGAATAGCTTTGAGGTGGTTTCGTACCCTACAAACAATTTATTCTTATGTTCTCCGCTAGATTGGAGCTTTGGAGTGATTCTTCATCACACTTTGAGCGATGGTTATATGATCCAATTATATTAGCATTGTTGAGAGGTTGCACTAGTGAAAGTACGTACCCTAGGCCTCATTTTCAAGCATTGCAATACCATTTTTGTGTCCGTTTACTATTTTCTACCTAGTTGTTTTTATTTATTCAGATTATAAAAATATATTTCTACCATCAATATGACACTTCTATCACCATCTCTTCGCCGAACTAGTGCACCTATACAATTTTCCATTGTATTCGGTGTGTTGGGGACACAATAGATTTCTTGTATTTGGTTGCGGGGTTGTTTGAGAGAGACCATCTTCATCCTACACCTTCCACGGATTGATAAACCTTAGGTCATCCACTTGAGGGAAGATTGCTACTATCCCACAAAACTCTGCGCTTGGAGGCCCAACACGAGTCTACAAGAATAAAGTTGTGTAGTAGACATCTAGCCCCTGTTTGACCGTAGATCAGGTAGGTTTATTAACGAATCTACAGTGGAAAAAGTATTTGAGGTACGAATAGGGTCAAGTCGTACTATGGACCTTTTCCGCAGTGTGCCTCCGGCGCTGCAAAATTATGTATGCACTGTACGTATGCCGCAACCTTATGGGGCGATCAGCGGAGGCTAAACTGCTATTCAAGCTCCGGTTCGACCGAGCTGCCACATTTTAACGTTGGTCGGGCACGCTTAGCAGCGTCATGGGTCTTCATGACCGATGAGTTGTTCGGCTTGATGAGGCCGCCCTGCACTTCGGATGCTAGGGCCAGGGGATGCTCCTTAGTACAAAGGGAGCACTCCATATTCCCATTTACTGTAATGACGCCACAAGGTCCAAGCATTTTTAGCTTTAGATAGGTGATGTCTACTACGCAACCTTCTCCTTGTAGACGTTGTTAGGCCTCCAAGTGCAGAGGTTTGTAGGATAGTAGCAAATTTCCCTCAAGTGGATGACCTAAGGTTTATCAATCCGTGGGAGGCGTAGGATGAAGATGGTCTCTCTCAAGCAACCCTGCAACCAAATAACAAAGAGTCTCTTGTGTCCCCAACACACCCAATACAATGGTAAATTGCATAGGTGCACTAGTTCGGCGAAGAGATGGTAATACAAGTGCAATATGGATGGTAGATATAGGTTTTTGTAATCTGAAAATATAAAAACAACAAGGTAATGATACGTCCATTTAGCATCATGCTTTTATATCGATATTTATTGCATTATGGGATGTTATTTCACTTTATGTCACAATACTTATGCATATTCTCTCTTATTTTACAAGATTTACACAAGGAGGGAGAATGCCGGGAGCTGGAATTCTGGGCTGGAAAAGGAGCAAATATTAGAGACCTATTCTGCGCAACTCCAAAAGTCCTGAAACTCCACGGAATATCTTACAATAAATAATGAAAAATATCTGCCAAAGATGAAGGCCAGGGGGCCCACATCTTGTCCACGAGGGTGGGGGGCGCCCCCCCTAGGGCGCGCCCCCCTACCTCATGGGCCCCCTGGTGGCTCTCTGATGCCCATCTTCTGCTATATGAAGTCTTTCGTCGAGGAAAAACAAGAAGGAACCTTTCGGGACGAAACTCCGCCGCCATGAGGCGGAACCTTGGCAGAACCAATCTAGGGCTCCGGCAGAGCTGTTCTGCCGGGGACACTTCCCTCCGGGAGGGGGAAATCATTGCCATCGTCATCACCAACGCTCCTCTCATCGGGAGAGGGCAATCTCCATCAACATCTTCACCAGCACCATCTCATCTCCAAACCCTAGTTCACCTCTTGTATCCAATTCTTGTCTCCAAGTCCGGGATTGGTGCTAGTAGGTTGCTAGTAGTGTTGATTACTCCTTGTAGTTGATGCTAGTTGGTTTATTTGGTGGAGATCATATGTTCAGATCCTTTATGCATATTGTTACCCCTCTGATTATGAACAAGAATATGCTTTGTGAGTAGTTATGTTTGTTCCTGAGGACAAGGGAGAAGTCTTGCTGTTAGTAGTCATGTGAATTTGGTATTCGTTCGATATTTTGATGAGATGTATGTTGTCTAGCCTCTAGTGGTGTTATGTGAATGTCGACTACATAACACTTCACCATTATTTTGGCCTAGAGTAACGCATTGGGAAGTAATAAGTAGATGATGGGTTGCTAGAGTGTCAGAAGCTTAAACCCTAGTTTATGTGTTGCTTCGTAAGGGGCTGATTTGGATCCATATGTTTCATGCTATGGTTAGGTTTACCTTAATACTTTTGTTGTAGTTGCGGATGGTTGCAATAGAGGTTAATCATAAGTGGGATGCTTGTTCAAGTAAGAATAGCACCCAAGCACCGGTCCACCCACATATCAAATTATCAAAGTACCGAACGCGAATCATATGAACGTGATGAAAACTAGCTTGACGATAATTCCCATGTGTCCTCGGGAGTGCTTTTCCTTATATAAGAGTTTGTTCCGGCTTGTCCTTTGCTAAAAAAAGGATTGGTCCACCTTGTTGCACTTTATTTATTTTTGTTACTTGTTGCTCGTTACAAATTATCTTATCACAAAACTATATGTCACCACTTGTTTCAGTACTTGCAGAGAATACCTTGCTGAAAACCGCTTATCATTTCCTTTTGCTCCTCGTTGGGTTCGACACTCTTACTTATCGAAAGGACAACGATAGATCCCCTATACTTGTGGGTCATCGGGTAACTAATGATAAAAGTGAGCGTAAACGGTATTACAATGCTAGGAAACAAGGCCTAGGGTTCATACTTTCACTAGTGCAAGTTCTCTCAACAATAATAACATAATTGGATCATATAACTATCCCTCAACATGCAACAAAGAGTCACTCCAAAGTAACTAATAGCGGAGAACGAACGAAGAGATTATGGTAGGGTACGAAACCACCTCAAAGTTATTCTTTCCAATCAATCCGTTGGGCTATTCCTATAAGTGTCACAAACAGACCTAAAGTTCGTACTAGAATAACACCTTAAGACACAAATCAACCAAAACCCTAATGTCACCTAGATACTCCAATGTCACCTCAAGTATCCGTGGGTATGATTATACGATATGCATCACACAATCTCAGATTCATCTATTCAAACCAACACAAAGTACTTCAAAGAGTGCCCCAAAGTTTCTACCGGAGAATCAAGACGAAAACGTGTGCCAACCCCTATGCATAGGTTCATGGGCGGAACCCGCAAGTTGATCACCAAGACATACATCAAGTGAATCACGTGATATCCCATTGTCACCACAGATACGCACGGCAAGACATACATCAAGTGTTCTCAAGTCATTAAAGACTCAATCCGATAAGATTACTTCAAAGGGAAAACTCAATCCATTACAAGAGAGTAGAGGGGGATAAGAAACATAAGATCCGACTATAATAGCAAAGCTCGCGATACATCAAGATCGTGCCAAATCAAGAACAAGAGAGAGAGAGAGAGAGAGAGAGAGAGAGAGAGAGATCAAACACATAGCTGCTGGTACATACCCTCAGCCCCGAGAGTGAACTACTCCCTCCTCGTCATGGAGAGCGCCGGGATGATGAAGATGGCCACCGGTGAGGGTTCCCCCTCTGGCAGGGTGCCGAAAGAGGGCCCCGATTGGTTTTTGGTGGCTACAGAGGCTTGCGGCGGCGGAACTCCCGATCTATTCTGTTCCCCGATCGTTTTAGGGTATATGGGTATATATATGACGAGGAAGTACGTCAGGGGAGCCACGAGGGGCCCACGAGGGTGGAGGGCGCGCCCTAGGGGGGTGGGCGCGCCCCCCTACCTCATGGCTCCCTCGTTTCTTTCTTGACATGCACTCCAAGTCCATCGGGTAGCTTTCCTTCCAAAAATAACTTCTCTAGAAGGTTTCATTCCATTTCGGCTCCGTTTGATATTCCTTTTCTTCAAAACATTGAAACAAGGGGGAAAACAGGAACTGGCATTGGGCTCTGGGTCAATAGGTTAGTCCCAAATGTAATATAAAAGTGTTTAATAAAGCCCATAAACATCCAAAACAGATAATATAATAGCATGGAACAATCAAAAATTATAGATATGTTGGAGACGTATCAGCATCCCCAAGCTTAATTCCTGCTCGTCCTCGAGTAGGTAAATGATAAAAGAAAGAATTTTTGATGTGGAATGCTAGTTGGCATAATTTCAATGTAATTCTTCTTAATTGTGATATGAATATTCAGGTCCGAAAGATTCAAGATAAAAGTTCATATTGACATAAAAATAATAATACTTCAAGCATACTAACTAAGCAATTATGTCCTCTCAAAATAACATGGCCAAAGAAAGTTCATCCCTACAAAATCATATAGTTTAGTCATGCTCCATTTTCGTCACACAAGAATGCTCTCATCATGCACAACCCTGATGACAAGCCAAGCAATTGTTCCATACCTTAGTAATCTCAAACCTATAAACTTTCACGCAATATATGAGCGCGAGCCATGGACATAGCACTATGGGTGGAATAGAATATGATGATGGGGGTTATGTGGAGAAGACAAAAAAGGATAAAGTCTCACATCAACGAGGCTAATCAATGGGCTATGGAGATGCCCATCGATTGATGTTAATGCAAGGAGTAGGGATTGCCATGCAACGGATGCACTAGAGCTATAAATGTATGAAAGCTCAACAAAAGAAACTAAGTGGGTGTGCATCCAAGTTGCTTGCTCACGAAGACCTAGGGCACTTGAGGAGGCCCATTGTTGGAATATACAAGCCAAGTTCTATAATGAAAAGTTCCCACTAGTATATGAAAGTGACAAAACAAGAGACTCCCTATCATGAAGATTATGGTGCTACTTTGAAGCACAAGTGTGGCAAAGGATAGTAGCATTGTCCCTTCTCTCTTTTTCTCTCATTTTTTGGGCCTTCTCTTTTTTTTATGGCCTTGCTCTCTCTCTTTTTTATTCCTCACCTGGGGCAATGCTCTAGAAACTGATGATCATCACACTTCTATTTATTTACAACTCAATGATTACAACTTGATACTAGAACAAAGTATGACTCTATATGAATGCCTCCGGCGGTATACCGGGATATGCAATGAACCAAGAGTGACATGTATGAAAGAATTATGAACGGTGGCTTTGCCACAAATACTATGTCAACTACATGATCGTGCTAAGCAATATGACAATGATGAACGTGTCATGATAAACGGAGTGGTGGAAAGTTGCATGTCAATATATCTCGGAATGGCTATGGAAATGCCATAATAGATAGGTATGGTGGCTGTTTTGAGGAAGATATAAGGAGGCTTATGTGTGAAAGAGCATATCATATCACGGGGTTTGGATGCACCGGCGAAGTTCACACCAACTCTCAGTGTGAGAAAGAGCAATGCACGGTACCGAAGAGGGTAGCAATGATGGAAGGGTGAGAGTGCGTATAATCCATGGACTCAACATTAGTCATAAAGAACTCACATCATTATTGCAAAAATCTACAAGTCATCAAAAACCAAGCAATACGCGCATGCTCCTAGGGGGATAGATTGGTAGGAAAAGATCATCGCTCGTCCCCGACCGCCACTCATAAGGAGGACAATCAAAGAACACCTCATGTTTCAAATTTGTTACATAAAGTTTACCATACGTGCATGCTACGGGACTTGCAAACTTCAACACAAGTATTTCTCAAATTCACAACTACTCAACTAGCACAACTTTAATATCACTACCTCCATATCTCAAAACAATCACCAAGCGTCAAACTTCTCTTAGTATTCAAAACACTCATAAGAAAGTTTTTACTAATCTTGAATACCTAGCATATTAGGGTTATTTAAGAAATTAACATGCTATTTAAGACTCTCAAAATAATCTAAGTGAAGCATGAGAGTTCATCTATTTCTACAAAATAAAACCACCGCCGTGCTCTAAAAGATATAAGTGAAGCACTAGAGCAACAACAAACTACTCTGAAAGATATAAGTGAAGATCAATGAGTATTCGAATAATTATGCAACTATGTGAAGACTCTCTAACATTTAAGAATTTCAGATCTTGGTACTTTATTCAAACATAAAGAAAAGCAAAATAAAATAAATTGACGCTCCAAGCACAACACATATCATGTGGTGAATAAAAATATAGCTCCAAGTAAAGTTACCGATGAACGAAGACGAAAGAGGGGATGCTTTCCGGGGCATCCCCAAGCTTATGCTCTTGGTTTTCCTTGAATATTACCTTGGGGTGCCTTGGGCATCCCCAAGCATAGGCTCTTGCCGCTCCTTATTCCATAGTCCATCGAATCTTTACCCAAAACTTGAAAACTTCACAACACAAAACTTAATAGAAAACTCGTGAGCTCCGTTAGTATAAGAAAATAAATCACCACTTAGGTACTGTAACGAACTCATTCTTTACTTATATTGGTGTTAAACCTACTGTATTCCAACTTCTCTATGGTTTATAAACTATCTTACTAGACATAGATTCATCAAAATAAGCAAGCAACACAATGAAAACATAATCTATCAAAAACAAAATAGTCTGTAGTAATCTATATCAAACGTATACTTCTAGAACTCAAAAAATTCTAAAATAAATTGGTGGACCTGAGGAATTTGTCTAGTAATCATCTGCAAAAAAGAATCAACTAAATAGCGCTCTCCAGTAAAAAGTTTTAGCTAATCTCGTGAGCACTAAAGTTTCTGTTTTTTACAGCATGATCATAAAGACTTCACCCAAGTCTTCCCAAAGGTTATACTTGGCACAAACACTAATTAAAACATAAAACCACATCTAAACAGAAGCTAGATGGATTATTTATTCCTAAACATAACCAAAAAGCAAGAAACTAAAATAAAATTTGGTTGCCTCCCAACAAGCGCTATCATTTAACGCCCCTAGCTAGGCATGATGATTTCAATGATGCTCACACAAAAGATAAGAATTGAAACATAAAGAGAGCATCATGAAGCATATGACTAGCACGTTTAAGTCTAACCCTCTTCCTATTCATAGGGATTTTGTGAGAAAACAACTTATGGGAACAATAATCAACTAGCATAGGAAGGCAAAATAAGCATAACTTTAAAACTTTAAGCACATAGAGAGGAAACTTGATACTATTGCAATTCCTACAAGCATATGTTCCTCCCTCATAATAATTTTCAGTAGCATCATGAATGAATTCAACAATATAACCAGCACCTAAAGCATTCTTTTCATGATCTACTTGCATAGAAATTTTACTACTCTCCACATAAGCAAAATTCTTCTCATACGGAATAGTGGGAGTATCATAAGAGACTTGAATACTATAAATTGTTTCCACATTAAAAGAGTAATGTTCAGAAAATGGGTAATCACAATCATGACAAGTTTTATAAATATAATCATCACTACTTTTTATATCATAAGTTTTATCACAATAATCATCATAAGTAGCAACTTTGTTCTCATCATAATCGATTGAAACCTCTTCCAAGATAGTGGATACATCACTAAATAATGTCATGACCTCTCCAAATCCACTTTCATAATTATCATAAGTAGGAGGCATGCTATCATCAATATAGATTTGCATATGAAAACTTGGGAGACTACAAATATCATCTTCACTAAACGTAGCATCCCCAAGCTTAGGACAAACATTAATTGCAGCAAAAATATTCTCAAAAACATCATCTTCATCAAACATAGCATCCCTAAGCTTGGGCCTTTTCATATCATAAGCATAGTCACTCTGATCATTAACAGTATGGATAGCACCAATAGTATAGCAAACTTTATTATCATATTCTTCCAAGAAAGTGCCAGAAAGATTTTCAAGATCATAAGAAGTATCATTATCTTCCCAATCATAATCATCACAACAAGCAATAGGCATAAAGAGATAATCATCAAGTGCATCATCTTCCACAATTATTTTTGATTCATTTTCATGAGGCACAACAATAATAGGAGCGACATTATTTGGGAGAGATATCTTTTTACCTCTCTTCCTTTTTCTTTTCTTCTTCTTCACCACATCATGTGTGGGTCCAATCCTCTTTTTGGAGCTCCTTATTAATGAGATAGGTTGAATAGAAGGCTCCTCCTTGTTACCTGATTCATCATAAGAAATAATAGGAGAATATTGGGAAGTCTCTTCCCTTTCGTTAGCATTCTCTTCATCTTCTATTTATTTTCTTTTCTTTATGTAATTGGCAATATAAGGATTTTCAATGCAATTCACCGCACAATACATATAAATCTTCTCTAGATCAAAATCAAGAAATTTATCGAGATTAAATTTTGGAATACCCTCAGTTATATGTTTCATTTCTTCATAACCCAAAAGAAGTAAACTCTTTATGATGCTCAAGAGTATTCAAGTTATCACAATTTTTGGACACGACTTGATCATGAAACAAATAGCATTGGAGTTTTAAATGACCATGTTCATTGTAAAGTTCACAAGGGGCGCGATAAATATTGAATCTTTCAGCGCAATCATCTAGCATCTCTTGCAACAATTTAGTTTCTAAGTACTTATGCCTCTTGCAATATCTATCTTCCCTATTTGGTGTGTACTCACAAACCCAAGGCACTCCACAAAAATTGGCATGTTTATAGGAGACATTTTCATCATAACTAGTGCAATCATCATTAGTACTATGGATATTCAAGGAGTTCATACTAAGAACATTGTGATCATGCTCATCATTCAAAGATTTAGTGCCAAACATTTTAATGCATTCTTCTTCTAACACTTTGGCATAATTTTCCTTTCCATCATACTCGCGAAAAATATAAAAAATCTGAAGCATGTGTACCAAACTTAATTCCATTTTTTGTGGTTTTCTTTTATAAACTAAACTAGTGCTAAAACAAGAAACAAAAAGATTCGATTGCAAGATCTAATGATATACCTTCAAGCACTCACCTCCCCGGCAATGGCGCCAGAAAAGAGCTTAGTTGACGAAGTGTGAGTGCCGCTTACCTAGCCTCCCCGGCAACGGCGCCAGAAAAGAGCTTGATGTCTACTACGCAACCTTCTCCTTGTAGACGTTGTTGGGCCTCCAAGTGCAGAGGTTTGTAGGACAGTAGCAAATTTCCCTCAAGTGGATGACCTAAGGTTTATCAATCCGTGGGAGGCGTAGGATGAAGATGGTCTCTCTCAAGCAAGCCTGCAACCAAACAACAAAGAGTCTCTTGTGTCCCAAACACACCCAATACAATGGTAAATTGTATAGGTGCACTAGTTAGGCGAAGAGATGGTGATACAAGTGCAATATGGATGGTAGATATAGGTTTTTGTAATCTGAAAATATAAAAACAGCAAGGTAACTAATGATAAAAGAGAGTGTAAATGGTATTGCAATGCTAGGAAACAAGGCCTAGGGTTCATACTTTCACTAGTGCAAGTTCTCTCAACAATAATAACATAATTGAATCATATAACTATCCCTCAACATGCAACAAAGAGTCACTCCAAAGTCACTAATAGCGAAGAACGAACGAAGAGATTATGGTAGGGTACGAAACCACCTCAAAGTTATTCTTTCCAATCAATCCGTTGGGCTATTCCTATAACTGTCACAAATAGCCCTAGAGTTCATACTAGAATAACACCTTAAGACACAAATCAACCAAAACCCTAATGTCACCTAGATACTCCAATGTCACCTCAAGTATCCGTGGGTATGATTATACGATATGCATCACACAATATCAGATTCATCTATTCAAACCAACACTAAGTACTTCACAAAGTGCCCCAAAGTTTCTACCGAAGAATCAAGACGAAAACGTGTGCCAACCCCTATGCATAGGTTCATGGGCGGAACCCGCAAGTTGATCACCAAGACATACATCAAGTGAATCACGTGATATTCCATTGTCACAACAGATACGCACGGCAAGACATACATCAAGTGTTCTCAAGTCATTAAAGACTCAATCTGATAAGATTAATTCAAAGGGAAAACTCAATCCATTACAAGAGAGTAGAGGGGGAGAAGAAACATAAGATCCAACTATAATAGCAAAGCTCGCGATACATCAAGATCGTGCCAAATCAAGAACACGAGAGAGAGAGAGAGAGAGAGAGAGAGAGAGAGAGAGAGATCAAACACATAGCTACTGGTACATACCCTCAGCCCCGAGGGTGAACTACTCCCTCCTCATCATGGAGAGCGCCTGGATGATGAAGATGGCCAACGGTGAGGGTTCCCCCCTCCGGCAGGGTGCTGGAACAGGGTCCCGATTGGTTTTTGGTGGCTACAGAGGCTTCCGGCGGCAGAACTCCCGATCTATTCTGTTCCCCGATCGTTTTAGGGTATATGGGTATATATAGGAGGAAGAAGTACATCAGGGGAGCAACAAGGGGCCCACGAGGGTGGAGGGCGCGCCCCTACCTCGTGGCTCCCTTGTTTCTTTCCTGACGTGCACTCCAAGTCCATCGGGTAGCTTTCCTTCCAAAAATAACTTCTCCAGAAGGTTTCATTCCATTTTGACTCCGTTTGATATTCGTTTTCTTCGAAACACTGAAACAAGGAAAAAAAACAGGAACTGGCACTGGCTCTGGGTCAATAGGTTAGTCCCAAATGTAATATAAAAGTGTTTAATAAAGCCCATAAACATCCAAAACAGATAATATAATAGCATGGAACAATAAAAAATTATAGATACGTTGGAGACGTATCAATAGGCATAGTGCGGGACTGCATTAAAGCGGGAGAAAGCAGTTCATCCGAGCAGTGCATGATAACCATTGCGAAAAGGGACGATGTCGAAGATCAATTCTTCGCTTCGGAAGTTGACTGGAGAGCCAAATACCACTTCCAGTGTTAAGGAGCCCGTGCAGCGGGCCTCCACGCCATGTATTACTCCTTTAAAGGTAGTATTACTAGGCTTGATTCTTGACGGATCGATACCCATCTTATGGACAGTATCACTGTAGATCAAGTTGAGGCTACTGCCGCTGCCCATAAGGACTCTAGTAAGATGGTATCTATCAATGATAGGATCGAGTACCAGGGCCGCCGAACCTTCGTGAAGGATACTGGTTGGGTGGTCCCTGCAATCAAAGGTGATCGGACAAGCCAACCATGGGTTGAATTTTGGGGCGACAGGCTCTACGGCGTAGACATCCCTTAATGCGTGTTTGCGCTCCCTCTTGGGGATGTGGGTGATATAGATCATGTTCACCGTTTTCACCTCGGGGGGAAACTGTTTCTGTCCCCCAGTGTACGGCGGGCGAGGCCCATCCTCGTCCTCACTTTGAGGTCCTTTCCTCTTATGTTCGGCATTTAATTTACTGGCTTATTTGAAAACCTAGCAGTTTCTGTTGGTGTGGTTGGACTATTGCTTCTACGAGCCAACCAGCTATATTCGCTCGCACAGAAGCGGGTCATATGTGCAGTAAGAGCTGCCATAGTCTTCGGCTTTTCCTGGCCGAGGTGTCGGGCGAGCCATTCATCACAGACGCTGTGCTTAAATGTCGCTAAGGCTTCGGCATTCGGACAGTCCACAATTTGGTTCTTTTTAATTAAGAACCGATTCCAAAGTTTGCGAGCTGACTCTCCGGGTTGCTGGATTATGTGACTCAGGTCATCAGCATCCGGTGGCCGGACATAAGTGCCGTGAAAGTTGTCCCGAATAGCATCCTCTAAGTCTTCCCAACTTCCAATGGAGTTCTCTGGGAGGTTGTTCAACCAGTGATGTGTCGGTCCTTTCAGCTTTAGAGGGAGGTATTTAATGGCGTGGAGATAATCTTCGCGAGCCATGTGAATGTGGAGAAGAAAATCTTCAATCCATACGGTGGGATCCGTCTTCCATCGTATTGCTCGATGTTCACGGGTTTCAACCCCTCCGGAAATTGGTGCTGCATTACCTCATTGGTAAAGCACATGGGGTGTGCGGCACCTCTGTACCGTGCGACATTGTGATGGAGTTCGGGTGACATCTATGTTCGGTGCTAACCCCGGACTTGGTTAGGTTTGTCGTGCCAGATTTGATGGCCATCATCCCATGTAGAGGCACATCCTCTTGATCCATAGATTGATTTGGTCTTGCCGGCACTATTGGTCAGGTCCTGACGTAGGTCGTACGTGTAGCCCGGAGCAGCTGCTTCCTTGCCTCTATGACGAGGGGGCGCGGGCTGGTGTTCGGCAAAATTAGCCGTTTTGTCCCGTCCACATGGTGGTCGGTCAGCAGGATTGTATTTGTACGGTATTGGCTCAAAGGCCTCGTCATCGAATTGTGGCAGGAGCCTGCGCTTGGGATAACTTTTTGTTTGGCGCTCAAAGCCATATCCTTCTTCGGCGGCTAGGAGCTTGGTCCATCTGTCGTTGAGCGTATCTTGTTCGGCTTGAATCTGCTATTGTTTCTTTTTCAGGCTCCACGCGATGGCGATGAGCCGTCGCTTGAAGCGCTCTTGTTCGAGCGGTTCCTCTGGGATGATGAAATCTTCGTTACCGAGGCTAACATCCTCTTCGGAGACAGGTAAGTAGTTACTATCTTCCGAATCCTCGTGTCGGTGTTCAGGGAACGGGGGTCCCCAGACTTGCCTACCTGCGGCCCACAGCGTGGCTGAGCAGCAGGCCGAACGGCCCATATTCATCAACAAGACATCCAAGACCTTAGCGAGGAGCCGAGCCTCGTGAGGCGGACGACGCAAGGCCTCCTCTGGAGTGGCCTAGCCAGGCAGGCTCATGAGGAGCGGAGATATCAAGGCGGGGCAAACCTCACGAGGCACTCGTGACGTGAGCCATGACGAACGGCGCCAGGCGGGTGCCGGTGCGTGCAGCGTCCTTGTTTCCTCTTTGGTGCTAAGGAGGCAAGCGCAGACGAAGAGTACCGAGGCATCAGGCAAAGGTTGCCATATTGGTGCAACGAGACCAAGACCAGGAGGACGGCAAGGCGGAGGTCATCGTGGAGCCCAAGACGGTGTCATCCCAAGGCTTTTCGCAGGCGAAGACCGCTTTTGTCAGGATAGCTTGTACTAGTTGTCCCCCTTCAAATTTGCCCGCCGTTGTTGGCTCCCTTCCCGCTCGATATTTGGGAAGAGGACCAGGGCCTCTATAAATAGGACTAGCCACCACAGTAGGAGGCAACTGATCCGGAGCTGGTTCAGATCTTCCTTAGCTACACAACCACAAGAACACCTCAACCTCAGGAGGTTGTTCTTCCCTTGTACTGTTCATCATCAGCCCCAGAGGCAATCCACCACCACCACACTAGAGTAGGGTATTTCACCACAATGGTGGCCCGAACCAGTATAAACCTTGTGTCTCTTTCTGTGTTGTGAGTTCGTCGAGTTCGTCCGCAAGATCTTAGCGAGCTAGAGCATAGATCGGTAGGAGGGAAAGACTTCGCGCGCACCCCAATATTCGAATCTTAAGGGTTTGCCGGAGCCCCACATCCGACATTTGGCGCACCAGGTAGGGGTGCGCCGGAGCTTCTTTTCCGCCAATCTGCGCCCCGCTCTGCCGCGCCTTGCTCTCATGGCAGGTGCGCCGCCATCCTCCTCTGTGACCGGCACCAGCCGCAGGGAGTCTGGGTACCGGGCCCTGGCCCCCGCCCTGCGGCAGGTGCAGTGGCCGACCAAGTTCAAGCCAGAGATGCCACAGCGTCACGACGGCGCGGCAGACCCGACGCCGTTCCTGCAGGCGTACGAGGGGGCCGCCCTCACTGCTGGAGGCGATGGCCAGATCATGGCCAACTAGTTCCCCATGGCTCTCACCAGCGAGCCACGCGTCTGGCTGCTCAACCTCTCAGGATCCACGGTGGCGTCCTGGGAAGAACTCCGCAACCTCTTCATCGTGCACTACGTGGCGCCGGCGCACCATGTAGTCGCGGTGCTGCTGGGTGGTTCCCAAGTGCCGCCTTCCGATCGCCACATCAAGCCTCTCCTCCGTCAGATTGGAGCAACCTCCAAGCGCCCCGGGGCTCCACCGGGCTGGGCTTCGCCGGAGGCTGACCTCACCTTCGAGTCCGAAGACCACCCTGGCTCCACTGCCGACTCCGGCGTGCTCCCAATGCGCTGCACGCCTACCATCTGCAACGTGGCCGTCACCAAAACCCTCATCGACGGCAGCGCCGGCCTCAACCTGCTCTCCGTAGAGGCCTTCAGCCTCCTCCACGTGCCGCTCGAGCGGCTCAGCCTCAGCAAGATTTTTTTGGGAGTGGGTGGTGGAGCTGCCCGTTCTCTGGGGCAGATCCGCCTTCCTGTTACCTTCGGCACGCGCAACAACTACCGCACCGAGCTGGTGGACTTCAACATCGCCCGCGTCGGTCTCCCGTACAATGTCGTACTCGGGTACCCAGCTCTTACTCAGTTCATGGGGGCGACTCACCCGGCCTACAACCTCATGAAGATGCCAGGGAGCAAGGGCGTCCTCACCATCAAAGGGGACACTAAGGAGGCAGTAACGGCACTCAGGCTCGCCTTCAAGGCCGCCGCAGCAGCACAACCAGCCGGCGCTAGTGCACCCGAGGTCAAGGAGACCACGCCGGCCAAGAAGAAGCAGTTGTTCACCCAAGACAAGGCGGAGACCAAGCAGGTACGTACCGGTTGACGAGGACGGGTCTTTGGGAGCCACCTTTACCATAGGAACCAGTCTTGACCCGGGACAAGAAGAAGCTTTGGTGAGGTTTTTGCGCGCGAACAAGGAGATATTCGCGTGGGAGCCCAATCAGCTGGTAGGGGTCCCGAGAGAGGTGATCCAACATCATCTAAGGGTGTGCCCTAACATGCGCCCCTTGAAGCAGCGAGCAAGACAGCAGTCCGCCGAGAAGCAGGCCTTCATCGTCCAAGAGACACGCAAGCTAGAGGCGGCTGGAACCATTCGAGAAGTTCGATACCCTGATTGGCTGGCAAACCCCGTCGTGGTGCCGAAGAAAGGTGGGAAGGAATGGATGTGCGTCGACTTCACCAACCTCAACAAAGCCTGCCCCCAAGATCTGTTCCCCCTTCCGCACATCGATGAAATCGTCGACTCCACCGCCGAGTGCGATTTGCTATGCTTCCTAGATGCGTTCTCTGGATACCATCAGATCAAGATAGTGGTGGAGGATGTGGAGAAGACGGCCTTCTTGACACCATGTGGGGTGTATTGCTACACCTGCATGCCTTTCGGCCTCCGCAATGCAGGCGCAACCTTTCAGCGGCAGATGCACATCGCCTTGGGGCGGCAGCTCGGGAGGAACACAGAGGCCTACGTCGATGACATAGTAGTCAAATCTCGCGAGGCGAGCAAGCTGATTCAAGACTTGGAGGAGACCTTTGAAAGCTTGCACCGGGTGAACCTGAGGCTTAACCCAGAGAAGTGTATGTTCGGCGTCCCCTCCGGCAAGCTACTAGGGTTCCTCGTATCCCACAGAGGGATCGAGGCGAACCCGGAGAAGATTAAGACCATCGAAGACATGAGCCCGCCACAGACCCTCAAGGAGATGCAGAAGCTAGCAGGGCGGGTGACCGCGTTAGGGCATTTCATCTCCAAGCTAGGTGAGCGTGCCTTACCCTTCTTTAAGCTCGTGAAGAAGAAGGGCCCCTTCGAGTAGACCCCGGAGGCCGACCGGGCCTTCTAGGAGCTCAAGAGATACCTCACCAGCCCCCCAGTGATGGTGGCACCACGGCCTCTCAAGCTTCTGGTACTCTACCTTGCCGCCACCCCGTACTCCGCCAGTGCAGCGCTGGTGGCGGTCCGGGAGGAGCGCCAAGACAAGGGAGTGTTGCGCCAAGCCAGAGTTGATCCAGCGCAGGGCCAAGAAGGCACACCAGTGCCATCAACAGCGGAAGATCAAGCTCGGCAGGGCAAAATCGCGAAAGCTCCTGAGGACAGCCAAGTCTCAGGAAGTCCTCCGCCCCAGGATATGCCACAATCTTCGCAATACCCGAGCCCGAACAGTGTGCCAGCCCTCGTCGAGCACCCGGTGTACTTCGTCAGCACCGTACTATGGGACGCAAGGGCACGCTACCCCATGCTGCAAAAGCTCTTGCTCGCGCTCTTGGTGGCCTTGCGCAAGCTGCGACACTATTTCCAGGGCCACCCCATCAAGGTCGTCTCATCTTACCCATTGGAGAGGGTGCTCAGGAGCCCGAACTCGGCCGGAAGGGTCGCTGAATGGAACATCGAGATGCAAGCATTCCAGCTGGAGTTCAGCACAACCAGGCTCATCAAGGGAGCCATGCTCGCCGATTTTGTGGCAGAATGGACCGATGCCCCGGCCCTTGAGGAAGGAGAAGACCGGTCCACCTCCCCATGGAGTGAAGCACCAGACGGTTGGGTCATGTATTTCGATGGCGCCTTTGCGCACCAGGGCGCGGGGGCTGGAGCAGTGCTCATCTCGCCCACTCAGGACAAGCTTTACTACGTCGTGCAACTCTGCTTCCAGCACGGTGAGAAGGTCTCCAACAATATCGCGGAATACGAAGGCCTCATAGCTGGCCTGAAGGCAGCGGTGGCTTTGGGGGTAAAGCGCCTTACCATCAAGGGCGACTCGCAGCTCCTAGTCAACTTCTCCAACAAAGTGTTTGAGCCGAAGGACGAGCACATGGAGGCCTACCTTGCGGAGGTGCGTAAGATGGAAAAGCAGTTCTCGGGCCTGGAGCTATAGCACGTGCCTCGGGGCACCAACAAGGAAGCCGACGACATCGCCAAGAGAGCCTCCAAGCGGCAACCGCAAGAACTCGGCGTCTTCGAAGAGCGGCTCTTCAAGCCGTCAGCCACGCCTCCTCTTTCAAGCACAACTCAGCCTCGGGAGGACTCCCGCAGCCCCCGACCACGGGAGCCCCAGCTTGTGGCCCAACCTCAGGAGCTCGACTCTTGGCGCTCGAGCCCCAGGAGGAGTGCTGGACCAAGGAATTCAAGGAGTACCTGATGCACGGGATGCTGTCGGAGAAGGAAGAAGACGCGGAGCGCGTGGCCCGACAGGCCACAGCATACTGCATTCAAGACGGCGAGTTGTACAGGAAACGGCCGAACGACGTCACGTTGCGCTGCATCTCTGGCGATCAAGGAAGGGAGCTGCTGATTGACATACACGGCGGGGACTGCGGACATCACTCATCATCATGGACCCTCGTCGGCAAGGTGTTCTGCAGCGGATTCTATTGGCCCACAACACTCAACGATGCAGCCGAGCTGGTGAAGTCTTGTGAAGCTTGCCAATTCCACGCCAAGCAGATCCATCAGCCTGCACAGGGCCTCCAAACCATTCCGCTCACGTGGCCGTTCGCGGTCTGGGGGCTGGACATCTTGGGCCCGTTCCCGCGAGCACCAGGGGGCTACCGCTATCTCTACGTCGCCATCGACAAGTTCACCAAGTGGGCGGAAGTGGAAGTCGTTCGTACCATTCCAACCGGCTCTGCCGTCAAGTTCATCAAGGGCCTCGTAAGCCGCTTCGGGGTTCCCAACCGCATCATCACAGATAGCGGCTCGCAGTTTACTAGTAACCTCTTCAAAACCTACTGTGCTAACCTTGGAACGCAGATTTGCTACGCTTCAGTGGCCCACCCCAGGAGCAATGGTCAGGCTAAACGCGCCAACGCTGAGGTCCTGAGGGGCCTCAAGACCAGGACCTTCAAGAAGAAGCTGGAGGCCTGCAGCAGGGGCTGGCACGACGAACTCCAGTCAGTGTTGTGGTCCATTCGTACCACTGCCACCAAGCCAACGGGCGAGACTCCATTCTTCCTCGTCTATGGAGCTAAAGCAGTCCTCCCTCATGAGGTCAGGCATCGCTCCGCGCGGGTCCTGGCGTTCGACGAAGCACAGCAGGACGCCACGCGGGGGATGGATCTCGTACTGGGGGAAGAGCGCCATCGCGAAGCCGCATTGAGGGCGGCAAGGTACCAGCAAGCTCTGCGGCGGTACCATTGCTGCAACATCTGCTCCAGAACGCTCGAGGTAGGCGACCTCATCCTGAGGCGGGTCCTCTCCAGGGAAGGGCTGCACAAGCTTTCGCCCATGTGGGAGGGCCCGTTCAGGGTCGTTCATGTCTCTAGGTTGGGCGCAACGCGCCTGGAGACGCAGGATGGCACACCCATCCAGAATGCCTGGAACATCCAACACCTCCAGAGGTTTTATCCGTGAAGCAAGTCCAGAGCCTGAGAAGCAAGGCCCAGAGCCTGAGAAGCAAGGCCCAGAGCCTGAGAAGAAAGGCCCAGAGCCTGTGAAGAAGGCCCAGTGCCTGTGAAGAATCGCCGCCCGTGACACTCTCACGTAATAATGAGTTGGGGCTGTACACGCCCCGGAGTCTCAGGAATGCCGGCCTCAGGCCCTGTGGCTCCCTCCCACGCCTATTAGACAGCACTTAGCTCCGCGCTGCTGAGAAGACTTGAAGACTAGATTAGGTGCCGGACACGGCTTTTCATTTGCTTTCCGAAGTTGGCTCGCTTTTCCTTAATCAGAGTTGCTCTTGGCGTTCGTTGCTGATTTGGTTCCCCAGCCTTTTACTGCTTCTTTTTGTGTCGGCTCCGGTTTGCTCTTATTCTACCTATCGCATGCCTCGCGAGGGGGCTAGGCAGGTGCCCTCGCGAGCATTTCTCTTCCCGTTGCCTTTGTTGGGGAACGTAGTAATTTCAAAAAAAATCCTACGCACACGCAAGATCGTGGTGATGTATAGCAACGAGAGGGGAGAGTGTTGTCCACGTACCCTCGTAGACCAAAAGTGGAAGCGTTATAACAACGCGGTTGATGTAGTCGTACGTCTTCACGGCCCGACCGATCAAGCACCGAAACTACGACACCTCCGAGTTCTAGCACACGTTCAGCTCGATGACAATCCCCGGACTCCGATCCAGCAAAGTGTCGAGGGTGAGTGCCGTCAGCACGACGGCATGGTGATGATCTTGATGTTCTACCATTGCAGGGCTTCGCCTAAGCACCGCTACGATATGACCGAGGTGGAATATGGTGGAAGGGGGCACCGCACACGGCTAAGGAACGATCACGAAGATCAACTTGTGTGTCATGGGGTGCCCCCTTGGCCCCGTATATGAAGGAGGGAGGGGGAGGTGCGGCCAGCCCCTAGGGGTGCGCCTGGAGGAGTCCTACTCCCACCGGGAGTAGGACTCGCCCATCTTGCCTTATTGGAGAAGGAAAGGGGAAGGGGGAAAGAGGAAAGGGGGCACCGCCCCCCCCCCCCCTCCTTCCTTGTCCTATTCGGACTAGGGGGAGGGCGCGCGGCCTTCCCTGTCTGGCCCTCCTCTTCTCCCTTAGGTCCCATGTAGGCCCATTAACCCCCCGGGGGTTCCGGTAACCCCTCCGGTACTCCGGTAAAATCATGTTTTCACCCGGATCACTTCCGATATCCAAACATAGGCTTCCAATATATCAATCTTCATGTCTCGACCATTTCGAGACTCCTCGTCATGTCCGTGATCACATCCGGGACTCCGAACAACCTTCGGTACATCAAAACATATAAACTCATAATGAAATTGTCATCATAACGTTAAGCGTGCAGACCCTACGGGTTCGAGAACAATGTAGACATGACCGAGACATGTCTCCGGTCAATAACCAATAGCGGAACCTGGATGCTCATATTGGCTCCCACATATTCTATGAAGATCTTTATCGGTCAAACTGCATAACAACATACGTTGTTCCCTTTGTCATTGGTATGTTACTTGCCCGAGATTCGATCATCGGTATCTCAATACCTAGTTCAATCTCGTTACCGACAAGTCTCTTTACTCGTTCCGTAATACATCATCTCACAACTAACTCATTAGTTGCAATGCTTGCAAGGCTTATGTGATGTGCATTACCAAGAGGGCCCAGAGATACCTCTCCGACAATCGGAGTGACAAATCCAAATCTCGAAATACGCCAACCCAACATGTACCTTGGGAGACACCTGTAGAGCTCCTTTATAATCACCCAGTTACATTGTGACGTTTGGTAGCACACAAAGTGTTCCTTCGGCAAAAGGGAGTTGCATAATCTCATGGTCATAGGAACATGTATAAGTCATGAAGAAAGCAATAGCAACATACTAAACGATCGGGTGCTAAGCTAATGGAATGGGTCATGTCAATCACATCATTCTTCTAATGATGTGACCCCGTTAATCAAATAACAACTCTTTTGTTCATGGTTAGGAAACATAACCATCTTTGATTAACGAGCTAGTCAAGTAGAGGCATACTAGTGACACTCTGTTTGTCTATGTATTCACACATGTATTATGTTTCCGGTTAATACAATTCTAGCATGAATAATAAACATTTATCATGATATGAGGAAATAAATAATAACTTTATTATTGCCTCTAGGGCATATTTCCTTCAGTCTCCCACTTGCACTAGAGTCAATAATCTAGATTACACGGTATGATTCTAACACCCATGGAGCCTTGGTGCTGATCATGTTTTGCTCGTGGAAGAGGCTTAGTCAACGGGTCTGCAACATTTAGATCCGTATGTATCTTGCAAATCACTATGTCTTCCACCTCGACTAGATCCCCGATGGAATTGAAGCGTCTCTTGATGTGCTTGGTTCTCTTGTGAAATCTAGATTCCTTCGCCAAGGCAATTGCACCAGTATTGTCACAAAAGATTTTCATTGGACCCGATGCACTAGGTATGACACCTAGATCGGATATGTACTCCTTCATCCAGACTCCTTCGTTTGCTGCTTCCGAAGCAGCTATGTACTCCGCTTCACATGTAGATCCCGCCACGACGTTTTGTTTAGAACTGCACCAACTGACAGCTCCACCATTTAATGTAAACACGTATCCGGTTTGCGATTTAGAATCGTCCAGATCAGTGTCAAAGCTTGCATCAACATAACCATTTACGATGAGCTCTCTGTCACCTCCATATACGAGAAACATGTCCTTAGTCCTTTTCAGGTACTTCAGGATGTTCTTCACCGCTTTCCAGTGATCCACTCCTGGATTACTTTGGTACCTCCCTGCTAGACTTATAGCAAGGCACACATCAGGTCTGGTACACAGCATTGCATACATGATAGAGCCTATGGCTGAAGCATAGTGAACATCTTTCATTTTTTCTCTATCTTCTGCAGTGGTCGGGCATTGAGTCTTACTCAACTTCAAACCTTGTAACACAGGCAAGAATCCTTTCTTCGCCTGATCCATTTTGAACTTCTTCAAAACTTTGTCAAGGTATATGCTTTGTGAAAGTCCAATTAAGCGTCTTGATCTATCTCTATAGATCTTAATGCCCAATATGTAAGCAGCTTCACCGAGGTCTTTCATTGAAAAACTCTTATTCAAGTATCCCTTTATGCTATCCAGAAATTCTATATCATTTCCGATCAGTAATATGTCATCCACATATAATATCAGAAATGCTACAGAGCTCCCGCTCACTTTCTTGTAAATACAGGCTTCTCCAAAAGTCTGTATAAAACCAAATGCTTTGATCACACTATCAAAGCGTTTATTCCAACTCCGAGAGACTTGCACCAGTCCATAAATGGATCGCTGGAGCTTGCACACTTTGTTATCTCCCTTCGGATCGAGAAAACCTTCCGGCTGCATCATATACAACTCTTCTTCCAGAAATCCATTCAGGAATGCAGTTTTGACATCCATTTGCCAAATTTCATAATCATAAAATGCGGCAATTGCTAACATGATTCGGCAAACTTAACCATCGCTACGGGTGAGAAGGTCTCATCGTAGTCAATCCCTTGAACTTGTCGAAAACCAATCGCAACAAGTCGAGCTTTGTAGACAGTAACATTACCGTCAGCGTCAGTCTTCTTCTTGAAGATCCATTTATTCTCAATTTCTTGCCGATCATCGGGCAAGTCAATCAAACTCCATACTTTGTTCTCATACATGGATCCCATCTCAGATTTCATGGCTTCAAGCCATTTTGCGGAATCTGGGCTCACCATCGCTTCTTCATAGTTCGTAGGTTCATCATGATCTAGTAGCATGACTTCCAGAACAGTATTACCGTACCACTCTGGTGCGGATCTTACTCTGGTTGATCTACGAGGTTCAGTAATAACTTGATCTGAAGTTTCATGATTATCATCATTAACTTCCTCACTAATTGGTGTAGGTGTTACAGAAACCGTTTTTTGTAGTGAACTACTTTCCAATAAGGGAGCAGGTACAGTTACCTCATCAAGTTCTACTTTCCTCCCACTCACTTCTTTTGAGAGAAACTCCTTCTCTAGAAAGTTTCCGAATTTAGCAACAAAAGTCTTGCCTTCGGATCTGTTATAGAAGGTGTACCCAATAATTTCCTTTGGGTAACCTATGAAGACATATTTCTCCGATTTGGGTTCGAGCTTATCAGGTTGAAGCTTTTTCACATAAGCATCGCAGCCCCAAACTTTCAGAAACGACAACTTTGGTTTCTTGCCAAACCATAGTTCACAAGGCGTCATCTCAACGGATTTTGATGGTGCCCTATTTAACGAGAATGTGGCTGTCTCTAAAGCATAACCCCAAAACGATAGCGGTAAATCAGTAAGAGACATCATAGATCGCACCATATCTAGTAAAGTGCGATTATGACGCTCGGACACACCATTATGTTGTGGTGTTCCGGGTGGCGTGAGTTGTGAAACTATTCCGCATTGTTTCAAATGTACACCAAACTCGTAACTCAAATATTCTCCTCCATGATCAGATCGCAAAAACTTTATTTTCTTGTTACGATGATTTTCAACTTCACTCTGAAATTCTTTGAACTTTTGAAATGTTTCAGACTTATGTTTCATTAAATAGATATACCCATATCTGCTTAAGTCATCTGTGAAGGTGAGAAAATAACGATATCCGCGACGAGCCTCAACATTCATCGGACCACATATATCTGTAAGTATGATTTCCAACAAATATGTTGCTCTCTCCATAGTACCGGAGAACGGCGTTTTAGTCATCTTTCCCATGAGGCACGGTTCGCAAGTACCAAGTGATTCATAATCAAGTGGTTCCAAAAGTCCATCAGTATGGAGTTTCTTCATGCGCTTTACACCGATATGACCTAAACGGCAGTGCCACAAATAAGTTGCACTATCAATATTAACTCTGCATCTTTTGGCTTCAACATTATGAATATGTGTATCACTACTATCGAGATTCAACAAGAATAGACCACTCTTCAAGGGTGCATGACCATAAAAGATATTACTCATATAAATAGAACAACCATTATTCTCTGATTTAAATGAATAACCGTCTCGCATCAAACAAGATTCAGATATAATGTTCATGCTCAACGCTGGCACCAAATAACAATTATTTAGGTCTAATACTAATCCCGAAGGTAGATGTAGAGGTAGCGTGCCGACCGCGATCACATCGACTTTGGAACCATTTCCCACGCGCATCGTCACCTCGTCCTTAGCCAATCTTCGCTTAATCCGTAGCCCCTGTTTCGAGTTGCAAATATTAGCAATAGAACCAGTATCAAATACCCAGGTGCTACTGCGGCATTAGTAAGGTACACATCAATAACATGTATATCACATATACCTTTGTTCACCTTGCCATCCTTCTTATCCGCCAAATACTTGGGGCAGTTCCGCTTCCAGTGACCAGTCCGCTTGCAGTAGAAGCACTCAGTCTCAGGCTTAGGTCCAGACTTGGGTTTCTTCTCCTGAGCAGCAACTTGCTTGCTGTTCTTCTTGAAGTTCCCCTTCTTCTTCCCTTTGCCCTTTTTCTTGAAACTGGTGGTCTTATTGACCATCAACACTTGATGCTCCTTTTTGATTTCTACCTCCGCGGCCTTTAGCATTGCGAAGAGCTCGGGAATCGTTTTATCCATCCCTTGCATGTTATAGTTCATCACGAAGCTCTTGTAGCTTGGTGGAAGTGATTGGAGAATTCTGTCAATGACGCTATCATCCGGAAGATTAACTCCCAGTTGAATCAAGTGATTATTACACCCAGACATCTTGAGTATATGCTCACTAACAGAACTACTCTCCTCCATCTTGCAGCTATAAAACTTATTGGAGACTTCATATCTCCCAATCCGGGCATTTGCTTGAAATATTAACTTCAACTCCTGGAACATCTCGTATGCTCCATGACATTCAAAACGTCGTTGAAGTCCCGGTTCTAAGCCATAAAGCATGGCACATTGAACTATCGAGTAGTCATTAGCTTTGCTCTGCCAGGCGTTCTTAACGTCGTCAGTTGCATCAACAGCAGGCCTGGCACCCAGCGGTGCTTTCAGGATGTAATTCTTCTGTGCAGCAATGAGGATAATCCTCAAGTTACGGATCGAGTCCGTGTAATTGCTACCATCGTCTTTCAACTTTGGTTTCTCAAGGAACACATTAAAATTCAACGGAACAACAGCACGGGCCATCTATCTACAATCAAACATAGACAAGCAAGATACTAGCAGGTACTAAGTTCATGATAAATTTAAGTTCAATTAATCATATTACTAAAGAACTCCCACTTAGATAGACATCCCTCTAATCTTCTGTAACATCCCAAAATTCTAAATTTTGGAATGTTATAATAAATAGATAGATTTGATTGATTGTTTGATTGATTGACTGAAAGTGAGTGAAATTCGAAACTTTTGAAAGTTAAATGAGAGGGAATAAAAGGACTTTCCCAAACTTTCATTTTTGCATTTTATGATCTCTGTGAATTCAAATTCTTTTCAAATACAAAACCCTTGAGCGAAGATGATATGACTTCTTCCATTAAATTAAATGAAAGGGTATTTGGAAATATTTGAATTTCATTTTGAAATAATTCAATTCTGAAACTTTATGCAACTCAATGATTTTCACGAGAGAAGATAATATGACTTCTTCAAATTATATGAAATACGAGTTGGGAGTTTCAAAGGATCAAATTCAAAGTCCTTTTGGAATTATTTTTCAATTTGGAGTTATTTGTATTTTAATCAAATTATTTTTTTCCAAAATAAAAATATATGGAAATTAGGGTAACATGATTCCCTACAACAGAAAATTTGAGAGAAATATATTTGAAATCATTTTGGGATTTTTAAAATGATTTTTACTGGATTTTATTAGAGCAGCAACAATGTTTGATTTATTTGAATTTTTGCGTATTTTATTTGGTGCTAGAAAAATGTTCACGTTGTAGAAAATGTTTTTTTGAAAATTTTGATATATTATATGCCTATATAGTAATTTTTTTATTTATTTAGTTTTCTTCTTAGTTTTGTTTTTCTGAAAATGTTTAAAAAAACATCTTCTCTGGACCGGGCCAACTGGGCCGAAGCCCAGCCAGCCGGCCCAGTACCGCGCCACCGCCCCCAAATCCGGCTCGGGACAGAGTCCCGAGCGAAGACGCCGTCGCCGGCGACTCGTGCCGCCGCCGGACTCCCTCCGCCGCCTTACCCCTCCTTCACGTCACCCCCTCGCCCCCTCCTTTAAAGCCGCAGCCCCGCCGCCCTCCTCTCCTCCTCCCCGCTGTCACGCCGCCGCCGTCTGCATCCCGCCGCCGCCGCACCCCGCAGATCCGCCGCCGCCGCAGTGCCTCGCCGCGCCGCCGCTCGCTGCTACTGCTCCACCCGCGCCGCTCCTCGCTACCGCGCCGCCCCGCGCCGCCGTCCCCGCCTAGAGCCGCCGCTGCCGCCGGACTCACCGCCGACGCCGAGCTCCACCGGATTTCGACAAAACCGCCGACGGTATAAAACCGCCGGTCCGATCCGGTTTTTTTTCGGTTTTTCATCTTAGGTCGGTTTTTCTTTTAGTTAAGATCTAATTAGAAAACGTTCGCTGGTTAGGTCTTCACAGCGAACAAATTCGTTATTTTTATTTTTGTAGCGAACGTTCGTTAGATAGATTTATTCTTTTTCCTGTTTATTTAGTTTTCCGCCAGGGACCCGTTTGTGAATTATTTTTCTTCACAGATTAGTCCCTGATTTTCAAACGATCACAAATTTTTGCTCGTTTGTCCAAATTCAACGAAACCAACGCCCACTTCTTCGTTATGATCCTCTCTATCCAGTAATCCAACTCAAACATGTTTTTGAAATTTTAAATTTTGAATTAGATCAGATTTAGATTCAACCTTCGTTTGATCGTAACTTGAGTTTTATAACTCCGTTTGAGTTGATTCTTTTTGCAAATTAAAGCTCTTGACCTAAACTTTCTGATAAGGCCAAATTCACATAATTTGGTACTGTTAGAAATTGTTTTATGTTACAAGAGTTATTTGTTTGGTTTTGATGTTTTCCAAATCGTCTTCTTCGATTTTTCCGATCTTTTGAGTGATTGCTTATGTGTGGTTACCATTGCTTGCTTACGATAGATTGACCGGAGAGTGACGAGTAGATCTATCAAGTGTGTTGAGTGCGAATCATCTTCATCAACATTGCAGGCAAGTTCACATTTTGATCATACCTCTTTTACTACCCAGTTTTATTGCATTAGATCAATCCTCAAACATTGCATGATTAGGATCTAATTAAATTGTGGATGGGAAGTAGTTGAGGTAGTACCTATTACCTGTTTATTATCAAACCCTTGGGAGTTACTATTACGTTATGCTTATATTGTCATGCTATGCTCGTAGACGTGGATTGGGTTTTGAGAGTATCCATGCCAGATGTGAGATTGTTATTAAATGGTTTACTTAAGGTGGCAACTTAAACACACACCTGGGTGGATTGAGGCACTTGGGTATTACAGGACTTGCCTGTCTAGGCACCTGGGTATTCCAGGACTTGCCTATTTTTCTTTTGGACCGCCACCCAGGCTCAAAGGGATCATGAGATTATTCATACTAGAAACTTCCGTGTGCAGCCACAAGCCATTATGGGCTCTGGCATAGTTGATTATGTCGTGCGAACTCTTACAGGGTATACTAGCAGATGTAGGGGAAAGTAGGTGTACCGGTCTATCCAACGTAAGGTGCTAGCGCTTCAGAAAGACTATGTCTCGGTCATCCGTTTCTCAAACATCATGTAGTGCGAGAAATCTAACGGAGGCGATCGAGTCTTGTGGGGAAAAGTGCGCAAACCTCTGCAGAGTGTACAAACTAATCATGATTAGCCATGTCCCCGGTTATGGACATCTTGACTATCTAGTTCTTGGATTATCCTGTTGATCTCATCACGTTACTTTAATTAATATTGTTGGGTTGTAATGATGATACTTAATTGGGATTGAGAATGTTGTCAACCATTCTCAATGTTTAACAACCACCATGATAGTTAAATAAATTTATTCCTTTGCAGTAGGGAAAAATTGGCTTTGCGCAAAACTGTAACCATAGAGCTTTTCCACCAGCCAAATATGCATGTAGTGATAGCCTTTGTTCATCATTTTCTCTATGGTGTGAATTTGCCAGTACATTCAATGTACTGACCCGTTTCGGGCTGTAACGTCTCATGTTGCAGGTTTCTTACGACGAGGTGATACGTTAGGGTTACGATTTCTACACTCAACTTTGCCGTTGGTGTTGATGGGAATCCACAACCTTGTTGCTTCCGCTATATGGATTGAGGTAATGGTATTTACGTTACTTTATACATGTGATTTACCTCTGTTATAAATCCTTCGAGTACTGTGTGTGTCAGCATACCGATCCAGGGATGACACTTAAGCACAGAGACTTGATCCATTCGGGTCGGGTCGCTACATCTTCTAAGTGATCACGTGATCCAAATCAACTAAACCATGTCCGATCATCACGTGAGATGGAGTAGTTTCAATGGTGAACATCACTATGTTGATCATATCTACTATATGATTCACGCTCGACCTTTCGGTCTCCGTGTTCCGAGGCCATATCTGTTATATGCTAGGCTCGTAAAGTTAAACCTGAGTATTCTGCGTGTGCAACTGTTTTGCACCCGCTGTATTTGAACGTAGAGCCTATCACACCCGATCATCACGTGGTGTCTCAGCACGAAGAACTTTCGCAGCGATGCATACTCAGGGAGAACACTTATACTTTGATAATTTAGTGAGGGATCATCTTATAATGCTACCGTCAATCAAAGCAAGATAAGATGCATAAAAGATAAACATAACATGCGATCAATATAAGTGATATGATATGGCCATCATCATCTTGTGCTTGTGATCTCCATCTCTGAAGCAACGTCATGATCACTACCGTCACCGGCGCGACACCTTGATCTCCATCGTAGTATCGTTGTCGTCTCGCCAATCTTATGCTTCTACGACTATCGCTACCGCTTAGTGATAAAGTAAAGCATTACAGGGCGATTGCATTGCATAAAATAAAGCGACAACCATATGGCTCCTGCCAGTTGCCGATAACCTGGTTACAAAACATGATCATCTCATACAATAAAATTAAGCATCATGTCTTAACCATATTACATCACAACATGCCCTGCAAAAACAAGTTAGACGTCCTCTATTTTGTTGTTGCAAGTTTTACATGGCTGCTACGGGCTTAGCAAGAACCGTTCTTACCTACGCATCAAAACCACAACGATAGTTTGTCAAGTTGGTGTTGTTTTAACCTTCGCAAGGACCGGGCGTAGCCACACTCGGTTCAACTAAAGTTGGAGAAACTGACACCCGCCAGCCACCTATGTGCAAAGCACGTCGGTAGAACCAGTCTCGCGTAAGCGTACGCGTAATGTCGGTCCGGGCCGCTTCATCCAACAATACCGCCGAACCAAAGTATGACATGCTGGTAAGCAGTATGACTTATATCGCCCACAACTCACTTGTGTTCTACTCATGCATATAACATCAACGCATAAAACCTGGCTCGGATGCCACTGTTGGGGAACGTAGTAATTTCAAAAAAACTCCTACGCACACGCAAGATCATGGTGATGTATATCAACGAGAGGGGAGAGTGTTGTCCATGTACCCTCGTAGACCGAAAGTGGAAGTGTTATAACAACGCGGTTGATGTAGTCGTACGTCTTCACGGCCCGACCGATCAAGCACCAAAACTACGGCACCTCCGAGTTCTAGCACACGTTCAGCTCGATGACGATCCCCGGACTCCAATCCAGCAAAGTGTCGGGGATGAGTTCCGTCAGCACGATGGCGTGGTGACGGTCTTGATGTTCTACCGTCGCAGGGCTTCGCCTAAGCACCGCTACGATATGACCGAGGTGGAATATGGTGGAAGGGGGCACCGCACACGGCTAAGGAACGATCACGAAGATCAACTTGTGTGTCATGGGGTGCCCCCTTGCCCCCGTATATAAAGGAGGGAGGGGGGAGGTGCGGCCGGCCCCTAGGGGTGCGCGTGGAGGAGTCCTACTCCCACCGGGAGTAGGACACCCCCTCTTGCCTTGTTGGAGAAGGAAAGGGGGGCGCCGCCCCCCCCCTTCCTTGTCCTATTTGGACTAGGGGGGAGGGGGCGCGCGGCCTTTCCTGGCTGGCCCTCCTCTTCTCCCTTAGGGCCCATGTAGGCCCATTAACCCCGGGGGTTCCGGTAACCCCTCCGGTACTCCGGTAAAATCATATTTTCACCCAGATCACTTCCGATATCCAAACATATGCTTCCAATATATCAATCTTCATGTCTCAACCTTTTCGAGACTCCTCGTCATGTCCGTGATCACATCCGGGACTCCGAACAACCTTCGGTACATCAAAACATATAAACTCATAATGAAATTGTCGTCATAACGTTAAGCGTGCGGACCCTACGGGTTCGAGAACAATGTAGACATGACCGAGACATGTCTCCGGTCAATAACCAATAGCGGAACATGGATGCTCATATTGGCTCCCACATATTCTACGAAGATCTTTATCGGTCAAACCGCATAACAACATACGTTGTTCCCTTTGTCATCGGTATGTTACTTGCCCGACATTCGATCGTCCGTATCTCAATACCTAGTTCAATCTCGTTACCGGCAAGTCTCTTTACTTGTTACGTAATACATCATCTCACAACTAACTCATTAGTTGCAATGCTTGCAAGGCTTATGTGATGTGCATTACCGAAAGAGCCCAGAGATACCTCTCTGACAATCGAAGTGACAAATCCTAATCTCGAAATACGCCAACCCAACATGTACCTTTGGAGACACCTGTAGAGCTCCTTTATAATCACCCAGTTACGTTGTGACGTTGGTAGCACACAAAGTGTTCCTCCGGCAAACGGGAGTTGCATAATCTCATAGTCATAGGAACATGTATAAGTCATGAAGAAAGCAATAGCAACATACTAAACGATCAGGTGCTAAGCTAATGGAATGGGTCATGTCAATCACATCATTCTTCTAATGATGTGATCCCATTAATCAAATAACAACTCTTTTTTTCATGGTTAGGAAACATAACCATTTTCAATTAACGAGCTAGTCAAGTAGAGGCATACTAGTGACACTTTATTTGTCTATGTATTCACACATGTATTATGTTTCCGGTTAATACAACTCTAGCATGAATAATAAACATTTACCATGATATAAAGAAATAAATAATAACTTTATTATTGCCTCTAGGGCATATTTCCTTCAGCCTTTTCGCGAGCCACACTCGTTCGAGCCTGGAAGCTGGCACAGTTCTCCTAAATCCGTGCCCCTCGGGTACCGTGATACAAAGCGCCCAGTCAAGGCTTGGGTGGACAGCAAGCCTTTGGTACACCCCCTAACGAATTTTTTGCAGTTTCCGAGCAACGCGGATACCACGCAAGGGAAAGGGTTTCCTAAACGCGCCAGGTTAAGTTATCTCTGCATAAAATAGCAGCACGGCGTGGGAAACGACTTGCACAATGCATTAACCACAGAACCACATTTCGATACACGCCCCTCTGGGCCCATACTGGTTTCGTTTTCTGATGCAGGAAAGAAAGAAAAGGCTAAGCAAAGCAACGTTGTAGCAGTCCGCGGAGGCAGGCCCTTGGCGACGCCCCAAGCCTAGCCGGACCCCTCCCCGCGCTTCACGGAGGCGTGACGGCGAGATGACCCGCTGCCTCCTTCGAAGCGGGCGCGGTGACGTGGCGGCTGATCGTAGCCACCGCGCTGGAGCTGTCGCCGGAGGAACAGCCGCCATAGCTGGAGGAGACGCGGTCGCCGCCGAAGGCTGGTTCGCCCTCGTCCTCATCGCGACCGTCACCAAGGCCAAGCACCTCCTCGCCATCGTTCACCTCCGGGCAGCACCCGGCGCGGCGACCATCCTCCCCGAACACCCTCACATAGAGGTGATACGTCCATTTTGCATCATGCTTTTATGTTAATATTTATTGCATTATGGGCTGTTATTTCACGTTATGTCACAATACTTACGGCTATTCTCTCTTATTTTACAAGGTTTACCATGAAGAGGGGGAATGCCGGCAGCTGGAATTCTGGCTGGAAAAGGAGCAAATATTGAAGACCTATTCTGCGCAACTCCAAAAGTCCTGAAACTCCATGGAATATCTTAAAATAAATAAAGAAAAATCGTCGCCAAATATGAAGGCCAGGGGGCCCACACCCTACACACGACGGTGGGGGCGCGCCCCTCCCCCCTGAGCGCGCCCCCCTACCTCGTGGGCCCCCTGGTGGCTCTCCGACGCCCATCTTCTCCTTTATGAAGTCTTTTGATGAGAAAAAAATCATAAGCAACCTTTCGGGACGAGACTCCGCCGCCACGAGGCGGAACCTTGGCGGAACCAATCTAGGGCTCCGGCGGAGCTGTTTTGCCGGGGACACTTCCCTCCGGGAGGGGGAAATCATCGCCATCATCATTACCAACGCTCCTCTCATCGGGAGAAGGCAATCTCCATCAACATCTTCACCAGCACCATCTCATCTCCAAACCCTAGTTCATCTCTTGTATCCAATTCTTGTCTCTAAGTCCGGGATTGGTGCTAGTAGATTGCTAGTAGTGTTGATTACTCCTTGTAGTTGATGCTAGTTGGTTTACTTGGTGGAAGGTCATATGTTTAGATCCTTTATGCATATTATTACCCCTCTGATTTTGAACATGAATATGCTTTGTGAGTAGTTAGGTCTGTTCCTGAGGACAAGGGAGAAGTCTTGCTATTAGTAGTCATGTGAATTTGGTATTCGTTCGATATTTTGATGAGATGTATGTTGTCTAACCTCTAGTGGTGTTATGTGAACGTCGACTACATAACACTTCACCATTATTTAGGCCTAGAGGAAGGCATTGGGAAGTAATAAGTAGATGATGGGTTGCTAGAGTGACAGAAGCTTAAACCCTAGTTTATGTGTTGCTTCGTAAGGGGCTGATTTGGATCCGTATGTTTCATGCTATGGTTAGGTTTACCTTAATACTTTTGTTGTAGTTGCGGATGCTTGCAATAGAGGTTAATCATAAGTGGGATGCTTGTTCAAGTAAGAACAGCACCCAAGCACCGGTCCACCCACATATCAAATTATCAAAGTACCGAACGCGAATCATATGAGCGTGATGAAAACTAGCTTGACGATATTCCCATGTGTCCTCGGGAGCGCTTTTCCTATTATAAGAGTTTGTTCCGGCTTGTCCTTTGCTACAAAAAGGATTGGGCCACCTTGCTGCACCTTATTTACTTTTGTTATTTGTTGCTCGTTACAATTTATCTTATCACAAAACTATCTGTTACCACTTATTTCAGTACTTGCAGAGAATACCTTGCTGAAAACTGCTTATCATTTCCTTCTGCTCCTCGTTGGGTTCGACACTCTTACTTATCGAAAGGACTACGCTAGATCCCCTATACTTGTGGGTCATCAAGACTCTTTTCTGGGGCCGTTGCTGGGGAGTGTAGCGCCTTTGGTAGGTGGAATTTGGTAAGGAAAAATTTATATAGTGTGCTGAAATTTTCTGTCACTTGTTACTATGGAAATTGAATCTCTGAGGGGCTTGTTCGGGGTATCTTCACCCCGTCCAGTAGAGCAAAGAGTTGCTCCTCAACCTACTGAACCTATTGAAAATGAAAATCCTTTTGCATTTCCTTCGGGTATTATGGAAAAACTGCTGGCTAATACTTTTACAAGAGATGGGACAAAGCATCCCGACGAGCATCTATGCTATTTGGATGATATTTGTGGATTATTTAAGCTTGCAGGTATATCCGATGATGTTGTTAAGAAGAAGTATTTCCCTTTATCTTTGGAGGGAGAAACATCGACATGGTATAGGCTATGTGATGATACGAGATCATGGAACTATAAAAGAATGAAATTGGAATTTCATCAAAAGTATTACCCTATGCATCTTGTTCATCGTGGTCGCAATTATATATATAATTTTTGGCCTTGCGAAGGAGAAAGCATCGCTCAAGCTTGGGGGAGGCTTAAATCAATGTTATATTCATGCCCCAATCATGACCTCTCAAGAGAAACAATTGTTCAGAATTTTTATGCTCGGCTTTCTCATAATAATCAAACCACGCTCGATACTTCTTGTGCTGGCTTTTTTATGATGAAGACTATTGAATTCAGATGGAATTTATTGTATAGAATTAAACGCAACTCTAAAGATTGGGACCTCGACGAAGGTAAGGAGTCAGGTATGACACCTAAGTTTGATTGTGTTAAATCATTTATGGATACCGATATTTTCCGTAAGTTTAGCACTAAATATGGACTTGACTATGAGATAGTAGCTTCTTTCTGTGAATCTTTTGCTACTTATGTTGATCTCCCCAAGGAGAAGTGGTTTAAATATCATCCTCCCATAGAAGTAAAAGTAGCTGCACCTATTAAAGTTGAAGAAAAGACCATCACTTATAATGATCCTATTGTTCCCACCTCTTATGTTGAGAAACGACCTTTCCCTGCCAGAGTAAAGGATCATGCTAAAGCTTCAACTATTGTTCGTAAAAGCAATACTAGAACTTATACACCTCCTGAGCAAGTCAAAGTAGAACCTAATATTGCTATTGTTAAAGATCTCTTGTCTGATAATATTGATGGGCATGTCATTGCATTCTCTGGTGAAACTGCTAGAATTGCTAAACCCTGTGATAGAGATAAACATAGACATGTGGTAGACGTGCCTGTTATTTCTGTTAAAATAGGAGATCATTGTTATCATGGCTTATGTGATATGGGTGCTAGTGCTAGTGTTATACCCATTGACTTATATAAAGAAATTATGAATGATATCGCACCTGCTGAGTTAGAAGATATTCATGTTACAATTAAACTTGCCAATAAAGATATTATATCTGCAATGGGAATTGTTAGAGATGTTGAAGTCTTGTGTGGGAAAACCAAATATCCCGCTAACTTTCTTGTTCTTGGTTCTCCACAAGATAGCTTTTGTCCCATTATTTTTGGTAGACCCTTCTTGAATACTGTTAATGCTATGATAGACTGCAAAAAGAATGTTGTTACTGTTGGCTTGGATGATATGGTTCATGAGTTTAATTTCTCTAAATTTAGTAAACAACATCGTGAGGAAGAATTTCCTAGTAAGGATGAAATTATTGGTCTTGCTTCTATTGCCGTGCCTCCTAGTGATCCTTTAGAACACTATTTGCTAGACCATGAAAATGAGATGTTCATGAATGAAAGAAGGGAAATAGATGAAATATTCTTTAAACAGGAACCTATTCTGAAACACAATTTGCCTTTTGAAATCCTAGGGGATCCTCCTCCACCCAAGGGTGATCCCGTGTTTGAGCTTAAACCGTTGTCTGATAATCTTAAATATGCTTATCTTGATGAAAAGAAAATATATCCTCTTATTATTAGTGCTAACCTTTCAGAGCATGAAGAAGAAAGATTATTGAAAACTCTAAAGAAGCACCATGCCGCTATTGGATATACTCTGGATGATCTTAAGGGCATTAGTCCCACTCTATGTCAGCATAAAATAAATTTGGAAGCGGATGCTAAACCAGTTCATGACCCTCAACGACCTTTGAATCCTAAAATGAAAGAAGTGGTAAGAAAAGAAATACTCAAGCTTCTGGAGGCAGGTATAATTTATCCCGTTGCTGATAGTCAGTGGGTAAGTCATGTCCATTGTGTCCCTAAGAAGGGAGGTATTACTGTTGTCCCTAATGATAAGGATGAATTGATTCCGCAAAGAATTATCATAGGTTATAGGATGGTAATTGATTTCCGCAAATTAAATAAAGCTACTAAGAAAGATCATTACCCCTTACCTTTTATTGATCAAATGCTAGAAATATTATGCAAACATACACATTATTGCTTTCTAGATGGTTATTCTGGTTTCTCTCAAATACCTGTGTCGGTTAAAGATCAATCAAAGACTACTTTTACATGCCCTTTTGGTACTTTTGCTTATAGACGTATGCCTTTTGGTTTATGTAATGCACCTGCTACCTTTCAAATATGCATGATGGCTATATTCTCTGACTTTTGTGAAAAGATTTGTGAGGTTTTCATGGACGACTTTTTCGTCTATGGTTCCTCTTTTGATGATTGCTTGAGCAATCTTGATCGAGTTTTGCAGAGATGTGAAGAAACTAATCTTGTCTTGAATTGGGAAAAGTGCCACTTTATGGTTAATGAAGGTATTGCCTTGGGGCACAAAGTTTCTGAAAAAGGTATTGAAGTTGATAAAGCCAAGGTTGATGCTATTGAAAAGATGCCATGTCCCAAGGACATCAAAGGTATAAGAAGTTTCCTTGGTCACGCCGGATTTTATAGGAGGTTCATTAAGGACTTCTCAAAAATTTCTCGGCCTCTGACTAATTTATTACAAAAAGATGTACCATTTGTCTTTGATGATGATTGTGTAGAAGCATTTGAAATACTTAAGAAAGCATTAGTCTCTGCACCTATTGTTCAGCCACCTGATTGAAATTTACCCTTTGAAATTATGTGTGATGCTAGTGATTATGCTGTAGGTGTTGTTCTAGGGCAAAGAGTTGATAAGAAATTAAATGTTATCCATTATGCTAGTAAGACTCTAGACAATGCTCAAAGAAATTATGCTACTACCGAAAAGGAACTTTTAGCAGTTGTGTTTGCTTGTGATAAATTCAGACCCTATATAGTTGATTCTAAAGTAACTATTCACACTGATCATGCTGCTATTAAATATCTTATGGAAAAGAAAGATGCTAAACCTAGACTTATTAGATGGGTTCTCTTGCTGCAAGAATTTGATTTGCATATTGTTGATAGAAAAGGAGCTGAGAACCCAGTTGCAGACAACTTATCTAGGTTAGAGAATGTTCTTGATGACCCACTACCTATTGATGATAGCTTTCCTGATGAACAATTAAACGTCATAAGCACTTCTCGTAGCACTCCATGGTATGCAGATTATGCTAATTATATTGTTGCTAAATTTATACCACCTAGCTTCACATACCAACAAAAGAAAAAGTTCTTTTATGATTTGAGACATTACTTTTGGGATGGCCCACGTCTTTATAAAGAAGGAGTAGATGGTGTTATTAGACGTTGTGTACCTGCGCATGAATAGGAACAGATCCTACGCAAGTGTCACTCCGAAGCTTATGGAGGACACCACGCTGGAGATAGAACTGCACATAAGGTATTGCAATCTGGTTTTTATTGGCCTACTCTCTTCAAGGATGCCCATAAGTTTGTTTTGTCTTGTGATGAATGTCAAAGAATTGGTAATATTAGTAGACGTCAAGAAATGCCTATGAATTATTCACTTGTTATTGAACCATTTGATGTGTGGGCCTTTGATTATATGGGACCTTTTCCTGCTTCTAATGGATATACACATATTTTAGTTGTTGTTGATTACGTTACTAAGTGGGTAGAAGCTATTCCAACTAGTAGTGCTGATCATAACACTTCTATTAAAATGCTTAAGGAAGTTATTTTTCCGAGGTTTGGAGTCCCTAGATATTTAATGACTGATGGTGGTTCACACTTTATTCATGGTGCCTTCCGTAAAATGCTTGCTAAATATGATGTTAATCATAGAATTGCATCTCCATACCACCCGCAGTCTAGTGGTCAAGTAGAATTGAGAAATAGAGAGCTCAAATTAATTTTGCAAAAGACTGTTAATAGGTCTAGAAAGAATTGGTCCAAGAAACTTGATGATGCATTATGGGCCTATAGAACTGCATATAAGAATCCTATGGGTATGTCTCCGTATAAAATGGTTTATGGAAAAGCATGTCACTTACCTCTCGAACTAGAACATAAGGCATATTGGGATATTAAAGAGCTCAACTATGATTTCAAACTTGCCGGTGAGAAGATGTTATTTGATATTAGCTCACTTGATGAATGGAGAACCCAAGCCTATGAAAATGCCATGTTGTTTAAAGAAAAAGTTAAAAGATGGCATGACAAAAGGATACAAAAGCGTGAGTTTAATGTAGGTGATTATGTGTTGCTATACAACTCTCGTTTAAGATTTTTTTGCAAGAAAACTTCTCTCTAAATGGGAAGGTCCCTACATTAATGAGGAGGTCTATCGTTCCGGTGCCATAGAAATCAACAACTTCGAAGGCACAAATCTGAAGGTGGTAAACGGTCAAAGAATCAAACACTATATCTCAGGTAATCCCATAAATGTTGAAACCAATGTTATTGAAACCGTAACCCCGGAGGAATACATAAGGGACACTTTCCAGAACATTCCAGACTCCAAAAAGGAATAGGTATGTGGTACGGTAAGTAAACCGACTCCAAAACAATTTTTAAGGCAATATTTCTCCGTTTTGGAATATTTAGAAAAATAGAAAAATAGGTAGCAGTCCAGGGAGGACACCAGTCCTCCACGAGGGTGGAGGGCACGCCCTACCCCCCCTGGGCGCGCCCCCCTACCTCGTGAGCACCTCGTGTGCCCTCCAGACACCATTTTCTTGCACGATACGTATTTCGGTCGGTAAAAATTCATTATATATTCTCCTGAAGGTTTTGACTCCCGTATCACGCAAATATCCTCTGTTTTCGTTTCGAGCTGTTTCAGTTGCAGATTTGAGGATTCCGGAGACTCGATCATCCTTCTATGAGGGTGAGCCTATGCCATGGAAGGTGGACGACAAGCTTGCATCATCAACAACACCTCCACCGCCAACAACAAAGAAGGAGACATAATCACATGGGTATGGGCACTCCCCTTGGCAACTGCCAAGCTTGGGGGAGGTGCCCCGGTATCGTATCATCATCACAACTCCTATCTTTACCGTTTTTCTTAGTTCGATCCTATTAGTAGTATATTGATTTAGTAGAATAAAGTCATGGCATGATCTAGTTTTGAAGTTTTGCTTTATGATCCCTCTATGCAATCGAGTCTGTGAGCTATATTTATATAATAAAGACTAGTGTTGAGTCAAGGGCTTGATTACTTTGCCATGATCTTGAGTGAATAAAAGAAAAGAAACAAAGAGTTCATATTGGTCTTATTGAGAGTAATGACTTCACATAGAAAGAGTATGATGATTAAAAAGTTGTTGGGAGTTGGCAAATATAGCTTTGGTCATCATTGCAATTAATAGGAAGTAATAAGGAGAGAGAGGTTTCACATATAGATATATTATCATTGACATCTTTTATGATTGCGAACACTCATTCAAATATGACATGCTAAAGAGTTGATGTTGGACAAGGAAGACAACATAATGAGTTATGTTTTCTTGTATCTAAGATAAAGTATATTGTCATGGATCTCCTAACATGTTGAGCTTGCCTTTCCCCCTCATGCTAGCCAAATTCTCAGCACCAAGTAGAGATACTACTTGTGCTTCCAAATACCCCTAAACCAGTTTAGCCATGAGAGTCCACCATATCTACCTATGGATTGAGTAAGATCCTTCAAGTAAGTTGTCATCGGTGCAAAGCAATAAAAATTGCTCTAAATATGTATGATTGATTGGTGTGGGAGAAATAAGCTTTATACGATCTTGTGATGTGGAAGTAATAAAAGCGACGGACTGCATAATAAAGGTTCACATACAAGGGGCAATATAAAGTGACGTTCTTTTGCATTAAGATTTTGTGCATCAAACCATAAAAGCGCATGGCAACCTCTGCTTCCCTCTGCGAAGGGCCTATCTTTTATTATTATCTTCTATCTTATGCAAGAGTCACGGTGATCTTCACCTTTCCTTTTTTATTTTATCCTTTGGCAAGCCCAACATGTTGGAAAGAACATGATATATATATCTAATTGGATGTAGGGGAGCATGAATTGTTATTGTTGACATTACCCTTGACGTAAAAGGTTGTGGGGCAAAACTATAAGTCCCTATCTTTCTCTGTGTCCGGTTAAAACTCCGTAGCCACAAGTATTGCGTGAGTGTTAGCAATTATAAAGGACTAAATGATAGTTGAATATGTGGACTTGCTTTTAAGCTCTGACATAGACTCTTCCCAATGTTATGATAAATTGCAATTGCTCCAATGACTAAGGTTATGATTTGTTAGTGCCCAATAAGGTTTCTGATTCATACTTTTGCATTGTGAAAAGATCATCACTTGAACATAAGTAATCATATGATAAATCTATATATGTTGCTGTTATGAGAGTAATCATGATGCCTTCATGTCCGTATTTTATTTTTATCGATGCCTCTACCTCTAAACATGAGGACATATTTATTGTTATCGGCTTTTCGCTTGAGGACAAGCGAGGTCTAAGCTTGGGGGAGTTGATACGTCCATTTTGCATCATGCTTTTATCTTAATATTTATTGCATTATGGGCTGTTATTTCACGTTATGTCACAATACTTATGGCTATTCTCTCTTATTTTACAAGGTTTACCATGAAGAGGGGGAATGCCGGCAGCTGGAATTCTGGCTGGAAAAGGAGCAAATATTGAAGACCTATTCTGCGCAACTCCAAAAGTCCTGAAACTCCACGGAATATCTTAAAATAAATAAAGAAAAATCGTCGCCAAAGATGAAGGCCAGGGGGCCCACACCCTGCTCACGAGGGTGGGGGCGCGCCCCTCCCCCCTGGGCGCCCCCCTACCTCGTGGGCCCCCTGGTGGCTCTCCGACGCCCATCTTCTCCTTTATGAAGTCTTTCGATGAGAAAAAAATCATAAGCAACCTTTCGGGATGAGACTCCGTCGCCACGAGGCGGAACTTTGGCGGAACCAATCTAGGGCTCTGGCGGAGCTGTTTTGCCGGGGACAATTCCCTCCGGGAGGGGGAAATCATCGCCATCATCATCACCAACGCTCCTCTCATCGGGAGAGGGCAATCTCCATCAACATCTTCACCAGCACCATCTCATCTCCAAACCCTAGTTCATCTCTTGTATCCAATTCTTGTCTCTAAGTCCGGGATTGGTGCTAGTAGGTTGCTAGTAGTGTTGATTACTCCTTGTAGTTGATGCTAGTTGGTTTACTTGGTGGAAGATCATATGTTAAGATCCTTTATGCATATTATTACCCCTCTGATTTTGAACATGAATATGCTTTGTGAGTAGTTACGTTTGTTCCTGACGACAAGGGAGAAGTCTTGCTATTAGTAGTCATGTGAATTTGGTATTCGTTCGATATTTTGATGAGATGTATGTTGTCTAACCTCTAGTGGTGTTATGTGAACGTCGACTACATAACACTTCACCATTATTTGGGCCTAGAGGAAGGCATTGGGAAGTAATAAGTAGATGATGGGTTGCTAGAGTGACAGAAGCTTAAACCCTAGTTTATGCGTTGCTTCGTAAGGGGCTGATTTGGATCCATATGTTTCATGCTATGGTTAGGTTTACCTTAATACTTTTGTTGTAGTTGCGGATGCTTGCAATAGAGGTTAATCATAAGTGGGATGCTTGTTCAAGTAATAATAGCACCCAAGCACCGGTCCACCCACATATCAAATTATCAAAGTACCGAACGCGAATCATATGAGCGTGATGAAAACTAGCTTGATGATATTCCCATGTGTCCTCGGGAGAGCTTTTCCTATTATAAGAGTTTGTTCCGGCTTGTCCTTTGCTACAAAAAGGATTGGGCCACCTTGCTGCACCTTATTTACTTTTGTTACTTGTTGCTCGTTATAATTTATCTTATCACAAAACTATCTGTTACCACTTATTTCAGTACTTGCAGAGAATACCTTGCTGAAAACTGCTTATCATTTCCTTCTGCTCCTCGTTGGGTTCGACACTCTTACTTATCGAAAGGACTACGTTAGATCCCCTATACTTGTGGGTCATCAAGTGGGTCGACTCACCATCGTACCTGAAATGGAGGGTGCATCACCTGCCCAGGCCGCGCGCGCGGGCGAACGTCTGCCAGCCACGGGCCAGGGCTATGTTGCCCGCGGCGGAAGTCTCGACCGCGACCCAAGAGGCCCTGCTGCAGCAGTTGTCCGCCTGCAGCCAGAGCCCGCCCGGACCGGAAGCCGGCAGTTCACCGGCGAAGAAGCGCGGAAGTTGGAGCCAGTTGCCGGGCGGGCTCTCCGACCAGACAACGAACTCCGACGACACCTCGGCAGAATGGAAGCGCGGGCGGGGAGGCCGCACCACCATCACACGCCTCCCCTCGTCGGCTGGACCACCATGGATGGGACGATCCCTGCCGCGTGCCATGGTGCCACCTCGATGATGGACCACGGCGGGAGTCGCGGCGTGCTAGCGCCGACGGCCACGGCCGCGCTCGGGCGCCGGGGAGCCAGGGCCCTCGCATGGGGCCTTCTCCTTCTCGGCGGCAGAGAACTTCTTTCGTGGCGCCATTGATGGCACTATCAGCAGTGGAGCGAGGAGGACGAAGCAAGCGAGCAAGGAATACATGGGCAATGGGGGCGGCCAACCGGCGTCTCCCACAATCGCAGGTAATGATGGTTTCCCTTGCATGTCGCAAGGACTTGTCAAGTCGTGCAGTTGCCGAGGCAGCATGGAAAGCGGAGACGCCCACATCCAATCAACCGCCACGTGTCGACCGAGGCCGCAGGCTTTTGGGGCCCGTGACGCTCCGAACTTGACCCTTGGCTTCTCCGCGAAGCCAAGCCCGAGCACACCTTGGGCCCGGGGGCTACTGTCGGCGTTCTGGGAACGGGGGTCCCCAGACTTGCCTGCCTGCGGCCCACAGCGTGGCTGAGCAGCAGGCTGAATGGCCCATCTTCATCAACAAGACATCCAAGACCTTCGCGAGGGGCCGAGCCTCGCGAGGCGGATGACACAAGGCCTCCTCTAGAGTGGCCTAGCTAGGCAGGCTTACGAGGAGCAGAGATATCAAGGCGGGGCAAACCTCACGAGGCACTCGTGACGTGAGCCATGACGAACGGCGCCAGGTGAGCGCCGGTGCACGCAGCGTCCTTGTTTCCTCTTTGGTGCTAAGGAGGCAAGCGCGGACGAAGAGTACCGAGGCATCAGGCAAAGGTTGCCATATTGGTGCAACGAGACCAAGACCAGGAGGACGGCAAGGCGGAGGTCATCGTGGAGCCCAAGCGGCATCATCCCAGGGCTTTTCGCAGGCGAAGACCGCTTTTGTCAGGATTGCTTGTACTAGTTGTCCCCCTTCAACCGCCGTTGTTGGCTCCCTTCCCGCTCGATATTTGGGAACAGGACCAGGGCCTCTATAAATAGGACTAGCCACCACAGTAGGAGGCAACTGATCCGGAGCTGGTTCAGATCTTCCTTAGCTACACAACCACAAGAACACCTCAACCTCAGGAGGTTGTTCTTCCCTTGTACTGTTCATCACCAGCCCCAGAGGAAATCCACCACCACCACACTGGAGTAGGGTATTACACCACAATGGTGGCCCGAACCAGTATAAACCCTATGTCTCTTTCTGTGTTGTGAGTTCGTCGAGTTCGTCCGCGAGATCTTAGCGAGCTAGAGTGTAGATCGGTAGGAGGGAAAGACTTCGCGCGCACCCCAGTGTTCGAACCTTAAGGGTTTGCCGGAGCTCCACATCCGACACCTCGTGATCAGCGAGTTCTTCGAGGCTGACCCTCTTCCCTTTCATCCTGCTCGAACACAGGCTCGACGGGTTGGTCTTCGTGTTGTCCAGAGTGTCATTATCTAAGGTGTCGGTATTGCTTTCCCTTTCCCCACTCGATCGTGAGCGGCGCCGCTGACGCCGGCGTTTTGGTGGCTCATCGACGGGCTTATCCTCATCTGGATCTTGAGTGTCATCGTCGTCCTTCTTCTCAGGTGTGTCCACCATGTATACATCATAAGGAGAAGTGATCGTCCAACGCCCAGTGATAGGCGGGTTTTGACCTGGTTCGGCTTCGACATTGTCGTCCATGCCATCGATGTCTTCGGAGTTGTAGTTTAGCATGTCAGTTAGATCCTCAATAGTGGCTATTAAGTGGGTGGTGGGTGGGACGTTAAATTCCCTACTCTCAGCTCCCAGTTCAAGTTGGGTGTAGTTCGGAGGTGACACTTCCGTGATGGAGAGAGATTGTATTAAGTCCAGTGTTTCGTTTAAGAGCGAAAGTTGGACAGACGTCTGAGGATCTGCGGGGCTAGGCTCAGTGATAACCACTTGGCCAAGCCCGAGAGACGCAGACCTTGAGAGTTCGGAGCTAGTGTCCAGAGGCGAGTCCGACTTCCAAATGACGGGGACAGTCCCGTTTGACTCCAGGCCCGAGGACGGCGTGGTCGCATCTGAGTTTTTGGCTAGAAGATCCGTGATAGGAGAGAGTCCGGCAGGGTTCACACTCCCATCTTCCGACGAAGTGGTCTGCCCCGGATCTAAGGCCGAGGCGGACACGAGCGTCAACCCCTGGATGGGATATGAAAGTACATCCGAGGGGCCTCCTTCGTGTGGGTGGGGAGCGGCGGCCAAGGCCGTGAACCCCTCAAAGATTAGGTCTCCTCGGATATCGGCGATGTAGTTCAAGCTTCCCGACCTGATCTGGTGACCAGGGGCATAGCTGTTGACCTGCTCAAGGTGACCGGTCGAGTTGGCACGTAGCACGAAGCCGCCAAACACAAAGAGTTGGCCAGGGAGAAAGGTCTCTCCGGAAGCAGCGTCATCGTTGATGACGAGGCGAGCCATCGATTCTTTTATCGACAACACAACGGAACTCCCAATGAAAGCACCTATGTCGGTGTCAAAACCGGCAGATCTCGGGTAGGGGGTCCCAAGTTGTGTGTCTAAGGATCAATGGTAACAAGGGACAATAGGGACACGCTGTTTTACCCAGGTTCGGTTCCTCTTAAAGGAGGTAAAACCCTACGTTCTGCTTGATTATATTCGATGTGTATAAGGGTTACAAGAGTTGATCTACCTCAAGATCGTAATGACTAAACCCTAGCTGTCTAGCCTATGATTATTCTGATTGCCTCTACGGACTAAACCCTCCAGTTTATATACACACCGGAGGGGCCTAGGGTTGTACAGAGTCGGTTTGCAGAGGAAGGAAATAGTACATCCAGACACCAAACTTGCCGTCCACGCATATAGGAGTCCTACCCGGACACGGGGGATAGTGTTCCGCTTTATCTTTACGGCCCATCTGTTCGGCCCATACCGAATAGACCAGACACCCGAGGACCCCCTAATCCAGGGCTCCCTCAGTAGGCAAAGGCGGTCCCTAGTAATCCTCCATCAAGAGGTCAGGGAAGGAAGGCGGTGGCTTTGTCACCACGGTACCTTCGCAAATGCACCACCACAATAATAATAATATCCTTGATGTCCCTAAAGGCAAGTGTTGAGTGGTCGACTTCACCCAACATTGTGAAGAACATTAACATAAACATACAAAATATAATTTTGTATCCTATTGGTATTCATCACCTAAACATACTAGGGTTACTCAACATACAGATGGATGATGGCATGAACCTCCATCCATACCGTACACACGACTCTCCACATAGGGCTCGCACAGAGACCCCAAAGTCCATATCGAGATTTCTATTCCACCTCTCTCCCCAATCCTATGTCAAACTAGACTTCCCCAGCAGAAAACGTATCCACGGGCGCAACAAAGCGCTCATCCTACTTTCTTGTTCTTGAGCACGCAAGGCGCTCAAGATGGTCATTATTGCTTAAAAACAAAAGGGCTAAAGCACTCTTCGGTTTACTTGGACATAGAGACAACAAGCATCATAGGGATAATAATGACAATCATGGATGAAAGATCAATGATACACATAGGAATCCTCTTAGGGTCTTAGTATTACAAAGATATGAATAGAGGGTGATGATGGTTGTCGCAGTCTCCTTATTGATGGAGCCCTTCCACCGATTCCCCCGCTAGGTCCCTTTGGAGGCTAGGTTACTTGGTTCTGGTGTGTGTTCTAATCACTTTGTGTCTCCTCTTGTTGATCTGAAAGCACAAGGGCGAAGTAGTTAACCTGGGGGTGAGGGCACCGATGTTACGAGCGGGTGCGCTCATACCATACATCGGTTTTGCACCTGTGCGACTGCTTTTTTCTCCCAATTGGTTGCTGCTTCATTTGGTACGCTATTATCATGTTGATTAGCGTGATTTTTACCACATATTGATGTTATCTTTTTTAATGCCTCAATCCCCTTCTTCATTGGGATCCTGATAAAATCAGACAAAAAGGGATTGCGAACGTGATAAATTTCAGAAAATCTTATGAATATGATGCAAAATAAGAAGTAAAAAGTGATGTAAAATTGGACTCATAAAAATTTGGGCTAACTAAAAAAGTTGGGTTGTAAATTTTTCATGATCCAATATCTTTTTATCTAAGTAAATGGGATGATTATTGAGCTTAGCACATCGGGCCATTAGAAATTCAATGACGATATATTTGTCATTGAATATGGTAGGCCATGGCGGATTTGTCCCCATAAAATGTAACATTTATCTTACATCACAAAAACACCATATCAATTATGATGAAGTAAACGTCGATGAAGGTCCATGTTCTGTGACATCTCATGTGAGTGTCATCACTGGGAGGAATCGGTAACGTTGATTCTGTGAGTGACGCCCAAATAACGTCACAAATGGGTATATTCAGTGATGTTTTAAGTTGTTCCATGACATTTTTGGCTCGTCATAGTAGCCCCTATCTCTTGTAGTCTTGGGGGAATTTTCTGTCTGCGCACTTGTGCCACGTGGTTTAGGGTTCATCTCTCGGGTGAGCATGCGCTTACATGGTTCTTATCCTTGTGCCCATGGGGTCCCCAGGGGTGGCAACAGTCACATTGGGAAGGGGGTATTTATACTCACCATTCTTACACCTCTAAACCTATTCCAATTTGAGTTGCTCAACAATTCCAACGCCCTAAAAGCTCAATTCCTCCACTCAAACACCACCAAACATTGATGATTGAGAATTATTCACCCAATCTACACTTCCATCGAACCAATTTGTGATCCCCACACTTGTTCATCACTAGTTCTTGTTACTCTTGGAGTAGGAGTCAAGCCCAAAAGCTTCTGTGCGTGCGTGATGTGCTCTGGAAAAGTTTATAAAGGTTTGGTGGTCACCTTCAAGACCAATCACGGGTGATTTGAGGCTGGTCCATTGGGGTGACTCAAAGGGGGAATAGGGTGAGCCACTTGGTGGCGTTCGGGAGCTTTGTCTCTCACACCTCTCTAATGGAGATTAGCACTCCCCCAAGTGTGTGAATTTTTTGATACATTCGCGCCTCCAGCTTGTGTGGTTTATCCGTTTTGTACCTTTCCTTGTGTTTGCTTGCTAGCTAGCTGGTTGATATAAGTTACTCTCGTCATAGATTACATATCTAAAGAACTTACTTTATCTGCACTCTTCCTAAAATTAGGAAGTTAAGCTAAAAATTCATAGTTTTCTATTCAACCCCCCACCCCCCTCTCTAGTCGACCATTCGATCTTTTCATAAGTGTTCCATACATGTTTGACAAGTAGCTTTGGGGGTATAAGAACCTTAAGTTCCATAGCTTCGGGGGCGGAAAACCATTTTTCTCTCACAAAAACACAAAGATTTCATCTTGATGCGTTGATAGAAAAAAATATAGTTACAATGTACAAGCCTTAAGATTAAGCCGAAACAATCAACCACTCAAGACAAGACCACAATCAACCCTGACATGACAAGCATTAACCAATGTCGCCATGCAAACCTTAGGCTACTCATAGTGGGGAGTATTATATACTAATATCATGCATATGATACTAGTGTATGATACTACCTCTATAGTGCATACTCCCTCCGTCCGCGAATAAGTGTACTTCTAGCTTTTGTTCTAGGTCAAAGTTTTAAAACTTTGACCAACTTTATAGAGAAAAGTAGTAGCATTTATGACACTACATTAATATCAATAGATCTATTTTGAAATGTACTTTCATAATATACCAATTTGACGTCATATATGTTATTGCTTTTTTTATATAGTTAGTTAAAATTTTAAAAGTTTGACTTAAGACAAAAGGTAGAAGTACACTTATTCGCGGACGGAGGGAGTAGTATCATAAAGTAATATCATATTTATTGTCATGCACGACACAAAGTAGCATAGCATTTAACATGATACGGTATCTACTACCTATGTTACTCTAACCCTCTCTCTTTTCTTTAATTGTGTGTCACATAAGCATGTTTGCTAGTTCCAAGTGCATGTTACCGGTTATGTTAGTCCCACTATGGCCAACCTTAGGCTAAAAGTCATCCACACTCAATTAGAAATAGGGGGAGGGGGGAACGTACCACCATTGACTCCATTATAAGCCAACATGTACAAAAGGCTACCGCCACCCGCTGCGGAGGTAGACCTTTGCCATGAGCAAACGCCGTTTGAACGTTGATCAAACCCTATCGTCTGACGTCCTGATGGTATGGAAAATGGTCAAATCCGAGCAAACTTTCAACGGGGTCAAATCACGTTAAACTTGAAACAAAAAGGTCAAAACAGTAATTTTGGTCCCTAGTGGTATTCAGGTTTCAGTACCGATGCAGCTTTGGTCAGCCAGACAAATAGCAAGCGATCTCCATATCACTGTGGCACACTACCCTCTGCAAATTCAGGATGGCTTTCCCAAGATAAAAATAGATCCGATCTCCAATGCGCGAGTGCTGCACAATAACGAGGCAATAAATACCGATCGCCTCTCCCTTGCCCACATTTACCTTCCGTCGCAGTGACTTGACTTCCACCGCCGCACCATCCCTCCGGCGGTCCACGGATCTCCTCCGAACACCTTAACCACCGCCATTAATCACCATGTCCAGCATCTCGGGCGCACACATTGCGGTCACGGCATAGCCTACGCCTGCCTACCATGGACGCCTCCTCGTCGTCCACCCCCGCGGCGCCGCCGCCGCCGCCGTCGCCCACGAACTCCGTGCTCGACACCATCCAGAACAAGCTGAGCCCCGGCGTGCTCCTCATCGTGGCCATCCTGGCCATGGTGTTCTTCATCTTCGGCCTGCTCAACCTGCTGGTGCAGAACATCCTGCGGCTGCGGCGCGCGCGGCGGCACCGCCTGCGCGTCGCCGCGGGGGACGTCGACGGCAGCAGCCCCACGGCGCTCCAGGGCCAGCTCCAGCAGCTGTTCCACCTCCACGACGCCGGCGTCGACCAGGCCTTCATCGACGCGCTTCCCGTCTTCGTCTACCGCGCCATCCTCGGCGCCCGCAAGGGCGGCGGCGACCCCTTCGACTGCGCCGTGTGCCTGTGCGAGTTCGCCATGGACGACGCGCTCCGGCTGCTGCCCACCTGCGGCCACGCCTTCCACGTCCCCTGCATCGACGCCTGGCTGCTCTCGCACTCCACCTGCCCGCTCTGCCGCGGCAGCGTCCTCGCCGCCGACCTCTCGCCGGCGTCCAGCCCGGTGGTGCTCGTCCTCGAGTCCGACGGCCGCGCCGACACGGCCGCGGAGGCGCTGGGTGGAAGGGACGACCATGAGAATGAGGCGTCCCCGAAGGCAGAGGAGGTCGTCGAGGTGAAGCTCGGCAAGCTCCGGTGCATGGACGGCAGCAATGGCGGTTCAGGGCATCTCGCCGCCGATCAAACCGCTGGCAGAGACGACCTTGGACGTAGGAGGTGCCTGTCCATGGGATCCTACGAGTACGTCATGGACGACCACGCCGCGCTCCGCGTCGCCATCAAGACGCCGGCCAAGAAGCGCCCGCGGTCGCGGCGCCGGCACGCGCTCTCGGAGTGCGACTTCGGGAGCGACGTCGCCAAGAGAGGGGCGTGGGAGGCGGCCGTGAAAGAGGCCGCCGCGCCGGAGCCCGCCGGATCACGTCGCGGCGACGACGCGAGGCTGAGCAACAAGGACAGCTTCTCCGTGTCCAAGATCTGGATGGTGCGCGGCGCCAAGAAGGAGGACGGCCGGGCACTGGCCGGCACGAGGCGGTCCGTGTCGTTCCGGTGGCCGGCGATGGCCGAGGCGAGCAGGAACGAGGGCGCCGACCGGGAGCGCCGGGACGTGGAGTCGCAGTCGGGAAGCTTCGGCAGCGGCGCCCCGTCCCTTGCGGAGGAGAGGCTGCCGCTCGCGAGGACGAGGGCGGCGCCGCTCTGGGCCGCCGGCGGGTGGCAGCCGAGCAACAGCAGCGCCGGAAGCCATTCTTGAGCCGCATTTGATTTTTGCACATCTTCTTCGTCTTGAAATTCAGTTTGCCATTTGAACGCAGAAGATGGATTTGTTTTTCCTTGTGCTATTCTTTTCTTTTTCTTTTGCTTGTTCAGATTGATTGTAGTTACAGGAACTGCGTTGTTTTACGACTACGATCGAGGAATTGACGCACAGATAGCAAAGTAAACACACATTCTTGCATGATTGTGACTTGCATTGTGAGAAAATTTTCAAAAAAGTCTTGTGAAACATTCATGCATAAACTATAGTGATCTGCATTGCAAGTACTCCTTAGAGCAAGTACAATAGGTCCTAATCAACAGGCTATAAGCCATTCCACATCATCAAAATCCTAGCTGGAAGAGAGAGGAGGGAAGAAAGAGAAGGAAGCGGGCGCTTCACTCGTCGCCGGCTCTAACTCTAGAAACAAGAAAAAGTAACCCACATGCAGCCGTGTGCAAGGTAAAAAGTTGGGCGTTCCTTCCTCTCTCCCAATCTGGTGAGCTTCCTTGTCTCTATCCACATGCAAACATTGATTATTATAGTCATTCTAATAGCCAGTGTATAGTCAATCTATTGTACAAGTGGGCTGTAATGAAGACTGTATGTGACATGGCCTTGGCATATAGCCAACAGCCGGCTCTTTTATTAACCATGCTCTTAGAAGCTACTCATGAGAAAAATAAGCTCTCTGAAGATACAGTTTTCCAGTTCGATCAGATTTGTCATGTCCCTACTGATTAAGATTAAGAAACTGATCGTTGTGTCTCCGCTGTCATAATTAGCATTCAATGGTGTTCTTGGTGCCGCGTTTGACTTGGAGAAAATCAGGTGCCTGCCGGTGCCGGTGCATGTGCCGATGTGCGCCTGCATGTGGGGAGAAGGTGAGAGGAAGCTGGAATGGACGTTTCGAATTCTTTTCTTAATTCCCATGTTCGGTTGGCCTTGGTGTTTGTGGAGGTGAGCTGTTCTTCCAACGGATCAAGGTGGTGGTGGACTCTGCGGAAACTCTGCGTGCTAGCACAGTGTTCCGTATCACATTGCGTTTACAGGCTGTTGCTGCAGTAGTTGCGCTCGCAGTTCCACTTCTTCCACTAGGTGATGTTTGCGACACTAAACTGTGAGACTGTAATATATACTCCCCATCGCATAATATAATACTCCCTAATATAAAAGCGCTTTTGACAACAGTCTAATGTCAAAAATGCTCTTATATTATGGGATGAAGGGAGTAGTATAGTGTCCAAAACGCTTTTATATTATGGAACGGATGAAGTATGTGCCATACTCAAGCGTGTAACGGATGTCTCTGTACCCCATAGATGGTAAGAATGTCTATAGCCGGACTTGGCAAATCTGTCCCCATAAACGCCCGCAGATGCGCCCGAGTGCGACCACAGACAGCGTCGAACAACCCCTCACTAACTGCCGGGCAATCACACTGCTCAAATTGAAGCCCTCAAATTCATGCAAGTCCATCATACATGTGAATATCACACGTAAACATAATTATTTGTAGAAAAAAATACATAGTTTGAACATAAAATTTAGTTTAAGAGCGCAATTTATTGGTTTTCATTGTGGGTCCATATATGCTTCACGAGATCAATAAATAGATGCACGTGGCCTGATGATCTCGAAGATTCTGATGCATTTACTGAAAAGTGATGAGATGGTCTACATCTTGTTGTTCTCGGATGTGGACTTGTTCTTCAGACTTGTCAAAATCATGGTTCCGGGTTGCCCTTCACCCTCGTCCTCGACAATCATATTGTGCAAAATGACATAATATGTCATCAGCTGCCACAAAGTCTCTGATTTTCACATCATTGCAGCTCCACAAACAATTTTCCAGCGAGCTTGGACCACTCTGAATGCCCACTCAATATCTTTCCTAGCTATTTCTTGCATTGTTGCAAAGTGGGTTTGTCGTTACCATGGGGATCAGATATGATCTTAACAAACGCCGTCCACTGGGATAGATACCATCGATAAGGTAGTATCACATGTTGTAGCCGTGGACATTGGCAGTGGAAGTTGCACGGCGGCGATTCCCCGTTACAAAGTCCTCTGAACATGGGAAATCGCTGAAGCACATTGATGTCGTTGTGAGAATCGGACATTCCAAAGAAAGCGTACCAATCCACAAGTCATGTGATGCCACTGCTTACATTACGATGATGCCCTCTTTGGTGCGACCTTGGTACATCCCGCGTAAACCTTTGGGGCAGTTCTTCCATTGCCAATGCATGCAATCAATTGAACCAAGCATTCCTAGAAAACCCCTTGCCTCTCTAATAGCCAGTAACTTTTCCATGCCCTGCACATTTGGTTCTCTTAGATACTCTACTCCAAACACCTCCACCAAGGCGCAGGCAAACTTGACAGTTGTCTTTAAGCATGCGCTCTTCCCCACCAGGACCATCTCACCAACGGCATCGATGGTGGTGCCAAGTGCAAGCATCATCATAGCAGTCGTGCATTTCTTCTTAGCGTAGAACTATAGTTGTCCGCAACAATCCCTGGTGAGCTTGAAGTAGGGATCGTGTGCCTTCATTCTCTCCACCACACGCAAGAATAAGGGTTTGCGCATATGGAAGCGTCGACGAAACCATTCATCAGCGAATGTTGGTGCGTGATCAAAGCAGTCCTTGTAGAGCAGCTGTGCTCTAGAGACCCGAACCCGGTTCAGAACTCTTCTCCCATTGATCAAACCCTTGAAGTTTAGAATGTGCTTCACCTCCCGATCCATTTCCTGTTGGATGCTCGTGATCATCATCATCTCCGCTTCTTTGTCCAAATCTGACGAATCAAAGAACTAATTTTGAATTAATTCATCAAGCTCCATCTGTCCATACTCCTCATCCGACAAACCATTTGAATCCATCATCTTGCCTGCAAAAAAATCACAAAAAAACTGGTCAGACAATGTGTCGAAGACATTGAGGGCAAGACACGGTCCGAGAGAAGACGGATGTACCGCGGCGGCGAGAGTGGAGGGGAGGAGTGTTGTGGCGGTGATGGCAGAGCTGAGGGCTTGGTAAGGGTCGGAACAAGGGTGGCGGCGAAGCTAGGGGAGGGTCGGCATGGACGAGAGAGAATAAATGAGAGGTAAATGGTTGGTCTGACAGGTCGGGGTGGATTTGGTGTAATTTATGATGGGTCTTGCTTGTTGAGTCCGACGTGAAGGACGCGCCCGGGCGCACCCAGGGCTCTCCATACCCGCCCCAGATTAGGGATGGATATTAGGGGGAGCTGGTCAGACCGGGCGTTTAGGGTCAATATGAGGAGCCTGTCTGGGTCAGGTTTTTTTCACCGGTCAGTGACTGGGGCGTCCGCCCGGGTGTATAGAGGGGGTTGGGGGAGCCCGGTTGTAGATGCTATAAGAGCATCTCCAACGGTTCTCTCATAAACCTCTCCCTATACGTGCATTTAGGGACGCTTTCAATAAATTTATTAGGAACCAAAGGTGTAAGGTTGTAACATTTTCCCTATAAAACTTCCCTATACTTTACCCTAAAATGTGAGGCCCGTCTGTCAGCTACTAATTTCTCTTTTCTTTCTCTGTCGAGTACACGTAAGACATCGGTGGGGAGGAAGGTGACGGCCGGTGAGGCAGCGGTAGCGGCAGCGCGGTGGACGGTGGTCAAGCGGGCACCCGCTGTGGCGGCGCGACGGTCATTGGTGGCGACACGCTGACATGGCACGGGTTGAAAAAGTGTTGGGAGACTTGCAACTCGGTCTCTATTTGAGGAGAGAAGGGGTGTTTTTGAAAGAGGCCCATTTTATTTTATTTTGCGAGGTAGACTGAAAAAAATTGGTGTTTAGGAAAACTGCTGGAGCAGATTTTTTTTTTTTCCCTTCATTCTCCCCATACATGTTTTTTTAAATACGGGGACTGCTGAAGATGCTTTGTTACCTTTCTATCTTAAGAAAATTAGGAGCGGCGTATGAGCTCAGTAGTAAAGTTCGTGTAGGTGTAAGATTGGTGGTCGCTAACCCGATCTAATTAGTTTTTTTTTTTGCATCAGTAACTAGAATATGTTCACTGAAGCCTCTGGCAGGATTGATACCATGGAGAAGAGATCTCCTCGAGACATATAATTCTTAGTTTGGAGAGTTCGGTTCTTGGATTATTGATCCACTACATTGTACGTGCAATGGTTACTGAGTTTGAATGTACTTCCATTCTTTAGCCATCCAAAATATTTTATTCCAAATTTGTATTCTCATCCAGACTTAAGCCATCTCCTAATCATTTACAACAACAACAAAATCACGAATACGCAAAACTTGTGTATCGTTTCATTGATAGAAGAAGTTAGAATGAGTACATGGGAGGGTACAACACACAACATTTACAATAATTGCATAATTAATCCCTTACTGACCTACTTTCCTATTTAGTTTTCACTCCATGTGTGCATCTTTTCATGTTGATGTCATCAATCCGTATACATTCGCATGTTCTTTCAACATTTTATTGGAATGCTACCAAATCCTCGAGAACAGCCACGGTAAAATATACGCCAGGTTCGCTTTAAGGTCCATTCAAGAATCCCTTTTGTTTATCGTCGGATTTTACGGAGGGATTTGCCAAAATCGTTGATTTCGGAATAAATTTTCCAATTATATCTGACTGTTCTTATGTATGTCTAGGTGATGTACTATGACATGCATGTGTGTTTTAAATTACGTTTGCCATAACAGAAAATGGAAATAGAACCTTCTTCTGGTTAGATAGAACTTGGCTACACCAACTGCCACTAGCCAACCTCTTACAACAAAACATGAGCAAAGATAACCAGAGAAAAACAACTCTGCGCAAGGCAACGCAGCAGCTTGGCTTAGGAGTTAGTAGTAGGACACATGGTGCAGAATATAGCTTGTGTTGTTGCCATCGACCCTGCGCAAGGCTACGACACTGCAGCCAAGGCTTGTGCTGTTACCATCAAGCACGCAGGTATAAATTAAGTCAATGTTTTGGTAGAGCAGTGGACCACGCGGCTAGAGTAAAGTGCACCGGTTAGTTATTTTTGTGTTGCTCTCAAGCCGAGCATGCGGACGTTTCATGCTGCTTGCATCATTTGGCCCACAAACCGGGGCAGAAAAGCAGGCGAAGAATTGACCATGCTTAGGATGCCGGGAGCAGCGATCAACATCATGATCTGGAGTGGATGGCAAGGAGGTTAGGAACAAGCAAGAATATGTGCTTCAGGAGTGGTAGGCCTGGACCATGGGCGTAGAGGTCAAAAGAGGAAAAGGGTCCTGGGCTCCTGGGCCAAAGGTCAAATATGTTAGTTGTCAAGTCACACGGCAGTAGCTTAAAAGAGTGGACACGTCAGACTAAAAAAAAGAGTGGACACGTAAAAGGGATGAGTAGTTGAGAGAAAATAGTCAAGAATCGACATGATTATGCTTACAAGGCCACCAGATTTTCAGCGCCTTGATAGCGATTATTACACGTCGCAAATCAAGTGCACGGGTTTAATTTCTATGCTCTAGCTATCAACTTGCAATTTTTTCTTCTAAAATTAATGAGGTTAAATCCCGGCTTCTACTGTTCTACTCCACTACATGGACGCAAACACTCACATATTGTAAATTAAGGAGTACTCCCTCCGTAAGGAAATATAGGAGCGTTTAGATCACTAAAGTAGTGATCTGAACACCCACACAGTCATCTCAACTTGCAGTTCAGATATTGGAAAAGAAGAAGAAAGATGTAATCCTCCACTACGTGGACGCAGACACTCACATACACGTCTTGCTAGTACTAATTACGCATTGCAAATCAAGTGCATGGGTTTAATCTCTATGCTCCAGCTATCAACTTACACGCACAAAAAAAAGAATCCAAAAGGAGGGTTCAAATTTCCGACCTCTGCATCATAGTGATCTTGGGGAAGAAGAGAGGATAGAGGGAGCCATACAATTCAGCGCTTCTGCAAAGTCAGAGTAAACAAGAACTGGGAGCGAGAGCTCTCATCTTGCTCGTGAACCGTGAGCCGATGGCAGTGATCATGAGCTCGACGTGTCATAGCCATGGCCAGTGTAGGTTCTTTCTGCCGGTAGTCCCCACCTGTTAGGACCATGCATCGATCCTTTCTCAGTCCCTCACCGGATCCTTTCTCAAAGTCTCATCCCGTCCATCGCGTAGCTGCTAGCTCGATGTAAGTAGTAGTAGAGCATATTCACTGACTAACAAACAACCTGGCATTGCATTTGACCGGATCCCCAGAAGGCAATGCAGATCGTTAGCGTCGTTACTACACTACACTAGTGAGTAATGTACTACTCACTGGCCTTTTTTGTCGGCGTGGGGATGAGCCTTGCCTCTCTCTCTCTCTCTCTTTTGTTTTTTGTTTCTCATCGATCTGCTTTTGAGAATCGAGACCAAGGGAAGGGGAGGAGAAGAAGGGCAAGGCACATGCGTCACTTTAATCTACTGTACACTCGTATGTCTAACCACCTGGTCGACCTGTCTATAGTACTTGTACTACTACTGGTAGCACATGAGGAGAGGTTAGTGCGTGGTACTTGGTACTTGGTAGTTGGGAGAAATGGTCACGAATTGCCGTGACGGTCGAGTCGGACGAAGAAGCTTTCTATTATGCTCAACGTATGTAAACCAAGAAAAATTGAAGGCTCTTGTTTTTTTTTCTAGGAAATATCTATGCATGTGTTTTTCTGAAGTTCTTTTATTTTCAGGGAAAGGTGCAGACAGGGAAAAAGTTCCTTGGTAATGTCCGAGGACGGGACAATAGTGATAAAAATGGTCCTATCAAGTCGAGAGATTAACAACTTCCTAAAAGTGACGTTATTATCGGAGTCCTCCAACCTCTGATATGTAAAAAAAAAAAACTAGAGCAAGAAGCACAAGAGCAGAATGAGTAGAGCATGCCATTTCAGGGTTCAAATCGGCATTCATCAGGCAGAATAGCATTGCAGTTCGAGAGAATACAACATCCAACGAATTTTTACAACATGAGAGGCTAGGAAATCGCTAAAACGGAGACCTGTCATGTTCTCTATGGTCCACCAAACCAAGTACTTCACTCTTTTAGAACGACAAGATAACTTCGGCCATTTTGATTGTCACGCTTCCGCTAGCAACAGAGCAGGATAATTCCAGTACATGTTTTGCAAAAGCACCCAACCGAATCGTTCAGGATTTGGGATTAGTTCTCATGCGTTCTAGTATCGATGCAGAAACCTGGGGATGCTGGGGGTTTAGGACCTGTTCTGCAAAATCATGACCAACCTGACGTTTCTATTTGTCTCCACAAGCTGAATTTCTGGTTTTCTGAATTCTCAGGGGCCTGGAGGATTCAGATTCAGAATCAATGTAAATAGCGAGGAAAATGTGCCTTGTGCCTCTTGGAGGCCCTGGAGCATTCAGCGGCAGAAATTTGATTGCTTTCTGGGTCTCCACCTTCAGTACCAGCTGACGGCGAATCCTCCGTGCCAAAATCTTGCTCACTTGACATGGCAACAGCTTGGTCAGCGACGAGGGCACCAAAAGGTGTATCCCCCATAACAGATCCTCCATGGCGGCGTAATTGCAGCAGGACATTAACCACATCTTCATCAGTTGGGTCGTAATGAAATATATCACCACCACCAGTGCTCTCTACCGTACCCAGTGCTGGACCCACTGAAGGATTGTGAAACTCTGCATCTATAACTGTTTGGAGCGGTGTGGCGGATACACCATCCCGCATTGTGCATTTCTGTGAATTACATTCCTTGCAGGTCGGTTCATTGACTGGTGGTGTTGAAGATGATGAAGCTCTGTTATTGACCTGGTTCTGAATAGTTTCAACCATTGTGCACATCTGCTTTGCAAGGACAGGCTGTAGTGCATTAAAGCATGCATCCATTGACGTCTTGTAAAATTCGGCGCACATCTCCTTCATCTTTGCCCTGAACTGAGACATGAAAATGATGACACATTGTTAGAAAAGAGTAGAGACAGCACATTGTTAGAAAACAGTAGATACTCCATATACTCACATCATCATCAGATGGGATAAGTCCGTCGATGAACTGAGCAACTCCATTTGGCAAAGAATGAGACGATGGAGTACATGATGGCTTTTCCATGAAACATGTTTTAGTTATGTCTTTGAACTGAAAAGGGGAAACCCAAAATGAGCAAGGTGAGTAAAAAGGGACATAAAAATTCTGAGAAGCATACAGAATCATGGAAACAGAAAAGGAAAAAAGAGATGGAAAAAAGACATACAGAGAGTTTTAACTAACCTTTAGTTGTGCGAAATTTATATTGTCAAACGCGCTGATGGCTTTATCATCCCAAGCTGGTAACCGTGGGATGCAGTTGCGAATCTTTGTTCCTTTTAGATCGAGATAATCAAAGAACATTACCTACATCATGTCCATTACAAAAAGCATATATCAAGGAAAAACATCCACCTTCAAGAAATGATAATAAATTAAAGAATGCACATAGAAGATTTATGTAAGCGACAATAACTCACCAAAGGAATCATCAAGCATCCTCCAAGAGAGATAGACTGCTCTCTACCTTTCACGGTTGGCTTGGACAAGGAGATCTGAAACTGTCTGATCTTTTCCACTAACCAGTCTAATGCAAAGCTGCACCAGTCATAGTTGGCGATATCATCAGTGTCAACAATGCCATTGAAGTAGTCTGGGCTCGCACAGGAGTGGCTGGTTGGACACAGGAAGGTTGACAATAAAATGAGCATGAAGATTCTAAGGAACTTTTCATCAGTGAGGTCATCGGACAATAACTTCATCAGGTGTGAAATGCTAGGCCCAGTAGAATGTATTCCGGTGTCTTCAGCAATGACCCTCCTGGCCTCACTTGTTGCTATCTTGTCAATTAACCGACCACCCAACGGTATACCGAGAATCTGGTGGACCGTGAAAGGGTTTATCTCGAAGCTGCCAACATTTGGAACATTTACAGTTCGACTGTCACAATCAAACCAGATCGCTAGGCGAACTCCCAAATCCCTTGGCAACTGAGAGCAATTAATATCCAGAATTGTTCCAAATCCACGAGCCCTGACCAAGTCCCTCTGTCTAGGATTTAACTTCTTAATGATAGTTCGGATTTTTGGAAGAGATAACTTCGTAGTGATGGCCTGCACAGAGAGGGGGGAAATTTTCTTTAAAAAAGGGAGAGAGCTTATAGTAAAGAAAAAGAAAAGGCATAACCACCTGGCCTAGGGCTTTCCACTGCACAAAAAATCAAATCTTGTATAATCGTCACTAACTTAAGATCACTACTAACTTTAGATCACCGTTGACAAAAAAATGTTCATATGATTTACAGTTACCTAATCCTAGTTTTTTTAGATGTTGCAGCCAAAGTTTTATTGAAAATGTTTTGACTTTGACTGTCTAGAATGCCAGCTGCAAGGGGGCTGTAAAGAGAAGATCAAATGAATACAATAACGTTCAATGCACAAAAATGCCAGCCCTAGTGGACTTAATGAAGGTGCGCGCGTTCCCAATAAACTTAAAATTAGAGATATTTATGTGCCCAAAAAAATAGTGATGGAGGTGAGGAGGAAAGTCCTGATTGCTACAATGGCGATGAATGCTATGTTGGGCATTGAACATGCTAGAGTGGAGAAACTTCATTTGTGCATGACATATGTGCACAGGACAACCATTGTCCAATTTTGAACATACATGACTTCCATGCAAATAATAGCAGAAGACTATAAGAGGTGGAGTCCGGCTGAATGGAAAATTGTGAAGGCTTGCAAATAATAGCAGAAGGCTACAAGAGGTGGAGTCCGGCTGCATGGAAAATTGTGAAGGCTTGTTTTGTTCGGTTCTGAAGAAAGAACCAAGGAAGAGATACAAAGAATTCCTATTCCTAAACCTTCACGTGACCATAAGAAAATGTAGAACAAGACCTTCATGTGGACATCAGAAAATGTGGAACGACAACAACAATAATACCACCTTCACGTGAACATCAGAAAATGTGGAACAACAACAACTCATAAGGGTAGGCTAGAGCTGAAACCCATAAGATCTCGAAACCAACTCATGGTTCTGGCACATGGATAGCTAACTTCATGCACCCCTGTCCATGGCTTGTTCAAATAGCAAGCGGTCAAAATAAGTTTAGAGTTAATGTTTCTTTTTCTTCTAGGTAAAGAGAAGAACTGCAAGACTGGCACGAGGATTAAGATGGCGCACGGAGTCCAAGCTTTACTTGTTAGGTTCAGTTAGTAGTAGTAGCAAAATCTTTAAATTAGACATAAGATTGCTTCTTTCCATGTTGGTATGTGAGAGTTCCATATCGATCAAAACGTGTGGGTCAAGATTAGAAAGTCGGCTGTACACTATAAACAGCCAAGGTGTGTGCCATGTAAGACATGCTATGTTTGATTAATAGACACCATGTGTTTGTGGGTTAAAGTCCTCTTATACAGTTCCGTGAAAGCTATGTAAAAATCCCCAAGTTTCAGAATCCATGCATAAGCCTCTTCCGCGGTGTGAGATTACAAGGTGGCACTATATGGTCTGTCCATGTTATTCCTTCGATTCAAGGGGTCGGGTGTTGTTTCCTCGGGGATTTGCAAAGACCATATAAAATCTAGCAACCACTAGTGGGTATGGAAGAGATCAGGAGAGTTCCCGAAAGATTGGGCTAACAATAAATCGAGCCTCACCTCGAGGTCTGATCCGCATCATAACCAGCTGTGGTGGAAACATTATGAATCTTTGTGTCTTTTTCAATCACATCTTTTAAGCACAACGTACACATGTGTTAAGATGGTGCCTTTTGTTTCCAATTTTATTTATTTAACAAAATAAGAAACAGCAAGCTTAGCATTACTTAGAACCTCCCAATTGATCCTACGATGCTAGGTGAATTGTCCCTTTTAGCCTTTGTTTAACCTCAACAATGCGGATGCTATAGTGCTTTGATTAAAAGAAAGGCTTTTTGAGTAATTTAAAGAAGAGAAAAACTAATGAGAGGGAAACAAACCAAGTCCTAGCGAAAAATTAAAAAACTCATCATGATTTTTTGTAGGCAAGGGCAAAAACGGTTGTTCAGTGAAAATCTAGAAAGTTTCCCTCCTAATAACCATCAGATCTAAAGGGGATGGATTACATGAGAGGTGGGATTCCCCTCAGCCACTTAAACACATTTCACAGGAAAACACTAACATGTATTAATCTGGTTGTACAACTTCATCCCCTACCTCTGGTCCGATCTAATCCCTGTCAAAGTGAATTACTGACGGAGCTCGCCGGAGAGCAGGCGCTTGCGACCACCACTTTTCAGTCACGCCAGGGGGGGGGGGGGGTAGCCAAAACAAAAAGTAGTGGCACAACCATCGCCGGGCGGGTGCGGTGGTCGCGGGCGTCAGTGACCTTCAGGTTGGACGCGGAAGATCACTGTGATTTTCTGTACGGACGAGGAGAAACTATGCACAACCTCCCGTGGCTATGCACAGCAGCTCCGGCATGAGACAGCCAAGGCACGGAGCTGATTTGGACTTTGCAACAATGGTGATCAGTTGGAAGTGAGATTGGATCACTATTGCCTCTCGGAGTTGCAGATAATACTTTGTTTGAAATCCGTCCCAGGCAGCCAGCTTCTTCCAATCAATCTGAACCCTCGATGGACTTCTTGCAGTCAATTTCAGTTTCAAGGAAATTAGGGGCTGCGACTGCAAGCTCATGAGTAAAAGAACTTGCAAGTCAGTTGAAAGGCAAATAGATCTAATTCCAATGAGGTATCTTATGTTCTAATAAAACGGCCGAAGTCTGAACTCTGATGTCATGAATCATGATACACAGTAAAAAAAAATCAGATTCACGATACAATTAGCTCACATTGCCGAACTGACTCTACAACAAGTAGCAAACAAGGGCGAAATTGAGCAGAGATATGAACTCTAGGGCAGATCTCAACTAACTAAAGAAAGCAACTAAGCTAGTTTTCCGCAGAGGGGTTCCTGAGCCGTCTTGTGGTCTGCAGCATGTGGGGGCAGGGGCCTGCTGTGGTGTCCCTCGGAAGCAGTTGAGAGAGCGAGCCAGCAAGGGCATGTGCAGCAAGGAAGATCACATATTTGCTTTGAAATCCCCCGCCATGTAGCACTTGCTCGCCAGCCACCGCCACTTTCAGGAATTACCATTCTGCGAGTTGGTCGGGCTCATTGCTCTGCGTCGCAAGCGCCGGGTACCTGTTGAGCTCCGGCGGTGATGTGTTTTGACAGGGATTAGATTGGATCGGAGGCAGGAGATGAAGTTGTACGACCAGATTAAGACATGTGAGAGGGTTTTCTGTGAGTGGTTTTTCTGTGAATGGTATCCCACCTCTTATGTAATACATTCATTTTAGATCTGATGGTTAGAAGGGGAAGTTTCCAGATTTTCACTGAACAACCGTTTTCACCCGATACATTGCCTTTTTTGAAAGCCTAGTACATATTTCAAACAAACTTGCGCAGAAAATGGTTTGGTAGCTGTAATGTTTTCATTTGTGTTGGGCTGACCACCTGGCCTAGGGCTTTCCACTGCACAAAAAACGCATAAGCACCTGGCCAAGGGCTTTCCACTGCACAAAAAAGCAAATCCTGTATAATCGTCACTAACTTTAGATCACCGTTGGCAGAAAATGTTCATATGGTTTTCAATTACCTAATCCTAGTTTTTTTAGATGTTGCAGCCAAAGTTTTATTGAAAATGTTTGACTTTGACTGTGTATAGAATGCCAGCTGCAAGGGGACTGCAAAGAGTAGACCAAATGAATAAAATAAGGTTCCTTGCACAAAAATGCCATGTATTTATTTTCGATACCCAACCTGATATAGCGCCCCCTGGTGGACTTACTGAAGCTGCGGGTGCTCCCAATAAACTCAAAATTAGAGATATTTATGTGCCAAAAAAAATAGTTTAGTGATGGAGGTGAGGAGGCCAAAGTCCTGACTGCTATGATGGCTATGCATGCTGTGTGGTGCAACGAACATGCTAGAGTGTAGAAGACTTCGTTTGTGCATGACGTATACGCAAAGGACAACCAGTTTCCAATTTTGAACATACATGACTTCCATGCAAATAGCAGAATACTATAAGAGACGGAGTCCAGCTGCATGAAAACTTGTGAAGGCTTGATTTGTTCTGTTCCAAAGAAAGAATCAAGGAAGAGATACAAAGAACTCCTATTCCTACACCTTCACATGGACATCAGAAAATGTGGATCGCTTGTTCAAATAGAAGCGATCAAAATAAGATTTGAGTTATTGCTTCTTTTTCTTATAGGTAAAGAGAAGAACTGCAAGACTGACACGAGGTTCTCTCAACTCATTCTCTTTATGCAATTTTGGGTGGAGGCCACCTATCATGTGAGATTAAGATGATGCATGGAGCCCAAGCTTTACTTGTTAGCTTCATTTAGTAGTAGTAGCAGAATATTTAGATAGGATTGCTTCTTTCCATGTTGGTACGCGAGAATACCATATCGGTCAAAACGTGTGTCAAGATTAGAAAGTTGGCTGTACACTATAAACAGCCAAGGTGTGTACCATGTAAGACAGGTTATATTTGATTAATAGACACCAAGTGTTTTGGGGGTTAAAGTCCTCCTATACAATTCTGGGAAAGCTATGTAAAAATTCCCAAGTTTCTAGAAGAATCCATGCAAAAGCCTCTACCACGGTGTGAGATTACAAGGTGACACTATGATTTGTCCATGTTATTCCTTCGTTTCAAGGGGTTCGTGTGTTGTTTCCTCGGGGAATTGCGAACGCCATTTAAAATCTGGCAACTGCTACTTGTTGGTATGTAGGAGAGTGCTGCGACAGATTGGGCTAACCACGGGCTAACAATGAATCGAGCCTCACCTCGAGGTCTGATCTGCATCAAAACCAGCTATGGCAGAAACATTATGTATATTTGTATATTTTTCAATCACATCTCTTAAGCACAACATACACATTTGTTAAGATGGTGCCTTCTGTTTCAATTTTTTATTCAACAAAATAAGAAACAACAAGCTTAGCATTACTTAGTACCTCCCAGTTGATCCTGTGATGTTAGGTGAATTGTCCCTTTTAGCCTTTGTTTAACCTCAACGATGCGGATGCTATAGGGCTTCAATTAAAAAGAAGTCTTTTGAGTATTTTAAAGAAGAGAAAAACTAATGAGAGGACGCAAACTAAGTCCTGGTGAAAAATGTAAAAACACATAATGATTTTTTGAAAGCACAATAGATATTTCCCATTAGCTTGTAAATGGTTGATAGCTGCAGTTTTTCATTTGTGTCATCTGACAAAAACAAGAAGCCTTTCAAAACATGGTGTGTTGAAAGATGCAAACTAATTTTCTTGAGACTTGGTTTGGGAGTGATCAACACCAAGATAATGAATTGGTGTCTTATTGAAAAGTGGGCATGGAAAATTAACCGGTCAAGGGGGCCTCTGGCTTCAGATATTTAGGAATAAATACCTTCCGAACAAGGGGATTGAGATTAATGCAAATGTGAAGCAGACACAATTTCCGAAAGCTGTTGGGAAAGTCCAACACCTTCTCGGGTTGGGGTCGAGATTTCAGGTTGGCAATGGGCAACTGGCCCAATTTTGGTGGGATGTTTGGATTAGGGACATGCCTCTCCGAGAATCATACCCTAGGCTCTTTGCCATCAGCGATGCCCCAGACGCGGGTTTAGGCGATCTCTAGGACACATGGAAGCGATGGATTGGCAAAGCCTTAGGCGCGACTTGGAGAGTGTCCATATTAATCAGGACAGGGACGAGGTATCTTCGCGGCTTGAGCGGTCCAGTTTTTTTTTCACTGACTCTCTATACAGAGAGATATTTAAGGCAGTACCTAGGTGGGACGCGTGTGGGCTGTGGAAGGCTAGGATTCCGGCTAAGGTCAAGATTTTCCTCCAGAAAGTGGCTGGAATCAAATCCCCGGCCGTGACCAAGTTCTTAAGCGACATGGTCCGGGTAATGGAAAGTGTATGTGGTGCGGCAACGACGAGTCGTGCAACCTTATTCTTTTTCGCTGCATCCTGGCTCGATATATGTGGAGTGTTATTCGGGATGCCACGGGATGCTCGTGGAACACTGCCGGATTTGCGGACTTTCATCTTCTTATTCAACAGGCTGTGGCAAAGCATAATCGGCTAGCGTGGGTGGGGCTCGGAGCTATGGTTTGGGTCTTATGGATGGCTCGCAACAAAGCATTGATGGCGGGACACGTTTTTAAACACTCGGGTGATCTTGTGTACACAAATGTTATGTTGTTGTAGCTATGGAGACTCTTGGGGCGTTCGCGGGATCGGCAGCGTCTTGATCTTTTTATCAGTAGGATTCGCTCAAGGTGCCAAGTCCTTCGAGCCACTTTGTGACGAAACCACAATGGCTAGGGAGTAAGCCTAGCGCGTGCTGGAGGCGGTGTTGAAGGTCCGAGTGTGACTGCTTTGTTCTTCTTCTAGTTATTCGCATGCACTGTGTCACTATGTCTGGCGTGCGGCCTTGTATCGAAACTATTTTAGCTTCTCTCGTACTCGAACTTGTTGTTCACTTGTAAGAGCCTCATTTTAAGGCTGGGCAATCGCCTCTTTTTTAAATAAAACTTGGTTAGCAAACTTTTGGAAGCTCATTTCATAAGATTTTAAAAGCTCATAAAAATACTTGAAATGCATCAACTTTGTGAAAGTACATCCTTTTTAAGTTAATCTGAAAATGTTGAAAGCTCGCTACATAATTTCTGAAAAGCATATCCAAAAGTAGTTGACTGTTGCATCTTTTCTATTTCTTTGTTGTTGAGCACGAAAGAGTAGATCTAGACTTTCAGAAACAGGTGTGCGGCAAGATGTGTGAATTTTCGCTGGAAGATGATTAGCAAATATCCAAAACTACGTCTCATATTTTTTTAAAGCTCTTCCCCCAAAAAGAAGTCCATCGCCGCTTTCTTTAAGTATATCTCCAAATTTTGGGAACATCTCGAAACAATTTTCTGAGACTGCAAAATAATCAGAAAAGCGAAGAAAAAAGGAGTACTACAAAACTGGTTCCTGAAATTTCACAATTAGCATCCCGATTTCAGCAAGAACTTTTTTTAGAAAGAAGGCTCTACCCATTTTAAAAGTGAACAATTAGGAAAAAGCAGCACACAATCATTTGTGTGGTTTCTCTGCTCACTAGTAATACGCTTCCCAATCGAACTAAAACCACTTGTTGTTACTCAGTCCGACTCCCCCACCCATGATGAATTCAGTTTATTCATGTATCATGTAAAATTCCACACCGCAACGACTGCGTCTTCAACGGAGCGTGCCCATCCATGAACACCCTGCTAGAGAAGATCAAGGAAGAGGCCGCCCTTTGGGCAAACGCGGGCACGCTCGGGCTCCGAGCCATTACCCCCCAGACTTGGGACGTCCATTAATTCGGATTCTGTAACCGCCTCCTAGGAGGAACGTAACTACAACTCTCTCTTTACAATGAAATGAAACGCACGTTCTCATGCGTTTTCTCGAAAGAAAAAATATCAACATAAAGTACCCATCATTGTACAAATACAGGAAATGTTTCACATGCAAAATACTGTTTACATAAACACCAGTTGAACATGTATACATATTCTAAAGCAATCGTAAACTTATAACCTAGGGCTGAATAACACACAGAGCATACCTTGCCATGTATCACATCGCCTATAGTCTCTCGTGATTTGCTCGAGCGACTATCGGACGCACCAGTAAATCTTAGATGCACCATCTTGTGTTGCGCCCTCTGTTTCAATAAATAAAGGAGTTCAGGAAACCAGACTATAGTAAGTATGTATTATATTCCTGCCATAATGAAGATTCATAGGAATTTTGCCCAAAACATGCATTGTTTGGAATCTGATAACTCATGGGCTGAGATCACCAAACATCTAATTACTCATTAGCAAGTTTTCTAGCTACAGGTCACTGCTCAGGAGAAAGCCAGCCGTTCCTTTCCAACAGCCGCATTGGGCTGTCGGATTTCCATTTCAGACATTATGCCGAGCTCTGTGCTGACTCTCAAAACTGAAACGAGGACAAAAAGAACTTACCACAAACAGAGGTTTAAATCAATTTTTATAAGAATTCATACCACCTTTCAACAAAGTCTGAACTGTACCCCACGAGATTTCAGACAAAATAAATGAAACTGTACTTCAAAATACGTGAAGTTTCAGAAATTTAGGATGAACTTTCAGAAGGAAAAAACATTTTAGCAAACTTATCATGCTAACTTCCAGCAATGTTTTAGCAGATTTCCAGAGATCCGGAACCCAATTTCTCAATAAAACAGTATGCACCAAAATTCAACCGAACACTTTCAACTTTCCACTAATGCACTTGCAACTTCCTGCTAATGCCAGACACTGGATCCACCAAAAAATCGAGATCTCAACAACCGGTTGCCAGATTTCGATGAAATTAATCGCAGCTTTGTACCAAAAAGGGCAACAAATCGCACGAGAAATCAGAGGTAATTAAACCCTAGATCTTGCTGTCTTTCCTCCTCTTGCGGTCCCAGGGGGGAAACGAGACGGCCCCCTTCGTGACAGGAACAGCGTAGGCGCAAGGCCGCTGCCTCGACGGCTCCCGCTCTCGTCGGAGACGGGCGGCACTAGCCGGAAAGGTCGGTGGCAGAACCAGTGTGTGTTGTGTTTGTGGGTTGGTGGGTGGGGTGGGGGGGCTCACGGTGTGTACCTAGATCCGGCGCAGCGGGAGCGGTGCCGCCCCGTGACAGGGGCGGCGCCGGCGGCTGGAGCTGCCGCGGCGGCGCGGCTAGGCGGTGTAGAGGAAAGCAGGTGGAGAAGTGGAGATGCGAGCGAGGGAGGTGGATAGGAAATGGAAAGCGTGACACACACAAGTGAAACGCACCCGAGGGTTTGCCGCTTGGGGCTTTATAAATATTTATTATAACAAAATCGAGCATAATATCTTCTTTCTACCCGTAAGTATAAGTAGGAGTACAAAATACTCCACTTTAATGTGTGTTAGAGATATGCAGTATATATCTATCTATCTATCTCTACTATTAAAGATATGCAAAATGGAAAAAAAAAACTCTATTATTAAAGGTGTATACGTCGTTTCGTCCTGTCATCCCACCTCTGGGTCGATTGGCCTCCCCCCTCCATCGATATTCCTTGAACCTAACCCACCTCCCGCTTTCGGTTTTTCAAGGCTTCCCTCGCCTCAACCTCTCACGACCCCGCAGACAGCGCACAAAAAAGCCAACCGAAAAACCCGTCTGAAACATGCGGATGTGTCCCTCATTCTCGCTCGAGCGAAAACTACGCACTCCCTTGATCCATATGCATCGTCAGGCAGCCGCACCCTCTCCCATTCCTACCCCTCGCCTCGCATCGTATCCGGTCTTTTATAGGGTTCCAGTCTTAACTATACGACGACTCATGCTCTCTCGCTATTCACCCACTCTTGCATGCTCTGCGTATTTATGTTATACTCGTCGCCATTAATTTTGTGTGTGTGCTAAGGGAGACATAACTTTTTAGTAAATCGAAGCATAATATCAACCAATGCAGCGACAATGGAAGAGCCATGAAATTAGAAGGCATGCTTTTTGAGGAGGTATTTTGCAAACATATTACCAAAGTTGCCGTGGTAGACCAACAGGGCATATGTGTGGATCAAAGCTTGTGTTGTACGGATAAAGCCTCTGGTGGTGACTCGATTGACATATTTTCAATGTTTAAATATGCATTCCCGTAGTCGTAGGACAACCTTGCAACTCTCAAATACCTTTATATATTTGAACTTTCAGTGCATCACTCATACACACGGATGATGTAGTTGGACTAGCACTGATACTGATGGCAAAGACATTGCGTCACTTTGATTTGTAAGATTCTAAAAACCAGAGTTGGGAATAATGTGAAATCCTTCTAAAAGGGGAAATCATTTTGAATATTTGTAGATTTTGGTTTATTTAACTGCATCACAAGCAGAACGGGAGGATTGTTTCTAGCTGGTTTGAGCGAATGAAAACACTCATACAAAATGTAGTGCCAAAGAATTCATAGGGGAAATATTATGGGATGCGGTCACACAAATCAAATAACTCATTTTTGCTAAAAACAAATAGGAAAATTTCTAATGATTCCAGTTCTTCAAGATTTATACGAAAATCCTTTGAATGCAGTAGGACCTTTAAATCTATTGCTAGTGAAATTGGAATAGTTTGTTTTCAATTTTATATCACTAATTGAATAAAAAAAAAGCCCTTAGCACACACATACATATAGGCGATGTTGGGGGCAATGGCAAAATATGCTTATAAAAGAGTGGAGAGCAGAAACCACCAGGTCCAGATGGCTGATGTGGATATGGATGCTCCAAGTCTTTCTCATGGCTTTGCTTGGAGCTTGGTCTAACTTGGCACAATATGTTGCGACAAAAAGTCAATCGTGGACCGTAGTTTCTGGAACAACGGTTACCCGAGGAAGAGAAAAATCACAAAAGAAAAGGAAGAGTGTATGTGGTACTATATTGATTCTATGGGATATTTAGCATTTGTACATTGCAAAAAGATATTATTCCATCAATATAAACTATATTAGCAAAAAATTCCTTTGTTGGGCTACTGCGTAGAACACCGGCAAAACACACCTTGTAAAAAATTTATATTTTTTGTTATGTTAATGAAATCTAAATATATTTCTGTCATGTTAATGGAATGTGCCTTTTGCATGCACAATTACAGTAGCTGCTTTATTATTAGGGATTTATTATTTAATAACAAAAACGGGCATAATATCTTCTTTCTACCCGTAAGTATAAGTACAAAATACTCCACTTTAAGGTGTGTTAGAGATATATTGTAACATCCCAAATTTTCAATTTGGAATGTTATACATTAGATCATCATGCATATCATATTTTATTTGCTTTTGGTTTTGATCCTAGAAATTCTATGCAACTCAAGGACCCACGGAGAGAGTTGGGGGTTTCGTTATTTTCATATTTGAGTTTTCTCAAATTTTGAAAATAGGATCATTTGATTTTATTTATTTTATCACCAATTATTTCTATTACAAAAATATGAGAAAGGGAATAAAATGACTTTCCCAAAATATATAAATATTGAGGATTTAATAATAAAATCAAATAAGATTTATTTCGGAGTTTTTCGATATTTTTTATTTTATTTTATTTGAATTTAGGAAAAATATGCGTTTTCCAGAATTGCATTTAGGCCCCAAATAAATGTTCACTTTGTCGGGCTTGATTTTAGAAGCCCCGGAAAATTTATTTCGGGAAATTTAGAGTCCGTTTAGTATTTATTTTTATTTTTCTTCTACGCGTAATGTTTAAAAAAAACGCGCCGCGCGCCGACTGGGCCAAGGCCCAGCCGACGGCCCACTCCCCGCCGCCTGCCGTCTCCTTCCAGGAGACGAGCGCGCCGCCGCCGCCGAGTCCGGCTCGGACACGCCGCCCCGCCGCCTTGCCCCCTCCCCAAGGCAACACCCCCCTCCTAAAATACCGTCGCCCCGCCGCCCCTCACCTCACCCCACCCCGCCCCGAGCCGCCCGCCGAGCCGCCCGCCGCCCGCCGCCTCCCGCCGCCCCGCCGAGCCCCGCCGCACCCCCGCCGACCCGCCGGAGCCCCGCCCCGCCCGCCGGAGTGCCTCGCCGGAGGTATAGCCGCCGCCGTATGCCGTTCGGTTTTTTTTAAAAACCGCTTTGGTTTATTTATTTTCAAAACCCTAGATTTTTTTATATATAGATCGGTTTATTTTTTTTGGTTTATTTAGTTAGTGAACGTTCACTGATCGGTTCGTTTTAACGAACGTGTTCGTCGGTTTTTCGCTGTTAACGAACGTTCGTTCGTTTAACCATTCGTCCGTTTTCTTTTTCGTCGGATTTATTCCGCGATTTTTCTGATCGTGATTTCTGATCCGATTTTTGTTTTAGTATAACTTTTCGCTCGTTTATCGGAATCAGACGATTCAAGCGCCTGGAATTTCATCTCGAAACCCTCTTTTTGATTAATCAACTTAAACAAGTTTTTGCTACTATAAAATTTGACTTAGGTCCAGATTAGTAGAACGAAGTTGTTTTCTTTCGCCCTTTGACTTTCGTTGCTTTGTTCGATTTGATTCTTTTTGCAAACCGGAGTTCTTAAGTTGAACTTTCTGGTTAGATCTCTTATTTGAGTTTTACCTGTGCATTAGATGAGTACTTATTGTATGCTTGTTTGTTTGTCTGCGATAGAACATCCGGAGTGTGCCGCATGTTACTTCGAATCTCTAGGTTTCGCGGATCATCAGCAAGGAAAGTAACACTTTGATCATACCTCTTTTACTACCCAATTTTATTGCATTAGATCAATCCTCAAACATTGCATGATTAGGATCTAATTAAATTGTGGGATGGGAAGTAGATGAGGTAGTACCTATTACCTGTTTTATTATCAACCTTTGGGAGTTACCTCTACGTTTGCTTATTATGCTATACTATGCTAGTAGACGTGGATTGGTGAGTGATATCCATGACAGATGTGAGTTTGTTAAATTAATGGTTTATCTAAGGTGGCAACTTAAACACACATCTGGGTGGATTGAAGTACTTGGGTACTCCAGGATTGCCTATTTCTTTTTGGACCGCCACCCAGGCTCAAAGGGATCATGAGATTATTCAAACTAGAAACTTCCGTGTGCAGCCACAAGCCATTATGGGCTCTGGCATAGTTGACTAAGTCGTGCGAACTCTTACAGGGTAGACTAGCAGATGTAGGGGAAAGTAGGTGTACCGGTCTATCCATCGTAAGGTGCTAGCGCTTCTGAAAGACTATGTCTTGGTCATCCGTTTCTCAAACACCATGTAGTGCGAGAAATCCAACGAAGGTGATCGAGTCTTGTGGGGAAAAGTGCGCAAACCTCTGCAGAGTGTACAAACTAATCATGGTTAGCCGTGTCCCCGGTTATGGGCGTTTTTGAGTATCTAGTACTTGGATATCATGTGAATCTCATCATGTTACTCTAAATTAATGTTGTTGGGTTTTATTTGATAATTACTCTAATTGGGATTGAGGATGCTGTCAACCATTCTCAATGTTTAACAACCACCATGATAGTTAAATAAATTTATTCCTTTGCAGTAGGGAAAAATTGGCTTTACGCAAAACTGTAACCATAGAGCTTTCCACCAGCCATATATGCATGTAGTATAGTTTATTCTTTCATTGCTCTCTATGTGTTACATTATCAGCATATTCCATGTGCTGACCCGTTTCGGGCTGCAATCTTTCATGTTGCAGACTTTTCAGGCGACGAGTAAGGTGCCTTTTAGGTCGTGGTTCTATACTCAGTGATGCCGTTGGTGTTGATGGACTCACTTATCTTCCAAGCCTTCCGCTGTTATCTTTATTAGATGGCCTTAAGCCATATTTATTGTAATAAGTTCTCTTTGAGACATCGATGTAATAAGTGTGTGATTGCTACTCTGCTATAAACCCTTCGAAGTACTGTGTGGTGTCAGAATTACTGATCCAGGGATGACACCTGAGCACAGAGGTCAGACTGTTTGAGGTCTGGTCGCTACAGAGATGGTATCAGAGCACACGTTGACTGTAGGACAAGACCACTAAGCTAAAGCCCAGTTCACTACTCTCTTCTCATTTCTGACTCCTCATCTTGTCTACCCTTTTAGGATGACGAAAGCGAGGATCAAGTTCGCCCAGCCGGATGAAGATACACCTTTTGGACGACACCTGAAGGAAGTCACCAAGTACCTGAACATTGGAATACCAAGCTTCACCGGGACCTACAACGCCACTTTACCCGAGGAGGAGCGTTGGAAGATTCAAGCTCTAGTTCCAAGAAGGACGTTCACGCCAATCACGGAGCCCATAGAGTGTGTTTTCAATGCACCAACATGGAGTCTAGGAAAGAGCATGGAAGCTCACATCACCATGGGACGCATTGGAGAAGTTTACCAAGAAGACCTCAAGGACACTATTTACCAGATTTGCGGATGCCGAGATGAACACTGGGAGATAGTTAGCACCAAGAAGGATAGATCCATTGCAGCTTTCGTCCAGGAGTTAAACCAGCACATTCGACGCCAGGAGAACCAGATGTGCGCAGACATGATGGAGTTGAAGAAGGCAAAAGCCAAGATTATTGAGCTAGAGGGAGAACTGAAGGCCACTCGCAAGGACTACATGGATGAGATTGTAGCTCTAGTGAGACAAAACGACGATCTTAAGGAGAAGATTGAAGAACTCATGAGGAATTCAGCACCCGGAGGAGAAGATGAAGATTGCACCTGTCCAGATAACTACATCATCATCGATGACACCGATTTCGATCCTAGTGATGATGATTTCGAAGACGAAGCTGGAGCAGATACCATGGAGTCCTCGTCGGAGCAGTTTTTCTAGTAGACTACCATAACAGTAGTAGTATTTCCCCATGTACACATTATAGTCCACGCACTTTTTACGATAGTTCTAGACTGATTGTATGCCCTTGTTTGATTGAATGAAGTGATTTTGTGTGCATCTGTCTCATGTGCATTTGGGTAGTGTTTTCTCTTTAGACCTCATTCTATTCTTAATTCTCATCTTTTCTAAACCCTCAGATGCCTCCGAGACGTGACAATGGATTTGCTTTCCCACCGGAGCTCACTCAGTTGATCCAGCAACAGAATGCTTTGATGCAGTTGTTAGTCCAGAACCAGAACAACAACCACAACAACAACCCACCGCCACCACCACCAGTTGATCACTTGACCCGATTTCTTAGGCTGAATCCGCCGGTGTTTTCCAGTAGCACCGAGCCGATTGTAGCAGATGATTGGCTCCGCAAGACAGGGAGGGAGTTGACCACTGCAGGATGTACAGATGAGGAAAAGGTGAAGTTTTCCGCACATCAGCTTGAAGGACCCGCAGCAGCATGGTGGGAGAATTTTACAGCCACTTACCCTGTAGACACTGTCACATGGGATCAGTTTCAGCAAGCTTTCCGTACAGCCCATGTTTCAGCAGGAGCTATGGCCATGAAGAAGCGTGAGTTTCGCAACTTGCGCCAAGGAGGACGAACAGTTGGCCAGTATGTGGATGACTTTAGTAAGCTAGCACGTTATGCCCCAGATGACGTTGCTACGGATGCAGCTAAGCAGGAGAAGTTTCTGGAAGGACTGAATGATGAGCTGAGTATGCAGTTGATGGTAGCAAGTTTCAACAACTACCAGGAGTTGGTAGATCGTGCTCTTATGATTGAGGGGAAGTAGCAGCAGATTGAAAACCACAAGAGGAAGTATGGACAAGGGAAGTATAACTCAGGAGCTTAGCAGAAGCCCCGCCTTACCCCTAAACCGGGAGTTCACTTTCAGCATACCCATGGAAGAGGTAGCTCGCACAACCATAATGGCTCCAAGAATGGTAATGGGAATGGAGGAAGCAACGGCCAGAACCGCACCACCCCATCAACCCCAGCCAAGAGAGATCTGAGCCAAGTCACCTGTTTCAAGTGTTCCAAGACCGGACATTATGCCAATGAATGTCCTGAAGGCCAGAATGGCAATGGAAGCTCTGGAAAGAAGCCGAACCCTTTCAACAGGGGACAGGTGAACCACATTGATGTGGAGGAGGTTGAAGCTCAGCTTGATGCAGTAATCGGTAAGTTTTTGGTTAAGTCATTTACTGCACTCGTTCTTTTTGATACTGGTGCATCGCATTCATACATATCAAGGGGATTTGTGGAAAAGTATAGCCTACCCTCTAGGGTTCTTAAAACACCTATGCTAGTAAGCTCACCAGGAGCAGAGTACATGGCCAGACAAGGATGCTTTCAAGTGCCATTAAGTATAGGAAGGCATGTTTTCCCAACGGATTTAATTATTCTGGAATCCCAAGGTTTGGATGTAATTCTCGGTATGGATTGGCTGTCGATGTATGGAGGAAACATAGATTGCGCTAGTAAGACAATTTTGCTCACAACGCCAGAAGGAACAAGGATCAAGTATGTATCCCGGCATGCGCCAAACAGGACACAAGTAAATTCTTTATCAGGAGTTGTGCAGGAGGAAGTACCAGTGGTAAAGGATTTCCCTGACGTATTTCCAGAAGAGTTGCCAGGCATGCCACCGGATAGAGATATTGAGTTTTTGATTGAGCTTTTGCCAGGCACAGGGCCAATATCGAAGAGACCATACAGGATGCCCGCACAGGATTTGGTGGAGATTAAGAAGCAGATTAAGGAGTTACTGGATAAAGGTTACATTCGCCCAAGTTCCTCGCCTTGGGGATCACTAGTACTTCTAGTGGAGAAGAATGATGGATCATTAAGAATGGTTGTTGATTACCGCGGATTGAACGAGGTAACGATCAAGAACAAGTACCCACTACCGATGATCAATGACCTGTTTGATCGATTGCAAGGGGCTAAAGTGTTTTCCAAGATCGATTTGCGATCAGGGTACCATCAGTTGAAGATTCGGGAGCAGGACATACCTAAGACATCATTCACCACAAGATATGGACTGTATGAGTATACCGTGATGTCATTTGGACTGACTAACGCACCCGCCTATTTTATGAACATGATGAACAAAGTGTTTATGGAGTTTTTAGATAAGTTCGTCGTGGTGTTCATTGATGATATTCTGGTTTATTCGAAGAATGAAGAGGAGCATAAAGAACATTTGCGGTTGGTACTTGAGAAGCTCAGAGAACATCACCTATATGCCAAGTTCAGCAAATGTGAATTTTGGTTGAAGGAAGTAGGATTCCTCGGACACGTTATGTCCGGAGAAGGAATAGCAGTTGACCCCACAAAGGTTATCACAGTGACCAATTGGGAAGCACCAATAACATTTGGAGAGATCCGGAGTTTTCTTGGACTCGCAGGTTACTACCGGAGATTTATTGAGAACTTCTCAAAGATTTCAAAGCCTATGACGGAGTTGCTGAAGAAGGATACCAAGTTCATATGGACTGCGGAGTGTGAGGCTAGTTTCCAGGAATTGAAGAAACGTTTGGTTACCTCACCAGTGTTGATTTTGCCAGATCAGACCAAGGATTATGAGGTGTACTGCGACGCTTCACGTCGAGGACTTGGAGCTGTGCTTATGCAGGAGGGAAGAGTTGTTTTGTATGCTTCACGACAACTGAAGCCTCACGAATTGAATTATGCCACACACGATTTGGAGTTAGCAGCCGTAGTGCATGCATTGAAGACATGGAGGCATTTCCTCATTGGAAATCATTGTGAGGTGTACACGGATCACAAGAGTTTGAAGTACATTTTCACGCAGAAGGAGTTGAATCTCAGACAAAGGAGATGGTTGTAACTCATCAAGGATTATGATATGAGATTGCATTATCATCCCGGAAAGGCTAATGTAGTAGCTGACGCATTGAGCCGGAAGACCATGTCAATACACTGATGACAGGAGAAATACCAAAGGAGTTAGCCGAGGATCTTCGTGAACTATGTTTGGAAATAGTTCCGAGAGGCTATGTAGCAGCATTGGAGATTCAATCAACTTTGATGGATAGAATCAGAGAAGCTCAGAAGACTGACAAGGGGATTGCTTCTATAAAGGAGAAAATGAACGAAGGAAAAGCTAAGGTATTTCGTGAGGATGAGCACGATACCCTATGGTTTGAAGACCGTGTCTATGTGCCCAATGACCCGGAGATCAGGAAGTTGATTCTGCAAGAGGCACATGACTCACCCTATTCGATTCACCCAGGAAATACCAAGATGTATTTGGATTTGAAGGATACTTTCTGGTGGACCAGAATGAAGAAGGATATTGCGGAGTATGTAGCAGATGTATGTCAGAGAGTAAAGGCAGAGCATCAGAAGCCAACATGACTGTTGCAGCCATTGCCAATACCCGAATGGAAGTGGTATAATCTAGGCATGGATTTTATCACGGGATTACCAAGGACTCGTTCCGGCTATGACTCAATCTGGGTTGTAGTTGATCGATTGACGAAGGTAGCTCATTTCATCCCAGTAAAGACCACCTACACCAGTGCTAAGTTGGCAAAGATATACATGACTAGGATCGTATGTCTGCATGGAGTTCCGAGGAGTATCGTACCAGATAGAGGAACCCAGTTTACCTCAAAGTTCTGGAAGCAGTTGCATGAGACTTTGGGTACCAGGCCGGAATTCAGTACAGCTTTTCATCCTCAGACAGATGGACAGACCGAGAGAGTCAATCAGATTTTGGAAGATATGCTGAGAGCTTGTGCACTAGATTATGGATCTAGTTGGGACGACAATTGCCATATGCAGAGTTCTCTTACAACAACAGCTACCAAACCAGTTTGAAGATGGCCCCTTTCGAAGCTTTGTACGGAAGGAGGTGCAGGACACCGTTATCATGGGACGAAGTTGGGGACCGCCAGTTTTTTGGACCTGATTTGATTAAGGAGTCTGAACAGAAGGTGAAGTTGATTCGCGATAGGCTCAAGGTAGCCCAGTCCAGGCAGAAGAGCTACGCAGATTCTAAACGCAAGGAGACAGTTTACGAAGTCGGAGACAGAGTTTATCTTCGAGTATCTCCACTTCGAGGGATTAAACGTTTTGGAGTTAAGGGAAAGTTAGCGCCACGATTTGTAGGACCATATCGAGTTTTGGAGCGTATGGGAGAAGTGGCCTACAAGTTGGAATTGCCCGAAGGATTGTCAGGAGTTCATGATGTATTCCACGTTTCTCAGTTGAAGAAGTGTCACGCGGAGATGGCGGACATACCTTTGAGAGATACAGTGCCATTGGAAGCAATTCGGTTGGATAACAATTTGACCTATGAGGAGAAACCAGTTAAGATTCTCGAGTTTGCCAGCCGAGTCACTCGCAGTAAGGTTATCAAGTTTTGCAAAGTTCAGTGGAGCCACCACACGGAGGATGAAGCCACTTGGGAGTGAGAGGAAGATTTGCTCAAGGACCACCCTCACCTATTTTCTAGCCAACCCGAATCTCGAGGGCGAGATTCATCTTAAGGGGGGTAGGTTTGTAACATCCCAAATTTTCAATTTGGAATGTTATACATTAGATCATCATGCATATGATATTTTATTTGCTTTTGGTTTTGATCCTAGAAATTCTACGCAACTCAAGGACCCACGGAGAGAGTTGGGGGTTTCGTTATTTTCATATTTGAGTTTTCTCAAATTTTGAAAATAGGATCATTTGATTTTATTTATTTTATCACCAATTATTTCTATTACAAAAATATGAGAAAGGGAATAAAATGACTTTCCCAAAATATAGAAATATTGAGGATTTAATAATAAAATCAAATAAGATTTATTTCGGAGTTTTTCTATATTTTTTATTTTATTTTATTTGAATTTAGGAAAAATATGCTTTTCCAAAATTGTATTTAGGCCCCAAATAAATGTTCACTTTGTCGGGCTTGATTTTAGAAGCCCGGGAAAATTTATTTCGGGAAATTTGGAGTCCATTTAGTATTTATTTTTATTTTTCTTCTGCGCGTAATGTTTTAAAAAAACACGCCGCGCGCCGACTCGGCCAAGGCCCAGTCGACGGCCCACTCCCCGCCGCCTGCCGTCTCCTTCTAGGAGACGAGCGCGCCGCTGCCGCCGAGTCCGGCTCGGGCACGCCGCCCCGCCGCCTTGCCCCCTCCCCAAGGCAACACCCCTCCTTAAATATCGCCGCCCCGCCGCCCCTCACCTCACCCCACCCCGCCCCGAGCCACCCGCCGAGCCGCGCCGCCTCCTGCCGCCCCGCCGAGCCCCGCCGCACCCCCGCCGACCCGCCGGAGCCCCGCCCCGCCCGCCGGAGTGCCTCGCCGGAGGTATAGCCGCCGCAGTTAGCCGTGTCCCCGGTTATGGACGTTTTTGAGTATCTAGTACTTGGATATCATGTGAATCTCATCATGTTACTCTAAATTAATGTTGTTGGGTTTTATTTGATAATTACTCTAATTGGGATTGAGGATGCTGTCAACCATTCTCAATGTTTAACAACCACCATGATAGTTAAATAAATTTATTCCTTTGCAGTAGGGAAAAATTGGCTTTACGCAAAACTGTAACCATATAGCTTTCCACCAGCCATATATGCATGTAGTATAGTTTATTCTTTCATTACTCTCTATGTGTTACATTGCCAGCATATTCCATGTGCTGACCCGTTTCGGGCTGCAACCTTTCATGTTGGAGACTTTTCAGGCGACGAGTAAGGTGCCTTTTAGGTCGTGGTTCTATACTCAGTGATGTCGTTGGTGTTGATGGACTCGCTTATCTTCCAAGCCTTCCGATGTTATCTTTATTAGATGGCCTTAAGCCATATTTATTGTAATAAGTTCTCTTTGAGACATCGATGTAATAAGTGTGTGATTGCTACTCTGCTATAAACCCTTCGAAGTACTGTGTGGTGTCAGCATTACTGATCCAGGGATGACACCTGAGCACAGAGGTCAGACTGTTTGAGGTCTGGTCGCTACATATATAGTATATATCTATCTATCTCTATTATTAAAATCATGCAAAAAATCTCTATAATTAAAGGTGTATATGTACGTCATTTCGTCCTATCATCCCACCTCTGGGTCGATTGGCCTCCCCCCGCCATTGATATTCCTTGAACCTGCTAACCCACCTCCCGCTTTTGGTTTTTCAAGGCTTTTCTCGCCACAACCTCTCACGACCCCGCAGGCAGCGCACAAATAAGCCAACAGAAAAACCCGTCTGAAACATGCGGATGTGTCCCTCATTCTCGCTCGAGCGAAAACTACACCCTCCCTCGATCCATATGCATCGTCAGGCAGCCGCACCCTCTCCCATTCCTACCCCTCGCCTAGCATTGTACCCGGTATTTTATAGGGTTCCAGTGTTACCTATACGACGACTCATGCACTCTCACTATTCACCCACTCTTGCATGCTCTGTGTATTCATGTTATACTCGTCACCATTAATTTTGTGTGTGTTCTAAGGGAGGCATATTTTTTAGTAAATCGAAGCATAATATCAACCAATGTAGCGACAATGGAAGAGCCATGAAATTAGAAGACAAGTTTTTTGAGGAGGTATTTTGCAAACATATTACCAAAGTTGCGGTGGTAAACCAAAAGGGCACATGTGTGGATCAAAGCTTGTGTTGTACGGATAAAGCCTCTAGTGACTCGATTGACATATTTTCAATGTTTAGATATGCATTCCCGTAGTCATAGGACAACCTTGCAACTCTCAAATACCTTTATATATTTGGACTTTCGGTGCATCACTCATAAACACGGATGAGGTAGTTGGACTAGCACTGATACTGATGGCAAAGACACTGCGTCACTTTGATTTGTAAGATTCTAAAAACTAGAGTTAGGAATAATGTGAAATCCTTCTAAAAGGGGAAATCATTTTGAATATTTGGTGATTTTGGTTTATTTAACTGCATCACAAGAGGAACGGGAGGATTGTTTCCAGGTGGTTTGAGCGAATGAAAACACTCATACAAAATGTAGTGCCAAAGAATTCATAGGGAAACATTATGGGATGCGGTCACACAAATCAAAGAACTCATTTTTGCTAAAAACAAATAGGAAAATTTCTAATGATTCCAGTTCTTCAAGATTTATATGAAAATCCTTTGAATGCAATAGGCCCTTAAAATCTATTGCTAGTGTAATTGAAATAGTTTGTTTCCATTTTTATATCACTAATTGAAGAAAAAAATCCCTTAGCACACACATACATATAGGCGATGTTGGGGGTAATCGCAAAATATGCTTATAAAAGAGTGGAGAGCAGAAACCAACAGGTCCAGATGGTTGATGTTGATATGGATGCTCCAAGTCTTTCTCATGGATTTGCTTGGAGCTTGGTCTAACTTGGCACAATATGTTGCGATAGAAAGTGAATCTTGGACCGCAGTTTCTGGAACAACGGTTACCCGAGGAAGAGAAAAATCACAAAATAAAAGGAAGAGTGTATGTGGTACTATTTTTATTCTATTGTTGGGGAACGCAGTAATTTGAAAAAAATTCCTACGCACACGCAAGATCCATCTAGGTGATGCATAGCAACGAGAGGGGAGAGTGTAGTCCACGTACCCTCGTAGACCGTAAGCGGAAGCGTTATGACAATGCGGTTGATGTAGTCGTACGTCTTCACGATCCGACCGATCCTAGCACCGAAGATACGGCACTTCCACGATCTGCACACGTTCAGCTCGGTGACGTCCCACAAACTCTAGATCCAGTTGAGTGTCGGGGGAGAGCTTCTTCAGCACGACGGCGTGATGACGGTGATGATGAAGTTACCGATGCAGGGCTTCGCCTAAGCACTGCAACGATATGACTGAGGTGGAAATCTGTGGAGGGGGCCACCACACACGGCCAAGAGATCAACTTGTGTGTCTATGGGGTGCCCCCTCCCCCGTATATAAAGGAGGGGAGGAGGAGGTCGGTCGGCCCTAGGGGGCACGCCAAGGGAGGAGGAATCCTCCTCCTAGTAGGAGTAGGATTCCTCCTTTCCTAGTCCTACTAGGAGGGGGAAGGAAGGAGAGGGGGAGGGAGAGGGAAAGAGGGGCCGCACCCCCTCCCCTAGTCCAATTCGGAGTCCCTTGGGGGCACGCCACCTCCTGGATGTTGCCCTCTCTCTCCCCTAAAGCCCACTAAGGGCCCAATAACTTCCCAGGGGGAGGGGTTCTGGTAACCCTCCCGCATTCCGGTTTTATCCTGAGATCACCCGAAACCCTTTCGTTGTCCGAACATAGCCATCCAATATATAAATCTTTATGTCTTGACCATTTCGAGACTCCTCATCATGTCCGTGATCATATCCAGGACTCCGAACTACCTTCGGTACATTAAAACACATAAACTCATAATACCGACTGTCACCGAACGTTAAGCGTGCGGACCCTACGGGTTTGAGAACTATGTAGACATGACCGAGACTTATCTCCGGTCAATAACCAATAGCAGAACCTGGATGCTAATATTGGTTCCTACATATTCTACGAATATCTTTTATTGGTCAAACCGCACAACAACATACGTTGTTCCCTTTGTCATCGGTATGTTACTTGCCCGAGATTCGATCGTCGGTATCTCAATACCTAGTTCAATCTCGTTACCGGCAAGTCTCTTTACTCGTTTCGTAATGCAACATCTCATAGCTAACTCATTAGTCACTTTGCTTGCAAGGCTTATAGTGATGTGCTTTACCGAGAGGGCCCAGAGATACCTCTCCGACAATTGGAGTGACAAATCCTAATCTCGATCTATGCCAACTCAACAAACACCATCGAAGACACCTGTAGAGCATCTTTATAGGACACTAAGTGTTCCTCCAGTATTCGGGAGTTGCATAATCTCATAGTCATAGGAACATGTATAAGTTATGAAGAAAGCGATAGCAATAAACTAAACGATCATAGTGCTAAGCTAACGGATGGGTCAAGTCAATCACATCATTCTCTAATGATGCGATCCCGTTCATCAAATGACAACTCTTTGTCCATGGCTAGGAAACTTAACTATCTTTGATTAACGAGCTAGTCAAGTAGAGGCATACTAGTGACACTCTGTTTGTCTACATATTCACACGTACTAAGTCTCCGGTTAATACAATTCTAGCATGAATAATAAATATTTATCATGATATAAGGAAATATAAATAACAACTTTACTATTGCCTTTAGGGCATATTTCCTTCAGTCTCCCACTTGCACTAGAGTCAATAATCTAGATTACAGTGTAATGATTCTAACACCCATGGAGTCTTAGTGCTGATCAGGTTTTGCTCGTGAGAGAGGTTTAGTCAACGGGCTGCAACATTCAGATTCGTATGTATCTTGCAAATCTCTATGTCTCCCTCCTTGACTTGGTCACAGATGGAATTGAAGCATCTCTTGATGTGCTTGGTTCCTGTGAAATCTGGATTCCTTTGCCAAGGCAATTGCACCAATATTGTCACAAAAGATTTTCATTGGACCCGATGCACTAGGTATGACACCTAGATCGGATATGAACTCCTTCATCCAGACTCCTTCATTTGCTGCTTCCGAAGTAGCTATGTACTCCGCTTCACACGTAGATCCCGCCACGACGCTCCGCTTGGAACTGCACCAATTGACAGCTTCATGAAAGTGCGTTATATCGACTAGAGGGGGGGGGGGTGAATAGGCGATTTTTATGAAATTCTTCACTGAGGAATTTGCAGGTGAGGAAATTCCTTAGCGAAAAACTACTTGCAGCGGAATAAGTACTCAGAAGTAAACATAACAAAAGACAAGCATAGTCATCATGATGAAATGAAGACAAGCACAGAGTACAGAAAGCATAACCACGGGATAACACAAGATGAAGACAAACAGACTGAAGAAATTGAACTGAGGAAATTGAGAAAGTCTTCAGTCAAAGTCTTGAAACACAGATATGACAAGCAAACAACACAATGCTGAGGAAATGAAAGAGTTGAGGAAATAGAACCAGTTGGCTTGGTGAAGACAATGATTTGGTAGACCAGTTCCAACTGTTGTCTCAGTTGTACATCTGGTTGGAGCAGCTAGGTATTTAAACCTGAGGACACACAGTCCCGGACACGGTCCTCACCGTATTCTCCTTGAACTAAGGTCACACGGACCTCGTCCAATCACTCGTGGTAAGTCTTCAGGTGACTTTCGAACCTTCACAAACTCGGTCACTCGGCGATCCACAATTCCTCTTGGATGCTCTAGACCATGACGCCTAACCGTCTGGAAGAAGAACAGTCTTCAGAGGTAACAAGCATCGGATCCACACAGGATCAATCTCTTCAGTGATGCTCAATCACTTTGGGTTTGTTGGTGTTTGGGTTTTGGTTTTGGATTCTCCTCATTTGATGATTTTCTCTCAAAGTCCTCGGAGGATGGGATGCTCTCAAATGACAAGTGTCAGTATCTCGCGGAGCAGCCAACCAGCTAGTGGTTGTAGGGGGTGTCTATTTATAGCCTAGGGAGCAGCCCGACATGATAAAACATAAATGCCCTTCAATGATATGACCGTTAGGTGGATAAGATATTTTGGGACAGCTAGCGCGCAACACAGCAACAGTCGGAAATTTGAGGCTTAAATTCCTCAGGGCTATCATGTTCCTCACTGTGTAGGCAATCCGCACTGGCGAATTCCTAACTCCTCAGTTAGAACAAATTCCTCAGAGACCAGAAGAACTTCGTCTCTGTCACTGAAGAAATTGACTGAACTGTATGAGATTTCCAATGGCTTCACTCGAAGGGATTGGTAGGTGTAGGATTTTGAGTTGAGCATCACATGGAAATTTTTCCTTAGTATTTCCTCGACCCCCTTTAACAGTACGGTGTTTCCTATGACTCAAGAAAGAGAAAAACGAAACTACAAAAACAAAAGTCTTCACGCTTCATGTTCCTCAAATGAATACCAAGTCTTCAAGGTCACACAAATTTCTTCACTTTCAAAGTCTTCAGAAAGTCTTCAGAAAGTCTTCGGAAATCCAAAGTCTTCAGTCGAAGAACTTCATTTTTAGGGGTCGACTTTCTCTGTAAATATCAAACTCCTCATAGACTTATAGACCTATGTACACTCACAAACACATTAGATCCTTAACCTATAAGTCTTCAATACACCAAAATCACTAAGGGGCACTAGATGCACTTACAATCTCCCCCTTTTTGGTGATTGATGACAATATAGGTTAAGTTTTCAATGGGGATAAACATAAGAAGTGTAACTACTGATATTGAGGAATTTGATTGCAAGATATAGAAGAACTCCCCCTGAAGATGTGCATAGTGAGGAATTTGCTTTTGAAGCAATGCACACTTGAAGAGTAGAATCATGGAGATCTCCCCCTATATCTTGTAATTCATACACACATTTGACATATAATATGAAGAGTTTGAAATGCATGATGAAATAAGGTGAATGACGAATTTCAACATGCGTGCAATAATATTAACAAGGAATAAGCATGCAGAATAACGTAGCAGAAGTATCAGTCCACCATCGGGTTTAAGTTTACAACTCAATCCAATAAAAGTTTCAGAAGAACAAGAGTTGTAACTTAGCAAAAACGCCCATATAATAGACCCGCTTGATGACTAACTCAAATTTCTCCCCCTTTGTCATCGAATGACCAAAAGGATCGAAACTGAGGACTAACGCCCCTGAAGATAATCAAGTTGATGAAGGAGTGCCAGCGTTGTCGGGGTCGGTTGTTGTAGTAGGGCATGCCGCTGTGTCGTCCAAGTCTTCATGCTCATCAGTGTCACACGATGAAGAATAGGAGCTGGCCACCAAAGAAGGAACCTTGACCTTCTTGTAATTCTTCTTGAGACCCATTTTCTTCAGATCTTCAGCGTTGTAGACATGATACAGAACAACCCAGGTACGGTTGAAGGTTTCATGGAGGTAGTATTGGTTTTTCTTCACTGCATTGTGTATTGAGGTCATGTTGTGAAGAATTGAACCAAACTGACGCTTGACCCATTTATGATTGCGATCAACCTTCTGATGAAGACTGAGGAGTAACTCACGATTAGTCATCACCCTGGATGGTGTGGCTTGAGGATTTTGCTTGGCGGAGTTGTTGGCGGAAGAGTCATGAGTGGCAAAGTCATCATTGGTGGAATAGGATGCAGCCTTGCGAAATTGACCATCCAATGGACGAATGCCTTCATCTATCACAGCAACAGCCTTGCCTTTGTCATCAGCTGAGGAAAATGTCCGTTTGAGGACTTCAATTGGAGGCAAGTAGCTGCAGTGGTTCAGAGTGTCAGCCTTGTAATTGAGTGAAGACCTTGTCCTGATGAATCTCATAATCCACGGTGTAGAAGGCTTTAGCACAAATGGTGACATAGCAATATTGGCCAGAGTCCTCATGAAGAAATCATGGAAGTTGACGGGAACGCCATGAATGATATTGAAAAACAGATTCTTTATGATGCCAACGACTTCTTCATCATTTGAGTCGTGGCCTTTGATAGGACTCATTGTCTTCGACAGAATGCGATAGACAGTCCGAGGCACATACAGTAATTCCTTGACGAGGAATTTAGTTCGAGGAGCCTGCCCTGGCTTCAAAGGCTTCATCAAAACTTGCATGTAGTAATTTGTGAGCTCAGGTTCACTGTAGACACAATGCGCACCTTCAAGGGAAGGACTGAGTGGTAGGGCACGAAGCAATTCAGAAGCTGGTGCCTTGTAATGAGTATTTTCTGTCATCCAGTCCAGCACCCATGAGTTCACATCGTCAGAATCTCCTGTGATGTGCAGCGTTGCATAGAACTGAAGAATGAGTTCTTCATTCCAATCACAGATGTCAGTGCAGAAGTTCAGCAGCCCAACGTTGTGAAGAACACTAAGGACTGGCTCGAAACACGGTAGAGGCTCCATGTCCACGTGAGGAATATGTGCGTGATCGAAGACTTTGTCTTTGTTGAACAACACTGAGGAATAGAAATTGGCTTAACTCGCAGTCCAGAAACACCTCTTCCGTATTCGAGCAGAATCATATGGGTTGTAGTCAGTGAAGAATACATGCTCTCCAAAGAAGTCTTCAGCCTTGAACTTTTGCTTGCGTGAGAAGGGATCCTTTGGTTTGGGCAGAGGAGTGTCAGTGAGTTTCATCATGACCTCAGGAATCGCAATCTCAGGTTCTTCAGGCTGAGGAATTTCTGGTTCCTCTTCAGTTGCAGTTTGTGTTGTCATATGATCAGCAGCAATAGTTTCTTCAGCACTAGTGGCTGGAATTTCTTCATGCACAGACGAGGTGGGATGAGTTTCTTTAGAGCCCATTTGAACTGTTGGTGCAGGGGTCTGAGGAATTTGTTGTAGCGGGGTGAAGAGTGGAGAATTGGGGTGCTGACTTTCCCAAAAGTCATCATTCATTACTGGTGTTGTACTTCCAATATCCATGTCTTCATCTTCCAATTCTTCAACACCAGCCTCTTCAGCTATGAACAGAGGCATTGGTGAGGATACAACGGGTGTAGAAGGGGTCGCATCCACTTCAATTTCTTCATCAATCTACTCTGACGAAGCAGCAGATTGAGTTTCTTCATCAGATCCGCCGGGGATCTCATATTCTTCACCAAAAGGAACAAGGTCCTTTGATGGCATGGTAGAAATCGAAACAACATCAATCGGATTTTCAAACGAGCTGGTCATAGGCTTCATCTTCTTTAGAGCTGAAGATTCTGAAGCACTTGATTCTTTCCTTTTCTTCACTGCAGCACGCTCTGCAGCCTTGGTCTTCTGATGCAGATGGAAGAATTGGAGTTGGTGTAGGCGCGGGAGGAGCTGAGGAATCTGTTTGAATTTCTTCAGGCGCAGCTGGTGTAGTTGCCCTGACTTCTTCAGTTTCTTCAGGCGCACCACTAGTGGATGCCCTGGCAATTTCTTCAGCGGCTGGAATGGAGTCATCAGCCCTGGAACTAGCATTTTCTTCAGCAGCCTGAAAGTCATCAGCGGTGCTGGTATGTTCTTCAGTTGGCTGAGCAGAAGCTTCAGCTTGAGGAACTTCTTGTTGCGATGGGGCTGCAACATTGGTGAACTTCTCAGTCAGTTTTACAAACCTGACTTTGGCTCCTTGCCAATCAGCATAGTATGCGTTGAAGTTGTCGCTGAGGGTTTTGATTTCAGACTGAATTTTGATGAGTTCATCAGTTGTCATCTTGACAACGTTTGTCTTCAGGTATTTCTCCTTCTTGTACTGGGCCTTCTTAATCTTCTTGGCCTGCTCATATTTCCATTTCTCCTCTTGGATGAAATGGGTCAGCATGTGACTTTGACCAGGTGTCAACTTGAAGTCAGGCATAGGAGTGTTTGGGTCCTTGTGCCAGAGATCAATGTAATCTAGGATCGCCCTTGGATCCAAAAGCAGTGGGACAGGTGTGCCTTTGGCTCTAGCGGCTCTTTGTTGTCTGTCTCCGATGATTTCCGCAAGTTCATCATCATCAGCTTCATCGTCAGATGGCACTTGGAAGGCGACCTGTTTCTTCTTAGGACTTGGCCGAGGACCTCGTCCAGCAGTTGCCTTGGTCTTCAGCAGAGTGGGGCCTGATGAAGAATTTGGTGCAGCTGAGGAACTTGCTGAGACACCAGAGGCAATGGAGATGCCTGCAGTCCTTTGGCACGAGGCCAATTGTGCAGGTGCTGAGGACTTTGTCGAAACAACTGAGGCTCTTGAAGGGGCTGAGGATTTGGGAGGAGCAGCAGCAGCATGAGGAATTGGTCTTGAGGACTTTGAAGATTCTGGCCGTGAGGGTACAACTGAGGAACTTGGCCGTGAGGTTACTGTTGGTGAAGCACTTGGCTTGCGCGGAGGCTTCTTTGCCATAGATCTCTTTGGCTTGACAGAGGCCTCAGTGCTAGCAGCAGCAGCCGAGTCTTCGTTGAATTTCCTCACCGCTTCTTTTGCTTGCTTGGCCAACTTGGCTTGGCGCTTGGCCCATTCTTCAGGAAAGTCCTCACCGCGTTTGATGCTAGTGGTATCTGCCACTTGGCCAGGTGCCAATGGGGCTCTTGGGCATGGAGGATTGAGTGCGAATTTCTTCATATACTTTGGAGTTACATATCTGTATTCCCTCCATTCTCGTGCCCATCTCCCTTCAATCCTCTGTATGCGCACCTTGCGCTGATTTTTGTTTTCTTTGCCAAACTTGGCCCCATCAGGTGTGCAGTATTCTTTGTAAATGCCCTCAGGGATTTCAAAAGCAGTCATGACCTCAGGCCTCTTTCCTCCTTTCTGCGGCTTCTTACCGTCTACCATATTCTTCAGTTGAGAAATTTGAATAATCGAATTCTCTGGAGAAGTATGCAATTTTTCTTCGAGGAACGCTGCAAATGAGTTAAGTTGATGAGAACCTAGTGATTCAACAGCGGACATGAGTACCTGTGAACAAAGTATAGTTGCGAGGAATTTGGAGAGGTCATATGCGTTCTCAGAGGGTTTTAAACAAAACAAGTTTGAGGAATTTGACCAGATGAGTCTTGAAGAATTTCACTAAGCGTTCTTTGTCTTAGGTTCCAGAGTTGTATAGATCGAAGATCCACACAATTGAGGGATCTTGAAGAAAAATGAAGCTTAGAGAAACGAATCAAAAACAGATGATTTGTGAGGTGTTTTGTGTGTGAGAATTTGAAGAATAAAACACCTTTGAAGATTTTGTAGAAAACTTTCGAATCAAAGAGGGCAGTAAGAGTAACTTTTAATTACCTTGAATGAAGAACATGACGAACACAGAGGTGGAGAAGTGAAGTTCGTCGGTGTAGATCTTCCACGCCCTAACTTGGCGGAGGAAGACGGCTACGGCGGCGACGGAGTTAAGATTTCCACGGCCGGCGCGAGTACGACGGCGACGAGGTCGAGGCAGTGAAGCTCTTCCTCACCGGCGACGATGGAGTAGCGGCGGCGCTAGGGTTTGGGAGGCTCGAGCGGGAGAGAGAGAGAGTTCGAGCGGAGTAAAGGAAGTGAGGAAGGGTACGGGGGTACTTATTATTGGGAAACGTAGTAATTTCAAAAAAAATCCTACGCACACGCAAGATCATGGTGATGCATTGCAACGAGAGGGGAGAGTGTTGTCCACGTACCCTCATAGACCGAAAGCGGAAGCGTTATAACAACGCAGTTGATGTAATCGAACGTCTTCACGGCCCAACCGATCAAGCACCGAAACTACGACACCTCCGAGTTCTAGCACACGTTCAGCTCGATGATGATCCCTGGACTCCGATCCAGCAGAATGTCGGGGAAGAGTTTCGTCAGCACGACGGCGTGGTGATGATCTTGATGTTCTACTGTCGCAGGGCTTCGCCTAAGCACCGCTACAATATTATCGAGGATTATGGTGAAAGAGTTGAGGAAATAGAACCAGTTGGCTTGGTGAAGACACTGATTTGGTAGACTAGTTCCAACTGTTGTCTCAGTTGTACATCTGGTTGGAGCGGCTGAGTATTTAAACTTGAGGACAAACAGTCCCGGACACCCAGTCCTGAGCATGCAGCTCGGGACACCAAGTCCTCACCATATTCTCCTTGAACTAAGGTCACACAGACCTCGTCCAATCACTCGTGGTAAGTCTTCAGGTGACTTCCGAACCTTGACAAACACGGTCACTCGGCGATCCACAATTCCTCTTGGATGCTCTAGACCATGACGCCTAACCGTCTGGAAGAAGCACAATCTTCAAAGGTAACAAGCGTCGGATCCACGCAGGATCAATCTCTTTAGTGATACTCAATCACTTTGGGTTTGTAGGTGTTTGGGTTTGGGTTTTGGATTTTCCTCACTTGATGATTTTCGCTCAAAGTCCTCGGAGGATGGGTTGCTCTCAAATGACAAGTGTTAGTTTCTCGCAGAGCAGCCAACCAGCTAGTTGTTGTAGGGGGCAGCTATTTATAGCCTAGGGAGCAGCCCGACATGATAAGACATAAATGCCCTTCAATGATATGACCGTTGGATGGGTAAGATATTTTGGGACAGCTGGCGCGTAGCACAACAACGATCGGAAATTTGAGGTTCAAATTCCTCAAGGCTACCATGTTCCTCACTGTGTATGCAATCTGCACTAACGAATTCCTAACTCCGTAGTCAGAACAAATTCCTCAACGACCAGAAGAACTTCGTCTCTGTCACTGAAGAAATTGACTGAACTGTATGAGATTTCCAATGGCTTCACTCGAAGGGATTGGTAGGTGTAGGATTTGAGTTGAGCATCACATGGAAAATTTTCCTTAGTATTTCCTCGACCCCCTTCAACAGTACGGTGTTTCCTATGACTCAAGAAAAAGAAAAAGAAACTACGAAAACAAAGTCTTCACGCTTCATGTTCCTCGAATGAATACCAAGTCTTCAAGGTCACAACAATTTCTTTACTTTCAAAGTCTTCAGAAAGTCTTCAGAATACCAAAGTCTTCAGTCGAAGAACTTCATTTTTAGGGGTCGACTTTCTCTGTAAATATCAAACTCCTCATAGACTTATAGACCTGTGTACACTCATAAACACATTATATCCTTAACCTATAAGTCTTCAATACACCAAAATCACTAAGGGGCACTAGATGCACTTACAATCTCCCCCTTTTTGGTGATTGATGATAATATAGGTTAAGTTTTCAACGGGGATAAACATATGGAGTGTAAATACTGATATTGAGGAATTTGATTGCAAGATATAGAAGAACTCCCCCAGAATATGTGCATAGTGAGGAATTTGCTTTTGAAGCAATGCACACTTGAAGAGTTGAATCATGGAGATCTCCCCCTATATCTTGTAATTCATACACGCATTTGATATATAATATGAAGAATTTGAAATGCATGATGAAAAATGGTGACTGATGAATTTCAACATGCGTGCGATAATATTAACGAGGAATAAGCATGCAGAAAAACGTAGCAGAAGTATCAGACCACCATCGGGTTTAAGTTTACAACTCGGTCCAATAAAATTTTCGGAAGAACGAGAGTTGTAACTTAGCAAGAAAAGATTCCCATATAATAGACCCGCTTGAAGACTAACTCAAATTTCCCCCCCTTTGTCATCGAATGACCAAAAGGATCAAAACTGAGGACTAACGCCCCTGAAGATAATCAAGTTGATCAAGGAGCGCCAGCGTTGTCGGGGTCGGTTGTTGAAGTAGGGCCTGTCGCTGTGTCGTCCAAGTCTTCATTTTCATCAGTGTCACGCGATGAAGAATATGAGCTGGCCACCAGAGAAGGAACCTTGACCTTCTTGAATTTTTTCGGAGGAGGTGCAGACCAGTCAAAGTCTTCCTTGAGACCCATTTGCTTCAGATCTTCAGCACTGTAGACATGAGACAGAACAACCCAGGTATGGTTGAAGGTTTCATGGAGGTAGTATTGGTTTTTCTTCACTGCATTGTGTGTTGAAGTCATGTTGTGAAGAATTGAACCAAACTGACGCTTGACCCATTTATGATTGCGATCAACCTTCTGATGAAGACTGAGGAGTAACTCACGATCAGTCATCACCCTGGGTGCTGTGGCTTGAGGATTTTACTTGGCATTGTTGGCGACAGAGGCAGAGTCATCATTGGTGGAGTAGGATGCAGCCTTGCGAAATTGACCATCCAATGGACGAATGCCTTCATCGATCACAACAGTTTCCTTGCCTTTGTCATTGGCTGACGAAATTGGCCTCTTGAGGACTTCAATTGGAGGCAAGTAGCTGCAGTGGTTCAGAGTGTCAGCTTTGTAGTTGAGTGAAGACCTTGTCCTGATGAATCTCATAATCCATGGCGCATAAGGCTTCAGCTTAAATGGTGACTTTGCAATATTGGCCAGAGTCCTCATGAAGAAATCATGGAAGTTGACGGGAACGCCATGAATGATATTGAAAAGCAGATTTTTCATGATGCCAACGACTTCTTCATCATTTGAGTCATGGCCTTTGATAGGACTCATTGTCTTTTTCAGAATGCGATAGACAGTCCGAGGCACATACAGTAATTCCTTGACCAGGAAATTGGTTCGAGGGGCCTGCCCTGGCTTCAAAGGCTTCATCAAAACTAGCATGTAGTGATTTGAAATCTCAGGTTCACTATAGACACAATGTGCATCTTCAAGGGGAGGACTTAGTGGTAGGGCACAAAGCAATTCAGACGCTGGTGCCTTGTAATGAGTGTTCTCTGTCATCCAGTCCAGAACCCATGAGTTAACATCTTCAGAGTCGCCCGTGATGTGCAATGTTGCATAGAACTAAAGAATGAGTTCTTCATTCCAATCACATATGTCAGTGCAGAAGTTTAGTAGCCCAGCGTCATGAAGAACACTGAGGACTGGCTCGAAGCACGGCAGAGACTCCATATCCACGTGAGGAATATGTGCATGATCGAAGACTTTGTCTTTGTTGAACAGCACTGAGGAATAGAAGTTGGCTTGACTAGCAGTCCAGAAATGCCTCTTCCTTATGCGAGCAGAGTCATAAGGGTTGTAGTCAGTGAAGAATACGTGCTCGCCAAAGAAGTCTTCAGCCTTGAACTTTTGCTTCCTTGAGAACAGATCCTTTGGCTTTGGCAGAGGGGTGTCAGTGAGTTGCATCACAACCTCAGGAATCGCGAGCTCAGGTTCTTCTGGCTGAGGAATTTATGGTTCCTCTTCGGTGCAGTTTGTGTTGTCACGTTTTCAGCAGCAGCAGTTTCTTCAGTACTAGTGGCTGGAATGTCTTCACGGACAGGTGAGGTGGGATGAGTTTCCTCAGAGCCCATTTGAACTGTTGGTGCAGGGGAGTGAGGAATTTGCTGTAGTGGGGTGAAGAGTGGAGAGTTGGGATGCTGACTTTCCCAAAAGTCATCATTCATCACTGGCGTTGTGCTTCCAATGCCCACGTCTTCATCTTCCAATTCGTCAACACCAGCCTCTTCAGCTATGAACTGAGGCATTGGTGAGGATACAACAGGTGTGGAAGGGATCATATCCGCTTCAATTTCCTCATCAATCTGCTCTGACGAAGCAGCAGATTGAGTTTCTTCATCAGATCCGCTCGGGATCTCATATTCTTCACCAAAAGGAACAAGGTCCTTTGATGGCATGGTTGAAATCGGAACAACATCGATAGGATTTTCATAAGAGTTGGTCATAGGCTTCATCTTCTTTGGAGCTGAAGATTCTGAAGCACTTGATGCTTTCCTTTTCTTCACTGCAGCTCGCTCTGCAGCCTTGGTCTTCTTCACATCTGATGCAGATGGAAGGATAGGAGTTGGTGTAGGCGCGGGAGGAGCTGAGGAATCTGTTTGAATTTCCTCGGGCGCAACTGATGCAGTTGCCCTGACTTCTTCAGTTTCTTCAGGCGCACCACTAGTGGATGCCCTGGAAATTTCTTCAGTGGCTGGAATGGAGTCATCAGCCCTTGAACTAGCATTTTCTTCAGCAGCCTGAAAGTCATCAGCGGTGCTGGCATGTTCTTTAGTTGGTTGAGCTGAAGCTTCAGCCTGAGGAACTTCTTGTTGTGATGGGGCTGCAACAGTTGTGAACTTCTCAGTCAGTTTCACAAACCTGACTTTAGCTCCTTTCCAATCAGCATAGTAAGCATCAAATTCATCGCTGAGGGTTTTGATGTCAGCCTGCATCTTGACGAGTTCTTTAGGTGTCATCTTGACAACATTTTTCTTCAGCAGTTTCTCTTTTCTGTACTGCGATTTCTTGATCTGTCTGGCCCTATCATACTTCCATTTTTCTTCTTGAATGAAAGCAGTGAAGACGTGACTTTGACTAGGAGTGAGGTTCATTTCCGGCACAGGCATATTGGGATCTTTGTGCCATAGATCAATGAAATCCAGGATCAACCTTGGATCAAAAAGCATTGGCACATTGCTTCCTTTGGCACTAGCGGCCTTAGCTTGCCTATCTCTGATGATTTCGGCAAGTTCTGCTTCATCAGCCTCATCATCGTCAGAGGGCACTTGGAAAGCCACCTGCTTTTTCTTCGGACTAGGGCGAGGACCTCGTCCAGCAGTAGCCTTTTTCTTCAGCAGAGAGGGTCCAGCTGAGGAACTTGGTGCAGCTGAGGAACTTGTAGAGACACCAGAGGCAATGGAGATGCCTGTAGTCCTTTGGCATGAGGCCAGATGCGCAGGTGCTGAGGACTTTGTCGGGACAGCTGAGGACTGTGGAGGAGGTGCTGAGGATTTTGAAGGAGTAGGATCAGCTTAAGGAATTGGTCGTGAAGATTTTGAAGTTCCTGGCCGTGAGGGCGCAACTGAGGAACTTGGCCATGAGGGCACTGTTGGTGAAGCACTTGGTTTACGAGCAGGCTTCTTAGGCATAGATTTCCTCTGCTTAACAGAGGCCTCAGTGGCAGCAACAGCAGGAGAATCTTCGTTGAATTTCCTCACTGCTTCTTTGGCTTGTCTTGCCAATTGTCAGGACCCCGATCCTAAGCCACATCGATCCAGCATGTAACACATCATATCACTTTGCGGCCTCACGCACGGCTCTCCCACGGGTGCCACCTTACCTGGCCCGGGACCGTTTGCGCCTTTTGGCTCACGTATATGATAGTGTCGCTAGCATCCATATGACAGAGAACCCGGGCCGACATGGCTAGTCGTGAACCCAGGGCGGCACTAACCCATGAGGACAGGCATACATGAATCACATCGAGCATGTCGGTCAACAACGTATAAACCCGGGCATTAGCACTGGGCTAACAGGACTCTGGTAACCCGGGCTGTAGCAGGCTAGGCAGGACTCCGGATAACACCGCGTGACATTTCCTCGAAGGGACAGACACAGGAACGAAGTGAAACACATGCCGGCCAGTCATGTGTTTCGAGCAGTAGTGCTGGGCTATTAGGACTCCGGTGTTCCGGGCTATAGCGGACTACTATCGCTCAGAAGCACTAGACTACATTTCCTCATATGATAGGCTGCCAAGGATAAACAACTAGATAGTCGGATCCACTCATATCAAGCATTTCAACCATACACACAATATGCCCGATATGAGTAAATACAACATTGTATCAAAACAAAACTCTACAACTCAAGTACTTTATTTAAAAGGCTCCGAAGAGCCATACATATCATCCATACAGATAGGGGTCACATGACCCGACACTCAAGTCATACAACATACAAGCACATGTGGAAGCAAAGTAGTCTGAGTACAGACACTAGAAAGAAAGAAGGCTTGACGAAGCCTGTCTATCTACATCGACCCTTCACATGTCTTGGATCACCACCTGGGTGATAGGTCACTCGTCAACGTCGAGGTCTACGTAGAACCCATCAGAGGGGTTGGCGTAGTCGTCTGAAAACATTAATTAAAGCAACATGAGTACGAAGGTACTCAGCAAGTCTTACAACAGAATCCTACTATACATGCACATTCTCAAGAAGGTAGTGGAGCTATTGCAGCAAGCCAGCTTTGACTCTTGGCTAAGCTATCCTACGACAGACACAACTTGTACAGCATTTGTCGCACACGAGTCCACTATCACCAACACAATACTCCACCATGGATCCTCTCTCGCCAACCTACGAGAGGGCCATCTGCGGTACTCACACTTATCTTGAGATTTTTAGTAGTATCCATTTAATTGTCTATGAACTATATAGGTGACCAAGTAGTCCTTTACCGCGGACGCGGCTATTCGAATAGTTTTATACCCTGCAGGGGTGTACTTCTTCACACATGTTTCCACCACTTAGCATCTGCACACGCCATGTGCTCGGCAGACTTCAAGCGAAAGCTGACGTGGGTGTAGACCACAACCTAACCCACCACACTAGTCTCTAGTCCAGGTTTATCGCCTATTCGAGTTCCATCCGCAAGGAGATCCGGCCGGGGTGTCCTCAACGGCCCCAAACGATGTGTGCAGGGTTCCCGAGACACCAAACGGGCGAATCGGTACACCGGGCCACGTGCCTACCGCAACACAGCCCACCCCTATGGTCAGCACTGCGTGCGGCCCCCAGCAACTACAAACACCAGAAACTACTTGCAACTCCTGGACAGAGGACGAGAGGGGTCGGTAAGTCGAGCGGGGTCATATTTCAGGGCCCAATGTGTGGTAGCAGCTGAGCCTTAAATCACACACATAGATCTCAGTTCTTAAGGACGGCCTCAATGAAACAACCCACCATGTACTCCTACATGGCCTTCCATCGATTCCTTTACCAAATCGTGTTCAACACTTCACACTCTCGACAACGTCACAACCTTTCACTCTAGTTCATCATCCGATGAGCCAGACCTGACACAAGTCTAGGCATAGCAAGCATAGCATGGTAGGAACACACACACATATGGCTCAATCAACTCCTACACATGCTAGTGGGTTTCATCTAGTTACTGTGGCAATGACAGGTCATGCAAAGGAAGTGGGTTCAACTACCGAGACACACAGCAGTTTGAATCGCGTTGTCTTAATGCAGTAAACGAGAGCAGAAGCGAGAACATGGGTTTGTATCGGAATGATCAATGGGTTGCTTGCCTGATGGAGTGGTGGTGGGATACTGCCCTTCGGTTGGATACTCTTGAATATCCTTAGAGGCAGAACCTACCACGAAGAACACATCGGAACACAATCAACACATGACGATATGCAACAATATGATGCATGCTATGACATGGCAATATGAGAGTGTCTTGGCCTAATGTAAGCTAAACCAGGGAGGGAAGTGCTTATTTGAACCAAAGGTTCAAGTGTTAGATCACTTAACATAGCCATTATAGAGCATCACCTTGTATTGTATAAACAGCAGGTTTAACTTGTTCTGACATGCATGAAATCAGCACCAATGGATAGATTGGATTTTTCTGATCAAATTTCATATATAAATCTTTGCATTTGGAGTTATAGATTAATTTCTATGAATTTTTGAAGTTTGAACTATTTTCTGGAATTTCCTGTATAAAAATAACTCCAGTAATTTAATTACTGCGTCAGTACTACGTCAGGATGACGTCAGAGGTCAACGGGGTCGTCCAGTTCAGACTGACCAGTGGGTCCCGCATGTCAGTAATTAGTTAAACTAATTAATTTAAATTAAAAACTAATCCAGTTAGTTAAGAGAGGGGGGGCCCCACCTGTCATTGACTTAGAGGAGTCAACGTGGGCCCACCCAATCAAAGTCAAAGGGTCAACTCGCCGGCGTCTAGCCGCCGGCGAGGCCAGACGCGGCGGAGGAAGTGCATTTGCACGTTCTGGCGACCAAACGAGCGACGGAGGGCATCTACGTGCAGCTGGGAGCAAGACGCAGCGTTTGGTGGCTGTGGTTGGGCTCGGGGTGGCCGGAAACGGCGCTGGCGACGAGCTTTGCGGTCGCCGGAGTCGGGTGAAAGTGAGCCCGAGGCTACGGGGCACGGCGAGGTGCGTGGGGTAGTGCGTTGAGCTCCTGGTGATGTGGTGAAGTGTTTGGACACGGTGGCGTGGCCGGAGTTGGGCCGGAGTCACGTCGGCGACGAGCTCCGCGGCGGTGTGTGCGGGTGATCTTCGTGCAGTTGCTACGGTGCACGAGGAAGCAAACGGGGAGGATGGGGAGGTAGCTGAGCTCACGGCGATCACGTAGAGCCAGACGGCGCGGCCGGGGACGAGTTGATGCGGCGGCGACGTTGAAAGGGATCTCCGGCGGTGCTCGGTGAAGACGAGGTCGAAGAAGACGTTGCAGAGCGTGTGAGCGCTCGGGGCTCGGGCTGCTCGAGGGATTCGACGACGGCGGAGAGGTTGGACACGGTGGTGCAGCACGGGGATGGCGTTGGACGCGGCTACGGTGGTGGAACGGCGACGGCGGCGTCGGCCATGGCGAGGGAGTGTGAGGGAGAGAGGCAGGGGGCGAATGGGCGTGTCCAGGGGGTCGGGGGCGCGACGTGGAGCCTGCCCAGGCCAGCGGAGCGGCGAGGGGAGGAAGCAGGGTGGCGGCCAGCTGCGTGGCGCGCGCTGAGCTCGCCGTCGAGCACCTGGCTGCCTGCCTGGCCAAGCCAAGCTGCTCGCTGGCTCGGTGGCTGGGCTGGGCCGGCAGGTGGGCCTGGTGGATGGGGGCGCCAGGTAAGTTTTTCTTTTATTTTCCCTTTTCTATTTTTCTGTAACTTTGTGGCATTATTAAAAATGCTTAGGCACTTCTTAAAATCCTGGAAATAATTGAGGGCTCTGTTAGGATTATTTCCAACAGCAAACATTTATTTCCAGAATTATTTGAGCATTTAAATTATTTAATAGCATTTAAATGCCCAAATTCAAATACTTATGATTTAAATCAATGACCTTCTGTTGACCTAGAAAATTGTGCACCTATTTTGCCAGAGGTTCTAACCCAAGACAAAGAGGGTGAACATTTTAGAAGGGCATTTCAGGTTCATTGAAAATACTTTTAGTAAACCCTAGATGATTTCAGGGGGGGGGGGGTGTTGGGGGTTCTGCCTTCCCCATTTCAAGTTTCTGATGAGAAGTAAACATGATGCAACACTCTAATGCATGACTAGCTAGGGTGTGACAGCAATTTGGCTTGACGTCTGGCCCATTCTTTAGGAAAGTCCTCACCGCGTTTGACGCTAGTGGGATCAGCCACTTGGCTAGGTGCTAGTGGAAGTCTTGGGCATGGAGGGTTGAGAGCGAATTTCTTCATATATTTTGGAGTAACATATCTGTACTCCCTCCATTCTCTTGCCCATCTCCGTTCTATCCTCTGAATGCGCACCTTGCGCTGATTTTTTTTCTTTGCCAAACTTGGCTTCATCAGGTGTGCAGTACTCTTTGTAAATGTCCTCAGGGATCTCAAATGCAGTCATAACCTCAGGTTTCTTTCCTCCTTTCTGCGGCTTCTTACCATCTGCCATATTATTCAGTTGAGGAATTTGAACAATTGAATTTTCTGAAGAAGTATGCAGTTTTTCTTCGAGGAACACTGCAAATGAGTTAAGTTGATGAGAACCTAGTGATTCAGCAGCGGACATGTGTACCTGTGAACAGAGTATAGTTGGGAGGAATTTGCAGAAGTCATATGCGTTCTTAGAGGGTTTTTCAAAAAGAACAAGTTTGAGGAATTTGACCAGATGTGTCTTGAAGAATTTCACTAAGCGTGCTTTGTCTTAGGTTCCAGAGTTGTATAGATCGAAGATCCACACAATTGAGGAATCTTGAAGAAAATGATGCTTAGAGAAATGAGTCAAGAACAGTTGACTTGTAAGGTGTTTTGTGTGTGAGGATTTGAAGAATAAAACACCTTTGAAGATTTTGTAGAAAACTTTCGAATCAAAGAGGGAAGTAAAAGTATTTTTTAATTACCCTGAATGAAGAACACGACGAACACAGAGATGGAGAAGTGAAGTTCGTCGTTGTAGATCTTCCACGCCCTAACTTGGCGGAGGAAGATGGCTACGGCGGCGGCGGAGATGAAGATATCCGCGGTCGGCGCGAGTACGATGATGACGAGGTCGAGGCGGTGAAGCTCTTCCTCACCGGCGATGCTGGAGTAGCGGCGGCGCTAGGGTTTGGGAAGCTTGAGCGGGAGAGATAGATCGAGTGGAGTAAAGGAAGTGAGGAAGGGGTGAGGGGGTATTTATAGTGGCAGTGAAAAACTGTTCGCCCAAAGATTTGGGACGAACGTGCCCCTGACCCTTCTCCTTCGCACGACATGTGTCACCCACTTACAAAGAGGTGGAGATCGTGTAAGATCGTGTGTGAATAAAAAAATGCATCGTGGGATGCGGAACGGTTTGAGCGGCAAAACCGAAAATTTGGATAAGATTAGTTTTAAAGTTCCGTTCGCAATTTCTTCAGCTGACAAGGACACAGTGAAGATTTTGAACGAGTTTTAAATAGAACGCAGATGAAGAATTTGTGAATAGATTGGATTGAGTATAGCATAGAGGGGGAAGGGTCCGATCACATTCACTTAGCAGAAAAACTAACTTGAAGAAATAGCCATAAGTGAATGCTGTAGAGGACATAAACTCATATATATATATATATATATATATATATATATATATATATATATATATATATATATATATATATATATATATATATATATATAAACAACGGAACAAGTGAAGGTTTTGCAAAGTTGAAGAATTTGAACAACTGAGGAATTTCAAAAATGAGAAAAAAACTCAAATTGAAGATTTTGAACTTTTGTGGTGGCGTGACCCACCGTATAAGAATGCTGATTTCAGACACCGCGTACAATTATCGTAGGGTTCTGAGAATCAAATTCTTCGTTAATTTCTTCACACTTAGAGTGTTATTCTTCATTGATTGAAGAAAAACGTTTCTTCATGTGTTGCACATCTAAGTCATCAATTTTGCATAAGTGTTAGGATAAGTGCCTTTTCAAAGTACATTCGAAGACTCTAAGATATTTAGCTCACACCGCAACTTGCTAAATCTCTTCTCATCCAAGGGCTTAGTGAAGATATCGGCTAGCTGTTCTTCAGTCTTCACATGCTCAATAGAAATGTCGCCCTTCAACACATTGATACGTCCATTTTGCATCATGCTTTTATGTTAATATTTATTGCATTATGGGCTGTTATTTCACGTTATGTCACAATACTTATGGCTATTCTCTCTTATTTTGCAAGGTTTACCATGAAGGGGGGGGGGGAATGCCGGCAGCTGGAATTCTGGCAGGAAAAGGAGCAAATATTGAAGACCTATTCTGCGCAACTCCAAAAGTCCTGAAACTCCACGGAATATCTTAAAATAAATAAAGAAAAATCATCGCCAAAGATGAAGGCCAGGGGGCCCACACCCTGCTCACGAGGGTGGGGGGCGCGCCCCCTACCTCGTGGGCTCCCTGGTGGCTCTCCGATGCCCATCTTCTCCTATATGAAGTCTTTCGATGAGAAAAAAAATCATAAGCAACCTTTCGGGATGAGACTCCGCCGCCATGAGGCGAAACCTTGGCGGAACCAATCTAGGGCTCCGGCGGAGCTGTTTTGCCGGGGACACTTCCCTCCGGGAGAGGGAAATCATCGCCAACATCATCACCAACGCTCCTCTCATCGGGAGAGGGCAATCTCCATCAACATCTTCACCAGCACCATCTCATCTCCAAACCCTAGTTCATGTCTTGTATCCAATTCTTGTCTCTAAGTCTGGGATTGGTGATAGTAGGTTGCTACTAGTGTTGATTACTCCTTGTAGTTGATGCTAGTTGGTTTACTTGGTGGAAGATCATATGTTCAGATCCTTTATGCATATTATTACCCCTCTGATTTTGAACATGAATATGCTTTGTGAGTAGTTACGTTTGTTCCTGAGGACAAGGGAGAATTCTTACTATTAGTAGTCATGTGAATTTGGTATTCGTTCGATATTTTGATGAGATGTATGTTGTCTAACCTCTAGTGGTGTTATGTGAACGTCGACTACATAACACTTCACCATTATTTGGGCCTAGAGGAAGGCATTGGGAAGTAATAAGTAGATGATGGGTTGCTAGAGTGTCGGGGGGAATCTGCCTCCACCAACACCTATGGGGACTGAGCCCCTTTCTGGTTCGGCGGTGGGCGGAGGTCGTGCGAAGAACGGATCGAGGCGATGCACACAAGGGGTTTACCCAGCTTCGGGCCGCACGGATGCGTAAAACCCTACTGCTGCTTTGTGGTTTGTATTGTGTTCTTGTTCAGGAGCGCTGAGTGCTACAGTGCACTCAGGCAACTAATCAGACCGAGCGTGAGTGGCCTCCTTCCTCCCCCCTTCCCTCACGTTGTGCATGGGGCCTCCTTTTATATGCGCAAGGGGTTACCCACAGGTGGCAACATAGGCGGGGGCAAAACTGGAAAACGCTGTGTTGGGTACAGCTGTTTGCACAGTGCTATCATACCTAACTCCGACGGCAGGGGACAAGGGCATTAAATGCCCGTCTAGGTCACCCAAACAGTGCAGAAAAGGGACCGTCAGGGGCGCCACCGTTTGCCACGACGGCTACCCTGTCAGCGTTGCTTCGCCACCGCATGCCCCTGGCTGCGCAGCCTCTCGCCACGTACGTCTGGAATGGCCCCGGAGCGACGCGTGGGTGGATGAGCTGGAACGCAGGCGCGGGGTGGTGACTTGCCGCGGCAAGCGCCTTGTCGCGGTTGATGCCTTGTCGCGCCCGGGAGCTTGTTGCTCACCGGTCCTTGCCGGGACGCGTGGCGCGTCGCAGCAAGTCTCTTATCGTGCCCTGGTCGGCCTTCCCGGCAAGCTCCTCTTGCCGGGGCATCGTGCTTCGAGCGGCCGTCCCGGCAAGCTCCTCTTGCCGGGGCCTTGCTCTCTTCGGGTGGCCTTCCCGGCAAGCTCCTCCTGTCGGGGCCTTGGCTCAAATACTTTGTTCTTAGATGGCCCAAAAAGGGACCATGGAGAGTTTTGGCGATCGCCTGACAAGCCTTGCCGTGGGGTGCTACGACTGCCCGTGCACAAGTTCGGGGTACTAAGGTACCCCTACTTTAGTACACCGACAGGAGCCCCCGGGCCTGGGCCATACACGGTGCCGAGCGCTGTTGGGCCAGGCCCAAAACAGTGCACGGGCACGCGCGGCCTGGGTCACGCTGCATCTTCTTCTGCATCCACCACGCCCTCCCCGAACGGCATGCGTCGAACGCAGCATCGTGGGGAGAGGCGTGCATGACGTGGGCGGTGTGCGCGGGGCTGAGCCCCGCAGGCATGCGTCACGTCGCAATAAAGGGGGACGGTTCGCGCCATCTCCATAAGTGGAGGGAGGCGTGGAGGCGTGGCTCGTTTGCTGGACGGGGCCGAGGCACGGTTTCCGAGGCGTCCGCTCCCCACGATCACGGGGTGAGGGGGTGGTCGCCTCATCCGTCGCCTCGGTCCTGCACGCTAGCCACGCGGCTTCCATGCACCTGGAGTCGCGGACGGTGGAGGCAGGAAACCGGGTCGTCGCGGGTCGAGGCAGCGGGCCGGTCCCAGTCGCCTGCTCTTCCTGCGCCTTGATTGGCTGAGCGGGGCGGCCGAGCCCCCACCCTACTCCTTTATAAAGAGCAAGAGGGGGCGACGGAAACCCACACTCCTTCATCTTTGCTTCCCTTCAGCTTCTGATCCCCTCTCTCCATTCGCCATGGAGAAAGGGAACCTTGGTCCTTCATCGGTGGCGGCGAGGGTCGCCGCTAGGCAACGCGCCCCTCCTCCCCTTGCACCCACGGTGGCAGAGCCAACCGTAAGGGGAAGGGGGAGGAGGCGAGGTCGTGGACGAGGCCGAGGCGCTCGGGGCGACGCGCCGGCCTCGCCTCCGCCAGCGGCTCCTCTTCTCACGACAGTCCACATCGGGGACGACCCTTGCGAGTTCTTCGTCAGGCTGCGCCGGGCGCCTCGTCGTCGCCTCCGTCTCCCGGCTCCCTTCGCAAGCGTGATGGAGATGGAACAACTCGAGACGCTAAGACTGCGCATGAGGGGCTGTGGGATCAGCGGCACGCGGGTCCACGTTGAGTCCCCAGCCCCCGGTGTGATGTATCTTGGTCGAGGGTAGAAGACGTTCGCCCGTATCCACAGCTTGATGGAGGGGTTCACCCTCCATTTTAAGTTGATGGAGGGCGATCTCCTCTCCGTCAAGGTCTTCGGGTGCTACGGGACCCGGGCCCGGTGCTGCGTGGATAGCTCCTCCGACAGCGAAGGCTCCTCCTCGAGCGAGAGCGACGAGGAGGGGAGCGACAGCGACGACGAGGGGAGCGGTCGTCGGGATGACGGGTCCAACTAGGCGCCAGTCGCGGCTCCGTGTGGCACCGGCGACCCCATCATCCGTGTCGCCGGCTCCTTGAGCTTCTCGGGGTCGTCTCCTTGGCGGCTGGCGTAGGGAGGCTGCGGAAGAGGAAGAGGGCGGGCGGCAAGGCCGTCAACTCAGAGTACGGGGGCACGGTGCCCTCGACAGCGTGCTGACGTCCTGCCGCCTTGTCGAGCCCTGCTTCCGGCGCCGCCGTCACCGTCCAGCTTTCAGACGGCCCCCGGGGCGTTCTGTTGGTGTCTTCTGCCACCCGTAGCTCGCCTAGGCGCCCCTTTTGCCCTTCTCGCCTCCTTGTCCTACCTCCTGAGGAGAGAGACAAGAAAGGGATTACGGGCACCTTATCTCTTTTTGACTTGTAAGCCCTCGGGCTCTAGTTGCATTTAAAGCTTGTAATCCCATCTCTCATGTTTTTCATTCTCTCTGAACTGTACCTGAGCGGAATGTTTTTAATGAAAAGGGGATGTTTGCCGGGCCATTTGTCTCGCGGGTAAAACCCACGCCAAGGAGCGAATCCTTTATATCGTTAAGATAGACACTTCTTTGCCCGGCAACAGGCCCTGCCGTCTTCCCGCGCCACTCGACCTTTCTCACGCCTTTGGCGGAGGTAGGGACGAGGCGGGTTCGGGCTCCTCATTCCGTCCCTTTGCCGCCGCGGCTGCTACCAAAACTGGCCCCAGGAACGCGCTCTGGGGCCCAGAGTTAAGGGAGCACGACAGCTTTTTAGGAAGAAACAAGGTTTTCGCATTCCTCAGTCCATAAGAGAATGCATGACAAGGGATGAAAAACTTATCTGGGATTCCAGCCCCCGGCAACTTTGGCTTGCCGCGGGCGAATCTTTCTACTTGCAGCCCCCGGCAACACTGGTTTGCCGGGGACCAGATGCTGGTCCGCCCTTCTTCTCTTCTTCGTCGTTAAGCGGTCTGGCCGGGATATGCAAGACCCTGCGAACCAAGGGAAACGAAGGAACATGAAAAAAGGACGCAGACCCGACCTCTAAGCTAGGGGTTAGCAGCTGTTAGGCACTATCAACCCTAACCAAGGACGAGACTCGACTCAGCATGCATGCTAAAACTTAGGGCGCCAGCGCTTCATTTACTGCTGCTCAGGGTCTGCGCCTGGCTTTGTACAAAGGATTACATGCAACAGCGGCAAGACTTGTACAAAAGGGTGGTTGACGGACGGGGTCCGACAACCGCGCCTTACGGGTAAAACTTACGAAGATGCTCAATATTCCAGGAGTTGCTCACCGGAATGCCATCTTCGGTCTCAAGGCGGACAGCACCGGGCCTCGTGACTCGTCTCACCCGGTAAGGGCCTTCCCACTTCGGCATCAACTTGTTATGATTCTTGGCGGACGGAGCGCGCCAAAGAACAAGGTCGCCTTCCTCGAAGCTTCTGGCTTTAACTTTGCGGCTATGGTAGTGACGCAAAGCTTGCTGGTAGCGAGAGGCTCGCACAGCAGCCTGAAGACGATCTTCCTCAAGGAGCAGCGCGTCATCTTCACGCAGCCGCTCTTGCTCAAGCTCATCATAAGCGAGCACTCGAGGTGACCCGTATACGAGTTCCGTGGGGGTAACTGCTTCTGCTCCATAGACTAGAGCAAATGGTGTCTGGCCAGTGGCTCGATTTGGCGTCGTTCTGATCGACCAAAGAGCCACCGGTAGCTCCTCGATCCAGTTTCTTCCGCACTTGTGCAGCCTGTCGAAAGTTCTGGTCTTGAGCCCGCGCAGCACCTCGGCATTGGCCCTTTCCGCTTGACCGTTGCTCCTGGGATGAGCAACAGAAGCGAAGCAGACCTTGGCGCTGAGATCTTGGACGTATTGCATGAAGGCGCGGCTCGTGAATTGCGTACCGTTGTCGGTGATGATCCTGTTGGGGATCCCGAAGCGGCAAACAATCGACCTGAAGAACTTGACTGCTGACTGTGCTGTCACCTTCCTCACTGGTTCCACTTCCGGCCACTTTGTGAACTTGTCGATTGCGACGTACAAGTACTCAAAGCCCCCGACAGCTCGGGGGAAGGGGCCGAGGATGTCGAGCCCCCAGACCGAAAATGGCCAGGATAAAGGGATCGTCTGGAGAGCTTGAGCTGGCTGGTGTATCTGCTTGGAATGGAACTGGCATGCTTTACACTTGGTTACTTGTGCAGTTGCATCCTGGAGGGCTGTCGGCCAGAAGAAACCTTGCCGGAACGCTTTGCCGGCAAGTGCTCTTGCGCCAATGTGGTGACCACATATGCCTCCATGTATCTCTGCCAACAGCTTTTGTCCGTCTTCCCGAGAAATACACTTCAATTTCACACCCTTGCGCCCTCTTCTGTACAGCGTGTTGTCGACGAACTGGTACATACTCGAGCGCCGGGCTACTCTTTCCGCTTCTTCTTGTTCTTCGGGAAGTTCTCCGTTCTGGAGGAAATGGACAGTCTGCTGCGCCCATGCTGGAGCCTGTGGCTCGACAACAAGGACTGAAGGCACATCTGCTGCCGCGGGAACGTCCGCTTCTACGGCGAGGATCTGGGGCTCAGCCGGAGCTTGATGTTCCCCGGCAAGCTTGCCGGAGCAAAACTTGTCGGGAGCGCCTGCTTCTACGGAACAAACCCTGGGGTTTGCCGGAGCAGACGGCTCCTCTGCGCTCTCGGCGTCGATCTTGGGGACCTTCTTGGCGGCGGCTCCGGGGAGCTCTGCCGGAAGATAGTCGCCGGAGACCAACTTCCTCTTCTTGCTCTATCCGGTTGATGGTGTTACGGATGGCTGAGTCAGCTTGAGCACAAAGGTTCCTGGCTCCACAGGTAACTTAAGTGCTGCGCACTTTGACAGGCCATCAGCAATGTCGTTCTCAGCTCTTGGAATGTGTTCCATTTGCAGGCCGTCAAAGTGCTCTTCTAGCTTCCTCACTTCATCAACGTACGCTTCCATCAACGGACTCTGGTAATCCTTGTTCACTTGGCGGACGACAAGCTGCGAGTCACCCCTGACAATGAGCTTCTTGATCCCAAGTTCTGCCGCGATCCTGAGACCGGCAAGCAAACCTTCATACTCTGCAGTATTGTTGGTTGCTTGCTCCTTGGGGAAGTGCATCTGGACTATGTACTTGAGATGCTCTCCGGTGGGCGCGATAAGCAACGCGCCAGCACCGGCGCCTTGCAGCGAGAAGGCACCATCAAAATACATCAGCCACTCTTTGCTTGCTTCTTTGACGGGGATGCTCGTCTCTGGGATCTCTTCGTCTGGTGTCGGTGTCCACTCTGCTATGAACTCTGCCAATGCTCTGCTTTGGATAGTTGAAGTGCTCTCGAATTTGAGACCAAAGCTTGACAGTTCCAGTGCCCACTCGACAATCCTGCCTGTTGCTTCTGGATTCTGCAGTATCCTCTTCAGCGGAAAGCGGGTGACAACTGTAATCTCATGTGCTTGGAAGTAATGGTGCAGCTTTCTCAAGGCCATGAGAAGGCCGAAAAGCAATTTCTGCACACCAGAGTACCTTGACCTAGCCCCCTGCAGAAGGGAGCTGACAAAGTAAACTGGGCGCTGCACCATTCTCTTCTTCTGCACCTCCACTCGCTCCTACGCAGATTCATCCTTGTCGGGGCTAGAGCTTGTCGGGGAAGTCTCCTGCTTGTCGCTGGACACGCTTGCCACGGTAGCTAACTCATCATCTGCCTCCCTCTCCGCTACTAACGCAGCACTAACCACTTGATTGGTTGCCGCTAGGTACAGCAGCAACTTCTCTTGTGGTTTAGGCGCGACAAGTATTGGAGCGGAGGACAGGTATTTCTTCAAGTCTTGCAGCGCAGCCTCCGCTTCCGGAGTCCATTTCACTGGACCCGCCTTTTTCAAAACTTTGAAAAATGGCAGGGCGCGTTCTGCAGACTTGGAAATAAACCAGCTGAGAGCCGCGATGCAGCCGGCAAGCCTTCGTACATCCTTGACGCGTGTTGGTGCTTCAATCTGCTCGAGGGCCTTGATTTTGTCTGGATTGGCTTCGATTCCTCGCTGAGACACGAAGAACCTGAGAAGCTTGCCAGAAGGGACTCCAAACACGCACTTCTCGGGGTTGAGCTTGAGGCTGATCCTGCGCAGGTTCGTAAAGGTCTCTTCTAAATCTTGAATCAGGGTTGCCCTGTTCCTGCTTTTGACCACTATGTCATCCATGTAGGCTTCCACATTTCTGTGGATTTGCGGCTGAAAAGCGGTATGGACAACCCTCGCAAACGTTGAACCAGCATTCTTCAAACCGAAAGGCATCCGTACGGAACAGTACGTGCCACATGGAGTGATGAATGCAGTCTTTTCCTCGTCTTCTTCAGCCATGAAGATCTGATGGTATCCTGAGTATGCGTCAAGAAATGAAAGCAGGTCACATCCGGCCGTGGAGTCAACAATCTGGTCAATGCGCGGCAAGGGAAAGGGATCTTTGGGACAAGCTTTGTTAACATCAGTAAAGTCGATGCAAAGCCTCCATTTCCCATTTGCTTTGCGCACGACAACAGGATTGGCCAACCACGTCGGATGGAGCACACCTCTGACAAGGCCTGCCGCTTCCAACTTCTTGATCTCTTCTGCGATGAACTCTTGGCGCTCCACCGCTTGCTTCCTGACTCTCTGCTTGACGGGCCGCGCATGAGGACAGACGACGAGGTGGTGCTCAATCACTTTCCTGGGAACGCCGGGGATGTCAGATGGTTGCCAGGCAAACACATCGACATTCGCCCGCAGGAAAGCAACGAGCGCGCTTTCCTATTTGGGGTCGAGAGTGGCACTGATGGTGAAGGTACCACCAGTGCCGTCCTCCTTGGCGGACACCTTCTTGGTCGTTGGCGAGGCTGCCATTGACTTCTTACTCTTGCCGGTGGAGCTCGATGGCGCGTCCTCGACGGTAGCGCAGCACTCCGAAGAGGTGCGCTTGCCGGAGTGGGCACCAGAGCACTTGCCGGGCTTGGTCTTCCTCTTCCCTCCGGGAGCTTCAGCGGCAAGTGGCTTGTGATCCGTTGCGGCTGCTGCTTCTCGGTAGATCTTGTTGGCACAGATAAGGGCATCCTTCTTGTCGCCGGGGACAGAGATGATGCTTATCAGGCCTGGCATCTTGAGCATGTTGTATGCGTAGTGAGAGGCCGCCATGAACTTGGCGAGCGCCGGACGGCAGAGAATTCCATTGTAGGTGTCACGACCGGTTTTCCAATAAAATATTTATTGAGAAACCAATCTATAGAAATCCAGTTTGAGATGAAACCACCCCACTGGCAGACAAACTTTTGATACAATAAGCCAGTAGCATAAATATATTACAGGGTTGAGCTGACGATACTCAACAATTTATTACAAGCGTGCCAATAATTATACATAAAGGCGATTAATGACACAAGGGAGTGGTGGCATACTACTGACTCGCAAATAAGGTAGAGGTGGAGTAACACAGTGGGGGGGGGGTGGTTATGGGATTCTCAAACTAACATCCCATCGAGCGTCGAGGTGAAGCTCGATGAATTTATTTGGGTAGCGGAAGCGGATATGAAATAGTGACCAACTCCAAGGTTGCACGAGACTAACTGGGACTCCTCTAGGCGTCGGATTCGCTATCGAACTCTTCATCCATGAGATCACCTTCGTCAGCATCTGGCCAAATCAACAAGCCAGTGAGTACTTTGAAAGTACTCGCAAGACAGTTTGGACGTAAGATATAACAAATGCCAACATGAAACACATGGATAAGTTAACCAGTACGATCAGACATAGAGGTGATAATGCTGGGTGCCAAACGAGTGTCTGAAAGACCCCTCGAGCGGAAAAATGCAGAATATTAATACTGGTGCCAAACGAGTGTCTGAAAGACTCCTCGAGCGGAAAATGCGGAATAATAATACTGGTGCCAAACGAGTGTCTGAAAGACTCCTCGAGCGGAAAATGCGGAATAATAATACTGGTGCCAAACGAGTGTCTGAAAGACTCCTCGAGCGGAAAATGCGGAATAATAAGGCCACAATCGGGTGTCTGAGCAACACCACATAAAGGGCTTTTAAAAGAAATGCCACAGTCGGGCGTCTGAGCGACACCACATAAAGGGCTTTTAAAATAAATGCCACAGTCGGGCGTCTGAGCGACACCACATAAAGGGCTTTTAAAAGAAATGCCACAGTCGGGCGTCTGAGCGACACCACATAAAGGGCTTTTAACTGATAATGAAATAATATATCATCATGAATATATTTAACTCATGGAGTATAACGGGTTAGTACATCCACAAGGATAAACATTTAACCGGTCTTAGTGCCCATGTGTCCCACTGGGTAATCTGTCACCAAACTGGCACATGACTGTTAGCAGGAAATTTGGAAACAGATAGTATGATTTAAGGGTATAGAGCTCTGCAGAGTTTGTACAAAAATTTCCCACAGTCGACGGATTTCAGTAGTCACTAGGACTAGTTCCGTTACGGTATTTCAGAAGAAAACACGGCAATCCAGTACACACCCATCCAACTCTTCGATGCCAGGAATCACCCTCAACATCGTCCAAGAAAAACTATTGAGACGGGGAGATCACAATCTCGAATAGCATGGGATCAAATTTATATACACGCGCTCTAAGGGGTGCCCCCCTCTCGGTCCCAACCGGAAACACCCATGCCCCCTGACCGGATGCCTAGCTTTAATCCAGGGCCATGGAACCAGCATCCCGGCCTCTCCTTTTTGGTGTGTACCAAGAAAGCGGTTTGCGACTTACTAAACCATATCCCTTTCGGGAAACATGTGGTAGTACAGGAAAAGGGAATGGATATGAACCAACCGATACGGGTTGGTACTGAAGATAACTTGCATGGCCTAAGACTGGCATGCTACAACACTGCCATCTTACCCATCCTCATGCCAACACATGGCCTTACATACTCACGTCCATCGACGTGTGAGATCATCGGGCTTACTTACTCCAACAATGCATAATGAACGGTTCATCGGTATGCTCCACACATGCCATGAAACTATCTACATGCAAACATGCCAATACACTCATCATATCAAAAGTTCGAACATGCTTGCCTGGTTCAGAGTAGTCGGAGCCTAGCTCGGTGAAGTTCACGGCCCCGTCACCTCCGTCGGTATCTACGGTACAGAGAAAACATATGCGCTAACGTGAATACCGAGAGGTGCATAAAAAGTATTGCAAATATTTTTCAAATAAATCTGATAAAAAACTAGACAAAATTTTGAAGAGGACAGAAAAAGAATCAATCAAAAATATGCTTCTGATAAAAAGTTATAAAGGTTTTTGCCCAGGGACTCATCTGTAATGAAACAGAAACTTCCCAGGGTCCTATTTATAAAAGCAGAAAACGTTTCAGACTTGAATACGCTGGCTCAGAGGAGAAGACGTATTTTGCCCAAATGCGTTTTCAGAAAACGATTCGAATAAAACGAAGAATCTGACGGGGCGGTCCCACCCGTCAGGTTTGAAAACGAACGGCGCCTTTGGCGATCCACGGCGAGGCAGAGAGATCGGAGGTTACCTCCGTGCTCAGGGTGCCATTCCGCGTTGGTTGGTGGTGGTGGTGGTCGCCGAGAAGCACCACAACGGCGGTGGCCCCTGCTCCGGCGGACGGCGGTTCGGGCGTGGATGGAGGTCGCCGGAGAGAGCTGCACTGATCAAATTGAGGAGGGGGTTAAGGATCTGGTAGCTAGAGAGGGAGATGGACGGAGTTTGGGCGCCGGAGATGGCCTCACCGGAGCGAATCGAGCTGGAGGCCGAGGCGGAGCGGGGTGGCCGGAGTCGGGGGAGGAGACCTCCTCGAGGTCCTCCCAGTGACCTGGCAGGGCGTTGGTGGAGTGCAGGGGTGGTGCGTGCTCGCGGGAGGGCTCGGGGTCTCCTTTTATAGGTGATCCGAGGCGGTGGCCGAGAACGGCGTTCTCCGGCGAGTGATTACGGTGGTGCAGCGCTTGGTCGGGGGAGTTTAGGAGTTGAGCACCGTCGTGGAGGTTCGCGGAGTCCATTTTGGAGCCAACGGCGTCGGTTTAAGCTTGCTGAGGTGGAGCTCGACGGAACGGGACGACGCGGGTCCATCGGCGGCAGAGAGCCTGCTCTGTGCGTGCCGCGCCACGACGGCTGTGCTGCATGCGTGCGCTGGCGTGGAGGTGGACACGCGGAGCCATCAGCGGGGCTGTGCGGCGCGGAACGGCGTTGAGCCGCCGTTCTGCTCCCTGTTGGCTGCCACGGCGGTTCAGCCGCCGCGGGACACGCCGGCATGGTCGGGTCAGAGCGCCACCAACGCCAGGAAGAAGCCAAGCGCGCGCGCGAGCCGCATCAAGGACATAATTCTTCTGTGCAGTAATGAGGATAAACCTCAGATCACGGATCCAATCCGCATCAGTGCTACTAACATTTTTCAACACAATTTTCTCTAGGAACATATCAAAATAAACATAGGGAAGTAACAACGCGAGCTATTGATCTACAACATAGATATGCTAATACTACCAGGACTAAGTTCATGATAAATTAAAGTTCAATTAATCATATTACTTAAGAACTCCCACTTAGATAGACATCCCTCTAATCCTCTAAGTGATCACGTGATCCAAATCAACTAAACCATGTCCGATCATCACGTGAGATGGAGTAGTTTCAATGGTGAACATCACTATGTTGATCATATCTACTATATGATTCACGCTCGACCTTTCGGTCTCCGTGTTCCGAGGCCATATCTGTTATATGCTAGGCTCGTCAAGTATAACCTGAGTATTCCGCGTGTGCAACTGTTTTGCACCCGTTGTATTTGAACGTAGAGCCTATCACACCCGATCATCACGTGGTGTCTCAGCACGAAGAACTTTCGCAACGGTGCATACTCAGGGAGAACACTTCTTGATAATTTAGTGAGAGATCATCTTATAATGCTACCGTCAATCAAAGCAAGATAAGATGCATAAAAAGATAAACATCACATGCAATCAATATAAGTGATATGATATGGCCATCATCATCTCGTGCTTGTGATCTCCATCTTCGAAGCACCGTCATGATCACCATCGTCACCGGCGCGACACCTTGATCTCCATCGTAGCATCGTTGTCGTCTCGCCAATCTTATGCTTCCACGACTATCACTACCGCTTAGTAATAAAGTAAAGCATTACATCGCGATTGCATTGCATACAATAAAGCGACAACCATATGGCTCCTGCCAGTTGCCGATAACTCGGTTACAAAACATGATCATCTCATACAATAAAATTTAGCATCATGTCTTGACCATATCACATCACAACATGCCCTGCAAAAACAAGTTAGACGTCCTCTACTTTGTTGTTGCAAGTTTTACGTGGCTGCTACGGGCTTAAGCAAGAACTCATCTTACCTACGCATCAAAACCACAACGATAGTTTGTCAAATAGACTCCGTTTTAACCTTCTCAAGAACCGGGCGTAGCCACACTCGGTTCAACTAAAGTTGGAGAGACAGTCTTCCACAAGCCATCTATGTGCAAAGCACGTCGAGGGAACCGGTCTCGCATAAGCATACGCGTAAGGTTGGTCCGGATCGTCTCGTCCAACAATACCGCTGAACCAAAGTATGACATGCTGGTAGGCAGTATGATTTGTATCGTCCACAACTCACTTGTGTTCTACTCGTGCAAATAACATCAAACCATAAAAACCTAGGCTCGGATGCCACTGTTGGGGAACGTAGTAATTTCAAAATTTTCCTACGCACACGCAAGACCATGGTGATGCATAGCAACAAGAGGGGAGAGTGTTGTCTACGTACCCTCGTAGACCGAAGCGGAAGCGTTGACTCAACGTAGAGGAAGTAGTCGTACGTTCTCCTCGCGATCCGACCGATCCAAGTACCGTTACTCCGGCACCTCCGAGTTCTTGGCACACGTTCAGCTCGATGACGATCCCCGGGCTCCGATCCAGCAAAACGTCGGGGAAGAGTTCCGTCAGCACTACGGCGTGGTGACGATCTTGATGTGTTACCGGCGTAGGGCTTCGCCTAAGCACTGCAACGATATGATCGAGGTGGAATTTGGTGGAAGGGGGCACCGCACACGGCTAAGGAACAATCCGTAGATCAACTTGTGTGTCTATGGGGTGCCCCCTGCCCCCGTATATAAAGGAGCAAGGGAGGGGGTGGCCGGCCTAGGGTTTGGCGCGCCAGGGTGTGGAGTCCTACTAGGTTTCCAAGTCCTAGTAGGAGTCCACCAAGAGGGGAGGAAGGGAGAAGGAATAGGAGGAGAAGGAAAGGTGGCCGGCCCCCTTTTCCCTAGTCCAATTCGGACCAGAGGGAAGGGGGGGCGCAACAGCCTTTTTCCTCTTCCCACTAAAGCCCATCAAGGCCCATTACTTCTCCCGTAATCCCGTAACTCCCCGATACTCCCGAAAATACCCGGATCACTCAGAACCTTTCCGATGTCCGAATATAGTCGTCCAATATATCGATCTTTACGTCTCGACCATTTCGAGACTCCTCGTCATGTCCCCGATCTCATCCGGGACTCCGAACTCCTTCGGTACATCAAAACTCATAAACTCATAATATAACTGTCATCGAAACCTTAAGCGTGCGGACCCTACGGTTCGAGAACAATGTAGACATGACCGAGACACGTCTCCGGTCAATAACCAATAGCGGGACCTGGATGCCCATATTGGCTCCTACATATTCTACGAAGATCTTTATCGGTCAGACCGCATAACAACATACGTTGTTCCCTTTGTCATCGGTATGTTACTTGCCCGAGATTCGATCGTCGGTATCCAATACCTAGTTCAATCTCGTTACCGGCAAGTCTCTTTACTCGTTCCGTAATACATCATCTCGCAACTAACTCATTGGTTGCAATGCTTGCAAGGCTTATGTGATGTGCATTACCGAGAAGGCCCTGAGATACCTCTCCGACATTCGGAGTGACAAATCCTAATCTCGAAATATGCCAACCCAACAAATACTTTCGGAGACACCTGTAGAGCACCTTTATAATCACTCAGTTACGTTGTGACGTTTGGTAGCACACAAAGTGTTCCTACGGTAAACGGGAGTTGCATAATCTCATAGTCATAGGAACATGTATAAGTCATGGATAAAAGCAATAGCAACATACTAAACGATCGGGTGCTAAGCTAATGGAATGGGTCATGTCAATCAGATCATTCAACTAATGATGTGACCTCGTTAATCAAATAACAACTCCTTGTTCATGGTTAGGAAACATAACCATCTTTGATTAACGAGCTAGTCAAGTAGAGGCATACTAGTGACACTCTGTTTGTCTATGTATTCACACATGTATTATGTTTCCTGTTAATACAATTCTAGCATGAATAATAAACATTTATCATGAATTAAGGAAATAAATAATAACTTTATTATTGCCTCTAGGGCATATTTCCTTCAGTCTCCCACTTGCACTAGAGTCAATAATCTAGTTCACATCGCCATGTGATTTACCAGCAATAGTTCACATCACCATGTGATTAACACCCATAGTTCACATCGATATGTGACCAACACCCAAAGGGTTTACTAGAGTCAGTAATCTAGTTCACATCGCTTATGTGATTAACACCCAAAGAGTACTAAGGTGTGATCATGTTTTGCTTGTGAGATAATTTTAGTCCACGGGTCTGTCACATTCAGATCCATAAGTATTTTGCAAATTTCTATGTCAACAATACTCTGCACGGAGTTACTTTAGCTAATTGCTCCCACTTTCAATATGTATCTAGATTGAGACTTAGAGTCATCTAGATTAGTGTCAAAACTTGCATCGACGTAATCTTTTACGATGAACCTTTTGTCACCTCCATAATCGAGAAACATATCCTTATTCCACTAAGGATAATTTTGACCGCTGTCCAGTGATCTACTCCTAGATCACTATTGTACTCCCTTGCCAAACTCAGTGGTAGGGTATGCAATAGATCTGGTACACAGCATGGCATACTTTATAGAATCTATGGCTGAGGCATAGGAAATGACTTTCATTCTCTTTCTATCATCTGCCGTGGTCGGGCTTTGAGTCTTACTCAAGTTCACACCTTGTAATACAGGCAAGAACTCTTTCTTTGACTGTTCCATTTTGAACTACTTCAAAATCTTTTCAAGGTATGTACTTATTGAAAAACTTATCAAGCGTATTGATCTATCTCTATAGATCTTGATGCTCAATATGTAAGCAGCTTCACCGAGGTCCTTCTTCGAAAAACTCCTTTCAAATACTCCTTTATGCTTTACAGAATAATTCTACATTATTTCCGATCAATAATATGTCATTTACATATACTTATCAGAAATGTTGTAGTGCTCCCACTCACTTTCTTGTAAATACAGGCTTCACCGTAAGTCTGTATAAAACTATATGCTTTGATCAACTTATCAAAGCGTATATTCCAACTCCGAGATGCTTGCACCAGTCCATAGATGGATCGCTGGAGCTTGCATATTTTGTTAACACCTTCAGGATCGACAAAACCTTCTAGTTGCATCGTATACAACTCTTCTTTAATAAATCCATTAAGGAATGTAGTTTTGTTTATCCATTTGCCGGATTTCATAAAATGCGGCAATTGCTAACATGATTCGGACAGACTTAAGCATAGATACGAGTGAGAAACTCTCATCGTAGTCAACACCTTGAACTTGTCGAAAACCTTTTGTGACAATTCTAGCTTTGTAGATAGTAACACTACTATCAGTGTCCGTCTTCCTCTTCAAGATCCATTTATTTTCTTTGGCTTGCCGATCATCGGGCAAATCCATCAAAGTCCATACTTTGTTCTCATACATGGATCATATCTCAGATTTCATGGCCTCTAACCATTTTGCGGAATCTGGGCTCATCATCGCTTCCTCATAGTTCGCAAGTTCGTCATGGTCTAGTAACATGACTTCCAGAACAGGATTACCGTACCACTCTGGTGCGGATCTCACTCTAGTTTACTTACGAGATTCGGTAGTAACTTGATCTTGAAGTTACATGATCATCATCATTAGCTTCCTTACTAATTGGTGTAGTAGTCACAAGAACAGATTTCTGTGATGAACTACTTTCCAATAAGGGAGAGGGTACAATTACCTTATCAAGTTTTCTACTTTCCTCCCACTCACTTCTTTCGAGAGAAACTCCTTCTCTGGAAAGGATCCATTCTCAGCAACGAATATCTTGCCTTCGGATCTATGATAGAAGGTGTACCCAACTGTCTTCTTTGGGTATCCTATGAAGACATATTTTTCCGATTTGGGTTTGAGCTTATCATGATGAAACCTTTTCTTATAAGCATCGCAACCCCAAACTTTAAGAAACGACAACTTTGGTTTCTTGACAAACCATAGTTCATATTGTGTCGTCTCAACGGACTTTAGATGATGCCCCTTTTAAACGTGAATGCAGCTGTCTCTAATGCATGATCCCAAAACGATATTGGTAAATCGGTAAGAAACATCATAGATTGTACTATATCCAATAAAGTACGGTTATGACGTTTGGATACACCATTATGCTGTGGTATTCCAGGTGGCATGAATTTGTGAAACTATTCCACATTGTTTTAATTGAAGACCAAACTCGTAACTCAAATATTTGTCTCCGCGATCAGATCGTAGAAACCTTATTTTCTTGTCACGATGATTTTCACTTCACTCTAAAATTCTTTGAACTTTTCAAACGTTTCAGACTTATGTTTCATCAAGTAGATATACCCATATCTGCTCAAATCATCTGTGAAGGTTAGAAAATAATGATACTTGTCGCGAGCCTTAATATTCATCGGACCATATACATCAGTATGTATGATTTCCAACAAATCTGTTGCTTGCTCCATTGTTCCGGAGAACGGCGTTTTAGTCATCTTGCCCAAGAGGCATGGTTCGCAAGCATCAAGTGATTCATAATCAAGTGATTCCAAAATCCCATCAGCATGGAGTTTCTTCATGCGCTTTACACCAATATGACCTAAACGGCAGTGCCAAAAATAGGTTGCACTATCATTATTAACTTCGCATCTTTTGGTTTCAATATTATGAATATGTGTATCACTACGATCGAGATCCAATGAACTATTTTCATTGGTGTGTATGACCATAGAAGGTTTTATTCATGTAAACAGAACAACAATTGTTCTCTAACTTAAATGAATAACTGTATTGCAATTAACATGATCAAATCATATTCATGCTCAACGCAAACACCAAATAACACTTATTTAGTTTCAACACTAATCCCGAAAGTATAGGGAGTCTGTGATGATGATCATATCAATCTTGGAACCACTTCCAACACACATCGTCACCTTGCCCTTTAACTAGTCTTTTTCCATTCTGCAACTCCCGTTTCGAGTTACTAATCTTAGCAACTTGAACTAGTACCAAATACTGAGGGGTTGCTATGAACACTAGTAAAGTACACATCAATAACATGTATATCAAATATACTTATGTTCACTTTGCCATCCTTCTTATCCGCCAATCACTTGGGGTAGTTCCGCTTCCAGTGACCAGTCCCTTTGCAGTAGAAGCACTTAGTCTCAGGCTTAGGACCATACTTGGGCTTTTTCACTTGAGCAGCAACTTGCTTGCCGTTCTTCTTGAAGTTCCCCTTCTTTCCTTTTGCCCTTTTCTTGAAACTAGTGATCTTGTCAACCATCAACACTTGATGTTTTTCTTTGATTTCTACCTTCGCTGATTTTAGCATCGCGAAGAGCTTGGGAATATTTTCCGTTATCCCTTGCATATTATAGTTCATCACGAAGTTCTACTAACTTGGTGATGGTGACTAGAGAATTCTATCAATCACTATCTTATCTGGAAGATTAACTCCCACTTGATTCAAGCGATTGTAGTACCCAGACAATCTGAGCACATGCTCACTAGTTGAGCGATTCTCCTCCATCTTTTAGCTATAGAACTTGTTGGAGACTTCATATCTCTCAACTCGGGTATTTGCTTGAAATATTAACTTCAACTCCTAGAACATCTCATATGCTCCATGACGTTCAAAACGTCTTTGAAGTCCCGATTCTAAGCAGTTAAGCATGGTGCACTAAACTATTAAGTAGTCATCATATTGAGCTAGCAAAACGTTCATAATGTCTGCATCTGCTCCTGCAATAGGTCCTGTCACCTAGCGGTGCATCAAGGACATAATTCTTCTGTGCAGCAATGAGGATAAACCTCAGATCACGGATCCAATCCGCATCATTGCTACTAACATTTTTCAACACAATTTCCTCTAGGAACATATCAAAATAAACATAGGGAAGTAACAACGCGAGCTATTGATCTACAACATAGATATGCTAATACTACCAGGACTAAGTTCATGATAAATTAAAGTTCAATTAATCATATTACTTAAGAACTCCCACTTAGATAGACATCCCTCTAATCCTCTAAGTGATCACGTGATCCAAATCAACTAAACCATGTCCGATCATCACGTGAGATGGAGTAGTTTCAATGGTGAACATCACTATGTTGATCATATCTACTATATGATTCACGCTCGACCTTTCGGTCTCCGTGTTCCGAGGCCATATCTGTTATATGCTAGGCTCGTCAAGTATAACCTGAGTATTCCGCGTGTGCAACTGTTTTGCACCCGCTGTATTTGAACGTAGAGCCTATCACACCCGATCATCACGTGCTGTCTCAGCACGAAGAACTTTCGCAACGGTGCATACTCAGGGAGAACACTTCTTGATAATTTAGTGAGAGATCATCTTATAATGCTACCGTCAATCAAAGCAAGATAAGATGCATAAAAAGATAAACATCACATGCAATCAATATAAGTGATATGATATGGCCATCATCATCTCGTGCTTGTGATCTCCATCTTCGAAGCACCGTCATGATCACCATCGTCACCGGTGCGACACCTTGATCTCCATCGTAGCATCGTTGTCGTCTCGCCAATCTTATGCTTCCACGACTATCACTACCGCTTAGTAATAAAGTAAAGCATTACATCGCGATTGCATTGCATACAATAAAGCGACAACCATATGGCTCCTGCCAGTTGCCGATAACTCGGTTACAAAACATGATCATCTCATACAATAAAATTTAGCATCATGTCTTGACCATATCACATCACAACATGCCCTGCAAAAACAAGTTAGACGTCCTCTACTTTGTTGTTGCAAGTTTTACGTGGCTGCTACGGGCTTAAGCAAGAACTCATCTTACCTACGCATCAAAACCACAACGATAGTTTGTCAAATAGACTCCATTTTAACCTTCTCAAGGACCGGGCGTAGCCACACTCGGTTCAACTAAAGTTGGAGAGACAGTCTTCCGCAAGCCATCTATGTGCAAAGCACGTCGAGGGAACCGGTCTCGCGTAAGCGTACGCGTAAGGTTGGTCCGGATCGTCTCGTCCAACAATACCGCTGAACCAAAGTATGACATGCTGGTAGGCAGTATGACTTGTATCGTCCACAACTCACTTGTGTTCTACTCGTGCAAATAACATCAAACCATAAAAACCTAGGCTCGGATGCCACTGTTGGGGAACGTAGTAATTTCAAAATTTTCCTACGCACACGCAAGACCATGGTGATGCATAGCAACGAGAGGGGAGAGTGTTGTCTACGTACCCTCGTAGACCGAAGCGGAAGCGTTGACTCAACGTAGAGGAAGTAGTCGTACGTTCTCCTCGCGATCCGACCGATCCAAGTACCGTTACTCCGGCACCTCCGAGTTCTTGGCACACGTTCAGCTCGATGACGATCCCCGGGCTCCGATCCAGCAAAACGTCGGGGAAGAGTTCCGTCAGCACGACGGCGTGGTGACGATCTTGATGTGTTACCGGCGTAGGGCTTCGCCTAAGCACTGCAACGATATGATCGAGGTGGAATTTGGTGGAAGGGGGCACCGCACACGGCTAAGGAACGATCCGTAGATCAACTTGTGTGTCTATGGGGTGCCCCCTGCCCCCGTATATAAAGGAGCAAGGGAGGGGGTGGCCGGCCTAGGGTTTGGCGCGCCAGGGTGTGGAGTCCTACTAGGTTTCCAAGTCCTAGTAGGAGTCCACCAAGAGGGGAGGAAGGGAGAAGGAATAGGAGGAGAAGGAAAGGTGGCCGGCCCCCTTTTCCCTAGTCCAATTCGGACCAGAGGGAAGGGGGGGCGCAGCAGCCTTTTTCCTCTTCCCACTAAAGCCCATCAAGGCCCATTACTTCTCCCGTAATCCCGTAACTCCCCGATACTCCCGAAAATACCCGGATCACTCAGAACCTTTCCGATGTCCGAATATAGTCGTCCAATATATCGATCTTTACGTCTCGACCATTTCGAGACTCCTCGTCATGTCCCCGATCTCATCCGGGACTCCGAACTCCTTCGGTACATCAAAACTCATAAACTCATAATATAACTGTCATCGAAACCTTAAGCGTGCGGACCCTACGGTTCGAGAACAATGTAGACATGACCGAGACACGTCTCCGGTCAATAACCAATAGCGGGACCTGGATGCCCATATTGGCTCCTACATATTCTACGAAGATCTTTATCGGTCAGACCGCATAACAACATATGTTGTTCCCTTTGTCATCGGTATGTTACTTGCCCGAGATTCGATCGTCGGTATCCAATACCTAGTTCAATCTCGTTACCGGCAAGTCTCTTTACTCGTTCCGTAATACATCATCTCGCAACTAACTCATTGGTTGCAATGCTTGCAAGGCTTATGTGATGTGCATTACCGAGAAGGCCCTGAGATACCTCTCCGACATTCGGAGTGACAAATCCTAATCTCGAAATATGCCAACCCAACAAATACTTTCGGAGACACCTGTAGAGCACCTTTATAATCACTCAGTTACGTTGTGACGTTTGGTAGCACACAAAGTGTTCCTACGGTAAACGGGAGTTGCATAATCTCATAGTCATAGGAACATGTATAAGTCATGGATAAAAGCAATAGCAACATACTAAACGATCGGGTGCTAAGCTAATGGAATGGGTCATGTCAATCAGATCATTCAACTAATGATGTGACCTCGTTAATCAAATAACAACTCCTTGTTCATGGTTAGGAAACATAACCATCTTTGATTAACGAGCTAGTCAAGTAGAGGCATACTAGTGACACTCTGTTTGTCTATGTATTCACACATGTATTATGTTTCCTGTTAATACAATTCTAGCATGAATAATAAACATTTATCATGAATTAAGGAAATAAATAATAACTTTATTATTGCCTCTAGGGCATATTTCCTTCAGTCTCCCACTTGCACTAGAGTCAATAATCTAGTTCACATCGCCATGTGATTTACCAGCAATAGTTCACATCACCATGTGATTAACACCCATAGTTCACATCGATATGTGACCAACACCCAAAGGGTTTACTAGAGTCAGTAATCTAGTTCACATCGCTTATGTGATTAACACCCAAAGAGTACTAAGGTGTGATCATGTTTTGCTTGTGAGATAATTTTAGTCCACGGGTCTGTCACATTCAGATCCGTAAGTATTTTGCAAATTTCTATGTCAACAATACTCTGCACGGAGTTACTTTAGCTAATTGCTCCCACTTTCAATATGTATCTAGATTGAGACTTAGAGTCATCTAGATTAGTGTCAAAACTTGCATCGACGTAATCTTTTACGATGAACCTTTTGTCACCTCCATAATCGAGAAACATATCCTTATTCCACTAAGGATAATTTTGACCGCTGTCCAGTGATCTACTCCTAGATCACTATTGTACTCCCTTGCCAAACTCAGTGGTAGGGTATGCAATAGATCTGGTACACAGCATGGCATACTTTATAGAATCTATGGCTGAGGCATAGGAAATGACTTTCATTCTCTTTCTATCATCTGCCGTGGTCGGGCTTTGAGTCTTACTCAAGTTCACACCTTGTAATACAGGCAAGAACTCTTTCTTTGACTGTTCCATTTTGAACTACTTCAAAATCTTTTCAAGGTATGTACTTATTGAAAAACTTATCAAGCGTATTGATCTATCTCTATAGATCTTGATGCTCAATATGTAAGCAGCTTCACCGAGGTCCTTCTTCGAAAAACTCCTTTCAAATACTCCTTTATGCTTTACAGAATAATTCTACATTATTTCCGATCAATAATATGTCATTTACATATACTTATCAGAAATGCTGTAGTGCTCCCACTCACTTTCTTGTAAATACAGGCTTCACCGTAAGTCTGTATAAAACTATATGCTTTGATCAACTTATCAAAGCGTATATTCCAACTCCGAGATGCTTGCACCAGTCCATAGATGGATCGCTGGAGCTTGCATATTTTGTTAACACCTTCAGGATCGACAAAACCTTCTAGTTGCATCGTATACAACTCTTCTTTAATAAATCCATTAAGGAATGTAGTTTTGTTTATCCATTTGCCGGATTTCATAAAATGCGGCAATTGCTAACATGATTCGGACAGACTTAAGCATAGATACGAGTGAGAAACTCTCATCGTAGTCAACACCTTGAACTTGTCGAAAACCTTTTGTGACAATTCTAGCTTTGTAGATAGTAACACTACTATCAGTGTCCGTCTTCCTCTTCAAGATCCATTTATTTTCTTTGGCTTGCCGATCATCGGGCAAATCCATCAAAGTCCATACTTTGTTCTCATACATGGATCATATCTCAGATTTCATGGCCTCTAACCATTTTGCGGAATCTGGGCTCATCATCGCTTCCTCATAGTTCGCAAGTTCGTCATGGTCTAGTAACATGACTTCCAGAACAGGATTACCGTACCACTCTGGTGCGGATCTCACTCTAGTTTACTTACGAGATTCGGTAGTAACTTGATCTTGAAGTTACATGATCATCATCATTAGCTTCCTTACTAATTGGTGTAGTAGTCACAAGAACAGATTTCTGTGATGAACTACTTTCCAATAAGGGAGAGGGTACAATTACCTTATCAAGTTTTCTACTTTCCTCCCACTCACTTCTTTCGAGAGAAACTCCTTCTCTGGAAAGGATCCATTCTCAGCAACGAATATCTTGCCTTCGGATCTGTGATAGAAGGTGTACCCAACTGTCTTCTTTGGGTATCCTATGAAGACATATTTTTCCGATTTGGGTTTGAGCTTATCATGATGAAACCTTTTCTTATAAGCATCGCAACCCCAAACTTTAAGAAACGACAACTTTGGTTTCTTGACAAACCATAGTTCATATTGTGTCGTCTCAACGGACTATAGATGATGCCCCTTTTAAACGTGAATGCATCTGTCTCTAATGCATGATCCCAAAACGATATTGGTAAATCGGTAAGAAACATCATAGATTGTACTATATCCAATAAAGTACGGTTATGACGTTTGGATACACCATTATGCTGTGGTATTCCAGGTGGCATGAATTGGTGAAACTATTCCACATTGTTTTAATTGAAGACCAAACTCGTAACTCAAATATTTGTCTCCGCGATCAGATCGTAGAAACCTTATTTTCTTGTCACGATGATTTTCACTTCACTCTAAAATTCTTTGAACTTTTCAAACGTTTCAGACTTATGTTTCATCAAGTAGATATACCCATATCTGCTCAAATCATCTGTGAAGGTTAGAAAATAATGATACTTGTCGCGAGCCTTAATATTCATCGGACCATATACATCAGTATGTATGATTTCCAACAAATCTGTTGCTTGCTCCATTGTTCCGGAGAACGGCGTTTTAGTCATCTTGCCCAAGAGGCATGGTTCGCAAGCATCAAGTGATTCATAATCAAGTGATTCCAAAATCCCATCAGCATGGAGTTTCTTCATGCGCTTTACACCAATATGACCTAAACGGCAGTGCCAAAAATAGGTTGCACTATCATTATTAACTTCGCATCTTTTGGTTTCAATATTATGAATATGTGTATCACTACGATCGAGATCCAATGAGCTATTTTCATTGGTGTGTATGACCATAGAAGGTTTTATTCATGTAAACAGAACAACAATTGTTCTCTAACTTAAATGAATAACTGTATTGCAATTAACATGATCAAATCATATTCATGCTCAACGCAAACACCAAATAACACTTATTTAGTTTCAACACTAATCCCGAAAGTATAGGGAGTCTGTGATGATGATCATATCAATCTTGGAACCACTTCCAACACACATCGTCACCTTGCCCTTTAACTAGTCTTTTTCCATTCTGCAACTCCCGTTTCGAGTTACTAATCTTAGCAACTTGAACTAGTACCAAATACTGAGGGGTTGCTATGAACACTAGTAAAGTACACATCAATAACATGTATATCAAATATACTTATGTTCACTTTGCCATCCTTCTTATCCGCCAATCACTTGGGGTAGTTCCGCTTCCAGTGACCAGTCCCTTTGCAGTAGAAGCACTTAGTCTCAGGCTTAGGACCATACTTGGGCTTTTTCACTTGAGCAGCAACTTGCTTGCCGTTCTTCTTGAAGTTCCCCTTCTTTCCTTTTGCCCTTTTCTTGAAACTAGTGATCTTGTCAACCATCAACACTTGATGTTTTTCTTTGATTTCTACCTTCGCTGATTTTAGCATCGCGAAGAGCTTGGGAATATTTTCCGTTATCCCTTGCATATTATAGTTCATCACGAAGTTCTACTAACTTGGTGATGGTGACTAGAGAATTCTATCAATCACTATCTTATCTGGAAGATTAACTCCCACTTGATTCAAGCGATTGTAGTACCCAGACAATCTGAGCACATGCTCACTAGTTGAGCGATTCTCCTCCATCTTTTAGCTATAGAACTTGTTGGAGACTTCATATCTCTCAACTCGGGTATTTGCTTGAAATATTAACTTCAACTCCTAGAACATCTCATATGCTCCATGACGTTCAAAACGTCTTTGAAGTCCCGATTCTAAGCAGTTAAGCATGGTGCACTAAACTATTAAGTAGTCATCATATTGAGCTAGCAAAACGTTCATAATGTCTGCATCTGCTCCTGCAATAGGTCCTGTCACCTAGCGGTGCATCAAGGACATAATTCTTCTGTGCAGCAATGAGGATAAACCTCAGATCACGGATCCAATCCGCATCATTGCTACTAACATTTTTCAACACAATTTCCTCTAGGAACATATCAAAATAAACATAGGGAAGTAACAACGCGAGCTATTGATCTACAACATAGATATGCTAATACTACCAGGACTAAGTTCATGATAAATTAAAGTTCAATTAATCATATTACTTAAGAACTCCCACTTAGATAGACATCCCTCTAATCCTCTAAGTGATCACGTGATCCAAATCAACTAAACCATGTCCGATCATCACGTGAGATGGAGTAGTTTCAATGGTGAACATCACTATGTTGATCATATCTACTATATGATTCACGCTCGACCTTTCGGTCTCCGTGTTCCGAGGCCATATCTGTTATATGCTAGGCTCGTCAAGTATAACCTGAGTATTCCGCATGTGCAACTGTTTTGCACCCGCTGTATTTGAACGTAGAGCCTATCACACCCGATCATCACGTGGTGTCTCAGCACGAAGAACTTTCGCAACGGTGCATATTCAGGGAGAACACTTCTTGATAATTTAGTGAGAGATCATCTTATAATGCTATCGTCAATCAAAGCAAGATAAGATGCATAAAAAGATAAACATCACATGCAATCAATATAAGTGATATGATATGGCCATCATCATCTCGTGCTTGTGATCTCCATCTTCGAAGCACCGTCATGATCACCATCGTCACCGGCGCGACACCTTGATCTCCATCGTAGCATCGTTGTCGTCTCGCCAATCTTATGCTTCCACGACTATCACTACCGCTTAGTAATAAAGTAAAGCATTACATCGCGATTGCATTGCATACAATAAAGCGACAACCATATGGCTCCTGCCAGTTGCCGATAACTCGGTTACAAAACATGATCATCTCATACAATAAAATTTAGCATCATGTCTTGACCATATCACATCACAACATGCCCTGCAAAAACAAGTTAGACGTCCTCTACTTTGTTGTTGCAAGTTTTACGTGGCTGCTACGGGCTTAAGCAAGAACTCATCTTACCTACGCATCAAAACCACAACGATAGTTTGTCAAATAGACTCCATTTTAACCTTCTCAAGGACCGGGCGTAGCCACACTCGGTTCAACTAAAGTTGGAGAGACAGTCTTCCGCAAGCCATCTATGTGCAAAGCACGTCGAGGGAACCGGTCTCGCGTAAGCGTACGCGTAAGGTTGGTCCGGATCGTCTCGTCCAACAATACCGCTGAACCAAAGTATGACATGCTGGTAGGCAGTATGACTTGTATCGTCCACAACTCACTTGTGTTCTACTCGTGCAAATAACATCAAACCATAAAAACCTAGGCTCGGATGCCACTGTTGGGGAACGTAGTAATTTCAAAATTTTCCTACGCACACGCAAGACCATGGTGATGCATAGCAACGAGAGGGGAGAGTGTTGTCTACGTACCCTCGTAGACCGAAGCGGAAGCGTTGACTCAACATAGAGGAAGTAGTCGTACGTTCTCCTCGCGATCCGACCGATCCAAGTACCGTTACTCCGGCACCTCCGAGTTCTTGGCACACGTTCAGCTCGATGACGATCCCCGGGCTCCGATCCAGCAAAACGTCGGGGAAGAGTTCCGTCAGCACGACGGCGTGGTGACGATCTTGATGTGTTACCGGCGTAGGGCTTCGCCTAAGCACTGCAACGATATGATCGAGGTGGAATTTGGTGGAAGGGGGCACCGCACACGGCTAAGGAACGATCCGTAGATCAACTTGTGTGTCTATGGGGTGCCCCCTGCCCCCGTATATAAAGGAGCAAGGGAGGGGGTGGCCGGCCTAGGGTTTGGCGCGCCAGGGTGTGGAGTCCTACTAGGTTTCCAAGTCCTAGTAGGAGTCCACCAAGAGGGGAGGAAGGGAGAAGGAATAGGAGGAGAAGGAAAGGTGGCCGGCCCCCTTTTCCCTAGTCCAATTCGGACCAGAGGGAAGGGGGGGCGCAGCAGCCTTTTTCCTCTTCCCACTAAAGCCCATCAAGGCCCATTACTTCTCCCGTAATCCCGTAACTCCCCGATACTCCCGAAAATACCCGGATCACTCAGAACCTTTCCGATGTCCGAATATAGTCGTCCAATATATCGATCTTTACGTCTCGACCATTTCGAGACTCCTCGTCATGTCCCCGATCTCATCCGGGACTCCGAACTCCTTCGGTACATCAAAACTCATAAACTCATAATATAACTGTCATCGAAACCTTAAGCGTGCGGACCCTACGGTTCGAGAACAATGTAGACATGACCGAGACACGTCTCCGGTCAATAACCAATAGCGGGACCTGGATGCCCATATTGGCTCCTACATATTCTACGAAGATCTTTATCGGTCAGACCGCATAACAACATACGTTGTTCCCTTTGTCATCGGTATGTTACTTGCCCGAGATTCGATCGTCGGTATCCAATACCTAGTTCAATCTCGTTACCGGCAAGTCTCTTTACTCGTTCCGTAATACATCATCTCGTAACTAACTCATTGGTTGCAATGCTTGCAAGGCTTATGTGATGTGCATTACCGAGAAGGCCCTGAGATACCTCTCCGACATTCGGAGTGACAAATCCTAATCTCGAAATATGCCAACCCAACAAATACTTTCGGAGACACCTGTAGAGCACCTTTATAATCACTCAGTTACGTTGTGACGTTTGGTAGCACACAAAGTGTTCCTACGGTAAACGGGAGTTGCATAATCTCATAGTCATAGGAACATGTATAAGTCATGGATAAAAGCAATAGCAACATACTAAACGACCGGGTGCTAAGCTAATGGAATGGGTCATGTCAATCAGATCATTCAACTAATGATGTGACCTCGTCAATCAAATAACAACTCCTTGTTCATGGTTAGGAAACATAACCATCTTTGATTAACGAGCTAGTCAAGTAGAGGCATACTAGTGACACTCTGTTTGTCTATGTATTCACACATGTATTATGTTTCCTGTTAATACAATTCTAGCATGAATAATAAACATTTATCATGAATTAAGGAAATAAATAATAACTTTATTATTGCCTCTAGGGCATATTTCCTTCACTAATATCTTTACTGGGTGTTCCCGATAAGTGAGGTCTGGCTGCACGTCTATGTTCTCATGGGATACTTGTTTCTCTGGGTTGCTCACGCATTTCCTCAATTGCGATACGTGGAACACGTTGTGGATATCTGACAGTTCCTCAGGTAGGTCTAGTTGGTATGCTACTGCGCCTTTCCGTGCCAATATACCGAATGGCCCGATGAATCTTGGCGCTAGCTTTCCCTTAATTTTGAATCGTTGCAACCCCCTCATAGGTGACACTCGTAGGTACACGAATTCACCTGGTTCGAAGTTGACCCCATGATGTTTCTGATCGTAATAACTCTTTTGCCGGCTTTGGGCGGTCTTGAGTCGATCTCTGATTAGTTGGACCTTTTCCTCGGCTTCCTTGAGCACGTCTGGGCCGAAGATACGGCTGTCTCCGGTTTCTGACCAATTTAACGGGGTACGACATCTTCGTCCATACAAGGCTTCAAATGGTGCCATTTGCAGGCTGGCCTGATGACTGTTGTTGTACGCGAACTCGGCGTATGGCAGGCTGTCTTCCCAACTGGCTCCGTAGGTGAGGACACATGCTCTCAGCATGTCCTCTAAAATCTGGTTTACCTGTTCCGTTTGTCCATCTGTCTGGGGGTGGTATGCCGTACTGAAGGCTAGTTGAGTTCCTAGAGCCTGTTGTAACTGCTCCCAGAATCTCGAGACGAACTGTGTTCCTCTGTCAGATATTATAGTCTTCGGGATACCGTGCAGACAAACTATGCGAGAGAGGTATATTTTGGCAAGCTTCTGAGTGGTGTGGGTCGTCTTTACTGGAATGAAATGTGCCACTTTAGTTAATCTGTCGGTGATAACCCATATGGCATCATTCCCGTGTCGTGATCGAGGTAGTCCGACAATGAAATCCATCCCTATTTCATCCCATTTCCACTCAGGTATTTCATTTGGTTGCAGTAGTCCGGCTGGTCTCTGATGTTCGACCTTTATACGTTGACAAGAGTCGCAGCATGCAATGAAGGTGGCTATGTCCCTTTTCATACCGTGCCACCAAAATCCTTCTTGGATATCCTTATACATCTTGGTTCCTCCAGGGTGGATCGAATATGGAGCGGTGTGGGCTTCAGCTAGAATTTGCCGTTTGAGGTCTTCTATGTCTGGCACGCAGAGTCTGTTTCCGTACCATAGTGTCCCTTCTTCGTCTATGATGAATTCCGAGGCCTTGCCCATACTCACCTTTCGTTTGATGCCTTCAATGCTGGGGTGACCCGGCTGGGCTTCTTTGATTCTTTTCACAAGGTTGGGCTGTATCTCCAAGTTTGTTATGGTGCCTTCTGCTACCATCAACAAGTTGAGTCTGGCAAATTCCCGTTGGAATTCGGGTCTTAAGTTGGGCAGACTGTTGTTGTTGGCGCTGGGGTTCCGACTAAGAGCATCGGCTACTACATTTGCTTTTCCAGGATGATAGTGGATTCCAACATCATAATCCTTTACTAGCTCCAACCAGCGTCGTTGCCTTAAATTCAGCTCTGGCTGTGTGAAAATATATTTGAGACTTTTATGGTCCGTATATATTTCACATCGATTTCCAAGTAGGAAGTGCCTCCATTCCTTGAGTGCATGAATAACTGCTGCCATTTCTAAGTCATGAGTGGGATAGTTTTCCTCATGCTTGCGAAGTTGCCTTGAAGCGTATGCGACAACTTTGCCTTCTTGCATTAATACGCATCCGAGTCCCTTCCTGGACGCGTCACAATATACTTCAAAATTCTTGCGTATGTCTGGCATGATCAATACTGGTGCTGTTGTTAATTTCCGTTTTAGCTCTTGGAAACTTTTCTCACAGGCTTCGGTCCATTCAAATTTCTTATCTTTCTTGAGCAACTGCGTCATTGGCTTGGCTATGGTGGAGAATCCTTCAATAAATCTGCGGTAATACCCTGCCATTCCCAAGAAACTTCGTATGTCCGTTACGCTGGCTGGTGACTTCCAGCCAAGTACGGCCTTGACTTTCTCTGGGTCCACGGCGATCCCGTCTTGGGTTAGCACGTGGCCTAGAAAGCCTAGTTGCCTTAGCCAAAACTCACACTTGCTGAACTTGGCGTACAATTGGTGTTTCCTGAGTTCTCCTAGTACAATTCTGAGATGTTCAGCGTGTTCTTCTGGTGTTTTGGAGTATACTAAAATGTCGTCGATGAATACCACAACGAACTTGTCCATAAACTTCATAAATACTTTGTTCATAAGGTGAACAAAATATGCAGGGGCATTTGTTAATCCAAAAGGCATTACTGTGAACTCATACAGTCCATATCTGGAGGTGAAGGCTGTCTTGGGGATATCTTCTGTTCGTACCTTTAATTGATGGTATCCTGACCTTAGGTCGATTTTTGAGAATACCTTGGCCTTAGCGAGTTGATCGAATAAATCATTTATTCTTGGCATCGGGTATTTGTTCTTGATTGTGACCATGTTGAGTGCTCGGTAGTCAATACACAATCGCAGTGTTCCATCTTTCTTTTTGGCAAACAAAATTGGTGATCCCCATGGTGAGGAACTGGCTCGAATGTATCCCTTGTCAAGCAACTCCTTTATTTGTTTCTTCAGTTCAACCAACTCGGACGGTGCCATTCGGTATGGTTTCTTGTATATGGGGGTGGTTCCTGGTGCTAGCTCAATGCTGAATTCTATCTCTCGGTCGGGTGGCATGCCTGGTAGCTCTTCTGGAAATACGTCTGGAAATTCACGTACTACTGGAACCTTGTTTAATTCAGAAATGTCTACCTTGTTCAGTCTTGGTTGTCTGGGTATTTCTCTCTCTTTGGCGGATACTCTTATTGTTTTACCATGGTGGTGTGTGAGAATTACGGTCCGATTGAAACAATCAATGAAACCTTTGTTAGTGGTTAACCAGTCCATCCCTAGGATGACATCTAGTCCTTTATTTTCCAACACAATGAGATTGGCGTGAAACTTCAACCCTTTGAACTCAATAATCACATCCTGACAGTAATTCTGGGTAACTTGCTGAATTCCAGGGGACTTGATGATCATGGATTTCTCCAAAGGAAGCATCGAAAAATTATTTTGCGAAGCAAAACTTTTCGAAATAAAAGAGTGAGAAGCTCCAGAACCAAACAAAACCGTTGCAGGTATTGTGTTGACAGGGAACGTACCGAGTACGATAACCGGAGCATTTTGTGCCTCCTCTTTGGTCACGTGGTTCAGATGACCTTTCCTGTGGTTATTGTTGGGATTGAAGTTGTTTCGCTTGGGCGCTGAATTATTGTTGCCGTTGTTCGGTTTTGGTGCTGAGCTTCTTGGCTTGGGACACTGCTTGGCATAGTGTCCTTCTTCTCCACAGGCATAACAAGTAACACCTGGGCGATATGTGAACTCCTTGTCCCTAGCATGGAAATTCTTTGTTGGGCGTGAGACGTTGGATGATGATTTGTGCGTCCCACCCTTCTGAAAATCGGTCTTACTTCGGTGATTGCGAGCATGGTTAGTCTGGTCCCTTTTTCGCTTGCGGATATCATCCAAACTGCGTCTTTCATTTTCCAGAGTAATGGCTTTATCCACCAGCGTCTTAAAATCTGGGAAAGTGTGTATGACCAGTTGGCATTTAAGCGCGGGTGCTAGGCCGTCAAGGAATTTCTCCATTTTCTTGCTTTCAGTCATACGCTCTTCGTTGGCGTAGCGGGATAGCAGAGTAAATTGGCTGTTGTAATCTGACACTGTCATGTTCCTTTGCTTGAGGTCATCGAACTCTCTTTTCTTGATTTTCATAATACTCTTAGGAATATGCGCGCCACGGAAACCTTCTTTGAAATCATCCCAGGTTATATCATTTTCGTTGGGATGCATGTGCAGAAAATTTTCCCACCAGGATGCGGCTGCTCCCGTGAGATAATGCGGTGCGTACAGTACCTTTTCTGGGTCTGAGCATTTTGCAATAATTAACTTTCTCTCCATATCGCGAAGCCAGTCTTCGGCTTCAAGTGGCTTGTCAATATGAGAAAATGTTGAGGGACGTGTCTTCTGTAGCTCAGATAACTTGGAATTCTGCGGATACTGTCCATGGTGATTTCTCATGTTAATGACTTGGTTCATCATTTCCCGGTGTTGTTGCTGACTCTGTTCATAAAGGCGGCACATTTGGGAAAGTGCCGTTTCACTGTCCGGTTGACTTGTCTGACCTCGTGTAAAATTGTTGCCTGATTGAGTATTATAGTGTTGACTTGACTGCCCTTGTGCAAAGTTGTTGCCCGGTTGGTTGCCATAATCTTCCTCTGGTGGAGCTGGCATGGAGCGGGTCCAAGGACGAGACATTTTTCGCTCTGGGGATGTATTTATAAAACCCATAAGAAAAATGGAAGGGTTGCGAAGATAAAACCCATAATGCACGAGGTTGACAAATATTTTTAAAACCAAGATACTCAAGGGAAAACAAATCGATTTGCGCATAGAGAAGGACTGCATCATTACGCATCTTACACGCGGCGATAATTATACAATACATCACTCAGGATATGCGTACATAATCCTGACATGTTATTTAGGCTAGTGCACTTCTCCAGATCCTACATGATGCGCAAACAAGCTACTTCTCACAACATCTTACATGGCGATGCAACGCATGACGGCTACGCGTACTCAGTCGGAGATGTTGATGACGTCCTTGGCCCTGCCAAGGGTGAGGCGTAGCGAAGCCGGGGACTCGACTTCCTCCTCGCTAATAGGCTCCATGCGAGTAGTGCTGCGCCGAGTAGATGGAGCGGGTGCCAGGGGCGGAACGACACGGATTGGAGTCGGTGCGAGAGGCGGTGCAGTGCGCGCTGGAGTGGGCGCAATGACCTGGTTGAACTCCTCGGTGGTAGGCAGGTGACGAGCAGGAGCATGGGATGCAGAGGACGAGACGAAAGTCAGTGGCGGTGCAGTAGGCAGGAGCTCCCTCCTGTTGGCGGCACATCCTTGACTGAGTCCATGCGGGCGGCCACAAAGTCATCCACCAAGTTGTCGAAGGCTGCCTCCAAGGCCCGGAGATACTCAATAAGCATCTCGAAAGCCTCGTCTCGTTCTCCTCTGTGGCAGGAGAATGCGTAGTGACAGGTGTAGGGCACATGGCAAGGAAGATAGCGGTAGCGACGAGCCTTCATCGCGGGAAGGGCATCCCTGAGACGAGCTATCGCCTCGCGGGCTGCCATCTGGATGGCATGCTTCTCCGTAGGCATGGCTCTTCCCAAGAAACGGAAGCGGCGTAGATCACCACGCCCTCCCTTGAACTGCACCACGGCCTGGTGCATGGTCAGACTGTCGTTGACTCTGTGCTGACAGAGAGTGACGACTGGGCGCACAGACGGCCCCATCGCGACCTCAACGACGAAGGAGAGAAGCTTGACGAACCCATCGGGCACGTTGGCGAAGGTCTGAGACTCGCAGCTGCGGTCGGCCATCTACAAAAGTAGGCAAAAATCCTGAATGGTCAGATCATAAATATATGCTGACTATCAGAAAAATGACTACTATTGTAAAAACATGAATAAGCTCTATCATGCTCATAACCGATTAGCGATCGCACCTAGTGGCTTCCTACAGTCAGCCTGGCTCTGGTACCAAGCTTGTCACGACCGGTTTTCCAATAAAATATTTATTGAGAAACCAATCTATAGAAATCTAGTTTGAGATGAAACCACCCCACTGGCAGACAAACTTTTGATACAATAAGCCAGTAGCATAAATATATTACAGGGTTGAGCTGACGATACTCAACAATTTATTACAAGCGTGCCAATAATTATACATAAAGGCGATTAATGACACAAGGGAGTGGTGGCATACTACTGACTCGCAAATAAGGTAGAGGTGGAGTAACACAGTGGGGGGGTGGTTATGGGATTCTCAAACTAACATCCCATCGAGCATCGAGGTGAAGCTCGATGAATTTATTTGGGTAGCGGAAGTGGATATGAAACAGTGACCAACTCCAAGGTTGCACGAGACTGACTGGGACTCCTCTAGGCGTCGGATTCGCTATCGAACTCTTCATCCATGAGATCACCTTCGTCAGCATCTGGCCAAATCAACAAGCCAGTGAGTACTTTGAAAGTACTCGCAAGACAGTTCGGACGTAAGATATAACAAATGCCAACATGAAACACATGGATAAGTTAACCAGTACGATCAGACATAGAGGTGATAATGCTGGGTGCCAAACGAGTGTCTGAAAGACCCCTCGAGCGAAAAAATGCAGAATATTAATACTGGTGCCAAACGAGTGTCTGAAAGACTCCTCGAGCGGAAAATGCGGAATAATAATACTGGTGCCAAACGAGTGTCTGAAAGACTCCTCGAGCGGAAAATGCGGAATAATAAGGCCACAATCGGGTGTCTGAGCGACACCACATAAAGGGCTTTTAAAAGAAATTCCACAGTCGGGCATCTGAGCGACACCACATGAAGGGCTTTTAAAAGAAATGCCACAGTCGGGCGTCTGAGCGACACCACATAAAGGGCTTTTAAAAGAAATGCCACAGTCGGGCGTCTGAGCGACACCACATAAAGGGCTTTTAACTGATAATGAAATAATATATCATCATGAATATATTTAACTCATGGAGTATAACGGGTTAGTACATCCACAAGGATAAACATTTAACCGGTCTTAGTGCCCATGTGTCCCACCGGGTAATCTGTCACCAAACTGGCACATGACTGTTAGCAGGAAATTTGGAAACAGATAGTATGATTTAAGGGTATAGAGCTCTGCAGAGTTTGTACAAAAATTTCCCACAGTCGACGGATTTCAGTAGTCACTAGGACTAGTTCCGTTACGGTATTTCAGAAGAAAACACGACAATCCAGTACACACCCATCCAACTCTTCGATGCCAGGAATCACCCTCAACATCGTCCAAGAAAAACTATTGAGACGGGGAGATCACAATCTCGAATAGCATGGGATCAAATTTATATACACGCACTCTAAGGGGTGCCCCCCTCTCGGTCCCAACCGGAAACACCCATGCCCCCTGACCGGATGCCTGGCTTTAATCCAGGGCCATGGAACCAGCATCCCGGCCTCTCCTTTTTGGTGTGTACCAAGAAAGCGGTTTGCGACTTACTAAACCATATCCCTTTCGGGAAACATGTGGTAGTACAGGAAAAGGGAATGGATATGAACCAACCGATACGGGTTGGTACTGAAGATAACTTGCATGGCCTAAGACTGGCATGCTACAACACTGCCATCTTACCCATCCTCATGCCAACACATGGCCTTACATACTCACGTCCATCGACGTGTGAGATCATCGGGCTTACTTGCTCCAACAATGCATAATGAACGGTTCATCGGTATGCTCCACACATGCCATGAAACTATCTACATGCAAACATGCCAATACACTCATCATATCAAAAGTTCGAACATGCTTGCCTGGTTCAGAGTAGTCGGAGCCTAGCTCGGTGAAGTTCGCGGCCCCGTCACCTCCGTCGGTATCTACGGTATAGAGAAAACATACGCGCTAACGTGAATACCGAGAGGTGCAGAAAAAGTATTGCAAATATTTTTCAAATAAATCTGATAAAAACTAGACAAAATTTTGAAGAGGACAGAAAAAGAATCAATCAAAAATATGCTTCTGATAAAAAGTTATAAAGGTTTTTGCCTAGGGACTCATCTGTAATGAAACAGAAACTTCCCAGGGTCCTATTTATAAAAGCAGAAAACGTTTCAGACTTGAATACGCTGGCTCAGAGGAGAAGACGTATTTTGCCCAAATGCGTTTTCAGAAAACGATTCGAATAAAACGAAGAATCTGACGGGGCGGTCCCACCCGTCAGGTTTGAAAACGAACGGCGCCTTTGGCGCCAGAGAGCCGCGGCGATCGCCAGCGGCGATCCACGGCGAGGCAGAGAGATCGGAGGTTACCTCCGTGCTCAGGGTGCCATTCCGCGTTGGTTGGTGGTGGTGGTGGTCGCCGAGAAGCACCACGACGGCGGTGGCCCCTGCTCCGGCGGACGGCGGTTCGGGCGTGGATGGAGGTCGCCGGAGAGAGCTGCACTGATCAAATTGAGGAGGGGGTTAAGGATCTGGTAGCTAGAGAGGGAGATGGACGGAGTTTGGGCGCCGGAGACGGCCTCACCGGAGCGAATCGAGCTGGAGGCCGAGGCGGAGCGGGGTGGCCGGAGTCGGGGGAGGAGACCTCCTCGAGGTCCTCCCAGTGACCTGGCAGGGCGTTGGTGGAGTGCAGGGGTGGTGCGTGCTCGCGGGAGGGCTCGGGGTCTCCTTTTATAGGTGATCCGAGGCAATGGCCGAGAACGGCGTTCTCCGGCGAGTGATTATGGTGGTGCAGCGCTTGGTCGGGGGAGTTTAGGAGTTGAGCACCGTCGTGGAGGTTCGCGGAGTCCATTTTGGAGCCAACGGCGTCGGTTTAAGCTTGCTGAGGTGGAGCTCGACGGAACGGGACGACACGGGTCCATCGGCGGCAGAGAGCCCGCTCTGTGCGTGCCGCACCACGACGGCTGTGCTGCATGCGTGCGCTGGGGTGGAGGTGGACACGCGGAGCCATCAGCGGGGCTGTGCGGCGCGGAACGGCGTTGAGCCGCCGTTCTGCTCCCTGTTGGCTGCCACGGCGGTTCAGCCGCCGCGGGACACGCCGGCGTGGTCGGGTCAGAGCGCCACCGACGCCAGGAAGAAGCCAAGCGCGCGTGCGGGGCTCTGGACACGCAGACCAGGCGGCGAGCAACGTGCCAAGGGCACTGTGTGCGCGTGACTGAAGATGATCTGCAGAAAACAACACTGAAGACTGAATTTGACTGAAAGTGTTCGAACAGTGCATGCAAGGTGTTTGACAGAATGATCCAGTCCTGTAGGGATTTTTCCTTGGGCTGATATTTGGTGGAGTGACTTCTCATTGCTCTAGTAGGCTGCCTGATTTTTGGTGGAATTTTTGGAGGAGTGTAGATATGAATTTCACCAAATTTGACAAATCTGGTCCAAACTTGCAGGGAGTGTAAGTTGAAAAATTTGAAAAGAAGATGAGTGGATCAAGATGGTTCTGGGTTGTGGGTGCAAAGGACTAGCCAGTAGAGTTGGTTTGAAGTCAATTCTCAAATGGAAAAGGGTACTTGCTTTGAAAATCCATTAGGCTCAAAATAATTGACAGAAAAATATTTGAGAGATAAAACAAAAATCCAAAACTTGTTTGGATGAGTTGGGATGGGGAATTTGAGTTGTTGACAAGGAGGGGAGAAGATGTTGTGGTGGTTTTACCTCATGGGCAAAATTTAAGGTCATGGATGGTTTTCAATAGAATGAAAATCCCAAATCTTTTTCATAGAGTTTTTCTTAAAAAGAAAACTCCCAAAAATAAAATCTGAGAAGTGAAACAATAGAGAGAAGGAGTTTTTAAGAAGGTTGTTTTACTGAAAGCCTCAAATTTCAAGGAAAATCCAGCAAGGATTTTGCAAAAACCCGAATGAAAATTTTGGTGTGTCATAGTAGGGCAATGGAAAATCGGCAACGTCAAAAGTGATCCTCTCTGTCCTGAAGTTCAGCTCGCTGCCAAATGTCACTGGCAACGTTACCTTCCCCTTCGGCTTGCTCCTTCCCGGGTTGATTCCTTGGAACGTGCCGGTCTCTTCGAGCTCGCTGTCGGGGACTTGGAGTTTCTGGAGCACAGCGGAGGAGATCAGGTTCAAGCCGGCCCCGCCGTCGACTAGCATCTTAGTGACCTTGAGGTTGCGGACTGTTGGAGAGACCAACATCGGCAAGCACCCGATCGCAGTTGTGCGGTCAGGGTGGTCCTCAATATCGAAGATGATAGGCGTGCTGGACCATTTCAGAGGGTTGCGCGACTCGACGGGTGGTTCCGCTGCGTTGACTTCCCGCGCCCACTGCTTGAGCTGGCAGTAGGAAGTATGCAGATAAGCACCGCCGTCTACGCACAAGACCTCTGTGGCTTTCTGAAACTCCTGCTCACTGGTCTCGACATCATCCATGTCTTCGTCTTCGTCGTCGTCTTCGTTCTTGTCGCGGCCGCGGGGAGGTCTGTCTGCTTGCCGCTGCTTGTCCTTGTCGCGGCGTCCTCCCTGGCCGGGGCGCTTCGTGCCGGATCCTCCGCCACCTCCCCGGGCTTTCTCCTTGTCGCGTCGCTCGTACTCGGCCTTTTGTAGCTCGACGAGCCGCTCGACCTGCTTGCAGCTCTGGAGGTCATGGCCCTTGGTGCGGTGGATCTTGCAGTACTGTTTGTTGGTGCCGTCCCGCTTGTCGGCGACCGCCTAAGCCTGGCAGTTGGCGCATCCGGCAACCTCCTTGCCGGAGCTACCAGCCTGGGCCTTCTTGGCGGCGCCTTCATCGCCGGACTGCTCAACAACCAGTACTTCTTGGCTCTTCTTCTTCCTGTTGCTCTGCCGCCGGTTCTTCCTTGCCGGGGCGGTATCTTCACTGTCAGATTCTCCTGCTCCAGTGTTCTCTCCGGGGAGTTTCCTTCCTTCCTCAGCATGTGCACACTTGTCGGCCAGGGCGTATAGCTCGCTGACGTCTTTGATCTTGCACATCGCCATCTCCACCCGCATCCTGCGGTTACGCACGTTCTGATGGAACGCGCTGATGACCGCGGCAGGGTGGACGTCTGGGATGTTGTAGTGTACGCGGCTGAACCTCTGGATGAACTTGCGCAAGGGTTCCCCTTCCTTCTGGACGAGCAAATGAAGGTCGCTCGCTTGGCCATGGGGTTTGTGGCCACCTGTAAAGGCGCCAACAAACTGATGGCACAAGTCTGTCCAGGAGGTTATGGAGTTGTCCGGCAAGTCCATGAGCCAGGATCTGACGTTGGATTTGAGTACCAGCGGAAAGTAGTTGGCAAGGATCTTGTCGTCTCGCCCTCCAGCAGCCTGCACCACAATGGTGTAGATGCTGAGGAACTCCGACGGATGCGACTTGCTGTCGTACTTCTCCGGTACGTCTGGCTTGAAATTCTTCGTGCTGGGCCACTGGACTTGCCGCAGCTCACGGGTGAATGCAGGGCAGCCTACCGCGTACGGCAGGTCGCCTGGTCTCCCCTGCGCATGCATGTCGACAGAGGGCTCAGCGCGCTGGTCTGCTTGACGCCGCTCTTCTCTTCGACGCTCGATGTGAGTACGAGCGTCCTCTTGCTTCCGTTCGTGAAGAACTTGGCGCTGATCGCGACGAGTTCGCGGATTCGATGACGCGGTGGAGTCGTTGTCGTGATGGTTCCGACGAGTCGGCGAGCTTGGCCTTTGGGGCGGGGAATGCACGGTGGCCGCACCCCCACCGGTCTTGGCGCCATCGGTTCTCGCCTGGCCGACCTGCCGCGGCTGCGATGCACTGTGCTGCCGCGGGGTGTCGCCGTTAGCGAAGCCGATGAGACTCTGTATCGTGGCCCTCCAATCGTCGAGCTTGTCCGCCGTTGGAGGGTAGTCCAGGAGCAGTTGAGCTCATGCTAGAGCTTCTGCTGGAGTGGCGGGCAGCGGTGGCGAACGGCGCATGGAGCAGGACGTGCTCGAACTTCTAACTATGTTAGAAGGAGCAGCACCCGGTCTAGGCAGTCGCGCCACGCTCGCGCCAGCACGTTGGTGTGTACGCTGGGCTTGAGCACCCTGGGATCCGCCAGCTCGATCTGGTTCCAGCAAGCGTATGGTACCGTGAGTGCCAAGACGCTGTTGATCCCGTGTCTCCTGAGAGGGGCGCGGTGCATGTTCGGACGCCGTGGCACCATGAGCTAGCTCGGCGACGCCCGTTTCGCCGCCGGTGCCGTCCCCACCACCTGTTTGCTCCAAGGGTGGTGGGTTTGACGCGGACGGACCAGCCACCTCCGGAGCCTTCTTCTTCGGTGGCATGTCGATGAAGATGAGGGAGATCTACCCTGTGCAGACGCCGGATCAGGTTCACACAACCTCGATGCCCCCTACCTGGCGCGCCAAAGATGTCGGGGGGAATCTGCCTCCACCAACACCTATGGGTACCGAGCCCCTTTCTGGTTCGGCGGGGGGCGGAGGTCGCGCGAAGAGCGGATCGAGGCGATGCACGCAAGGGGTTTACCTAGCTTCGGGCCGCATGGATGCGTAAAACCCTACTGCTGCTTTGTTGTTTGTATTGTGTTCTTGTTCGAGAGCGCTGAGTGCTACAGTGCACTCAGGCAACTAATCAGACCGAGCGTGAGTGGCCTCCTTCCTCCCCCTTCCCTCACGTTGCGCATGGGGCCTCCTTTTATATGCGCAAGGGGTTACCCACAGGTGGCAACGTAGGCGGGGGCAAAACTGGAAAACGCTGTGTTGGGTACAGCTGTTCGCACAGTGCTATCATACCTAACTCTGACGGCAGGGGACAAGGGCATTAAATGCCCGTCTAGGTCGCCCAAACAGTGCAGAAAAAGGACCGTCAGGGGCTCCACCGTTTGCCACGACGGCTAGCCTGTCAGCGTTGCTTCGCCACCGCATGCCCCTGGCTGCGCAGCCTCTCGCCACGTACGCCTGGAATGGCCCCAGAGCGACGCGTGGGTGGATGAGCTGGAACGCAGGCGCGGGGTGGTGACTTGCCGCGGTTGATGCCTTGTCGCGCCCGGGAGCTTGTTGCTCACCGGTCCTTGCCGGGACGCGTGGCGCGTCGCAGCAAGTCTCTTGTCGTGCCCTGGTCGGCCTTCCCGGCAAGCTCCTCTTGCCGGGGCCTCGTGCTTCGAGCGGCCGTCCCGGCAAGATCCTCTTGCCGGGGCCTTGCTCTCTTCGGGTGGCCTTCCCGGAAAGCTCCTCCTGCCGGGGCCTTGGCTCAAATACTTTGTTCTTGGATGGCCCAAAAAGGGACCATGGAGAGTTTTGGCGATCGCCTGGCAAGCCTTGCCGCGGGGTGCTACGACTGCCCGTGCACAAGTTCGGGGTACTAAGGTACCCCTACTTTAGTACACCGACATAGAGTGACAGAAGCTTAAACCCTAGTTTATGCGTTGCTTCGTAAGGGGCTGATTTGGATCCATATGTTTCATGCTATGGTTAGGTTTACCTTAAAACTTTTGTCGTAGTTGAGGATGCTTGCAATAGAGGTTAATCATAAGTGGGATGCTTGTTCAAGTAAGAACAGCACCCAAGCACCGGTCCACCCACATATCAAATTATCAAAGTACCGAACGCGAATCATATGAGCGTGATGAAAACTAGCTTGACGATATTCCCATGTGTCCTCGGGAGCGTTTTTCCTATTATAAGAGTTTGTTCCGGCTTGTCCTTTGCTACAAAAAGGATTGGGCCACCTTGCTGCACCTTATTTACTTTTGTTACTTGTTGCTCGTTACAATTTATCTTATCAGAAAACTATCTGTTACCACTTATTTCAGTACTTGCAGAGAATACCTTGCTGAAAACTGCTTATCATTTCCTTCTGCTCCTCGTTGGGTTCGACACTCTTACTTATCCCAAGGACTACGATAGATCCCCTATACTTGTGGGTCATCAAGACTCTTTTCTGGCGCCGTTGCCGGGGAGTGTAGCGCCTTTGGTAAGGAAAAATTTATATAGTGTGCTGAAATTTTCTGTCACTTGTTACTATGGAAACTGAACCTCTGAGGGGCTTGTTCGGGGTATCTTCACCCCATCCAGTAGATCAAAGAGCTACTCCTCAACCTACTGAACCTATTGAAAATGAAACTCCTTTTGCATTTCCTTCGGGTATTATGGAAAAACTGCTGGCTAATACTTTTACAGGAGATGGGACAAAGCATCCCGACGAGCATCTACGCTATTTGGATGATATTTGTGGATTATTTAAGCTTGCAGGTATACCCGATGATGTTGTTAAGAAGAAGGATTTCCCTTTTATCTTTGGAGGGAGATGCATCGACATGGTATAGTCTATGTGATGATACGAGATCATGGAACTATAAAAGAATGAAATTGGAATTTCATCAAAAGTATTACCCTATGCATCTTGTTCATCGTGATCGCAATTATATATATAATTTTTGGCCTCGCGAAGGAGAAAGCATCGCTCAAGCTTGGGGGAGGCTTAAATCAATGTTATATTCATGCCCCAATCATGACCTCTCAAGAGAAACAATTCTTCAGAATTTTTATGCTCGGCTTTCTCATAATAATCAAACCATGCTCGATACTTCTTGTGCTGGCTCCTTTATGATAAAGACTATTGAATTCAGATAGAATTTATTGCATAGAATTAAACGTAACTCTGAAGATTGGGACCTCGACGAAGGTAAGAAGTCAGGTATGACACCTAAGTTTGATTGTGTTAAATCTTTTATGGATACCGATATTTTCCGTAAGTTTAGCACTAAATATGGACTTGACTTTGAGATAGTAGCTTCTTTCTGTGAATCTTTTGCTACTTATGTTGATATCCCCAAGGAGAAGTGGTTTAAATATCATCCTCCCATAGAAGTAAAAGTAGCTGCACCTATTAAAGTTGAAGAAAAGACCATCACTTATAATGATCCTATTGTTCCCGCCTCTTATGTTGAGAAACCACCTTTCCCTGCTAGAGTAAAGGATCATGCTAAAGCTTCAACTGTTGTTTGTAAAAGCAATACTAGAACTTATACACCTCCTGAGCAAGTCAAAGTAGAACCTAATATTGCTATTGTTAAAGATCTCTTGTCTGATAATATTGATGGGCATGTCATTGCATTATCTGGTGAAACAGCTAGAATTGCTAAACCCTGTGATAGAGATAAACATAGACCTATGGTAGGCGTGCCTGTTATTTCTGTTAAAATAGGAGATCATTGTTATCATGGCTTATGTGATATGGGTGCTAGTGCTAGTGTTATACCCATTGACTTATATAAAGAAATTATGCATGATATCGCACCTGCTGAGTTAGAAGATATTGATGTTACAATTAAACTTGCCAATAGAGATACTATATCTGCAATGGGAATTGTTAGAGATGTTGAAGTCTTGTGTGGGAAAACCAAATATCCCGCTGACTTTCTTGTTCTTGGTTCTCCACAAGATAGCTTTTGTCCCATTATTTTTGGTAGACCCTTCTTGAATACTGTTAATGCTACAATAGACTGCAAAAAGAATGTTGTTACTGTTGGCTTGGATGATATGGTTCATGAGTTTAATTTCTCTAAATTTAGTAAACAACATCTTGAGGAAGAATTGCCTAGTAAGGATGAAATTATTGGTCTTGCTTCTATTGCCGTGCCTCCTAGTGATCCTTTAGAACACTATTTGCTAGATCATGAAAATGAGATGTTCATGAATGAAAGAAGGGAAATAGATGAAGTGTTGTTCAAACAGGAACCTATTCTGCAACACAATTTGCATGTTGAAATCTTAGGGGATCCTCCTCCACCCAAGGGTGATCCCGTGTTTGAGCTTAAACCGTTGTCTGATAATCTTAAATATGCTTATCTTGATGAAAAGAAAATATATCCTCTTATTATTAGTGCTAACCTTTCAGAGCATGAAGAAGAAAGATTATTGAAAACTCTAAAGAAGCACCATGCCGCTATTGGATATACTCTGGATGATCTTAAGGGCATTAGTCCCACTCTATGTCAGCATAAAATAAATTTGGAAGCGGATGCTAAACCAGTTCATGACCCTCAACGACGTTTGAATCCTAAAATGAAAGAAGTGGTAAGAAAAGAAATACTCAAGCTTCTGGAGGCAGGTATAATTTATCCCGTTGCTGATAGTCAGTGGGTAAGTCCTGTCCATTGTGTCCCTAAGAAGGGAGGTATTACTGTTGTCCCTAATGATAAAGATGAATTGATTCCGCAAAGAATTATCACAGGTTATAGGATGGTGATTGATTTCCGCAAATTAAATAAAGCTACTAAGAAAGATCCTTACCCCTTACCTTTTATTGATCAAATGCTAGAAAGATTATGCAAACATACACATTATTGCTTTCTAGATGGTTATTCTGGTTTCTCTCAAATACCTGTGTCGGCTAAAGATCAATCAATGACTACTTTTACATGCCCTTTTGGTACTTTTGCTTATAGACGTATGCCTTTTGGTTTATGTAATGCACCTGCTACCTTTCAAAGATGCATGATGGCTATATTCTCAGACTTTTGTGAAAATATTTGTGAGGTTTTCATGGACGACTTTTCCGTCTATGGTTCCTCTTTTGATGATTGCTTGAGCAATCTTGATCGAGTTTTGCAGAGATGTGAAGAAACTAATCTTGTCTTGAATTGGGAAAAGTGCCACTTTATGGTTAATGAAGGTATTGTCTTGGGGCACAAAGTTTCTGAAAAAGGTATTGAAGTTGATAAAGCCAAGGTTGATGCTATTGAAAAGATGCCATGTCCCAAGGACATCAAAGGTATAAGAAGTTTCCTTGGTCACGCCGGATTTTATAGGAGGTTCATTAAGGACTTCTCAAAAATTTCTCGGCCTCTGACTAATTTATTAAAAAAAGATGTACCATTTGTCTTTGATGATGATTGTGTAGAAGCATTTGAAATACTTAAGAAAGCATTAGTCTCTGCACATATTGTTCAGCCACCTGATTGGAATTTACCCTTTGAAATTATGTGTGATGCTAGTGATTATGCTGTAGGTGTTGTTCTAGGGCAAAGAGTTGATAAGAAATTAAATGTTATCCATTATGCTAGTAAGACTCTAGACAATGCTCAAAGAAATTATGCTACTACCGAAAAGGAACTTTTAGCAGTTGTGTTTGCTTGTGATAAATTCAGACCCTATATAGTTGATTCTAAAGTAACTATTCACACTGATCATGCTGCTATTAAATATCTTATGGAAAAGAAAGATGCTAAACCTAGACTTATTAGATGGGTTCTCTTGCTGCAAGAATTTGATTTGCATATTGTTGATAGAAAAGGAGCCGAGAACCCAGTTGCAGACAACTCTAGGTTAGAGAATGTTCTTGATGACCCACTACCTATTGATGATAGCTTTCCTGATGAACAATTAAATGTCATAAGCACTTCTCGTAGCACTCCATGGTATGCTGATTATGCTAATTATATTGTTGCTAAATTTATACCACCTAGCTTCACATACCAACAAAAGAAAAAGTTATTTTATGATTTGAGACATTACTTTTGGGATGACCCGCATCTTTATAAAGAAGGAGTAGATGGTGTTATTAGACGTTGTGTACCTGAGCATGAACAGTTATAGATCCTACGCAAGTGTCACTCCGAAGCTTATGGAGGACACCACGCTGGAGATAGAACTGCACATAAGGTATTGCAATCTGATTTTTATTGGCCTACTCTCTTCAAGGATGCCCGTAAGTTTGTTTTGTCTTGTGATGAATGTCAAAGAATTGGTAATATTAGTAGACGTCAAGAAATGCCTATGAATTATTCACTTGTTATTGGACCATTTGATGTTTTGGGCTTTGATTATATGGGACCTTTTCCTGCTTCTAATGGATATACACATATTTTAGTTGCTGTTGATTACGTTACTAAGTGGGTAGAAGCTATTCCAACTAGTAGTGCTGATCATAACACTTCTATTAAAATGCTTAAGGAAGTTATTTTTCCGAGGTTTGGAGTCCCTAGATATTTAATGACTGATGGTGGTTCACACTTTATTTATGGTGCCTTCCGTAAAATGCTTGCTAAATATGATGTTAATCATAGAATTGCATCTCCATACCACCCGCAGTCTAGTGGTCAAGTAGAATTGAGCAATAGAGAGCTCAAATTAATTTTGCAAAAGACTGTTAATAGGTCTAGAAAGAATTGGTCCAAGAAACTTGATGATGCATTATGGGCCTATAGAACTGCATATAAGAATCCTATGGGTATGTCTCCGTATAAAATGGTTTATGGAAAAGCATGTCACTTACCTCTCAAACTAGAACATAAGGCATATTGGGCTATTAAAGAGCTAAACTATGATTTCAAACTTGCCAGTGAGAAGAGGTTATTTGATATTAGCTCACTTGATGAATGGAGAACCCAAGCCTATGAAAATGCCAAGTTGTTTAAAGAAAAAGTTAAAAGATGGCATGACAAAAGGATACAAAAGCGTGAGTTTAATGTAGGTGATTATGTGTTGCTATACAACTCTCATTTAAGATTTTTTGCAGGAAAACTTCTCTCTAAATGGGAAGGTCCCTACGTTATCGAGGAGGTCTATCGTTCCGGTGCCATAAAAATCAACAACTTCGAAGGCACAAATCCGAAGGTGGTAAACGGTCAAAGAATCAAACACTATATCTCAGGTAATCCCATAAATGTTGAAACCAATGTTATTGAAACCGTAACCTCGGAGGAATACATAAGGGACACTTTCCAGAACGTTCCAGACTCCGAAAAGGAATAGGTATGTGGTACGGTAAGTAAACCGACTCCAAAACAATTTTTAAGGCAATATTTCTCCGTTTTGGAATATTTAGAAAAATAGAAAATTAGGTAGCAGTCCAGGGAGGACACGAGGCGTCCACGAGGGTGGAGGGCGCGCCCTACCCCCCTGGGCGCACCCCCCTACCTCGTGAGCACCTCGTGTGCCCTCCGGACTCCATTTTCTTGCACGATACGTATTTCGGTCGGTAAAAATTCATTATATATTCTCCCGAAGATTTTGACTCCCGTATCACGCAAATATCTTCTGTTCTCGTTTCGAGCTATTTCCGTTGCAGATTTGAGGATTCCGGAGACTCGATCATCCTTCTATGAGGGTGAGCCTATGCCATGGAAGGTGGACGACAAGCTTGCATCATCAACAACACCTCCACCGCCAACAACAAAGAAGGAGACATAATCACATGGGTATGGGCACTCCCCTTGGCAACTGCCAAGCTTGGGGGAGGTGCCCCGGTATCGTATCATCATCACAACTCCTATCTTTACCGTTTTTCTTAGTTCGATCCTATTAGTAGTATCTTGATTTAGTAGAATAAAGTCATGGCATGATCTAGTTTTGAAGTTTTGCTTTATGATCCCTCTATGCAATCGAGTCCGTGAGCTATATTTATATAATAAAGACTAGTGTTGAGCCAAGGGCTTGATTACTTTGCCATGATCTTGAGTGAATAAAAGAAAAGAAACAAAGAGTTCATATTGGTCTTATTGAGAGTAATGACTTCACATAGAAAGAGTATGATGATTAAAAAGTTGTTGGGAGTTGGCAAATATAGCTTTGGTCATCGTTGCAATTAATAGGAAGTAATAACGAGAGAGAGGCTTCACATATAGATATATTATCATTGACATCTTTTATGATTGGGAACACTCATTCAAATATGACATGCTAAAGAGTTGATGTTGGACAAGGAAGACAACATAATGAGTTATGTTTTCTTGTATCTAAGATAAAGTATATTGTCATGGATCTCCTAACATGTTGAGCTTGCCTTTCCCCCTCATGCTAGCCAAATTCTCATCACCAAGTAGAGATACTACTTGTGCTTCCAAATACCCCTAAACCAGTTTAGCCATGAGAGTCCACCATATCTACCAATGGATTGAGTAAGATCCTTCAAGTAAGTTGTCATCGGTGCAAGCAATAAAAATTGCTCTCTAAATATGCATGACTAATTAGTGCAGAGAAATAAGCTTTGTATGAACTTGTTGTGGACGCAATAAAAGCGACGAACTGCATAATAAAGGTTCACATACAAGGGGCAATATAAAGTGACATTCTTTTGCATTAAGATTTTGTGCATCAAACCATAAAAGCGCATGGCAACCTCTGCTTCCCTCTGCGGAGGGCCTATCTTTTATTATTATCTTCTATCTTATGCAAGAGTCACGGTGATCTTCACCTTTCCTTTTTCATTTTATCCTTTGGCAAGCCCAACATGTTGGAAAGAACATGATATATATATATATATATATATATATATATATATATATATATATATATATATATATATATATATATATATATATATATATAATTGGATGTAGGGGAGCATGAATTGTTATTGTTGACATTACCCTTGAGGTAAAAGGTTGTGGGGCAAAACTATAAGTCCCTATCTTTCTCTGTGTCCGGTTAAAACTCCGTAGCCACAAGTATTGCGTGAGTGTTAGCAATTATGAAGGACTAAATGATAGTTGAATATGTGGACTTGCTTTTAAGCTCTGACATAGACTCTTCCCGATGTTATGATAAATTGCAATTGCTCCAATGAGTGAGGTTATGATTTGTTAGTGCCCAATAAGATTTCTGATTCATACTTTTGCATTGTGAAAAGATCATCACTTGAACACAAGTAATCATATGATAAATCTATATATGTTGCTGTTATGAGAGTAATCATGATGCCTTCATGTCCGTATTTTATTTTTATCGACGCCTCTACCTCTAAACATGAGGACATATTTATTGTTATCGGCTTTTCGCTTGAGGACAAGCGAGGTCTAAGCTTGGGGGAGTTGATACGTCCATTTTGCATCATGCTTTTATGTTAATATTTATTGCATTATGGGCTGTTATTTCACGTTATCTCACAATACTTATGGCTATTCTCTCTTATTTTACAAGGTTTACCATGAAGAGGGGGAATGCCGGCAGCTGGAATTCTGGCTGGAAAAGGAGCAAATATTGAAGACCTATTCTGCGCAACTCCAAAAGTCCTGAAACTCCACGGAATATCTTAAAATAAATAAAAGTCGTCGCCAAAGATGAAGGCCAGGGGGCCCACACCCTGCTCACGAGGGTGGGGGCACGCCCCTCCCCCCTGGGCGCCCCCTACCTCGTGGGCCCCCTGGTGGCTCTCCGACGCCCATCTTCTCCTATATGAAGTCTGTTGATGAGAAAAAAATCATAAGCAACCTTTCGGGGCGAGACTCCGCCGCCACGAGGCGGAACCTTGGCGGAACCAATCTAGGGCTCCGACGGAGCTGTTTTGCCAGGGACACTTCCCTCCGGGAGGGGGAAATCATCGCCAACATCATCACCAACGCTCCTCTCATCGAGAGAGGGCAATCTCCATCAACATCTTCACCAGCACCATCTCATCTCCAAACCCTAGTTCATCTCTTGTATCCAATTCTTGTCCCTAAGTCCGGGATTGGTGATAGTAGGTTGCTAGTAGTGTTGATTACTCCTTGTAGTTGATGCTAGTTGGTTTACTTGGCGGAAGATCATATGTTCAGATCCTTTATGCATATTATTACCCCTCTGATTTTGAACATGAATATGCTTTGTGAGTAGTTACGTTTGTTCCTGAGGACAAGGGAGAAGTCTTGCGATTAGTAGTCATGTGAATTTGGTATTCGTTTGATATTTTGATGAGATGTATGTTGTCTAACCTCTAGTGGTGTTATGTGAACGTCGACTACATAACACTTCACCATTATTTGGGCCTAGAGGAAGGCATTGGGAAGTAATAAGTAGATGATGGGTTGCTAGAGTGACAGAAGCTTAAACCCTAGTTTATGCGTTGCTTCGTAAGGGGCTGATTTGGATCCATATGTTTCATGCTATGGTTAGGTTTACCTTAATACTTTTTTTGTAGTTGCCGAGGCTTGCAATAGAGGTTAATCATAAGTGGGATGCTTGTTCAAGTAAGAACAACACCCAAGCACCGGTCCACCCACATATCAAATTATCAAAGTACCGAACGCGAATCATATGAGCGTGATGAAAACTAGCTTAACGATATTCCCATGTGTCCTCGGGAGCGTTTTTCCTATTATAAGAGTTTGTTCCGGCTTGTCCTTTGCTACAAAAAGGATTGGGCCACCTTGCTGCACCTTATTTACTTTTGTTACTTGTTGCTCGTTACAATTTATCTTATCAGAAAACTATCTGTTACCACTTATTTCAGTACTTGCAGAGAATACCTTGCTGAAAACTGCTTATCATTTCCTTCTGCTCCTCGTTGGGTTCGACACTCTTACTAATCTAAAGGACTATGATAGATCCCCTATACTTGTGGGTCATCACACATGATCATGAAGAAAATGATGACGAATCTGAATGTGCTTTGTCTTCGAGTGCTGAACTGGGTTGTGAGCAATCTTGATAGCGCTCTCATTGTCACAGAGGAGAGGCACATTCTTCACGTTGACGCCATAGCCCTTGAGTGTTTGCTTCATCCATAGCAGTTGAGCACAGCAAGAACCAACAGCAATGTACTCAGCTTCATCAGTAGACAATGATACGCAGTTCTGTTTCTTCGAGGACCAACAGACCAAGGATCGTCCGAGGAAACGACATGTACCAGATGTTGACTTGTGGTCCACACGATCACCAGCATAGTCAGAGTTAGAATATCCAATGAGATCAAAATCCGAGCCCTTGGGATACCATAATCCTAGTGTTGGTGTGTGAGCTAGATATCGAAGAATATGCTTCACAGCCTTATGGTGTGATTCCTTTGGTGCAGTTTGAAATCGGGTACACATGCAAACACTAATCATTATATCTGGCCTAGATGCACATAAGTACAATAAAGAACCAATCATGGAGCGGTATACCTTATGATCGAAATCAATACCATTTTCATCAGTACATAGATGACCATTTGTGGGCATAGGAATCTTGATGCCTTTGCAATCTTGCATGCCGAATTTCTTCAGGACATCCTTGAGGTATTTCTCCTGAGATATGAATATGCCATTGCGCTGTTGACGAATTTGAAGACCTAAGAAGAATTTCAACTCTCCCATCATAGACATTTGATATTCTTCACTCATCATATAGGCAAATTCATCACTATAACGTTGGTCAGTGCAACCAAAGATAATATCATCAACATATATTTGGCACACACACAGTTCACCATCATAAGATTTAGTAAAGAGAGTGGGATCGAGTGAACCGGGTGTGAAGCCATTCTTCATGAAGAATTCCTTCAAAGTATCATACCATGCCCGTGGGGCCTGCTTGAGGCCATAGAGGGCCTTACTGAGTCTGAAGACTTTGTCAGGATTCTTTGGATCTTCAAAACCTGGGGGTTGAGCAACATATACTTCTTCCTCAAGCCTACAATTAAGGAATGCACTTTTCACATCCATTTGATATAAGATGATATCATGATGGATAGCATAAGCGAGTAATATGCGAATAGCTTCAAGTCTAGCAACAGGTGCAAAAGTCTCATAGAAATCAATTCCTTCAACTTGTGTGTAGCCTTGAGCTACTAGACGTGCCTTATTTCTCACCACAAGGCCGTTTTCATCTTGCTTGTTGCGGTAGATCCACTTTGTGCCAATGATATTATGCTTGCGAGGATCTGGACGATTGACCAGTTCCCAGACGTTGTTGAGCTTGAACTGATGTAATTTTTCTTGCATGGCCTGAATCCACTCAGGCTCTAGAAATGCTTCATCTACCTTTGCGGGCTCTGTGATGAAGACAAAAGCATAGTGCCCACCAAAGTTAGATAGATGTGAAGCTTTTGAGCGGGTGAGAGGACCTGGTGCTCTAATGTCATCGATGATCTTCTCCACTTGCACTTCTTTTGCAACGCGAGGATGAGCTGGTTGTCGTTGAGGAATTTGATCAGCATTTTCCTCAACACCAATTTCTTCAGCATTTTCTTCAGGTGCATGAGCTCGACGTTCTTCACGTTCTGGAATGAATTCTTTAGCAGATTCTTCAGTAGGAATGACATCTTCAGTAGCCTTGAACTTGATAGAATCTTCAGGTGCTGGTTCATCTGTCACAGAAGGTAGGTGCTCTCTTTGCGAGCCATTAGTTTCATCAAACCGCACATCTACAGTTTCAACAATCTTGTGAAGAACATTGTTGAAGACTCTGTAGGTGTGCGAGTCCTTTCCGTAACCAAGCATAAAACCCTCATGTGCTTTCGGTACAAATTTAGAGTTGTGATGAGGATCTCTTATCCAGCATTTAGCACCGAAGACTTTGAAATAACTCACATTGGGTTTCTTGTCAGTGAGGAGTTCATAAGCAGTCTTCTTGAAGAATTTGTGAAGATATACTCTATTGATGATGTGGCACGTAGTATCAATTGCATCAACCCAGAAACGAGGAGGTGTTTTCTACTCATCAAGCATAGTGCGAGCCATCTCAGCAAGAGTCCTGTTTTTGCGCTCCACGACGCCATTTTGTTGAGGAGTATAAGGAGCAGATAACTCATGAGTAATACCAAGTTCATCAAGATAGTCATCGAGACCCGAATTCTTGAACTCAGTGCCATTGTCACTTCTGATGTGCTTGATCTTCACACCAAAGTCGGTTGAAGCCCTCGAGGAAAATCGTTTGAAGACTTCCTGCACTTCATGTTTGTAAGTAACAAGGTGTACCCATGTGTAACGAGAGTAATCATCAACAATAACAAAGCCATATTGAGATGCTTCATTTGAAATGGCAGAATAATGATTAGGACCGAAAAGATCCGTGTGAAGCAATTCAAATGGGTGACTAGTAGTCATGATGGTCTTAGCTGGATGCTTGGCCTTGGTCATTTTTCCAGCTTCACAGGCACCGCATAAGTGATCCTTGAGGAATTTGACATTCTCAATGCCAATGACATGCTTCTTCTTTGCAAGCGTGTGCAAATTCCTCATGCCTGCATGACCAAGTCGTCAATGCCATAGCCATCCTTCTGAAGATTTTGCAAGTAGGCACATGGCTGGTTGTGAATCTACAGAGAAATCAACAATATACAAGTCTCCTCTCCTAAAGCCTTCGAAGACTTTGGAATTGTCAGCTTCCATAATCACAACACAATGATACTTGCCAAAGACAACAACCATATCAAGATCACAAAGCATTGAGACAGACATAAGGTTGTATCCTAAGGACTCAACAAGCATGACTTTGTCCATGTGTCGATCTTTGCGATAGCAACCTTACCTAGACCCAATACCTGACTTTTGCTTTTGTCAGCGAAGATATATGCTTCAGATGTGATGACGATAAGGGAGCATCCATCAATAGATTCTTGTCACCAGTCATGTGATTTGTACATCCACTATCGAGGACCCACTCAGTGGTTTTGGGTTGATCATCCTACGGATGAATTAGTGCAACTTACGAACTCATATACTTCATCAGTGAAGAATATGATATCACAATTCATCATATCAATTTCATCAAGCAGTAAGACATATAAAGCAGTAGGAGGACGTGTGAAATGAAAGTTCATTTCTTCATGATAAGCCTGCGTCCTTTCAGGCACATTGTCAGGTCCCCAGCAAATTCTTCAGACGTTTGAGCACGTCTGGAGACCTAACCCTGCAGAAGAGATTAGTTCTTTTTCTTCACGACCCACATCTGAAGGGGTGGCAAAGAGTTCATCACTCTGCGAGCTCCATATGAGAATGGTGGCATAGAGGCCAACCCATTTCGTTTCACATAAGAGGGGTTTGTCGGCGTTTTGGGAACGGGGGTCCCCAGACTTGCCTGCCTGCAGCCTGCGGCGTGGCTCGAAAGGGGGCCCAGCACGGCCCATCTTCATCAACACGAGACCCAAGACCCTCGCGAGGGGCCAAGCCTCACGGGGCGGACGACACGGTGCTTCCTCAGGCGCGGCCTCATCAGGCTGGCTCGCGAGGAGGCAGAGAGACCAAGGAGGGGTACCTCACGAGGTGCCCATGACGCAAGCCATGATGACCAAGGGCTCCAGGCGGGCGCCAGCCTGCGCAGTGTCCTCCCTTTCCTCTTTGGTGCAAATGGGGCAAGCGCAGGCGAGAGGATCAAGCAAAGGCATCCATTTCGATGCAACGAGACCAAGACCAGTCCAACGGTGGGAAGGAGGTCATCGTGGAGCCCAGAACGGCGTCACCACAGGGCCTTTGGCAGGCGAGGACCAACTTTAGTCAGGAAAAGTGTACCAGATGTTCCCCTTCAAATTGGCCAATTGTTGGTGCCCTTCCCGCTCAATATTTGGGAAGAGGCCCAGGGCCTTTGCCTATAAATAGGACTAGCCACCCCCAGGGTAGGGGGGAGACCAATCGAGAAATCTAGCAATCTAGGGAGATCACCGAGAACTAGTTAGAAAGACTCAGGCAACACACAGAGAGAGAGAGAAGGGCGGCTGAACTCCCCTAGCAGTTCATCGTCCCAGCTAAGAACAGGCCCTCGCGAGGCCGTTCTTCCTTGTATTGTTCATCATCATCAGCCCAAGAGGCAATCCACCCACCACACTGGAGTAGGGTATTACACCACAACGGTGGCCTGAACTAGTATAAACCCTGTGTCTTTTGTGTTGTTCTTTCAGTAATTAGATCCTTGCGAGATGGAGAGGTAGAGGGCATAATCTCCGTGCGCACCCCAGAGTTCGAACCTTAAGGGTCTGCCGGAACCCGAAATCCGACATTTGGCGCGCCAGGTAGGGTGCGCCGGAATCCACCTTTCTACCGCTCCGCGTCTCGTCGCATCGTCATCACCATGTCCGGCGACCAGGCGGGCAACCAAGATCCATGGGCGGCGTGGCCCGCCCGCGCGGAGCCGCCCGCCTCGGGCGACCCTGCGCCCCAGGCAGCTCGTGGTCCGCAGGGCGCTGCGGGCCGCGGGCGGCGCGGACAGGCCTCAACAACCCTCATGCCGCGGCAAGCGCGGTCGGCGGCAAGGGCCTCCAATAACGCCGCGATCACGACACCGTACACCCGCCGGGAGCAAGAGAACTCGAGGGCCGCGCTCACGGTAGCACAAGAGCTGCTGCAGTGTAGGCTGCTGGAAGGCGGCCGAGACGTGCTGCTGGAGCGGGTCACCGAACTCCTGGGCTTTGCCGCTTCGGGGGCTCACCCCTTCTACATCCAGCTTCCGTCGCAAGCCCAGGGCGGCACACGCGGGGGTCCCGCACGCTCCCGCGTGCCTCAGGGCTACCCCAACACCAGCGAATCCGTCGGCGCCGGACTGGCGGTGGCGCTACCCCCGCCCCCGGCGCGTGAGGGGGAAGGGCTCGGCGCAGCCCACGGCGCCAGCGGGCAGCCGCACCACCACCCCGCGGTGGGCACGTCAAGCAGCGCCGCATGGCACATGGAGCACTACAGCACAACCTTCGGGGTGGCGGCACCAGAAGAATACGTGCCCCACATGATGGACCAAGGGCACGCTCATGAGGGCGAACAAGGCTCGCCTCTCAGCCCCAACTGGGGAGACGAGACACCAGAAGCTGAGCTCTTCCACGAGCCCCGCGATGGCTCCATCTGCCACGCTGGAGGCGACAACTATTGGGTACCACTAATTCCTCAGGAGCAGGCGTAGGCTAATCATGGATCGCAGGAGGTGCAGGTCGCCGTGGCAAGCAGCTGTCCCGCTCCCACAGTCTCCTACCCCTCAGGAGGAGGGCGCAGGGGGCTGCAGGAGAGGGGCAGAGATCCGACATCACCACCATGGTGTTCAGAGCAAGGCGTTCTCAGGAGGTAGGCCCTCCGCTAGGGAGGCGCCTAAGGGCCTGCCCCTGGCGGAGGACCCGTGCTCGTCGGGGGAACCGCTAGCGACCGCTCTACCCCACCGGCGGCGTCCTGGTTTTCGGTCGTCGTTGGTGGCACTAGAGTGTGGCGCAAGGCGGGGCCCTCGTCTGGCGATATGAAGCAAGGCCGGTACCTGTGAAGAAGGCCCAGCGCCTGTGAAGCTCGCCACCTCGTGACACTCTCACGTAATAATGAGTGGGGCTGTACACGCCCCGGAGTCTCAGGGGTGCCGGCCTCATGCCCTGGGGCTCCCTCCCTCGCCCAGTGGACAGCACTTAGCTCCACGCTGGTGAGAAGACGTCCAAGACTAGATTAGGTGCCAGACGCGGCCTTTTGTCTGCTTTCATTGTCTTCTTCTTTTGGGTGTAACTTTTCCCCTGCTGGATTTCAGTTGGATTCTAATTTGAGATTTGCGTGCGTTCGGGGAAGGGGTGCTTAGTCTCGTTTGAGCCATTTCTTGCGTTCTGGTTACCGCTTCACCACAGCTGCCTCCCCTCACGAGCCCCTCACGAGTCGGGTCGGGCCAGGCTCGTGCGCAGCCTAGCCTGCCGCTATCGCTCCTTCTCGGGAGGACTTTCCGGTACCTGCGGAGGATGTCCCTTCGGGAAAAGGCCCAGAGCCTGTGAAGAAGGCGAATGCCTGTGAAGCTATCGCGTTTAGGAAAAGGCCTAGAGCCTGTGAAGCTATCGCGTTTAGGAAAAGGCCCAGAGCCTGTGAAGAAGGCGAACACCTGTGAAGCTATCGCGTTTAGGAAAAGGCCCAGACCCTGTGAAGAAGGCGAACGCCTGTGAAGCTATCACATTTAGCAAAAGGCCCAGAGCCTGTGAAGAAGGCGAACGCCTGTGAAGCTATCGCGTTTAGGAAAAGGCCCAGAGCCTGTGAAGAAGGCAAACGCCTGTGAAGCCATCACATGCGGGAAAAGGCCCGGAGCCTGTGAGGAAGGCCAGCGCCTGTGAAGCCCCTCACCGGCGACGCTTGCGCGTCCTACGATTTCAACTAGGGAACACTCAGGACACCACGTCCTCCCACGGGCTGCCTCGGAACCTGCGCGAAACAAAGGTAAACCAGCCAGCCGCCAGGCGCGGGTGCTCGCGCAATATAATAGCTGCTAATACGATGTATACAGGTTTTACATGAGGGGCTTCCCCTCCTCAAAATGCTCTCACAGCCATCAGGCCAAACACCCGAGTTCTACTCGTGCAGGGTAAAAAGGCACGAGCGATACATACTCACTCGGACAAATCCCTCAATGCGTCCTCAGGAGCACCTCCCGAGCCGCCGCTGGCATCGCTGAACTCGCCATCGCTACCTGCGTCGCCGCCAGCGGCGTCAGGGCCGTCCACCACACCGCCCTCGTCGGCAGCCACGATCATGTTGTCGTCATCCGAAGTGAAGGCCCTGACAAGGGCGTCCACGTTGTCTTCCACCCAGTGCGCCAGGTCGCCTCGGACGGCCTGGGGGACTGGGGCGATGGCGGCGTCAAAGTCGAAGTGGGGATCCATGTTCCGGAGATGGCTGAAGACACGAGAAAAGGCGTGCCCGAGCAGGGCGCGGCTCCTCTCCTCCACCAACCTGTCGGCCCTGACCGACCGCGCCTCCAGCTACGTCACCACGGCGGTGAAGAACTGCAGGTTGCCGGCGTAGTTGATCGTGTGCGGCTCACCGACGGCCGCCTCACAGATGTTGCCCAAGGCTGCGTTAGCCCTCTCCCTGAGCGTAGCCAGCATGGGGCCGTGCACGTGCTCCAGGACCTGCCGCTGGTGTATCTCATCAGCGTTCTGGTGCTCGACAGCCTCAACCTCTTCCACCCGTTGACGAAGACGGAGCACCTCGGCCTGGAGGGCAGCCGACTCCTTTTGCGCTGCCTCAAGGGCGGCCTGGGAAGCGTCGGCCCACCGCGTCACCTCATCCCGTTGGGCCCTCAGGGCTGCTGTCGGTGTCAAAACCGGCGGATCTCGGGTAGGGGGTCTCGAACTGTGCGTCAAGGTCGGATGGTAACAGGAGACAAGGGACACTTTATTTTACCCAGGTTCGGGCCCTCTCGATGGAGGTAAAACCCTACTCCTGCTAGATTAATATTGATGATATGGGTAGTACAAGAGTGGATCTACCACGAGATCAAGGAGGCTAAACCCTAGAAGCTAGCCTATGGTATGATTGTGTATGATGATGGTTGTCCTACGGACTACAACCCTCCGGTTTATATAGACACCGGATAGGGTTAGGGTTACACAGAGTCGGTTACAATGGTAGGAGATCTCGAATATCCGCACACCTAGCTTGCCTTCCACGCTAAGAAAAGATCCTTCCGGACACGGGACGAAGTCTTCAACTTTGTATCTTCATAGTCTTGGAGTCCGGCTGAAGGTATAGTTCGGCTATCCGAACACCCCCTAATCCAGGACTCCCTCAGTAGCCCTTGAACCAGGCTTCAATGACGACGAGTCCGGCGCGCAGATTGTCTTCGGCATTGCAAGGCGGGTTCCTCCTCCAAGTTCTTCTAGAAGATTATAAACACCACAGAATAGTGTCCGGCTCTGCAAAATAAATTTCCACATATTGCCATACAGAGAATAATATTAACACCAATCATATCTGCTGACGTATCCCGCAGTGTGTCATAACACTGCGGCCAAGCCTTCTATATAAATTGTTTTCATTGTTCCACCTCAGCACGTATAGCGAGGCAGTTTCCTTGGCACGTCTTGTCGAAGCAGAGATCGTGTGCCCCCCTCTAACGGGATTCTCATTAATACGGATGTGGGTAACCCAACCGTGCCTGTTAGCACGTCTCGCCTTAATTAAAGGCTAGTCCAAGACGGTTACGGGGAGGGCGCTTGATATTCTGCCTCTTATAAAGAGACCAAGGCCCTGCTCCCCGCTTTTATTCTCAAAACAAGTTCGCCCGTCGCCTCGAGTTCCAGCACCCTAGGCTTCCAGATTCCGAGCGCACCGGATCTTCGACAATGTCCGGCTCCGACCTCCAAGGCCGATGGATGCCCTCCTCTGTTATGGAGGAGGACCTATCAAGATTGAGGGAAGCTAGATTCCTGACCAGGGAGATTCTCCACAGGCTACCTGTTCAAGGACAAATGATCCCTAGCCCTCAGCCCGGCGAGAGTGTGGTATTTATATCCCACTTCCTTCGCGGATTAGGCTTCCCCATGGATCCTTTTGTAAGGGGGCTGATGTTTTATTATGGGCTGGAATTCCATGACTTAGCTCCGGAGTCCATCCTCCATATCTCCTCGTTCATAGTTGTGTGCGAAGCATTCCTTCGTGTTACCCCTAACTTCGGACTGTGGCTCAAGACCTTCAAAGTAGAACCGAAGATAATCGAAGGGCGCCACACAGAGTGCGGAGGCGCTGTTATAAAAAGAAATGCCGATGCTCCATGGCCCGTGGGCGCTTTTCAAGAGGAGCTCGGTTTATGGCAACAAGAGTGGTTCTACATCACCGCTCCTCGGGGCACCGCATGGGTGGCGCCTCCGGCCTTTCGCTCGGGTCCCCCACCACGGTTAGCATCGTGGATTAACATGGGGTTAGATCGGGGCTTGCCCAAAGACGTTCCTCTGCTGCAGGGCTGCATTAAGGATCTCTTGAAACGAGACTTCGACCTGGTCAAGGTGACACAAGTCATGCTGATTCACCGGACACTGCCCGGCCAATGTCGCCCCCTTCGCTTATGGGAGTTCAATCCGGAGGGACCACGAGCTCTCCAAAATTTTATGGGCGTGACGCTTGTGGAGATGTATAAATTGTTCTTTGGATCACAAGAAGTGAGTCCAAATTTGACCGAGGATGCTGGTTTAAGCCGCAATCGCCCGGATACTCAAGTAGGTGACCTTGCGACCAGACCTTCTATCCGCATAATTAACTTGCTTTTAACAGCGTTTCTCCTTTTAAGCAGGAGTGGATAGCGAAGGCGAAGCTGATCAGGTGTCCGGCTCCCCTTCCCGAGACCAGGCTGGATCCCGTGCTAGTCAGGATGCTGGAGGAAGTGCCTTTGGAGGGAAATAAGGGGGAGGACAAGGAAACCGTGGCCTCCTCGAAAGGGGCCCTTTCGAAGGGGGGAATTGACAATTCCTCTCCTAAGGGAAAGAAAAGGGCCGCCTCTGATGACCCGGAGACCGTAGCCTCGAAGCGGGGGAAGGAATCCTTGTCAGAGGACCAAACGCCGGTGAGTCCAACGGCCGAACTAAACCCAGAAAGGGACCAGCTCTCCAGCGAGCCGTAAGTAGAAGAAGAGTTTTTCTTTTAAGAGAAATTCTTGATTTATATCTGGGAAATTTTAACCGAAACCTTACTTTGTAGTTCGAACCTCAGCCCTTCTCAGCAGAACTCGTCCTCGGGGTTTCTTCTTCCGGAGATGACGGAGAGTGGAACGCCTCCTCCTTCTGTATCGCCTAGCAAGGCGGGCGACGCTGAAGTGTCATCGCGGGGGATTTCTCCGGATCCGCTAAGGGCGGACGGTGCTGCCCCACAAGGTTCTCCGTGTCCGGCCTTTGAGGAAGGCCATGGGACGAGTCCGGCACCATCTGGTGTTCGGTCGGAGGAGCTAAAGACTCTGCTGGGGCGAGCCTCTGTCTCAGAGAAGCACCGTGCGTTAATGAGCACGGTGATTGAAAAGATTTCATCCGCAGAAAGCGGACTGCACGAGGCCGTCAAGAGCTTAGTGGCAGGCCTTGAGGTACGTTTTAAATAACGTATATTTGTATTAATTGCGCATAAATAAAGTGCGCCCTGTATAGATAGTAGCCCCTGAGACTCTGTGCGTCGTAAAGGTGTACGGCGCGCAGAGGACCCAGGTCCTTTAAGTGGCACCTTTATATGTAGGTGGCTGATTGTCCGGAGTCAAGCCAGACTTGTGAATATGCCGAACTAAAGCGACAACTGGATGAGGCAGAAGCAGACATCGTGCTTGTTAACAAGCGGCTTGATGGTGCTCAAGGTATTGAAATCGTTAGGCGATTGTTAGTAAGACGAGCTGTATGTCAATATCTTACCGTGTGTGTGCTTGACGCAGATGGTGCGGCCGCCGTGGAAGGTCTTAGGGCCAAACTCGCCCGAGCGAAGGATCAAGCCAGAAAAAGCGATGCGGCTGCCGTAAAAGCCCTTGAAGAGCTGAAAGCCGAACAGGCTGCCCATTGTCGAAGCAAGGATGAAATGGCTGATATGGCCGTAAAGTTAACGAGCGCTACTGACCGTTGCAGGCTTCTTGAAGAAGAAGATCGAGTGAAGCAAACGAGCTTAGAGAAGGCTGTTGCTGACGCCAAGGACGCCCGCTCTATAATGAGAGCGGCGAAGGAAGAGCTGCGTCAAGCCGGACAGATTGCGGATGGAAAGCCCTTCTCGCTTCGGCGAAAATTTTGTGATCTGAAGTTTGCCCCGTTAAACCGGATGTGGAGTACATAGGACACCTATCTGGATTTGGCGGCTAGTGCCACTGATGCGATCGGACACTTTCGAGATAAAAAGGATCATGAAGTGGAGAATCTCTTTTGGTCGCAATTCATTAATCCAGAGCGTCCGCTGGCCGTGGACGATCGCCTGGCCCAATGGGCCGAGCTGAATAGACTGTACGGACTCGCCATGAAGTACGTCATGGATCGTCTGTGTCCTGGGAGATCGAAGCCGAAGAGCTATTTCAGCTTGGTGCAGCAATTGCTAGACGTGGAGCCACATGTCTATGCTATGAAGAGGTCAGCGTGCGTAGAGGGCGCTCGGCTGGCTCTTGCCGTGTCAAGACATACTGGGCAGATATGGAGCCCACCACTGTTGCGTCCCGGGATTCGGACAAAAGCCGAATACCTGCCGAGCACTATTTTGAGGAAGTCCTCAAAGGCGCTCGCGTAATAGAGACGCAGTACTCGAAGGATGCAATATTATGATAGCATATGTAATCATAAAACAGTATTTTGATAAATTGTAGTGGCATTTTTTTAGACTTGTGCCTTCAAGTACTAAGAACACCTCCTGTGCGGCCGTTTTAATATATAAATTCTGAAAGATTGCAGTCGTTGGCTTCATCCCCCACGCACATAGTGCGGGGGTGCGTGTAGAAGACGCATTTTCACACTTAACCCAACGTCTTGGTCCTACAAAAGGAGGTGATAGCGCAGCGGGCTAGGCAACCGGACTATAATGCTTTAACACTTTCACTTAGCCATAGGAGCTTGACAGTGGGACTCTTTAGGTAGCCCTTTAGCGGCAAATGCGCTTTGCCCGAGTTCGGAGCGCGTACGTGCCTGACCGGGAAACGGCCCTTCGTCAAAGCGGAGGGATTCGAAAAATCCCTATGGGTCATCGAGTGGCGACCAGTCTCGTGCTACATCATGACAGTCGGTTTTCGGCTTTCTCTACTGAGGTGCTCACCCGGCCGAACCGGGGCACAATCGCAGTAGTTCTCCTGGTGCTACCTTAGCCGATAGAGCGGAACGTAAGGTGGCCGAACTTAGGAGCCGGGCAACCCAACATATGACCAAAATCATGATTCGGAGCTGATGCATATAGTGCCAAAACTCGCGACGCCGGACACTCCCTAAGGTGTTCGGTCTTTATCAGTGCGGGTGAGACAACACCCTAAAAAAAGAGCCCCTTGTGTCCAGGTACGAGCAATAATTCTGGCGTGGCCACATGCCAAAACGCCAGCCTCCTCCTTGGTTATGGAAGAACAAACCAGGGGATGTATAGCAGCAAGAGACAGTAAAAAAAGGTTTACGCAGGGTCTTAATCTAAAAAGAAACCTTAAGACGGGTCCCTACTGCACGTCTGCGCCTGTGTCTCTGCTGTGCCGTGTCCTGGACGGGCACCGCACGACGTTCATTTGTAAAAGAGAGGAACTGAATTGAAAATGGGTTGTGCGGAATGAAAAGATAATAAACAAAATATAAAGTAAAAAATATATTAAGTTGAGCTTTATTGTCTCTGCGTATAGCCCCTGGTACGGGGGCATATGGCGCTTATGAGCCTGTATTGATGACGGACGTGTGCCGAACTTTATTAAGTCCGGGTCCGTGGCCTTTGATGACTTATAAAAAAAGTCCTTTGGCTGGCGAGGCCACTTTTTGTGCGGCTGTTTAAGCAGCCGCGCAGTCCTCCATTTGGAGGAGGCGTATTTTAGTGCGCTCCCTTTAAAGAGATGATGCCTCGTGGACCGGGCATCTTAAGTGTGAGAGATGCGTAATGCGGTATGGCGTTAAAGCGAGCGAAAGCTCCGCGTCCCATTAGTGCTTGATAGCGACTTGAAAACGGGACTACATGGAAGGTCAGTTTTTCCCGACGGAAGTTTTTGGGAGAGCCAAATATGACCACAAGCCGGAGAAAACCCATATAGTGGGTGTCCGGGCCTGGTGCTACCCCTTGAAAGGAGGTTTTGCTGTGGCGGATTCTTGCTGGGTTTATGCCCATGCGGCGGATTGTATCCTGATATATCAGGTTTAGTCCACTGCCTCCGTCCATAAGGACATTGGTAAACTGGAATCCATCGATTATTGGATCCAGTATCAGGGCAGTCCGGCCTGCGTTTTTGATATTTCTAGAGTAATCTAGCTGATCAAAAATGATTGGCTTTAGTGACCAGTGGCGGGAATCCTGAGGGGATTGTTTGATTGTACGTACCTTTATGGGTGTCATACGTTTTGTGACGTGAAGTAAGTTCACTCTTTTGACTTCTTGTGGGAAGTTCTTTTGTTTCCTGTTACTCTGCCTTTGGGGTTCGTCCTCTTCTTCACTTGGTGTGTCGAGCCCCTTGTGTTCGGCGTTAAGCTGTCTGGATTGTTTAAAAACCCAACACTCTCTGTGGGTGTGATTGGCAGGCTTCCCAGGAGTATTGTGTATCTGACATATTCTGCCCAGGATTCTATTTAAGCTGGACGGATCATCCCTATTTTCCTGGGGGGATGGTTTTGTTTGATTTTGCCGTGAGCTTTTGAATCCGGCATTGACTTCCGCGCTCTTCGGACTTTTTCCTTTGATTCGGCGACGGTCCTTATTTCATCGCGGTTTTTCGTTTCCATCCCTCATTTCGGATGTACTTGGGTCGCTGGGGCTGCGCCTTGCCAACCGGCTGTCCTCTCCTGCGCAAAAGCAGGTCATGAGGCTTGTGAGTGCGGCCATTGTTCTTGGCTTTTCCTGGCCGAGGTGTCTGGCGAGCCATTCGTCTCGGACATTATGCCTGAAAGCTGCTAAGGCCTCGGCGTCCAGACAATCCACTATCTGATTCTTTTTAGTAAGGAATCTGTTCCAAAACTGTCGCGCTGATTCTCCGGGCTGTTGAGTTATGTGACTGAGATCGTCTGCGTCCGGAGGGCGGACGTAGGTCCCTTGAAAATTTGCTCGGAAAGCGTCCTCGAGCTCTTTCCAACTTCCAATTGTTTTTTCGGGAAGGCTTTTAATCCAGTGCCGAGCTAGCCCTTTGAGCTTAAGGGGTAGATATTTAATGGCATGGAGATCATCTCCTCTAGCCATATGTATATGGAGGATATAATCCTCGATCCAGACTCCGGGGTCTGTTGTTCCATCGTACGCCTCTATGTTGACGGGTTTGAATCCCTCTGGAAATTCATATTCCAGGACCTCATCGGTGAAACATAGGGGGTGTGCGGCGCCCCTGTATTTGGGTGTGCCGGATTCTGATGATGGCTTTTTTGCATTGCTTGCGATAGCTTGCTTTCTTGGCCCGTAAATGGACCTGGCTGGGCCATGATGCGAGTCTTTAATTGGGTCGCATGCCGCATTGAATGCGGCACCGTTTGCCGTTTTATGGTGGCCGTGTGGTCGCCTATCCGACCATATGGCTTTTTTATTTTTCGAATGCGAGGGCTCTAGGGCCTCTTGATCGAATTCGGGCAGTAGTTTTCTCTTCGGATAGCTTTTAGTGCGGCGGCTGCCGCCGTATTTGTCTGCGGTCTTGATTACCTTACTCCATCTTATTCTGAGTGCATCTTCCGCCGTCTTTAGCTTCCGCTTCTGCTTTTTCAGGCTGCGTGCTGTAGCAACGAGCCTTTCATGGAGATTCTTCTGCTCCGTGGTTTTATCCGGTGTGAGATTGTCCGGAGTTCTGTTATGGCCGAGGGAGGGCTGTCTCTCCTCTCTATCCGAGTTGCCCTGTTCGGACGGTTGCTCTGAGGCGCGCTCGTCATCTACCGGCTCATCCTGCTCTATGGCTGGGTCTTGATCGAGGCGGGGCTTGGCTCGGCGTTTTCGTCGCCGCTTTGATTGCTTTTCGGAGGGTTTGTCCCTTTTTTCGTCCCCCTTTTCCTCGTTGTCGTTTCCTTTAGGGGTATCCACCATGAGTACATCATTAGGTGGGGTGGTGGTCCAGCACCTTATAGGTGCTGGTTCCTGTTCGTCTCCATCTTCGTCGTCCATACCGTCGAAGTCTTCGGATCCGAAGTCGAGCATGTCAGTTAAATCATCGACAGTGGCTATCAAGTGGGTTTTGAATTTCTTCGTCGTCCGAATCCCAACCTCGCAGGCCATAGTCCGGCCTGGGCTCTCCTGATAAAGAGAGAGATTTGAGAGAATTCAGGATATCACCGAAAGGTGAGCACTGAAAGATGTCCGCGGCGGTGAACTCCATTACAGGCGCCTAATCAGATTCGATCGGCGGGGGCGCAGAAGGCTCGGAGTTTGGAGAAGAGTCCGGCTCCTTGGAGTCCTGGGCCGTGTGGAGTATCGGGCTGGCGTTCGGCTCGATCGCCTTTGAGATCGCAGCCCCCGAGGTGACGTCCAACCGTTCATCCTCAGAGAACGCAGCGGGCTCCGAGTCAAGGATCAGGGCCGGAGCGTGTGCGGCCTCCAGGGTGCTATTCGGAGGCAGAGCTATATCGTGCCCCTCGAAATAGCGTGACGCGCTTGGCTGTGGCTCGAACCCGTCGAAGATCAAGTCTCCGCGGATATCAGCCATGTAGTTTAAGTTTCCAAACCTGACTTGATGGCCAGGGGCGTAGCTTTCGATCTGCTCCAGATGACCAAGCGAATTGGCCCGCAGAGCGAAGCCGCCGAAGGCGAAGATCTATCCGGGGAGGAAAGTCTCACCCTGGACCTCGTCGTTGTTGATGATCAAAGGAGCCATCGGGCCTAAAAGCGACGACACAGAGGAACTCTCAATGAAAGCGCCAATGTCGGTGTCAAAACCGGCAGATCTCGGGTAGGGGGTCCCGAACTGTGCGTCAAGGTCGGATGGTAACAGGAGACAAGGGACACTTTATTTTACCCAGGTTCGGGCCCTCTCGATGGAGGTAAAACCCTACTCCTGCTAGATTAATATTGATGATATGGGTAGTACAAGAGTGGATCTACCACGAGATCAAGGAGGCTAAACCCTAGAAGCTAGCCTATGGTATGATTGTGTATGATGATGGTTGTCCTACGGACTACAACCCTCCGGTTTATATAGACACCGGATAGGGTTAGGGTTACACAGAGTCGGTTACAATGGTAGGAGATCTCGAATATCCGCACACCTAGCTTGCCTTCCACGCCAAGAAAAGATCCTTCCGGACACGGGACGAAGTCTTCAACTTTTTATCTTCATAGTCCTGGAGTCCGGCTGAAGGTATAGTTCGGCTATCCGAACACCCCATAATCCAGGACTCCCTCAGCTGCGGTTCTTCCCTCAGCCTCGACCCGGATCAACTCCAGCTTCCCCTCAAACTCGCGCTCGAAGCCTTGGCGTGCCGTCGCCACCCGACGACCAACCTCCTCCAGGACACGCGCTTCCCGTGCGGCGACTTCATCTTCCGCCTGTGTCACCAGGCGCTCCCTCATCTCCAACCGCTCGTACTCGCGGGTGCGTTCGGCGGCTTCCAGCGTCAACGCTTCCTCACGCCTCTGGAGCTCAGCTGGGTCGCCAGAGGCCACCTTCATCGACACAAGGGCCGCCTCGCGTAGTTCCGCTTGCTCCTCCAATGAGTGGCATCGGGCCAGGAGCTCGCGAGCCCGCTCTGCCGCTGCTTCTCGCTGTCGGTCAGCTCCCAGGGCCTCCTCGGCGGCCTGGGATCGGGCCGCCCGAGAGGCCTCCAGCGACGCCTTCGCCTCTTCATCATCAAGGTCGCGCTGATGGCGCGCGAGGGCGACGGCGGCCTCCAGCTCGCGCCGCCCAGCAGCCAGGCGCAGGCCCTCGGCCTCCAGGCATGCGTCTTCACCAGCGAGCTCCTCCCCAAGCAGGTCCACCGCATCAGTTGCCCTTCGAAGGAACTCTTGGCGACGAGCACGACGCTCCCGAGCGCGCTCGAGCACGTCTTCCGCACCATCGTCTGCCCCAAGCAGGCGCCGGGGGCCACAAATCATCGCTCCCCCTCCGGGCAGGGGGCTGGCGCCCTCACGACGGCCGGGCGCGCCGTACCAGAAGCCCGGCCTGGGGCCAGCCCGTCTCCAATAGAAGGGCGCAGGGGGCGCCTCAGCCAGTCGCAGCCAGCGGCCAGGCGGGGAGCCCACGGTAGGCTGGCCATGCCAAGAGAGGGCCCGCGAAGGAAGATCGCAGGAAGAGAAGGGCTGCAGGGCACCTCGGGACGGTCCGCCCCTTCATTCGTCCTCACCACAAGAGCAGTGCTGCTCGGAACGCTTTGGGACGACGGGGGAGGTGTAGCCAAAGGAGGCGGTGCCTCAGCGGTTCCCACGAGCTCGGCCAGAAGAGGCCTGCAGAGCAAGGATCAGTAGGCGCAACAAGGGGATCAGGAGCCAGGAAAGGAGAAGGCTTACTCGTCGGTAGCGAAGTACTTCCAGCGCTTCAGCAAGCGACAAGAGAAGTCATCACCCAGGGCCTCCCTTTTCCTCCGGAGGGCCTCGAAGTCCACACGAAAGCGGCCCAAGAGAAGGGCGCAAGGATCAGCCTACGACGAAGACGGAGCATCAAAGCGATCTGCGTCAGGGGCGTCCGCCTGACGCACGCTGTCAATCGCCTCGCCAGAAGACGCGGCCGGGGCCTCGGGGGCCTCAGCCCCAGGTGCTGGGAGCGGCTGCTTGCCGCCCTCAGCCTCGGCAGCACGGGCCTCAGGAGTTGCCCCCTCGTGGGCATCACCAGGCGCAGTCACCCCATCGGGAGCCCTCTCGGCCTCAGCCGTCTCATGCCTCCCTGCTCTACCACTCGAGGAGGATTTTCCTTGACCGACCGGAAGGGCGGTCACCACCACGGGGTTCTCGTGAGGCCCTTGGAGGCCAGCAGGGCGCAGCCCCCATTCATCAAAGGAGGGCATCTGCTTCACGAAGTCGTCCCTGTTCTGGCAGAGGTACAGCAGGGCCCCTCCCCGCTGAATGCTGCCCGGGTTGGGGTAACCAGTCAGGACCAAGAGCACTGTCCTTAGCGCCCCAGGCGTCAGGTCTTCCTGGAGCCTCATGCGATCGTCATGCCCACTGAAGGCCCACATTCGGCGAGAATGGCGTTGGAGAGGGGCAATGCGGCGTAACAGGAACTCCTTCACCACCTTGGGCACCGTCACGCCGAGCGATCTCAAGAACATGAAGCGGCGCCAGACGAAGGCGAGCCGGGGGCTCACGACCGTCTCCTGGCCCCATCCCGAATTGGGTACAGCAGGCGAAGTTGGCTTCGCCAGCAGGGGGCTGGGCACCCCGACATCAACGTACAACCACCGCTCGCGGAACCCAGCAGAAGGCGAAGGAAGCTTGAAGTCGATCCCTGAGGCCGCAATCTCAGGCGCGGCGACGAAGCTCACACACGCTGAGCATTGAGTGGGGTCAGCAAGGCGCAAAGAGAAGAAGTGGCGCAGCAAGGCAATGGAAGAAGGGATGCCCGTCATCGCCTCGCAAACAAAAGCGAATACCGAAAGGAGGGTGATGGATTCAGGACCCAGATGCATCATATGGATCTGGTAATGAGAGAGGACGGCCTTGAAGAAATCGGAAAAGGGGGGAACCAGGCCCGCCCACAAGGCGTCGGCAAAACAATGAACCTCAGTGATTATCCTGTCAGTGGGGAAGTGAGACGTAGACCAGGCCGTCGTCCTCCCACACTCGTTGAAGATGGTGGCCAGAGCTGGGCTGAGCTTATCCAGGCACTCTCGATTGAGTATGATCGACCGGCCGACGGCGGGGGCCACCGACGGCGGCGAGCGAGATGGAGGCATGGGTTTCTTCCCTTTCTCCTTCTTTGTCGGAGCCATGGCGATGGAAAGGAAGGGGAAGATGTGAGATGGGATTGGAGGCAAGGGTCGGAGTCCGAAGGGAGGAAGAACAAGGGACGGTCGAGCAATAGGAAGGGGAGCGGCTGTGTACAACTGCGAGTCCACCTAGCAGGGCGCAAAATAAGGAAGCGTGGGGGAACAGTGCCGCCCACGTCCAATCAACCGCCACGCGGCGCCCGAGGCCGCAGGCTCTTAGGGCCCGCAATGCTTTGCCCTTGCCCTTTCGCATCTCAGCACGGCCAAGTCCGGGCGCGCCTTGGGCCCGGGGGCTACTGTCGGCGTTCTCGGAACGGGGGTCCCCAGACTTGCCTGCCTCCGGCCTGCGGCGTGGCTCGAAAGGGGGCCCAGCACGGCCCATGTTCATCAACACGAGACCCAAGACCCTCGCGAGGGGCCAAGCCTCGCGGGGCGGACGACACGGCGCTTCCTCAGGAGCGGCCTCATCAGGCTGGCTCGCGAGGAGGCGGAGAGATCAAGGCGGGGTACCTCACGAGGTGCCCATGACGCAAGCCATGATGACCAAGGGCGCCAGGCAGGCGCCAGCCTCCGCAGTGTCCTTCCTTTCCTCTTTGGTGCAAAGGGGGCAAGCGCAGGCGAGAGGATCAAGCAAAGGCATCCATTTCGGTGCAACGAGACCAAGACCAGTCCAACGATGGGAAGGAGGTCGTCGTGGAGCCCCGAACGGCGTCACCACAGGGCCTTTGGCAGGCGAGGACCAACTTTAGTCAGGATAAGTGTACCAGATGTTCCCCTTCAAATTGGCCAATTGTTGGCGCCCTTCCTGCTTAATATTTGGGAAGAGGCCCAGGGCCTTTGCCTATAAATAGGACTAGCCACCCCCAGGGTAGGGGGAGACCAATCGAGAAATCTAGCAATCTAGGGAGATCGGCGAGAACTAGTTAGAAAGACTCAGGCAGCAGAGAGAGAGAGAAGGGCGGCTGAACTCCCCTAGAAGTTCATCGTCCCAGCTAAGAACAGGCCCTCGCGAGGCCGTTCTTCCTTGTATTGTTCATCATCATCAGCCCAAGAGGCAATCCACCCACTACACAGGAGTAGGGTATTACACCACAACGGTGGCCCGAACCAGTATAAACCCTGTGTCTTTTGTGTTGTTCTTTCAGTAATTAGATCCTTGCGAGACGGAGAGGTAGAGGGCATAATCTCCGCGCGCACCCCAGAGTTCGAACCTTAAGGGTCTGCCGGAACCCGAAATCCGACAGGGTTAGGGTAAGCATATGAATAAGCAGAGAAATTCTTCGAGGACTTATGAACATAATGATTAGAAGAATAATGCTCATATTCATAGCCCTTGGCTCTTCCCTGCGAAACAGAGTTGTTAACACGAAGATGTTCATATGAGGACTTTGATCCTTTTGACGAATTTGATCCATGTGAGGAATTTGGTCCGTATGAGGACTTGGATCCATATGAAGAATTTGGTCCATATGAAGAATTTGATATGGGGTTCCTATTCTTCACAGGTGGTGTCATGAGGACATTCACCTGAAGACTTTTAAGGCACCTTTTGGGAACCCAGATTTTCTTCATTGGGGAGCCGTTCCTGCAGTTAGTGCCAACATATCTAGCAAATACTTCACCATTCTGATTTTTGAACAGTTTATAGTTGGAGTCAAATGACTCATCGGAAGAATGAGAAGATTCACATGTATAGCCAGATAAATTAGATGGATCAACTGGAGGTCCCTTTGCAGCAACCCATGAGATTTTGGGGTACTGCTCAGGCTTCCAATATGTACCATCAGTATTGAGTTTCCTCTCAAAAGCAATACCCTCTTTCCTAGGGTTCTTGTTGAGGATCTGCTTTTTAAGAACATCACAAAGAGTCTGATGCCCTTTGAGGCTTTTGTACATGCCTGTCATGTACAATTCCTTCAGCCCTGCATAGTCAGTGATACTAGCAATGTCCTCAGATGAGGAATTAGTGATAGCAGAGGCAGGTGAAGAATTTTTAACATTAGAAGCATTAGAACACTCAGGTGAAGAATTAGCAGATTCACGTTCAATGCATTTCAAACATGGAGGAACAAATTCTTCCTGAGCAGCGTTGATTTGTTGAGCAAGTAATGAATCGCGCTCCTTCTGAAGATCTTCATAACTCACTCTTAGCTTCTCAAGATCTTGCTTTCTTTGAAGAAATTCATAAGAAAGTTTCTCATGACCAGATAACAGAGTGTTATGATGATCTTGAAGGGTGCCATACTTAGTATGAAGTCTCTGAAGACTTTCAGCCAAAGCTTTTGACTGATCCATTTCTTCACCCAACATATCATCGCTCTTATTTAGCATATAATGAACTTTTTCCAAAGCTCTTTGTTTTTTAGTGGCAAGGGAAGCAAGTTTGACATAACTGGGTCCAAATTCATCACCAGATTCTTCATCACTGGACTCAGATAGGTAGCATTCAGTTACCTCAGCACTTTTTGCCATAAGGCATGGAGTAGAGGATGATGATTCTGGTTCGAATGTCATCAATTTGAGCGATTCCTTGAAATCCTCAAACCAAGGATCATGACGGGCTCGATGACCTTCATAGACCTCAGAGAGACGGTCCCAGATAAGCTTCGCATGATCGAGATGCATGATATTCCTGAACTGATTTTGAGACAGACATGAGCAGATGACGTCCTTCGCCGTGAGGTTGAGAAGAGTGTACTTGCGAATGTCATCAGCTCCCGCCGTCTTGCACAGGTCGGTAAGACCAATCTCAGTGACGGTCCACAATTCGCTGTTCATCGCCATGAAGCGCTTCTTTATCATGGCCTTCCACTTGGGATACTCGTGACCGTCAAAGCTGGGGCATGTCACTTTCTTCATACCTGCGGTTGACATAACTAAACTCCAGGCGGTTAAACCAAAATCACACAAAACAAGGGAGTACCTTGCTCTGATACCAATTAAAAGTGCATTATATCGACTAGAGGGGGGTGAATAGGCGATTTTTATGAATTCTTCACCGAGGAATTTGCTAGTGAGGAAATTCCTTAGCGAAGAACTACTTGCAGTGAAATAAGTACTCAGAAGTAAACATAACAGAAGACAAGCATAGTCATCATGATGAAATGAAGACAAGCACAGAGTACAGAAAGCGTAATTACAGGATAACATAGAATGAAGACAAACAGACTGAAGAAATTGAACTGAGGAAATTGAGAAAGTCTTCAGCCAAAGTCTTCAAACACAGATATGACAAGCACATAACACAATACTGAGGAAATGAAAGAGTTGAGGAAATAGAACCAGTTGGCTTGGTGAAGACACTGATTTGGTAGACCAGTTCCAACTGTTGTCTCAGTTGTACATCTGGTTGGAGCGGCTGAGTATTTAAACTCAAGGACACACAATCCCGGACATCCATTCCTGAGCACGTAGCTCGGGACACCAAGTCCTCACCGTATTCTCCTTGAACTAAGGTCACACAGACCTCGTCCAATCACTCGTGGTAAGTCTTCAGGTGACTTCCGAACCTTGACAAACTCGGTCACTCGGCGATCCACAATTCCTCTTGGATGCTCTAGACCATGACGCCTAACCGTCTGGAAGAAGGACAGTCTTCAAAGGCAACAAGCATCGGATCCACGCAGGATCAATCTCTTCGGTGATGCTCAATCACTTTGGGTTTGTAGGTGTTTGGGTTTCGGTTTTGGATTTTCCTCACTCGATGATTTTCGCTCAAAGTCCTCGGAGGATGGGTTGCTCTCAAATGACAAGTGTCAGTTTCTCGCGGAGCAGCCAACCAGCTATTGGTTGTAGGGGGCGGCTATTTATAGCCTAGGGAGCAGCCTGACATGATAAGACATAAATGCCCTTCAATGATATGACCGTTGGATGGATAAGATATTTTGGGACAGCTGGCACGTAGCACAGCAACGGTCGGAAATTTGAGGTTCAAATACCTCAAGGCTATCATGTTCCTCACTGTGTAGGCAATCCGCACTGGCGAATTCCTAACTCCTCAGTCAGAACAAATTCCTCAGCGACCAGAAGAACTTCGTCTCTGTCACTGAAGAAATTGACTGAACTGTATGAGATTTCCAATGGTTTCACTCGAAGGGATTGGTAGGTGTAGGATTTGAGTTGAGCATCACATGGAAATTTTTCCTTAGTATTTCCTCGACCCCCTTTAACAGTACGGTGTTTCCTATGACTCAAGAAAGAGAAAATGAAACTACGAAAACAAAGTCTTCACGCTTCATGTTCCTCGAATGAATACCAAGTCTGCAAGGTCACACCAATTTCTTTACTTTCAAAGTCTTCAGAAAGTCTTCAGAATACCAAAGTCTTCAGTCGAAGAACTTCATTTTTAGGGGTCGACTTCCTCTATAAATATCAAACTCCTCATAGACTTATAGACCTGTGTACACTCATAAACACATTAGATCCTTAACCTATAAGTCTTCAATACACCAAAATCACTAAGGGGCACTAGATGCACTTACATAACCGTCTCGCAACAAACAAGATCCAGATATAATGTTCATGCTCAACGCTGGCACCAAATAACAATTATTTAGGTCTAAAACTAATCCCGATGGTAGATGTAGAGGTAGCGTGCCGACCGCAATCACATCGACTTTGGAACCATTTCCTACACGCATCGTCACCTCATCCTTTGCCAATCTTCGCTTAATCTATAGTCCATGTTTCGAGTTGCAAATATTAGCAACAGAACCAGTATCAAATACCCAGGTGCTACTGCGAGCATTAGTAAGGTACACATCAATAACATGTATATCACATATACCTTTGTTCACCTTGTCATCCTTCTTATCCGCCAAATACTTGGGGCAGTTCCGCTTCCAGTGACCAGTCTGCTTGCAGTAGAAGCACTCAGTTTTAGGCTTAGGTCCAGACTTGGGTTTCTTCTCCTGAGCAGCAACTTGCTTGCTGTTCTTCTTGAAGTTCCCCTTCTTCTTCCTTTGCCCTTTTTCTTGAAACTGATGGTCTTGTTGACCATCAACACTTGATGCTCCTTCTTGATTTCTACCTCCGCAACTTTTAGCATTGCGAAGAGCTCGAAAATCGTCTTATCCATCCCTTGCATGTTATAGTTCATCACGAAGCTCTTGTAGCTTGGTGGCAGTGATTGGAGAATTCTGTCAATGATGCAATCATCTGGAAGATTAACTCCCAGTTGAATCAAGTGATTATTATACCCAGACATTTTGAGTATATGCTCACTGACAGAACTGTTCTCCTCCATCTTGCAGCTATAGAACTTATTGGAGACTTCATATCTCTTAATCCGGGCATTTGCTTGAAATATTAACTTCAACTCCTAGAACATCTCATATGCTCCATGACGTTCAAAACGTCGTTGAAGTCCCGGTTCTAAGCCGTAAAGCATGGCACATTGAACTATCGAGTAGTCATCAGCTTTGCTCTGCCAAACGTTCTTAACATCGTCAGTTGCATCAGCAGCAGGCCTGGCACCTAGCGGTGCTTTTAGGACTTAATTCTTCTGTGCAGCAATGAGGATAATCCTCAAGTTACGAACCCAGTCCGTGTAATTGCTACCATAATCTTTCAACTTTGCTTTCTCAAGGAACACATTAAAATTCAATGGAACAACAGCACGAACCATCTATCTACAATCAAACATAGACAAGTAAGATACTATCAGGTACTAAGTTCATGATAAATTTAAGTTCAATTAATCATATTACTAAAGAACTCCCACTTAGATAGACATCCCTCTAATCCTTCCAAGTGATCACGTGATCCATATCAACTACACCATGTCCGATCATCACGTGAGATGGTGTAGTTTCAACGGTGAACATCAATTTGTTGATCATATCTACTATATGATTCATGCTCGAACTTTCGGTCTCCGTGTTCCGAGGCCATATCTGTTATATGCTAGGCTCGTCAAGTTTAACCTGAGTATTCCGTGTGTGCAACTGTTTTGCACCCATTGTATTTGAACGTAGAGCCTATCACACCCGATCATCATGTGGTGTCTCAGCACGAAGAACTTTCGCAACGACGCATACTCAGGGAGAACACTTATACTTTGATAATTTAGTGAGGGGTCATCTTATAATGCTACCGTCAATCAAAGCAAGATAAGATGCATAAAAGATAAACATCACATGCAATCAATATAAGTGATATGATATGGCCATCATCATCTTGTGCTTGTGATCTTCATCTCCGAAGCACCGTCATGATCACCATCGTCACCGGCGCGACACCTTGATCTCCATCGTAGCATCGTTGTCATCTCGCCAATCTTATGCTTCTACGACTATTGCTACCGCTTAGTGATAAAGTAAAGCATTACTGGGCAATTGCATTGCATACAATAAAGCGACAACCATATGGCTCCTGCCAGTTGCCGATAACTCGGTTAAAAAACATGATCATCTCATACAATAAAATTTAGCATCATGTCTTGACCATATCACATCACAACATGCCCTACAAAAACAAGTTAGACGTCCTCTACTTTGTTGTTGCAAATTTTACGTGGCTACTACTGGGCTTAGCAAGAACCGTTCTTACCTACGCATCAAAACCACAATGATAGTTTGTCAAGTTGGTGTTGTTTTAACCTTCGCAAGTACCGGGCGTAGCCACACTCGGTTCAACTAAAGTTGGAGAAACTGACACCCGCCAGCCACCTGTGTGCAAAGCACGTTGGTAGAACCAGTCTCGCGTAAGTGTACGCGTAATGTCGGTCCGGGCCGCTTCATCCAGGAATACCGCCGAACCAAAGTATGACAGACCGGTAAGCAGTATGACTTATATCGTCCACAACTCACTTGCGTTCTACTTGTGCATATAACATCAACGCATAAAACCTGGCTCGGATGCCACTGTTGGGAAACGTAGTAATTTCAAAAAAAATCCTACGCACACGCAAGATCATGGTGATGCATAGCAACGAGAGGGGAGAGTGTTGTCCACGTACCCTCGTAGACCGAAAGCGGAAGCATTATAACAACGCGGTTGAAGTAGTCGTACGTCTTCACGGCCCGACCGATCAAGCACCGAAACTACGGCACCTCCGAGTTCTAGCACACGTTCAGCTCGATGACGATCCCCGGACTCCGATCCAGCAGAATGTCGGGGAAGAGTTTGCAGCACGACGGTGTGGTGACGATCTTGATGTTCTACCGTCGCAGGGCTTCGCCTAAGCACCGCTACAATATTATCGAGGATTATGGTGGAGGGGGCACCGCACACGGCTAAGAGATCAATGATCAATTGTTGTGTCTCTAGGGTGCCCCCCTGCCCCCGTATATAAAGGAGCAAGGGGGAGGCCGGCAGGTCCTTGCTAGGCGCGGTAGGAGGAGGAGTCCTCCTCCTAGTAGGAGTAGGACTCCCCTCTTTCCTACTCCTACTAGGAGGGGGAAAGGAAGGGGGAGAGGGAGAAGGAAAGGGGGCGCCGCCCCCCCTCTCCTAGTACAATTCGGACCAGAGGGGGAGGGGGCGCGCGGCCCACCCTGGCTGCCCCTCTCTCTCCACTAAGGCCCATAAGGCCCATTACTTCTCCCGGGGGGTTCCGGTAACCCTCCGGCACTCCGGTTTTCTCCGAAATCACCCAGAACATTTCCGGTGTCCGAATATAGTCATCCAATATATCAATCTTTATGTCTCGACCATTTCGAGACTCCTCATCATGTCCACGATCACATCTGGGACTCCGAACAACCTTCGGTACACCAAAACATATGAACTCATAATGAAACTGTCATCGTAACGTTAAGCGTGCGGACCCTACGGGTTCAAGAACAATATAGACATGACCGAGACACGTCTCCGGTCAATAACCAATAGCGGAACCTGGATGCTCATATTGGCCCCCACATATCCTACGAAGATCTTTATAGGTCAGACCGCATAACAAAATACATTGTTCCCTTTGTCATCGGTATGTTACTTGCCCGAGATTCGATCGTCAGTATCTCAATACCTAGTTCAATCTCGTTACCGGCAATTCTCTTTACTCGTTTTGTAATACATCATCTCACAACTAACTCATTAGTTGCAATGCTTGCAAGGCTTATGTGATGTGCATTACCAAGAGGGCCCAGAGGTACCTCTTCGACAATAGGAGTGACAAATCCTAATCTTGAAATACGCCAACCCAACATGTACCTTCGGAGACACCTGTAGAGCTCCTTTATAATCACCCAGTTACGTTGTGACGTTTGGTAGCACACAAAGTGTTCCTCCAGCAAACGGGAGTTGCATAATCTCATAGTCATAGGAACATGTATAAGTCATGAAGAAAGCAATAGCAACATACTAAACGATCGGGTGCTAAGCTAATGGAATGGGTCATGTCAATCACATCATTCTCCTAATGATGTGATCCCATTAATCAAATGACAACACATGTCTATGGTTAGGAAACACAACCATCTTTGATCAACGAGCTAGTCAAGTAGAGGCATACTAGTGACACTCTGTTTGTCTATGTATTCACACAAGTATTATGTTTCCGGTTAATACAATTCTAGCATGAATATAAACATTTATCATGATATAAGGAAATAAATAATAACTTTATTATTGCCTCTAGGGCATATTTCCTTCATTTATAGCCATGGTGAAAAACTGTTCGCCGAAGATTTGGGACGAATGTGCCCCTGACCCTTCTCCTTCGCACAACATGTGTCACCCACGTACAGTGAAGTGGAGATCGTGTAAGATCGTGGGTGAATAGAATAATGTATCGGGATGCGCAACGGTTTGAGCGGCAAAACCGAAAATTTGGATACGATTAGTTTTAACGTTCCGTTCACAATTTCTTCAGCTGACAAGGACACAGTGAAGATTTTGAACGAGTTTCAGATAGAACGCACATGAAGAATTTGTGAATAGATTGGGTTGAGTATATCATAGAGGAGGAAGGGTCCGATCACATTCACTTAGCAGAAAAACCAACTTGAAGAAATAGCCATAAGTGAATGTTGTAGAGGACAAAAACTCATATATATATATATAGCCAATGAAGAAAAACGACGGAACAAGTGAAGATTTTGCAAAGTTGAAGAATTTGAACAACTGAGGAATTTCACAAAACCGAGGAAAGACTCAAATTGAAGATTTTCAACTTTTGTGGTGGTGTAACCCACCATATAAGAATGATGATTTCAGACACCGCGTACAATTGTCATAGGGTTCTGAGAATCAAATTCTTCATTAATTTCTTCACACTTAGAGTGTTATTCTTCATTGTTTGAAGAAAAACGTTTCTTCATGTGTTGCACATCTAAGTCATCAATTTTGCATAAGTGTTACGATGAGTGCCTTTTTCAAAGTACATTAGAAGATTCTAAGATATTTAGCTCACACCGCAACTTGCTAAATCTCTTCTCATCCAAGGGCTTTGTGAAGATATCGGCTAGCTGTTCTTCAGTCTTCACATGCTCAATAGAAATATCGCCCTTCAACACATGATCACGAAGAAAATGATGACGAATCTGAATGTGCTTTGTCTTCGAGTGCTGAACTGGGTTGTGAGCAATCTTGATGGCACTCTCATTATCACAGAGGAGAGGCACATTCTTCACGTTGATGCCATAGTCCTTGAGAGTTTGCTTCATCCATAGCAGTTGAGCACAGCAAGAACCAGCAGCAATGTACTCAGCTTCAGAAGTAGACAGTGATACACAGTTCTGTTTCTTTGAGGACCAACAGACCAAAGATCGTCCGAGGAAATGACATGTACCAGATGTTGAGTTGCGGTCCACACGATCACCAGCATAGTCAAAGTCAGAATATCCAATGAGATCAAAATCCGAGCCCTTGGGATACCATAATCCTAGTGTTTGTGTGTGATCTAGATATCGAAGAATATGCTTCATAGCCTTATGGTGTGATTCCTTTGGTGCAGGTTGAAATCGGGCACACATGCAAACACTAAGCATTGTATCTGGCCTAGATGCACATAAGTACAATAAAGAACCAATCATGGAGCGGTATACCTTGTGGTCAAAGTCAATACCATTTTCATCAGTGCACAGATGACCATTTGTGGGCATAGGAATTTTGACGCCTTTGCAATCTTGCATGCCGAATTTCCTCAGTACATCCTTGAGGTATTTCTCTTGAGATATGAATATGCCATTGCGATGTTGACGAATTTGAAGACCTAAGAAGAATTTCAACTCTCCCATCATAGACATTTGATATTATTCACTCATCATATAAGCAAATTCATCACTATAACGTTGGTCAGTACAGCCAAAGATAATATTTTTTTTGACTGGAAACTGTGAGGCAACAGCCCCACAGCAATTTATTAAAACCCAACCACCAAATAAACAAAGAGGTTCTGGAGAAAGTCTAACTATATGAGTTGGGGCCTACTTACCTATTGAGCTATTTACAACATATACAAAATATATACATGGATATATACAGCCAATTAGGGCAAAGATTTAACCCAAGCTAACAGCAGGGGGCTAAGACTAGATTTGAATCTGTGAGAGTGCAGAGTAGCATCATGAATAAAATTCCTCCTCCAAGCAGCAAAAGATGGCCTTTCATGCCTAAATATTTTGCCATTTCTGAGTAGCCAAATGTTCCAGGCTGCTAGATAAACAATCTCCCTGAAGAAAGGTTTGCCGAAGCTTTTCCTGGCGGCAAATAGGCATTGGGCTGGTGTTAAACCAACTATCCATTGGATGCTCAAGTAGTTCCATACCCTTGTGCTGAATTGGCATGTGAAGAAGAGATGATTTCTATCTTCATGGGCATGGGCAAAACATAACGGACAGGTGTTATCGTCCTGAGGGGATCTCCAGTGCCTTCTCACTAGCATGTCCCTAGTATTGAGACGATCATTTAGCATCAACCATGCAAAAACTTTTATCTTCATTGTTGCCTTTCTTTCCCAAAGCCAAAGATAATATCATCAACATATATTTGACACACAAACAATTCACCATCATAAGATCTGGTAAAGAGAGTAGGATCGAGTGAACCGGGTGTGAAGCCATTCTTCATGAGGAATTCCTTCAAAGTATCATACCATGCCCGAGGGCCTGCTTGAGGCCATAGAGGGCCTTATCGAGTCTGAAGACTTTGTCAGGATTCTTTGGATCTTCAAAACCTGGGGGTTGAGCAACATATACTTCTTCCTCAAGCTTACCATTGAGGAATGCACTTTTCACATCCATTTGATATAAGATGATATCATGATGGTTAGCATAAGCAAGTAATATGCGAATAGCCTCAAGTCTAGCTACAGGTGCAAAAGTTTCATCGAAATCAATTCCTTCAACCTGTGTGTAGCCTTGAGCTACAAGTCGTGCCTTATTCCTTACCACAAGGCCATTTTCATCTTGCTTGTTGCGGTAGATCCACTTTGTGTCAATGATATTATGCTTGCGAGGATCTGGATGTTTGACCAATTCCTAGACGTTGTTGAGCTTGAATTGATGTAATTCTTCTTCCATGGCCTGAATCCACTCAGGATCCAGAAATGCTTCATCTACCTTAGCGGGCTCTGCGATATAGACAAAAGCATAGTGCCCACAAAAGTTAGATAGATGTGAAGCTTTTGAGCGGGTGAGAGGACCTGGTGCTCTAATGTCATGGATGATCTTTTCCACTTGCACTTCTTTTGCAACGCGAGGATGAGCTGGTTGTTGTTGAGGAATTTGATCAGCATTTTCTACAGCACCAATTTATTTAGCATTTTCCTCAGGTGCATCAGCTCGATGTTCTTCACGTTCTAGAATGAATTCTTCAGCAGATTCTTCAGTAGGAATGACATCTTCAGTAGCCCTGAACTTGATAGAATCTTCAAGAGAGGGTTCATCTATCACAGAAGGTAGGTGCTCTCTTTGCGAGCCATTAGTTTCATCAAACCGCACATCTACAGTTTCAACAACCTTGTGAAGAACGTTGTTGAAGACTCTGTAGGTGTGTGAGTCCTTTCCGTAACCAAGCATAAAACCTTCATGTGCTTTCGGTGCAAATTTTGAGTTGTGATGAGGATCTCTAATCCAGCATTTAGCACCGAAGACTTTGAAATAACTCGCATTGGGTTTCTTGTCAGTGAGGAGTTCATAGGCAGTCTTCTTGAAGAATTTGTGAAGATATACTCTGTTGATGATGTGGCACGCAGTATCAATTGCATCAACCCAGAAATGACGAGGCGTTTTGTACTCATCAAGCATAGTGCGAGCCATCTCAGCAAGAGTCATGTTCTTGCGCTCCACGACGCCATTCTGTTAAGGAGTATAAGGAGCAGATAACTCATGAGTAATACCAAGTTCATCAAGATAGTCATCGAGTCCCGAATTCTTGAATTCAGTGCCATTGTCACTTCTGATGTGCTTGATCTTCACACCAAAGTTGGTTGAAGCCCTCGAGGAAAATCGTTTGAAGACTTCCTGCACTTCATGTTTGTAAGTAACAAGGTGTACCCATGTGTAACGAGAGTAATCATCAACAATAACAAAGCCATATTGAGATGCTTCATTTGAAACGGCAGAATAATGATTAGGGCCGAAGAAATCCATGTGAAGGAATTCAAATGGACGACTAGTGGTCATGATAGTCTTCGCTGGATGCTTAGCCTTCGTCATCTTTCCAGCTTCACAGGCACCGCATAAGTGATCCTTGAGGAATTTGACATTATCAATGCCAATGACATGCTTCTTCTTTGCAAGCGTGTGCAAATTCCTCATGCCTGCATGACCAAGTCGTCGATGCCATAGCCATCCTTCTAAAGCTTTTGCAAGTAGGCACACGGCTGGTTGTGAACCTGTAGAGAAATCAACAATATACAAGTCTCCTCTCCTAAATCCTTCGAAGTCTTTGGAATTGTAAGCTTCCATAATCACAACACAACGATACTTGCCAAAGACAACAACCATATCAAGATCACAAAGCATTGAGACAGACATAAGGTTGTATCCCAAGGACTCAACAAGCATGACTTTGTCCATGTGTCGATCCTTTGTGATCGCAACCTTACCTAGACCCAATACCTGACTTTTGCCTTTATCAGCAAAGATGATATGCTTCAGATGCGATGGTGATAAGGGAGCATCCACCAATAGATTCTTGTCACCAGTCATGTGATTTGTACATCCACTATCGAGGACCCACTCAGTAGCATTGGGTTGATCATCCTGCAGATGAATTAGTGCAGCTTACGAACTTCATATACTTCATCAGTGAAGAATATGACATCACAACTCATCAGATCAATTTCATTAAGCAATAAGACAAATAAAGTAGTAAGAGGACGTGTGAAATGAAAGTTCATTTCTTCATGATTAGCCTGCGTTCTTTCAGGCACATTTCAGGTCTCCAGCAAATTCTTCAGACGTTTGAGCACATCTGGAGACCTGACCCTGCATAAGAGATTAGTTCTTTTTCTTCACCACCCACATATGAAGGGGTGGCAAAGAGTTCATCACTTTGTGAGCTCCATATGAGAATGGTGGCATAGAGGCCAACCCATTTCGTTTCACATAAGAGGGGTTAGGGTAAGCATATGAATAAGCAGAGAAATTCTTCGAGGACTTATAAACATAATGATTAGAAGAATAATGCTCATATTCATAGCCCTTGGCTCTTCCCTGCGAAACAGAGTTGTTAGCACGATGATGTTCATATGAGGACTTTGATCATGTTGAAGAATTTGATCCACGTGAGGAATTTGGTCCGTATGAGGACTTGAATCCATATGAAGAATTTGGTCCATATGAAGAATTTGATCCGGGGTTCCTATTCTTCACAGGTGGTGTCATGAGGACATTCACCTGAAGACTTTCAGGGCACCTTTTGGGAACCCAGATTTTCTTCATAGGGGAACCGTTCCTGCAGTTAGTGCGAACATATCTAGCAAATACTTCACCATTCTGATTTTTGAACAGTTTATAGTTGGAGTCAAATGACTCATCAGGAGAATGAGGAGATTCACATGTATAGCTAGATAAATTAGATGGATCAACTGGAGGTCCCTTTGCAGCAATCCATGAGGTTTTGGGGTACTGCTCAGGCTTCCAATATGTACAATCAGCATTGAGTTTCCTCTCAAAGGCAATACCCTCTTTCCTAGGGTTCCTGTTGAGGATCTGCTTTTTAAGCACATCATAAAGAGTCTGATGCCCTTTGAGGCTTTTGTACATGCCTGTCATGTACAATTCCTTTAGCCCTGCATCGTCAGTGATACTAGCAATGTCCTCAGATGAGGAATTAGTGATAGCAGAGGCAGGTGAAGAATTTGTAACATTAGAAGCATTTGAACATTCAGGTGAAGAATTAGCAGATTCACGTTCAATGCATTTCAAACATGGAGGAACAAATTCTTCCTAAGCAGCGCTAATTTGTTGAGCAAGTAATGAATCGTGCTCCTTCTGGAGATCTTCATAACTCACTCTTAGCTTCTCAAGATCTTGCTTTCTTTGAAGGAATTCATAAGAAAGCTTCTCATGATCAGACAAGAGGGTGTTATGATGACCTTGAAGGTTGGCAAACCTGGTCTGAAGTCTCTGAAGATTTTCAGTCAAGATTTTAGTGCGGTCCATTTCTTCACCCAACATATCCTCACTTTTGTCTAGCATGTTTTGAACCTTTTCAAAAGCCCTTTGTTGTTTTACAGCAAGTTTAGAGTAGTTGGGCTTAAGATTTTCATCAAATTTGTCTTCACTAGATTCAGAGGAGGTATATTTAAGTACCTTGGCACCCTTAGCCATGAAGCAATAGGTGGGAGCGTAGTCATCATTGCCTTCATCAGCATTGTTAGTGAGGTCATTTTCTTCAGAGTTGAAGATGGAATTGCTGACGGATGCAGTAGCGAGGGCTAGGCTCGCCACACCAGACTCGGAGTCTTCAGATGCCTCCTCTTCCTCTTGTTCCTCGGATTCAGCTTCAGAGTCCATTTCCTTGCCAATGAATGCCCGAGCCTTCTTGGAGCTGCTCTTCTTATGAGATGAAGACTTTGAGGATTTTGATGATGAAGATTTTGAGGATTTCTTCTTTTTCTTCGCATCATCAGAACTGTAGTCCTTATATTTCTTCTTCTTCGATTCCTTTTCCCACTGAGGACAATCTTCAATGTAGTGTCCATGTTTCTTGCACTTGTGACAAAGCCTCTTCTTGTAGTCACTGGATAAGGAATCATTGCTCCTTGAGGGTCTTCCAAAGCGACCATGTCTTGAGAACTTCTGAAATTTCTTCACGAGCAGTGCTAGATCATGACTCAGTTCTTCAGGGTCACCAAGGCTGCAACCAGAGTCTTCATCTTCGGACTCAGATACTGCCTTGGCCTTCAGTGCACGTGATCTGCCATAGCTCGAACCATAGAGATCTCTCTTTTCAGCAAGCTGGAACTCATGCGTATTTAGCCTCTCGAGGATATCAGCGGGTTCAAGTGACTTGTAATCAGCACGCTCTTGTATCATCAATGCCAGAGTATCAAATGAGAAATCAAGCGATCTCAGCAATTTCTTCACCACCTCATGGTCGGTGATGTCAGTGGCACCAAGTGCTTAAAGCTCATTTGAGATGTCAGTGAGGCGATCGAAGGTTTGCTGAACATTTTCATTGTCGAGTCTTTTGAAGCGGTTGAAGAGATTGCAAAGAACATCAACTCGAGAGTCGCGGTGAGTTGAAACTCCTTCATTCTCTTTGGACAGCCTATCCCAGATAAGCTTAGCAGTTTCCAAAGCACTCACTCTTCCATACTGTCCTTTGCTCAGATAGCCACATATGATATTCTTCGCTTGAGAATCGAGTTGCTTCAATCTCTTCACATCAGCAGCATTCAGAGAAGGTGTGGCTGAGGGAACACCATTTTCCATAACATACCAGAGATCGTTATCAATTGCCTCAAGATGCATTTGCATCTTATTCTTCTAGTAGGGGTAGTCCGTTCCATCAAAGGTAGGACACCCAGCAGAGACCTTGATCATACCTGCGGTCGACATAACTAAAACTCCAGGCAGTTAAACCCAAATCACACAGAACAAGGGAGTACCTTGCTCTGATACCAATTGAAAGTGCGTTATATCGACTAGAGGGGGGTGAATAGGCGATTTTTATGAAATTCTTCACTGAGGAATTTGCAGGTGAGGAAATTCCTTAGCGAAGAACTACTTGCAGTGGAATAAGTACTCAGAAGTAAACATAACAGAAGACAAGCATAGTCATCATGATGAAATGAAGACAAGCACAGAGTACAGAAAGCGTAACCACAGGATAACACAAGATGAAGACAAACAGACTGAAGAAATTGAACTGGGGAAATTGAGAAAGTCGTCAGTCAAACTCTTCAAACACAGATATGACAAGAAAACAACACAATGCTGAGGAAATGAAAGAGTTGAGGAAATAGAACCAGTTGGCTTGGTGAAGACAATGATTTGGTAGAGCAGTTCCAACTGCTGTCTCAGTTGTACATCTGGTTGGAGCGGCTAGGTATTTAAACCTGAGGACACACATTCCTCACCGTATTCTCCTTGAACTAAGGTCACACGTACCTCGTCCAATTACTCGTGGTAAGTCTTCAGGTGACTTCCGAACCTTCACAAACTCGGTCACTCGGCGATCCACAATTCCTCTTGGATGCTCTAGACCATGACGCCTAACCATCTGGAAGAAGCACAGTCTTCAAAGGTAACAAGCATCGGATCCATGCAGGATCAATCTCTTCAGTGATGTTCAATCACTTTGGGTTTGTAGGTGTTTGGGTTTTGGATTTTCCTCACTTGATGATTTTCGCTCAAAGTCCTCGGAGGATGGGATGCTCTCAAATGACAAGTGTCAGTTTCTCGTGGAGCAGCCAACCAACTAGTGGTTGTAGGGGGCGGCTATTTATAGCCTAGGGAGCAGCCCGACATGATAAAACATAAATGCCCTTCAATGATATGACCGTTAGGTGGATAAGATATTTTGGGACAGCTGACGCGCAACACAGCAACGGTCGGAAATTTGAGGCTCAAATTCCTCACGGCTATCATGTTCCTCACAGTGTAGGCAATCCGCACTGGCAAACTCCTAACTCCTTAGTCAGAACAAATTCCTCAGATACCAGAAGAACTTCGTCTCTGTCACTGAATAAATTGACTGAACTGTATGAGATTTCCAATGGCTTCACTCGAAGGGATTGGTAGGTGTAGGATTTTGAGTTGAGCATCACATGGAAATTTTTCCTTAGTATTTCCTCGACCCCCTTTAACAGTACGGTGTTTCCTATGACTCAAGAAAGAGAAAAACGAAACTACAAAAACAAAAGTCTTCATGCTTCATGTTCCTCAAATGAATACCAAGTCTTCAAGGTCACACCAATTTCTTCACTTTCAAAGTCTTCAGAAAGTCTTCAGAAATCCAAAGTCTTCAGTCGAAGAACTTCATTTTTAGGGGTCGACTTTCTCTGTAAATATCAAACTCCTCATAGACTTATAGACCTGTGTACACTCACAAACACATTAGATCCTTAACCTATAAGTCTTCAATACACCAAAATCACTAAGGGGCACTAGATGCACTTACACTTCACCATTCAATAAAAATACGTATCCAGTCTTTGACTTAGAGTCATGCGGATCAGTGTCAAAGCTTGCATCGACGTAACCATTTATGACGAGCTCTTTGTCACCACCATAAACGAGAAACATATCCTTAGTCCTTTTCAGGTATTTCAGGATTTTCTTAACCGTTGTCTAGTGATCCACTCCTGGATTACTTTGGTACCTCCTTGCTAAACTAATAGAAAGGCACACATCAGGTCTGGTACACATCATTGCATACATGATAGAACCTATGGCTGAAGCATAGGGAATGACTTCCATTTTCTCTCTATCTTCTGTAGTTGTCGGGCATTGAGTCTGACACAACTTCACACCTTGTAACACAGGCAAGAACCCTTTCTTTGCTTGATCCATTTTGAACTTCTTCAAAACTTTATCAAGGTATGTGCTTTGTGAAAGTCCAATTAAGCGTGTTGATCTATCCCTATAGATCTTAATGCCCATATATAAGCAGCATCACCGAGGTCTTTCATTGAATTTTTTTATTCAAGTATCCTTTTATGATATTCAGAAATTCGGTATCATTTCTGATCAACAATATGTCATCCACATATAATATCAAAAACGCTACAGAGCTCCCACTCACCTTCTTGTAAATACATCCTTCTCCAAAAGTCTGTATAAAACCATATGCTTTGATTACACTATCAAAGCGTATGTTCCAACTCTGAGAGGCTTGCACCAGTCCATAAATGGATCGCTAGAGTTTGCACACTTTGTTAGCACCTTTTGGATCGACAAAACCTTCTGGTTGCATCATATACAACTCTTCTTTAAGATATCCATTAAGGAATGCAGTTTTGACATCCATTTACCAAATTTCATAATCATAAAATGTGGAAATTGCTAACATGATTCGGACAGACTTAAGCATCGCTACAGGTGAGAAGGTATCATCGTAGTCAACTCCTTGAACTTGTCGAAAACCTTTCGCAACAAGTCCAGCTTTGTAGATAGTAACATTACCGTCAGCGTCAGTCTTCTTCTTGAAGATCCATTTATTCTCTATGGCTTGCCGATCATCGGGCAAGTCAACCAAAGTCCATACTTTGTTCTCATACATGGATCCCATCTCAGATTTCATAGCCTCAAGCCATTATGCGGAATCTAGGCTCATCATCGCTTCCTCATAATTCGTAGGTTCATCATGGTCAAGTAACATGACTTCCAGAACAGGATTATCGTACCATTCTGGTGCGGATCTTACTCTGGTTAACCTACAAGGTTCAGTAGTAACTTGATCAGAAGTTTCATGATCATCATCATTAGCTTCCTCACTTACTGGTGTAGGAATCACTAGACCTGATTTCTGTGATGAACTACTTTCCAATAAGGGAGTAGGTACAATTATCTTGTCAAGTTCTACTTTCCTCCCACTCACTTCTTTCGAGAGAAACTCCTTCTCTAGAAAGGATCCATTCTTAGCAACGAATATCTTGCCTTCGGATCTGTGATAGAAGGTGTACCCAACAGTCTCCTATGGATATCCTATGAAGACACATTTCTCCGATTTGGTTCGAGCTTATCAGGTTGAAACTTTTTCACATAAGCATCGCAACCCCAAACTTTGAGAAACGACAACTTGGGTTTCTTGCCAAACCATATGGTGTCTTCTCAACGGATTTAGATGGTGCTCTATTTAACGTGAATGCAGCCGTCTCTAAAGCATAACCCCAAAACGATAGCGGTAAATCAGTGAGAGACATCATAGATCGCACCATATCTAATAAAGTACGATTACGACATTCGGACACACCATTACGTTGTGGTGTTCCAGGTGGTGTGAGTTGTGAAACTATTCCACATTGTTTCAAATGAAGACCAAACTCGTAACTCAAATATTCTCCTCCACGATCAGATCGTAGAAACTTTATTTTCTTGTTACGATGATTTTCCACTTCACTCTAAAATTCTTTAAACTTTTCAAATGTTTTAGACTTATGTTTCATCAAGTAGATATACCCATATCTGCTCAAATCATCTGTGGAGGTCAGAAAATAACGATACCCGCCGCGAGCATCAACACTCATCGGACCGCATACATCAGTATGTATTATTTCCAAAAAGTATGTTGCTCGCTCCATTGTTCTCGAGAACGGAGTCTTAGTCATCTTGCCCATGAGGCATGGTTCACAAGCATCAAGTGATTCATAATCAAGTTATTCAAAAAGCCCATCAGAATGGAGTTTCTTCATGCACTTTACACCAATATGACCTAAACGACAGTGCCACAAATAAGTTGCACTATCATTATTACACTTATATCTTTTGGCTTCAATACTATGAACATGTGTATCACTACTATCAAGATTTAGTAAAAATAGACCACTCATCAAGGGTGCATGGCTATAAAAGATATTATTCATATAATAGAACAACCATTATTCTCTGATTTAAATGAATAACCGTCTCGTATCAAACAAGATCCAGATATAATGTTCATGCTTAACGCTGGCACCAAATAACAATTATTCAGGTCTAAAACTAATCCCGAAGGTAGATGTAGAGGTAGTGTGCTGACGGCGATCACATCGACTTTGGAACCATTTCCCACGCGCATCGTCACCTCATCCTTAGCCAATCTTCGCTTAATCTGTAGCCCCTGTTTCGAGTTGCAAATATTAGAAACAGAACCAGTATCAAATACCCAGGCGCTACTGCGAGCATTAGTAAGGTACACATCAATAACATGTATATCACATATACCTTTCACTTTGTCATCCTTCTTATCCACCAAATACTTGGGGCAGTTCCGCTTCCATTGACCAGTCCCTTTGCAGTAGAAGCTATCAGTCTTAGGCTTAGGTCCAGACTTGGGCTTCTTCACTTGAGGAGCAACTTGCTTGCCGTTCTTCTTGAAACCGGTGGTCTTGTTGACCATCAACACTTGATGCTCCTTCTTGATTTCTACCTCCACAGCTTTCAGCATTGCGAAGAGCTCGGGAATCATCTTATCCATCCCTTGCATATTATATTTCATCACGAAGCTCTTATAGCTTGGTGGCAGTGATTGAAGAACTCTGTCAATGACACTATCAACTGGAATATTAACTCCCAGCTGAGTCAAGTGATTGTGGTACCCAGACATTCTGAGTATATGCTCACTGACAGAGCTATTCTCCTCCATTTTGCAGCTGTAGAACTTATTGGAGACTTTATATCTCTCAATCCGAGCATTTGCTTGAAATATTAACTTCAACTCCTGGAACATCTCATATTCTCCATGACATTCAAAACGTCGTTGAAGTCCCGGTTCTAAGCCATAAACCATGGCACACTGAACTATCGAGTAGTCATCAGCTTTGCTCTGCTAGGTGTTCACAACATCTGGCGTTGCTCCTACAGCGGGTTTGGCACCCAGCGGTGCTTCTAGGATGTAATTCTTCTATGCAGCAATGAGGATAATCCTTAGGTTACGGACCCAGTCCGTGTAATCGCTACCATCATCTTTCAACTTAGCTTTCTCTAGGAACGCATTAAAATTCAACGGAACAACAACACGTGCCATCTATCTACAACAACATAGACATGCAAAATACTATCAGGTACTAAGTTCATGATAAATTAAAGTTCAATTAATCATATTACTTAAGAACTCCCACTTAGATAGACATCTTTCTAATCATCTAAGTGATCATGTGATCCATATCAACTAAACCATGTCCGATCATCACGTGAGATAGAGTAGATTACAATGGTGAACATCACTATGTTGATCATATCTATTATATGATTCACGCTCGACCATTCGGTCTCAGTGTTCCGAGGCCATATCTGCATATGCTAGGTGTCGGTGTACTAAAGTAGGGGTACTCTAGTATCCCGAACTTGTGCATGGGCAGTCGCAGCACCCCGCGGCAAGGCTCGTCAGGTGACCGCCAAGGTCCCCCGTGGATCCTTTGAAGCCATCCAAGAGCAAAGTATTTAAGCCAAGGAGACAAGTCCCCGGCAAGAGGAGCTTGCCGAGAAGGCCACTCAAGGCACAAGACCCCGGCAAGAGGAGCTTGTCGGGAAGGCCAACCAAGGCATCTCAAGGAACTTGCCGCGACGCGCCACGCGTCCCGGCAGGACCCGGCGAGCGACAAGTTCCCGGACGCGGCAAGACAACGGCCGCGGCAAGGCACTTGCCGCGGCAGGCAACCACTCTGTACCCGCGCTCCAGCTCACCCACCTACGTGTCGCTCCGGGACCCTTCCCAGCGTACGTGGCGGGAGGCTGTGCAGCCAGGGGTACACTGTGGCATGCAGCGCTGACAAGATCGCCATCGTGGCGAGCAATGGCGCCCCTGACAGTCCCTTTTCTGCACCGTCTGGGCGACGTAGATGGGCATTTAATGCCTTTGTCCCCTGCCGTCAGGGTTAGGTATGATACACTGTGTAGGTAGCTGTACCTACCACGGCATATTTCCACTTTTACCCTTACCTACGTTGCCACCTGTTGGAGACCCCTTGAACATATAAAAGGAGGCCCATGCACAACGTAGGGGGGGATCGGCCCTCAGATAACGATCTCTTAGAGGAAAACAAAAGAACGCTCGGTCTCGTTAGCTGCTTGGGTGCACTGTAGCACTCAGCGCTCCCGACCAAGAACTCAATACAATCCACAAAGCAGCAGTAGGAGTGTTATCTCTCCGGAGAGCTCCGAAGCTGGGTAAAAAACCCCCGCGTGCCTCGCCTCGATCCGCTCTTCGCGCGACCTCCGCCCCCCGCCGAACCGAGAAGCGGCTCCGTCCCCATAGGTGCTCGGGGAGCCCAGAAAACCCCGGCATCTCTGGCGCGCCAGGTAGGGGGCGTCGAGGTTCTGTGAACCTGATCCGGCGTTCACGCAAGCTAAATCTTCATCGACTTCATCGACATGCCGCCGAAGAAGAAGGCTTCGGAGGCGGCCACGCCGTCCGCGTCGAATCCACCGCCGCCGCAGCAAACGGCCGGTGGGGAGGACGCCGGCGGTAGAACGGGCGTCGACGAGGGAGCCCACGGTGCCAACAAGTCCAAGGACAAGACCGTGCTGCCCGTTGGCGGCGTAGTCGGCTCCCACGATGACCGGGCGTCCGTAGACGCACCGCGTCCATCTCGAGAGGCGCAGGACCGACAGCGTCGTGGTACTCACGGTACCATACGCTCGCTGGACCCAAATCGAGGTAGAGGATCCCGGGATGCTCAAGGACAACATGCACGCCGACATGCTGGCGTGAGCGAGGCACGGTCGCCTGGACGGAATACTGCTCCTTCTAACATCGCTGGGAGTCCGAGCATATCCCGCTCCTCGCACCGTTCGCCACCGCTACCCGCCACCCCAGCAGAAGCTCTAGCGCGAGCTCAACTGCTCCTAGACTTCCCTCCAGCGCCAGACAAGATCGACGACTGGAGGGCCACCATTCAGAGTCTCATCGGCTTCGCCAACGGCGACACTCCGCGGCCAGCGACCACATCGCAGCCGCGGCAGGCCAGCCAAGTGCGAGCCGATGGCGACAAAACCGGTGGGGGTGCAACCAACGTGCACTCTCCGCCCCAAAGGCCAAGATCGCCGAATCGTCGGGTCCGCCACGACAGTGACTCCACTGCTTCCTCAGATCCGCGAGCTCGTCGCGATCAGCGCCACGTTCTTCACGAACGGCAGCAAGAAGACGCTCGCACCCGCATTGAGCGCCGGAGAGAAACGCGGCGTCAATCAGACCGACGCGCTGGCCCCGCTGTCGACATGCAAGCGCCAGGGGAACCAGGCGGCCTGCCGTACGCGGTAGGTTGCCCTGCGTTTACTCGTGAGCTGCGGCAAGTCCAGTGGCCCAGCACGAAGAATTTCAAGCCAGACGTACCCGAGAAGTACGGCGGCAGGCTGCATCCGTCGGAGTTCCTCAGCATCTACACCATTGCGGTGCAGGCTGCCGGGGGGCGGGACGACAAGATCCTCGCCAATTACTTCCCTCTGGTGCTCAAGCCCAACGTCAGGTCCTGGCTCATGCACTTGCCGGAAAACTCCATATCTTCCTGGGCAGACCTATGCCATCAGTTTGTCGGCGCCTTTACAGGCGGCCACAAACCTCATGGCCAGGAGAGTGATCTTCACCTTCTTGCCCAGAAGGAAGGGGAGCCTCTACGTAAGTACATCCAGAGATTCAGCCAAGTGCAACGCAACATCCCAGACGTCCACCCTGCCGCGGTCATCAGTGCGTTCCATCAGAACATGCGCAACCGCAGGATGCGGGAGGAGATGGCGATGTGCAAGATCAGAGATGTCAGCGAGCTGTATGCCCTGGCCGACAGATGTGCACGTGCTGAGGAAGGAAACTCCTCGGAGAGAATGTAGGAACCGGAGGATCTGACAGCGATGATGCCGCCCCGGCAAGCAAAAACCGGCGGCGGAACAACAGGAAGAGGAAAGGCAAAGATGTGCTAGTTGTCGAGCAATCCGGCAACGAAGGTGGCGCCAAGACAGCCAAGACTGGTAGCTCCGGCTAGGAGGTTGCCGCATGCGCCAACTGCCAGGCTGTGGCGGCCGCCAACAAGCAGGATGGCACCAACAAGCAGTACTGCAAGATTCACCGCACCAAAGGCCATGACCTCCAGAGCTGCAAGAAGGTCGAGCAGCTCGTTGAGTTGCAAAAGGCCGAATACGAGCGACGCGACAAGGAGAAGGCCCAAGGAGGTGCTGGAGGATCTGGTACAAAGCGCACCGGCCGGGGGGGACGCCGCGGCAACACCAAGCAGCGGCAAGGCGACAGACCTCCCCGCGGCCGCGACAAGGATGAAGATGACGACGACGACGAAGACATGGATGACGCCGAGACCAGCGAGCAGAAGTTCCAGAAAGCCACAGAAGTTTTGTGCGTTGACGACGGTGCTTCTCTGCATACTTCACACCGCCAACTCAAGCAGTGGGTGCGGGAAGTCAATGCAGCAGAACCACCCGTTGAGTCACGCAAGCTTCTGAAATGGTCCAGCACGCCTATCATCTTTGATATTGAGGACCACCCCGATTGCACAACTGTTGTCGGGTGTTTGCCGATGTTGGTCTCACCAACTATCCGCAACCTCAAGGTCACTAAGATGCTAGTTGACGGCGGGGTCGGCTTGAACCTGATCTCCTCCGCTGTACTTCGGAGACTCCAAGTCCCTGATAGAAAGCTCGAAGAGACCGGCACGTTCCAAGGAATCAACCCGGGAAGGAGCAAGCCGAAGAGGAAGATCACGCTGCCGGTGACATTTGGCAGCGAGCTGAACTTCAGGACTGAGAGGATCACTTTCAACGTTGCCGATTTTCCATTGCCTTACAATGGAATTCTCGGCCGTCCAGCGCTCGCCAAGTTCATGGCGGCCTCTCACTACGCGTACAACATGCTGAAGATGCCAGGCCCGATAAGTGTCATCTCTGTACAAGGCGACAAGAAAGACGCTCTTATCTATGCCGACAAGATCGACCGGGAAGCAGCAGCCGCCGCGGATCGCGAGACACTCGCCGCTGAAGCTCCCGGGGGGAAGAAGAAGACCAAGTCTGGCAAGAGCTCTGATGCCCACTCCGGCAAGCGCACCTCTTCGGAGTGCTGCGCTACCGTCGAGGACGCACCATCGAGCTCCACCGGCAAGTGTAAGAAGACGATGGCAGCTCCGCCAGCGACCAAGAAGGTGTCCGCCAAGGAGGACGGCACTGGTGGTACCTTCACCATCATTGCCACTCTCGACCCTAAATAGGAAAGCGCGCTCGTTGCTTTCCTACGGGCGAATGTCGATGTGTTTGCGTGGCAACCATCTGACATCCCCGGCATTCCCAGGAAAGTAATCGAGCACCACCTTGCCGTCTGTCCTCACGCGCGGCCCGTCAAGCAGAGTGTCAGGAAACAAGCAGTGGAGCGCCAAGAGTTCATCGCCGAAGAGATCAAGAAGCTGGAAGCAGCAGGCCTCGTCAGAGGAGTGCTCCATCCTACGTGGTTGGCCAATCCTGTAGTCGTGCGCAAGGCGAACGGGAAATGGAGACTTTGCATCGACTTCACCGATGTCAACAAAGCTTGTCCCAAAGACCCATTTCCCTTGCCGCGCATTGACCAGATTGTCGACTCCATAGCCGGATGCGACTTGCTTTCGTTTCTTGACGCATACTCAGGATACCATCAGATCTTCATGGCAGAAGAGGATGAGGAGAAAACCGCGTTCATCACTCCATGTGGCACGTACTGTTTTGTACGAATGCCTTTCGGTTTGAAGAATGCTGGTTCAACATTTGCAAGGGTCGTCCATACTGCTTTTGAGCCGCAAATACACAGAAATGTGGAAGCCTACATGGATGATATAGTGGTCAAGAGCAAGGACAAGTCAACTCTGATTCAAGATCTAGAAGAAACTTTTGCAAATCTGCGCAAGATTAGCCTCAAGCTCAACCCCGAGAAGTGCGTGTTTGGAGTCCCTTCCGGCAAGCTTCTCGGTTTCTTTGTGTCTCAGTGGGGGATTGAAGCCAATCCCGACAAGATCAAGGCCATTGAGCAGATCGAAGCACCGAAGCGCGTCAAGGATGTACGAAAACTTGCCGGCTGCGTGGCGGCTCTCAGCAGGTTTATCTCTAAGTCTGCTGAGCGCGCCCTGTCGTTTTTCAAAATCTTGAAAAAGGCAGGTCCAATGAAATGGACTCCGGAAGCGGAGGCTGCGCTGCAGGACTTGAAGAGACACCTGTCCTCCACTCCAATACTTGTCGCACCTAAACCACAAGAGAAATTGCTGCTATATCTGCCGGCAACCAATCAAGTGGTTAGTGCTGCGTTAGTAGCAGAGAGAGAGGCAGATGATAAGCCAGCAACCGCGGCAAGCACGTCCAGCGACAAGCAAGGGGCTTCCCCGACGAGCTCTGGTCCCGACGAAGATGGATCTGCGCAGATGTGCGAAGGGATACAGAAGAAGAAAATGGTGCGGCGCCCAGTCTACTTTGTCAGTTCCCTTCTGCAGGGGGCTAGGTCAAGGTACTCTGGTGTGCAGAAGTTGCTTTTCGGTCTTCTTATGGCCTCGAGAAAGCTGCGCCATTACTTCCAAGCACATGAGATCACAGTTGTCACTCGCTTTCTGTTGAAGAGGATACTGCAGAATCCAGAAGCAACAGGCAGGATTGTTGAGTGGGCATTGGAACTGTCAAGCTTTGGCCTCAAGTTTGAGAGCACTTCAACTATTCAAAGCAGAGCATTGGCAGAATTCATAGCAGAGTGGACGCCAACACCTGACGAAGAAATCCCAGAGACGAGCATCCCCGTCAAGGAAGCAAACAAAGAATGGTTGATGTACTTTGATGGTGCGTTCTTGCTGCAAGGCGCCAGTGCTGGCGTGCTGCTTGTCGCACCCACCGGAGAGCACCTCAAGTACGTGGTCCAGATGCACTTTCCCAAGGAGCAAGCAACAAACAATACTGCAGAGTATGAAGGATTGCTCGCCGGTCTCAGGATCGCGGCAGACCTTGGGATCAAGCAGCTCATTGTCAGGGGTGACTCACAGCTTGTCGTCCGCCAAGTGAACAAGGATTATCAGAGTCCATTGATGGAAGCTTACGTTGATGAAGTGAGGAAGTTGGAAGAGCGCTTTGTCGGCCTACAGATGGAACATGTTCCTAGAGCTCAGAACGACATCGCTGACGGCCTGTCAAAGTGCGCGGCATTTAAGTTACCTGTGGAACCAGGGATCTTTGTGCTCAAGCTGACTCAACCATCCGTGACGCCACCAACTGGACAGAGCAAGAAGAGGAAGTTGATTTCTGGTGACTATCTTCCGGCAGAGCTTCCCGAAGCCGCCGCCAAGAAGGTCCCCAAGATCAACGCCAAGAGTGCTGAGGAGCAGTCTGCTCCGACAAGCCCCAGGGTTTGTTTCGTTGAAGCAGACGCTCCCGACAAGTTTCGCTCCGGCAAGCTTGTCGGGGATCATCAAGCTCCGGCTGAACCGCAGGTTCTCCCCATAGAAGCGGATGTTCCCGCAGCAGCAGATATGCCTTTAGTCCTTGTTGTCGAGCCACAGGCTCCAGCATGGGCACAGCAGATCGTCTATTTCCTCCAGTCAGGAGAACTTCCCGAAGAGCCAGAAGAAGCGGAAAGAGTAGCCCGACAGTCTAGTATGTACCAGTTCGTTGACAACGCACTGTACAGAAGAAGACTCAACGGAGTGAAATTGAAGTGTATTCCCCGGGAAGATGGACAGAAGCTGTTGGCAGAGGTACATGGAGGCATTTGTGGTCACCACATTGGCGCAAGAGCGCTTGCCGGCAAAGCATTCTGGCAGGGATTCTTTTGGCCGACATCCCTCCAGGATGCAGCTGCACAAGTAACCAAGTGTGAAGCGTGCCAGTTCCATTCCAAGCAGATACACCAGCCAGCTCAAGCTCTCCAGACGATCCCTTTATCCTGGCCATTTTCGGTCTGGGGGCTCGACATCCTCGGCCCTTTCCCCCGAGCAGTCGGGGGCTTTGAGTACTTGTACGTCGCAATCGACAAGTTCACAAAGTGGCCAGAAGTGGAACCAGTGAGGAAGGTGACAGCACAGTCAGCAGTCAAGTTCTTCAAGTCGATTGTTTGCCGCTTCGGAATCCCTAACAGGATCATCGCCGACAACGGTACACAGTTCACGAGTCGCACCTTCATGCAGTATGTCCAGGACCTTGGCGCCAAGGTCTGCTTCACTTCTGTTGCTCACCCCAGGAGCAACGGTCAAGCAGAAAGGGCAAATGCTGAAGTGCTCTGTGGACTCAAGACCCGGACTTTCGACAGGCTGCACAAGTGCGGAAGAAACTAGATCGAGGAGCTGCCGGTGGTTCTTTGGTCGATCAGGACGACGCCAAATCGAGCCACTGGCCAGACATCTTTCGCTCTAGTCTATGGAGCAGAGGCAGTTACCCCCACGGAACTCGTTTACGGGTCACCTCGAGTGCTCGCTTATGATGAGCTTGAGCAAGAGCAGCTGCGACGAGATGACGCACTGCTCCTTGAGGAGGACTGTCGGTGTCAAAACCGGCGGATCTCGGGTAGGAGGTCCCGATCTGTGCGTCAAGGTCGGATGGTAACAGGAGACAAGGGACACTTTATTTTACCCAGGTTCGGGCCCTCTCGATGGAGGTAAAACCCTACTCCTGCTAGATTAATATTGATGATATGGGTAGTACAAGAGTAGATCTACCACGAGATCAAGGAGGCTAAACCCTAGAAGCTAGCCTATGGGTATGATGATGGTTATGATGTGTTCGTCCTACGGACTACAACCCTCCGGTTTATATAGGCACCGGATAGGGTTAGGGTTACACAGAGTCGGTTACATTGGTAGGAGATCTTGAATATCCGCACACCTAGCTTGCCTTCCACGCCAAGAAAAGATCCTTCCGGACACGGGACGAAGTCTTCAACTTTGTATCTTCATAGTCCTGGAGTTCGGCTGAAGGTATAGTTCGGCTATCCGAACACCCCCTAATCCAGGACTCCCTCAGTAGCCCCTGAACCAGGCTTCAATGACGACGAGTCCGGCGCGTAGATTGTTTTCGGCATTGCAAGGCGGGTTCCTCCTCCAAGTTCTTCAAAAAGATTGTAAACACCACAAAATAGTGTCCGGCTCTGCAAAATAAGTTTCCACATATTGCCATACAGAGAATAATATTAACACAAATCAAATCTGCTGACGTATCCCACAGTGCGTCATAACACTGCGGCCAAGCCTTCTATAAATTGTTTTCATCGTTCCACCTCAGCCCGTATAGCGAGGCGGTTTCCTTGGCACGTCTTGTCGAAGCAGAGATCGTGTGCCCCTTTTAACGGGATTCTCATTAATGCGGACGTGGGTAACCCAACCGCGCCATTTACCACGGCGTGTGAGCGGCAAGCGAGTTTTATTAGGTAGGTGGGGACGCATAACGGCATCAGCCTATTTAAGGGGATAAAGATCCACCTCTTTCACCTACACCTTCTTCCTCCTTTGCCCATCCATCTCCTGTGCACTCAAGCTCCAACGCCCAAGTTCGCTCTTTCTTCCCCAACCTGCTCCAGCGATGTCCAGAGCGGGTGGCAAGTGGATGGCTTCCTCCGTTACGAAGGGTCAAATCAAAAAGCTTAGGAAGGCCGGATATATGTCCAAGGACATCCCGCACCGGCTTCCCGTGGCGGGGCAACTTCTTCCCACCCCAAGGCCCCATGAGAGGGTAGTTTTTCTCCCCCATTTCCTCCACGGACTGTGTTTTCCACTTCACCCTTTTGTCCGGGGGCTCATGTTCTACTACGGCCTGGACTTCCACGATCTGGCCCCGAACTTTATCCTCAATATCTCGGCGTTTATCATCGTGTGTGAGGCCTTTCTCTGCATCCGCCCCCACTTCGGCCTCTGGCTCCAGACCTTCAACGTCAAGCCCAAGGTGGTGTCCGGCACCCAGGCGGAGTGCGGAGGTGCTATGGCCGGCAAAATGGCCAACGCACTCTGGTTCGATGGCTCCTTTGTGGAGTCCTTAAAGGGGTGGCAGGCATGGTGGTTTTACATCACCGAGCCACGCGACTCGAAATGGGTCGCGGCCCCTGAGTTCCGATCCGGACCCCCTACGCGGCTCATGTCCTGGAAAGAGACGGGCCTATCGTGGGGCAACGAAGAAGAAGTGACCGGACTGCAAACTTGCATCCGGTCCCTGGTGAACAAGCCCATCCGGCATGTCAACATCATCCAGGTCATGCTCGTTCGCCGGATCCTCCCGTGCCAAGAACGGGAGTTCACTTTGTGGGAATTCGACCCGGCGCAGCACCAAACCCTCAATAGGCTCTTCGACACGACGTATGAAGACGTCTGGAGGGTGCTAACCAAAGGCGCCGAGTGCCCCACATCCGCTTCCGAGGACCGCGGATACAGCTCGCTGCGCAATGCTGGCGAGGTAGGCTATTTATACCTTTTACAGGTTCGTTAAGCTTCTCTACATAGATTAACTCTATGTGGGATCTAAAAACTCCCTTTGCCTTTGACAGGCGTGGCTGAAGATAGCCGGACCAATCAACTGTCCGGCTCCTCTGCCCGAAGACCCAGCCCCAGCTCTCTTAGAGAAGTTGCTGGCTCCGGCGCCCTATGTGGTGCCGGAGAAGAAGGTCAAGAAGAAGAAGACCACCGGGACCCGAAAGAGTGCCCGCAATGTGGTGGTGTCGAGCTCGCCATCTTGCGAGTCTGCGACGCCCTCCTCTCGTGAAAACGAGGAGGAGGAACAAGGAAGCTCTCCCCCTCCAGCGAGGGGAGCGAAAAAGAAGAAGGCCACCCCAACAGGGGAGGCCGAGGGGTCGAGGAAAAGGAAGACCCCTCCGCCGGACTACTCCCCCAACGCCGAAGAGGGCGGAAAGGAGTGGCCGGACAGAACCAAGCGTCCGGCGACATCGTAAGTTTTCACATACCAGAATGACTCATAGTATCTTCAAGTGTGCAGCTTACCCTAATGTCGAATGCTATTTGCGCAGTCCGCCCCGAGCCGCACTCGATGATTCATCGAGCGGCTCCCTGGATTCATCAGACATGAACTCTGTCCCGCCCGCAGTCTCCCCCAGCGGGGCGGATGACGCCGAAGCGGCGTCCCGCCGAACAGGGCAGGAGGAGGTGGTCCTAGAGGAGCCGCAAGGCAATCCTCAGGACCCCAGGAGTAAAGGGGATGAAACCCCCCAGGGCTCCCAGTCCGGCTTTGTGCCGGACACCGCGCGGGACTCAACCGTCCTGGCTCGCGGTGGGCGAACTCCTTCCAAGAGGAGTAAGCCGTCTGAGCCGGCGACCTCTGTCCAACCAGAGGCGCCGGATAGTCTGTTGGAGGCGCTTGAAGGCGCCACCATCGACGAGGAGCATCGTACTGTTATGAGTGCGGTGGTCCAAAGGGTTCAGTCCGCCAAGAGCGGACTGAATGAAGCTTGCGCTAGCCTTCTAACAGGCTTCCAGGTAAGCAAAAAATGTGCTAAATTCATTACCGCATATACAGTAGCCCCTGATGCTCTGTTCGGTGTTCAGAAAGAAAAGCCGAATAGAGGATCCAACAATTTTCGCAGGAGTCTAATAAAAAGTCTAATATGCGTATGCAGGCTTCCCTGTTGTCCACCGCCGCACTGACTTCGCAGGTGGAAGTCCTGAAAAAGGACCTCGAGCGGTCCGAGCAAGAGCTCGGCCTTGCCAAAAGGCAGCTCGTGGAAAAGGAAGGTAAGAAATACCCCTTAGAGAGAAAAGAAAAAAGAAAAAAAGGTGCCTATAGAGAGGCTTCATTGCAAAAAGAAATAACAGGATTGTACTGCTTATTGTAGGGGCCACAACCGAGGTGGCAACCCTGAAGCAGGCGCTGGCTGAGGCCGAGAAGGAAGCGGCCGAGGAGCGCGCCGAGCGAGAAAAGCTTGGGGTCCAAGTCGGCGAGGTGCAGCGAGAGCTGCAAGCTCTCATGAAGAAACATGAGGGTTTGGAGCTTGAGGCAAAAACGCAAGCATCCGAGCTCGTGTTGGCTGTTGAGACCACCAAGAATGCCAAGGCCGAAGCCCAAAAGGCCCTCCAAGAGTTGGAGGATGTGAAAAAGATAGCAGCGGGTAAGGCATTCTTAATGCAAAGTAGGAATATAAAGGTGAAATACCTATTACTTACCCGAATCCGGAGTTCTCCAGGGGCGTTCTTCGATCTTCCCCGCAGCGCATCCGACGCCGCCGCATTCTACCGAGCTGAAGAGGACAGCTCGACGGAGAGTGTGTTCTGGTCTCCGTATTCTGAGGCCGGACACCCTGTGCCCTTAAGCGATCAGCTGAAGCAGCTGGCCGAGCTCCACAAGGCGGCCGAACAGGCCATTAAGGGCTTACTAGTTCGGCTGTGGCCTGGAGAGGCCCTGCCTGGGAGCTACTTCGGGCTGGTGCGGCGGCTGGTGGAGGCCTGTCCACGGCTTGAGGTCATCAAGCGCTCCGTCTGCATAGGAGGTGCCGGGAGGGCCCTTGCCTGTGTAAGGGTACACTGGGGCAAGCTGGACGGAGAGAAGCTGGTGAAGGACGGGCCGCCGCAGGGGAAGGAGCATCACAAGCCCCGAGAACTACTACAAGGAAGTTCTCGCTGGAGCTCGCCTTGCCGCGGATGAGTGTGCCAAAGATGTAATATTTTAATGAACTCACTCGTTTGTATCATGTGCGCTGAAAACTTGTTCATATGCGCTTAAGCAATGCTTTCTGAATTTAAAATATTATTTTTTGTGCGGCCGTTTATCAATAACTGAGAGATGGTGAGTCGTCAGCTTCTGCCCCCATGCAACTAGTGCTGGGGTGTTCGGGATAAACCTGAGGTCTCTTGTTCCCATAGTTGGGTCCTTCGAGGGAGGCGCTCAGCACAGCGAACCAGGCAATCGGACTATAATGCTTGAACACTCTCACTTAGCCATAGAACGTTATAATTTTAAATTTCGGCGAAGCCCCTAGTTCGGAAGGCCGAATTCGGGGCACTATCCACGCCTTTAGCCGGACTTAACCAACTCTCCGCTCGAAGCGGCATAAGCCTTTAAGGACTCGAAAAACCTCTCGAACAGCGACCGGTCTCGCGCCTTATCATGACAGTCTGTTTTAGCTTTCTCCACTGAGGTGCTCACCCACATGATCTGGGGCACAATTGCAGTGGTTCTCCTAGTGCTACCTTAGCCGATAGAGCGGAACGTAAGGCACCAAAACATAGGAGCCGGACAAACCCAACATATGACCAAAATCATGACTCGGAGCCGATGCATATAATGCTATAAGTTCGGGGTGCCGCACTTGTGAAAGTGGACGGACTTCTCACACCAGATAGAAGGGTAATAAAGCCCCTGGCGTGGTTTGCCGTACCATGGTGTGCGGGTGCGATCATGTTATTTGAGTAAACATATGTATATTAAAAGAAGATAATGCAAAAAATAGACGAAAAGCTATGCATTATTCATGAGGAGGCTGTTTATTCAAGCCTAACGATACAAGTAGTGCAAAAAAAAATTAGCCTATTTAACATGTCCTGACCAGGCGCAGGCCGCGGAATTTAGAAACAGATATATCGCTCGAAATAGAGACCACCTAAGAGTTCCATGATGCGGCGTTGTTTTGTCTGCTTTCCTGGGTCCTGTATCGTCTGTGCGGTAGCGAGTCCGAACACTGTATCCAGAGTATGGAGTCCTGAAAGAAAAAGAAGAACCCGGCAGCCCCTAGTACGTTTGACGCTGTATTGTTGGCATGCCGTTTTATCTGCCCCTTCCCCTATGCCCATGGAATTGTAAGGGCGTAATTGTGTACTCGAGGTACTAGCTCCGCTATGTAGCGATGGCTGGGGTTGGGGCCGTATTGCTACGCGTGCTCTGAACGCGCCAGTCGGTCTTGCTGCGGGTTACTCCGAGCGCGTTTTTCTTTGTCCTGCTTTGTAGTGGCCGGACTCGAGAGCTGCCTTAACAGACTGCTTTGAACCTCTGCTGCGAGGGCCGCCGTGTGTTCCTCCGTACGGATGGAGCGTTCGGTGTTTCCACTGACCGTGATTACACCTCGAGGGCCTGGCATCTTGAGCTTGAGATATGCGTAGTGCGGCGCCTCATTAAATTTAGCGAATGCGGTTCGTCCAAGCAGAGCATGATAGCCACTGCGGAACGGAACTATGTCGAAGATTAACTCTTCGCTTCGGAAGTTGTCCGGAGATCCGAAGACCACATCAAGTGTTATGGAGCCTATGCAATTGGCCTCTACACCTGGGATGACGCCTTTAAAGGTCGTCCTTGTGGGCTTGATCCTTGATGGATCTATGCCCATTTTCCGCACTGTATCCTGGTAGAGCAGGTTCAGGCTACTGCCGCCGTCCATGAGGACTCTTGTAAGGTGAAATCCGTCAATGATTGGGTCAAGAACCAATGCGACGAAACCGCCGTGATGGATGCTAGTGGGGTGGTCCCTTCGATCGAAGGTGATCGGGCAAGAGGACCATGGGTTGAACTTTGGGGCGACTGGCTCCATCGCGTATACGTCCCGTAGCGCATGCTTCCTCTCCCGCTTGGGAATATGAGTCGCGTATATCATGTTCACCATCCGCACTTGTGGGGGAAACCCCTTCTGTCCGTTGTTGTTCGGCGGCCTGGGCTCCTCTTCGTAATCGCTGTCTAGCCCCTTGTTTTTGTGTTCGGCTCTTAACTTGCCTGCCTGCTTGAACACCCAACAATCCCTGTTGGTGTGATTGGCTGGCCTTTCGGGGGTGCCGTGAATCTGGCACGAGCGGTCGAGTATTCGGTCCAGACTGGACGGGCCCTGGGTATTCTTTTTGAATGGCTTTTTCCGCTGACCGGATTTATGCCCTCTGAATCCAGCGTTTACAGCCGTATCTTCATTGCTGTCGCTGCTGACGCGGTGTTTCTGTTTATTCCGTCGCGACCTGCCACTTTTGTCCTTGGTATCTGAATTACCTTGCTTCTTCGATAAGTTGTTGCTGCGAGCTAGCCAGCTATCCTCGCCCGCGCAAAAGCGGGTCATGAGTGTCGTGAGGGCTGCCATGGATTTCGGCTTTTCCTGTCCCAGGTGCCGGGCAAGCCACTCGTCGCGGATGTTATGCTTGAAGGCTGCTAAGGCCTCTGCATCCGGACAATCGACTATCTAATTTTTCTTTGTTAGCAACCGTGTCCAGAATTGCCTGGCCGATTCTTCTGGCTGCTGTATTATGTGGCTTTGGTCGTCGGCGTCCGGTGGCCGTACATAGGTCCCCTGGCAGTTGTCGAGGAATGCGGCCTCCAGGTCCTCCCAAGAGCCGATCGAATCTGCGGGGAGGCTGTTAAGCCAGTGCCGGGCTGGTCCCTTAAGCTTAAGGGGTAAATATTTGATGGCGTGCAAATCGTCGCCACGTGCCATGTGGATGTGGAGGAGATAGTCCTCAATCCATACTGCCGGATCTGTCGTGCCATCGTACGACTCGATGTTGACGGGTTTAAAATCCTCTAGGATTCTATGATCCATTACTTTGTCTGTGAAGCATAGTGGGTGTGCGGCGCCCCTGTACTGGGCTATGTCTCGACGTAGTTCGGAGGAGCTGTGCCTGTTGTGTTCGGCCCGGCCGGATTTATTGTGTCCGGAGTGACAACTATCATGTGCCGTCGGGCGTCCGCGCGATCCATAGATCGATCTTGTTTGCCTTGCTTTGTCCTCCAGGACGTCTCGCAGGTCTGGTTCGTGTTCCCGTGCCTTGGTAAAGCGGCTGCGGGGCATGGATTGTTTGGATGTTCGACAGGCTTCTCTGTCGCGGCCGCGAGGTGGCCGATCTGCCATGTCTTGGGCTTCCTCCTCTGATTGGGGTAGCGGTCTGCGCTTAGGATAGTTTTTGGAGGGGCGTCCGAGCTCGTGCTCTTCGGCCGCAAGGACTTCAGTCCATCTGTCAGCTAGCAAATATTGATCAGCTCTAAGCTGTTGCTGCTTTTTCTTTAGGCTGTTCGCCGTGGCTAAAAGCCTACATTGAAAGTGCTCTTGTTCGGCGGGGTCTGATGGTACGATGAATTCATCATCGCCGAGGCTTGCCTCGTCTTTGGAGGGAGGCATGTAGTTATCGTCCTCGACCTCTCGCTCTGCCGCTTTCTCATGAGGGCGGTCTTCTCCATCTTCCTGTGCCGAATCCTACTGGTTTTGGTGTTCTTCGGCGCTGTCCGGGGTAGTATTATCTCCCGTGCCGGAATCACCATTTCTGCTGTGGCGGGATTTGGAGCGGCACCGCTGACGTCGGCGTTTTGGAGGCTTTTTCGAAGTGCCATCCTCCGTTGTTCCATCGCCATCTCCATCTTCTGGAGCATCCACCATGTATATGTCGTATGACGAGGTGGCGGTCCAGCGCCCTACAGGTGCTGGTTCTTGCTCGTCTCCTCCTTCGTCGTCCATACCGTCGAAGTCTTCAGAGCCGAAGTCGAGCATGTCGGATATATCGTCGACAGTGGCTATTAAGTGGGCGGTGGGTGGGCTTTGAATTTCTTCGTCGTCCGAATCCCAACCTCGCAGGCCATAGTTTGGCCCGGGCTCTCCTGACAAAGAGAGAGACTTGAGAGAATTCAGAATATCACCAAAAGGTGAATACTGAAAGATGTCCGTGGCGGTGAACTCCATTACAGGCTCCCAATCTGATTCGATCGGCGGGGGCACGGACGACCCGAAGTTCGGCGAAGAGTCCGGCTCCTTGGAGTCACAAGCCATGCGGAGCGCGGGGCTCGCGTTCGGCTCAATGGCCTTTAAGATCGCAGCCCTCGGGATGACGTCCAACCGTTCATCTTCAAAGAACGCAGCGGGCTCCGAATCGAGGATCGGGGCCGGAGCGTATGCGGCCTCCAGGACACTGTTCGGAGGCAGAGCTATAGCATGCCCCTCGAGATAGTGCGGCGCGCTTGGCTGTGGTTCGAATCCGTCGAAGATCAAGTCTCCGCGGATATCTGCCGTGTAGTTTAGGCTTCCAAACCTGACTTGATGGCCAGGGGCGTAGCTCTTGATCTGCTCCAGATGACCAAGCGAGTTGGCCCGCAGAGCGAAGCCGCCGAAGACGAAGATCTGTCCGGGGAGAAAAGTCTCACCCTGGACCTCATCGTTGTTGATGATCAAAGGAGCCATCGGGCCTAAAGGCGACGACACAGAGGAACTCTCAATGAAAGCACCAATGTCGGTGTCAAAACCGGCGGATCTCGGGTAGGGGGTCCCGATCTGTGCATCAAGGTCGGATGGTAACAGGAGACAAGGGACACTTTATTTTACCCAGGTCCGGGCCCTCTCGATGGAGGTAAAACCCTACTCCTGCTAGATTAATATTGATGATATGGGTAGTACAAGAGTAGATCTACCACGAGATCAAGGAGGCTAAACCCTAGAAGCTAGCCTATGGGTATGATGATGGTTATGATGTGTTCGTCCTACGGACTACAACCCTCCGGTTTATATAGGCACCGGATAGGGTTAGGGTTACACAGAGTCAGTTACATTGGTAGGAGATCTTGAATATCCGCACACCTAGCTTGCCTTCCACGCCAAGAAAAGACCCTTCCGGACACGGGACGAAGTCTTCAACTTTGTATCTTCATAGTCCTAGAGTTCGGCTGAAGGTATAGTTCGGCTATCCGAACACCCCCTAATCCAGGACTCCCTCAAGGACCGTCTTCAGGCTGCTGTACGAGCTGCTCGATACCAGCAAGCTTTGCGCCGCTACCACAGCCGCAAAGTTAAAGCCAGAAGTCTCGAGGAAGGCGACCTTGTTCTTCGGCGCGTTCATTCTGCCAAGAATTCCAACAAGTTGACGCCGAAGTGGGAAGGCCCTTACCGGGTGAAACGAGTCACTAGGCCTGGCGTTGTCCGCCTTGAGACCGAGGATGGCTTTCCGGTGAGCAACTCCTGGAACATCGAGCATCTTCGTAAGTTTTACCCGTAAGGCGCGGTTGTCGGACCCTGTTCGGCAACCACCATTTTGTACAAGTCTTGCCACTGTTGCATGTAATCCTTTGTACAAAGCCAGGCGTAGACCCCCTCCATAAATAAAACTCACGTGCTCCGCACACCCAGTCAATTTCATGCCTTTCTGCATAAATTATCTGAGACTTTGTGCAGCGAGCCCCCCTCGGTAAGCAATAACGAGCCATAAGGCTCCATACTATTGTTTCCTCTTTTCTTTTTCTCAAGGAAAGGAAGGATCCTTCGCCCACAAGTTAGCCGGGGGGAAGGGAAGATAATGGTATGGGTATGGGCCCACCGCCGTTCAGGAAAAATTTCGCCTTGCCGGGGAGCAAACGACAAAAAAGCTAAGTGCCAAAGTTTGAGCAATCAGATTTTTTTTACTTTAAGTTATTTTCCTTGAACGACCATGCTTTGTATGGAAAACCTGTGCGCGAAGGAACCAGCTCGTGGTTAGTTGCGCCCTTACTTTGCTTCGAGTTTGCTCAATAGCTTAAGTGTGCCGCGACTAGAGTCGCGCCCTTACTTTGTTTCGAGTTCACTCAGCAACTTAAGCGAGCTGCGACTAGTCGCGACAAGGTTTCTTGTCGGTAACGGCACCGCCAGCAGGCTGCTGACGTCTCGCACTCAGCCCTCGCGGCAAAGGTGCCTACGCCGGCAGGTTCCCTAAAAGCGTAGGGCAAAAACATACAAAGAAAGGAATCGAGTAAAGGGAATAACATTGCAATCGTGACATGAAACAAAGTTATATTACAAGATAGCTTGTCGCGGCTCTAATAAACTGTTTCATAACATGACCAGCGGCGACGAGAAAAGAAGAAAATAGGCGGCCTAGTCCGCGCGGTCGCCCTCAACCCTCTTGATCCCGCTCACCTTGTTCACAATGGGTGCAACGAGGGTCTCAAGCTCCTCCAGATCAGCTTCAGGCGGCAGGGACCTGAGGACGTTAGCATGGCGGAGGCCCGGGTTGCGGAAGGCCACCTTCATCAGCACCTTTTTGAGAGCTCCTGCGCAGATCTCGCGCGACTCGTCGGCCAGCTGCTTTGGGATCCTCTCCCGGAGTTGCTGGAGGGCCGTCGCCACGCCTCTAAAGAACAAGGTGAGCTTGGCGCTAGATGGGAGGCTCTCGTCAGAGGGATACCCGAGACCCTCCAACCCCAGCAGCGCCAACTCCTTGTCGATGTTCGCGGCAGCATTCACGAGACCCTCCGTCCACTGCTCCACAGTCTCTCTGAAGGTGTTCTGGGTGGTAGCGACGCTCTCCAGCAACGCCTGGTCGGCCTCGATCTCCTTCTTCAAGGCCGCCTCCTGCTCCCTGGCGCCGTCCAGCGTCTTGGTCAGAGCAGCCAGCTTCAGCTCGAGATCGGCGTTGGAGTCCTTGGCGGCGTCAAGCTCCTTGATCTTCTCGGCGAGACGGCCCTGCAGATCGCCAAAGGTGTAGGCGTCCTTCTCGCGCTCATGCTTGAGCGCGGCAAGCGCCTCATCGCTCGCCTTGAGATCAGACTCCCGCTGCGCCACTTTCGCCTCCAGCTCCTTCTTGGCGGCCTCGGCAGCTGCGGCAGCGTCCTTTGCTTCCTTGAGGGCTCCGCCGAGTGCTTTCTCGCGCGCCGCAAGCTCCTCTTCGTGGCTGTCCAGACTGGCCTTCAGCTGCACCAACTCACCGTCCCGCGCGGATAACTCCTCGGCGGCAAGCCGCTGTTGCTCTGCAACCTCTGCCTTCTCGAGGATGAAAGCCTTCTGCGCCTCATCGAGTTGCACCCGCTCCGCCGCCAGCAAATGGAGAGCTGCCTGGTTGAGGCCTCGGAGCTCCTCCGCGCGCTTCTCCACGTCCACCCCCGCCTTCGCGACAAGCGCTTCGCGGGACTCCAGTTTGGCCTGGCGGGCGCGGTAGAGCGACACCAGCTTCCGCAGCAGTCGCTCCTCCTCGGGCTCGTCGCTGCTGCTGCTTGGTGCGTCGACCAACGTCAGCCCAGCGAAGGCAAGCACCTCCACGTCGAAGCTTTCTCCTTCGACTGGCGCCCTGGACGTTGACGCCCAGGGGAGGTTGATGAAGATGCCAGCGCCAGCCTTCAAGTAGACGCCTGGCTGGGGTTCCTCGGAGCCTGACGCTGCGGCCGCGGCGGGAGGATCAGCGGTCGGTGTAGCGCATGTCACTCCTGCGGCCCCAGGGTCGTCAGTACAATCGCCGGACCCCTCGTCAGCTGCGGCGGCGGCAGCCTTGGCGGCCTCTTCGCCGGCAGGATCATCAGCGCCGGCCGTTTCCTCGGTGACAGTGGCGTCATCAATAACGACTTCGGTCTCCATCGGCTCCACAGTGGATGGATCTGACAGCCAGAAAAAGAAGAAAAGTCAAGCAAATATCCAAAAAGAAGAACCCAAGGGGGGTTTAGAAGCAAGGAGTACCTGTACCAGGCTCGGTGGTGGGGATCTCCGCTGCCGGGGGTTCGCTGGTACCGTCCCTTGCCGAAGACTTTTCCCTCGCCGGGGAGCTCTCCCTCGTCGGGGACTTCTCCCTTGCCGGGGAGCTCTCCCTTACCGGAGAATTCTCCCTTGGCGGCGTAGTCGAAGCAGGTGGCACGTCAGGGGTGGCCTCCGGGCGCTCCTAGTGGAGCTGCTCTGCTCCTACATAAGCCAGCGGTCAGATATCGGCAAGCAAAGAGTATCCATGCGCGCCTAACAGCTGGAAGTAAACCATATACTTACGCTGGGGGCTGCTCTGAAGAACAGTCGTCGGGTCCGGCAAGTTTGTCTCGGGCGCACCTCCTGCTCCCACGGTGGGGTCATCCTCGATAACAATCACCGGGACCTTGGCCCTCTTTGCCATTCTCTGGGCCAGCGTCCTAAAAAGGAATGAGTTCAGAGTAAGGCAAATGAGATACAATACAAGACAGCAAGTATTGAAGACATGCAAATACAACAAGGATCTTACTCTTCTTCTTCCTCGTCGGAGCTGAGCGCGGAGAAGTCAAAGCCTGGCCCACCTCCGGCGCGAGAAGGCGGGGGAGTGGGATCTCTTGGCCGCTTGGCGGGAGCTGGGGCAGCAGACCGAGAGGACCCCACCCCAGTTGCCGCTGCAGCGCGAGGTGTTCCCGCGGCAACAGAACTTGCCACGGTGGAGCGTGTCGTGCGGCGCAGCGGGGGTTGACTCGCCCGCCGCTCCGCTACGTCCCCGGCCTTGCGAAGACGCTTTCTTGGTGGAGCCGGGGGTTCTGCTTGTGGAGCCGGGGGCTCTGCTTGCGGAGCCGGAGGCTCTACTTGCGGCAGGCTGTCTGAAGACGAAGAGGAAGAGGAGCCGATCTCCAACGAGCCGCTCGTGTCCTCGGCGGGCCCGCTCGGCCCAACGTCATGCTCGGCGGACCTCCTCTCGCCGGCAAGCTCCTCTCGGTTGGCAAAGCTTGCCGCCTCTGCTGCCTCAGCTTCCTCCGCGGTGAACCCAAACTCACCCGCGGCGGCGGCTGCCGCCGCCTCTTCCATCCTGGTGGCGATACGCTTGAGCTCGTCGTCGGTGGTGTCCCGGGTGAGGCCCTTTTTCTCATCGGCGTCAACCGACACTTCTATCAAGTTGTCGAAGAACGCCCGAACGACATCATCCGCAGGCTCTATCCAGGCTGGATCAATTCCGTGCGAGTCGCACAGCGGCATTATAGCACGGATGCGGTCGAGCGCGGAGTTGTTGCACAGCGGAACGACGCCCCTCGGCAACATGAACACTTCGGGATGCTGCGGGTCGTGCTTGAACAACTCCCGGAGCGTCGCGTTGAGCTCCATGATAGTGAAGTTAAAATTGAGTCCCGGCCGCAACCTCATGATATCCGCCGCATTCTGGAACTCCCAGGCGGGTCTCCTCCTCTCCTGTAGGGGGGCAATGCGGCGACGGAGGAAATCTGCGCCGACCGCTCCTACAGTAAGCCTGGCAAGCCTGAGGCGTAGGATCCGGGTGACGGCAATCCCCAGTCTGTCGTCTTCCGGGGCCAGGCTACTCCAATCGCCGCCGCGCGCTACTGGGGTTTCGCGCAGAGCAGTAAACGGCTGAGGGTTCTCCTCGACAATCAGACACCAGTCCGCCCTCCACTCCTCCCACTTGCTGCGGAACTCTCCTTCCAGATAAGCGTCTTTCTTGTCGGCCTTCGAGATCCAGGCGATTCCGCCGGATAAAGGCTCTCCTTTCTCAACCCGAGGCGAAAAGAAATGGCAGAAAAGAGCTACATTTGGATGGATCCCGACAAAGTTTTCGCAGAGATGTGCGAAAACTGCCATGGTCAGGACAGCATTGGGGGTGAAATCAAGAAGGTGGAGCCCGTAGGTGTTCATGACATCGCAAAAGAATTCAGAAAAAGGCGGGCAGAGCCCGCAATAGAAGAACAAGGCGAAGAAGGGATACCCCGTGGGATACTTATCCCAAGCAGTGGCTGGGAGTACCCTCGTGCGCGGATGCGCTCGCGTTCCCGTCGACCAGAAGAGATAGAAGTCTTCCTTCGGCTCTGCTGCCTCGAGCCTCGGAGGGAAGATTGCCCGCTCCTTTCGCAGCGCCGCGAGCCGCTGCGCCTCAGCCGACTTTGCCTTCTCGCCCTTTGGAGCCATGGCGGGAATGGAGAAGGAGGACGACGGCGTTGGTGGTGCTGGTGGCGATGGGGACGGGGCTCTGCTCTCCTTCGGCTTTGGGAAGAAGGGGAGTGGCGGAGATTCTTGAGGAAGGAACAGCAACGGGCAGATGGGCGAACTGCCCCTGTTCCCCCTGCTTATAAGGAGGGATGGGGGCGGACGTTTTGCCTTTCCGAGTAAAGGAACCACCCACGACCTCTCCCACGATGCCGCAATCAACGCGTGCCGTTCGGGGAGGGCGTGGTGGATGCGGAGCAAGGTGCGACGTGACCCAGGCCGTGCGTGCCCGTGCCCTGTTCTGGGCCTGGCCCAACAGCGCTCGGCACCGTGTGTGGCCCAGGCCCGGGGGCTCCTATCGGTGTACTAAAGTAGGGGTACTCTAGTATCCCGAACTTGTGCACGGGCAGTAGCAGCACCCCGCGGCAAGGCTCGCCGGGTGACCGCCAAGGTCCCCCGTGGATCCTTTGAAGCCATCCAAGAGTAAAGTATTTAAGCCAAGGAGACAAGTCCCCGGCAAGAGGAGCTTGCCGGGAAGGCCACTCAAGGCACAAGACCCCGGCAAGAGGAGCTTGTCGGGAAGGCCAACCAAGGCATCTCAAGGAACTTGCCGCGACGCGCCACGCGTCCCGGCAGGACCCGGCGAGCGACAAGTTCCAGGACGCGGCAAAACAACGGCCGCGGCAAGGCACTTGCCGCGGCAGGCAACCACTCTGTACCCGCGCTCCAGCTCACCCACATACGTGTCGCTCCGGGACCCTTCCCAGCGTACGTGGCGGGAGGTTGTGCAGCCAGGGGTACACTGTGGCATGCAGCGCTGACAAGATCGCCATCGTGGCGAGCAATGGCGCCCCTGACGGTCCCTTTTCTGCACCGTCTGGGCGACGTAGATGGGCATTTAATGCCTTTGTCCCCTGCCGTCAGGGTTAGGTATGATACACTGTGTAGGTAGCTGTACCTACCACGGCATATTTCCACTTTTACCCTTACCTATGTTGCCACCTGTTGGAGACCCCTTGAACATATAAAAGGAGGCCCATGCACAATGTAGGGGGGGATCGGCCCTCAGAGAACGATCTCTCATAGGAAAACAAAAGAACGCTCGGTCTCGTTAGCAGCTTGGGTGCACTGTAGCACTCAGCGCTCCCGAGCAAGAACTCAATACAATCCACAAAGCAGCAGTAGGAGTGTTATCTCTCCGGAGAGCTCCGAAGCTGGGTAAAAAAACCCCGCGTGCCTCGCCTCGATCCGCTCTTCGCGCGACCTCCGCCCCCCGCCGAACTGAGAAGGGGCTCCGTCCCCATAGGTGCTCGGGGAGCCCAGAAAACCCCGGCACTAGGCTCGTCAAGTTTAACCCGAGTATTATGCATGTGCAAAACTGGCTTGCACCCGTTGTATGTGAACGTAGAGCTTATCACACCCGATCATCATGTGGTGTCTCGACACGACGAACTGTAGTAATGATGCATACTCAGGGAGAACACTTATACCTTGAAATTTAGTGAGAGGTCATCTTATAATGCTACCATCGAACTAAGAAAAATAAGATGCATAAAAGATAAACATCACATGCAATCAATATAAGTGATATGATATGGCCATCATCATCTTTTGCCTTTGATCTCCATCTGCAAAGCACCGCCATGATCACCATCATCACCGGCTTGACACTTTGATCTCCATCGAAGCATCGTTGTCATCTCACCAACTATTGCTTCTACGACTATCTCTACTGCATAGTGATAAAGTAAAGTAATTACATGGCGATTGCATTTCATACAATAAAGCGACAACCATATGGCTCCTGCCAGTTGCCGATAACTGTGTTACAAAACATGATCATCTCATACAATAAAATTTAGCATCATGTCTTGACCATATCGCATCACAACATGCCCTGCAAAAACAAGTTAGACGTTCTCTACTTTATTGTTGCAAGTTTTACGTGGCTGCTATGGGCTTAGCAAGATCTGTTCTTACCTACGCATCAAAACCACGATGATTTTTCGTCAATTTTGTTATTTTAACCTTCAACAAGAATCGGGCATAGTCACACTTGATTCAACTAAAGTTGGAGAAACTGACACCCGCCAGCCACCTGTGTGCAAAGCGCGTCGGTAGAACCAGTCTCGCGTAAGTGTACGCGTAATGTTGGTCCGGGCTGCTTCATCCAACAATATCGCCGAATCAAAGTATGACATTGCTACCTCTTGAGCTTGCATTGGTCTTCCCCGAAGAGGAGAGGATGATGCAGCAGAGAAGCGTAAGTATTTCCCTTAGTTTTTAAGAAACAAGGTATCAATCCAGTACGAGGCCACGCTCAAGTCCCTCGTACGTGCACAAAACGATAGCAACTCGCAACCAACGCGATTAGGGGTTGTCAATCCCTCCACGGTCACTTACGAGAGTGAGAACTGATAGATAATGTTTTTGGTATTTTTGATATAAAGATGCAAAGTGAAAAGTAAAAGGCAAAGTAAAAAGCAAAGCAAGATTAAAGTGATTGAGAGTGATATGATGAGAATAGACCCGGGGGCCATAGGTTTCACTAGTGGCTTCTCTCAAGAGCATAAGTATTCTACGGTGGGTGAACAAATTATTGTTTGAGAAATTGACAGAATTGAGCATAGTTATGAGAATATATAGGTATGATCATGTATATAGGCATCACGTCCGAGACAAGTAGACCGACTCCTGCCTGCATCTACTACTATTACTCCACTCATCGATCGCTATCCAGCATGCATCTAGAGTATTAAGTTAAAAACAGAGTAACGCTTTAAGAAAGATGAAATGATGTAGAGAGATAAATTCATGCAATATGAGATAAACCCCATCTTGTTATCCTCGATGGCAACGACGCAATACGTGCCTTGCTGCCCCTTCTGTCACTGGGAAAGGACACCGCAAGATTGAACCCAAAGCTAAGCACTTATCCCATGGCAAGAAAAACCAATCTAGTAGGCCAAACCAAACTGATAATTCGAAGAGACTTGCAAAGATAACCAATCATACATAAAAGAATTCAGAGAAGATTCAAATATTATTCATAGATAGACTTGATCATAAACCCACAATTCATCGGCCTCAACAAACACACCGCAAAAAGAAGATTACATCAAATAGATCTCCACAAGAGAGGGGGAGAACTTTGTATTGATATCCAAAAAGAGAGAAGAAGCCATCTAGCTACTAACTACGGACCCGAAGGTCTGAGGTAAACTACTCACACTTCATCGGAGAGGCTAGGATTATGTAGAAGCCCTCCGTGATGACGGCCCTCTCCGGCGGAGCTCCGGAACAGGCCCCAAGATGGGATCTCGTGGATATAGAAGGTTGCGCGGTGGAATTAGGTCTTTGGCTCCTGTTCTGATAGTTTGGGGGTACGTAGGTATATATAGGAGGAAGGAGTACATCGGTGGAGCTTCGAGGGGCCCACGAGGCAGGGGGCGTGCCCTAAGGGGGGCGCCCCCCACCCTCGTGACCGCCTCTTGGCTCCCTTGGAGTAGGGTCCAAGTCTCCTGGATCACGTTCGGTGAGAAAATCACGTTCCCGAAGATTTTATTCCGTTTGGACTCCGTTTGATATTCTGTTTCTCTGAAACACTGAAATAGGCAAAAAACAGCAATTCTAGGCTGGGACTCCGGTTAATAGGTTAGTCCCAAAAATAATATAAAAGTGGAAAATAAAGCCCAATATAGTCCAAAACAGTAGATAATATAGCATGGAGCAATCAAAAATTATAAATATGTTGGAGACGTATCAGGCATCCCCAAGCTTAATTCCTGCTCGTCCTCGAGTAGGTAAATGATAAAAAGAGAATTTTTGATGCGGAGTGCTACTTGGCATAATTTCAATGTAAAACTTCTTAATTGTGGTATGAATATTCAGATTCGAAAGATTCAAGACAAAAGTTCATATTGACATAAAAATAATAATACTTCAAGCATACTAATAAAGCAATTATGTCTTCTCAAAATAACATGGCCAAAGAAAGTTATCCCTACAAAATCATATAGTCTGGCTATGCTCCATCTTCACCACACAAAGTATTTAAATCATGCACAACCCCGATGACAAGCCAAGCAATTGTTTCATACTTTAACATTTTCAAAACTTTTTCAACCTTCACGCAATACATGAGCATGAACCATGGATATAGCACTATATGTGGAATAGAATGGTGGTTGTGGAGAAGACAAAAAGAGGGGAAGATAGTCTCACATCAACTAGGCGTATCAACGGGTTATGGAGATGCCCATTAATAGATATCAATGTGAGTGAGTAGGGATTGTCATGCAACGGATGCACTAGAGCTATAAGTATATGAAAGCTCAACAAAAGAAACTAAGTCGGTGTGCATCCAACTCGCTCGCTCACGAAGACCTATGGCATTTTGAGGAAGCCCATCTTTGGAATATACAAGCCAAGTTCTATAATGAAAAATTCCCACTAGTATATGAAAGTGACAACATAGGAGACTCTCTATCATGAAGATCTTGGTGCTACTTTGAAGCACAAGTGTGGTAAAAGGATAGTAGCATTGTCCCTTCTCTCTTTTTCTCTCATTTTTTTATTTTTTTATTTCGCCCGGAGTCTCATCCCGACTTGTGGGGGAATCATAGTCTCCATCATTCTTTCCTCACTTGGGACAATGCTCTAAAAATGATGATCATCACACTTTTATTTTTCTTACAACTCAACAATTACAACTCGATACTTAGAACAAGATATGACTCTATATGAATGCCTCCGGTGGTGTACCGGGATATGCAATTAATCAAGAGTGACATGTATGAACGAATTATGAATGGTGGCTTTGACACAAATACGATGTCAACTACATGATCATGCTAGCAATATGACAATGATGGAGCGTGTCATAATAAACGGAACGATGGAAAGTTGCATGGCAATATATCTCAGAATGGCTATGGAAATGACATGATAGGTAGGTATGGTGGCTGTTTTGAGGAAGATATATGGTGGGTATATGATACCGGCAAAAAGTGCGCGGTATTAGAGAGGCTAGCAATGGTGGAAGGATGGGAAAAAGTGTGTATAATCCATGGACTCAACATTAGTCATAAAGAACTCATAATCCTATTGCAAAAATCTAGAAGTTATCAAAGCAAAGTATTACGCGCATGCTCCTAGGGGGATAGATTGGTAGGAAAAGACCATCGCTCGTCCCCGACCGCCACTCATAAGGTGGACAATCAATAAACACCTCATGCTCCGACTTCGTTACATAACGCTTCACCATACGTGCATGCTACGGGAATCACAAACTTCAACGCAAGTATTCTTTAAATTCACAACTACTCACTAGCATGACTCTAATATTATCACGTCCATATCTCAAAACAATTATCATGCTTCAATCTTTTCTTAGTATTCAACGCACTCAAAACAAAATTTCACAAATCATGAATACCAAGCATATTATCATTAAGAAATTTACCATGCTATTAAGACTCTCAAAATGATCTAAGTGAAGCATGAGAGATCAATAGTTTCTTTAAAACAAATCCACCACCGTGCTCTAAAAAATATAAGTGAAGCACATAGAGCAAAATTACATAGCTCAAAAGATATAAGTGAAGCACAAAGAGTATTCTAACAAATTTTAATTCATAAATGGCTCTATCAAAGGTGTGTACAGCAAGGATGATTGTGGCACACTAACAAACAAAGACACAAATAATACAAGACGCTCCAAGCAAAACACATATCATGTTGGTGAATAAAAATATAGCTCCAAGTAAAATACCGATGGAAGTAGACGAAAGAGGGGATGCCTTCCGGGGCATCCCCAAGCTTTGACTTTTTGGTGTCCTTGGATTATCTTGGGGGTGCCATGGGCATCCCCAAGCTTAGGCTCTTGCCACTCCTTGTTCCATAATCCATCAAAAGATTTCACCCAAAACTTGAAAACTTCACAACACAAAACTCAATAGAAATCTCGTGAGCTTCGTTAGAGAAAGAAAACATAAAACCACTTCAAGGTATTGTAATGAACTCATTCTTTATTTATATTGGTGTTAAACCTACTGTATTCCAACTTCTCTATGGATTATAAACTATTTTACTAACCATAGATTCATCAAAATAAGCAAACAACACACGAAAAACAGAATCTGTCAAAAACAGAACAGTCTGTAGTAATCTGTAACTAACGCAAACTTCTGAAACTTCAAACAATCTACCAAAATTAGACGACCTAGACAATTTGTTTATTGATCAGCATCAATTGGAATCAGAATTTTATCACGTTCTGGTGATTTTTAATAATTCGGGCACTGAGCGCAAAGTTTCTGGAAATTACAACAAGATCAAATAACTATCATCCAAGAAGATCCAATAGGTCTAGCTTGGCACAAACACTAATTAAAACACAAAACCACATCTAAACAGAAGGTAGATGGATTATTTATTCCTAAACAGAAGCAAAAACAAAAAACTCAAAATAAAATTGGGTTGCCTCCCAACAAGCGCTATCGTTTAACGCCACTAGCTAGGCATAAAAGCGAGGATAGATTTAGGTGTTGCCAGCTTTGGCAGTAGGAAAGAAAAGAGAAAATTTCCTTTCTATGGCATTCATTCTCCTATTTTGGGAAAGCACATGGCCATTAATGGATGAAGTAAGATTAAGCACATTACGGAAATTTGCATCTAAACTAGATTTCATCTCTTAGATAATTTTGTTTTGATAAAAGCATAAGAGGGTGGTAGATTCAACCTTATCATTCATGGGGTGCCCAAATATAGTTTTCATTCTTTCAAAGGTATCTATGGCATCCCCTTCAAGAAAACCCACTTGAAAAATAGAATCTAGCACTTGTTTGAAAGAAGCAGGTAATCCAATATAAAAACCTTTTAAGTAAACCTCAATTGGATATTGTGGTATGTAGCTAGCCCTAATCCTCAATAACCTATCCCAAGCATCTTTCAAAGACTCATCAATTAAATAACGAAAAATTCCAGAGTCATCTTCATCAAGATCATTTAAACTCTCATTGGTAACCCCGGTGGGTCTTTCAATAGCATCATTATTTTTGAGCTTAGAGAGGATAGAGGGGTCATCCAAGTGTTGGGGAACGTTGCAGAAAATAAAAAAATTCCTACGGTTTCACCAAGATCCATCTATGAGTTCATCTAGCAACGAGTGATTGGATTGCATCTACATACCTTTGTAGATCGCGAGCGGAAGCGTTCAAGGACGTGGATGAGGGAGTCGTACTCGTCGTGATCCAAATCACCGGAGATCCTAGCGCCGAACGGACGGCACCTCCGCGTTCAACACACGTAAGGTCAGCGTGACGTCTCCTCCTTCTTGATCCAGCAAGGGGGAAGGAGAGGTTGAGGAAGATGGCTCCAGCAGTAGCATGACGGCGTGGTGGTGGAGGAGCAGCAGTACTCCGGCAGGGCTTCGCCAAGCTCGTGACGGAGGAGGAGAGGTGTTGGGGAGGGGAGGGGCTGCGCCTTGGATGTGTCCAGCAGCCCTCCCCTCGCCCCTCTATTTATAGGGGAAGGGAGAAGGGGGCCGGCCCCTCTAGATGAGATCTAGAGGGGGGCGGCGGCCAAGGGGAGGGGGCTTGCCCCCCAAGCAAGGGGGGCGCCACCCCTCAGGGTTTCCCCCAACCCTAGGCGCATGGGCCCTAGGGGGGAGTGGTGCCCCAACCCACTTTGGGCTGGATCCCTTCCTCATACAGCCCATAAGGCCCTTCAGGAGAGGTGGCCCCTCCCAGTGGACCCCTGGAACCCCTCCGGTGGCCCCGGTACAATACCAATATGCCCCCGAACCTTTCCGGTGACCGTATGACAACTTCCCATATATAAATCTTTACCTCCGGACTATTTCGGAACTCCTCGTGACGTTCGGGATCTCATCCGGGACTCCGAACAACATTCGGTAATCACATATAAGTCTTCCTAATAACCCTAGCGTCACCGAACCTTAAGTGTGTAGACCCTACGGGTTCGGGAGACACGCAGACATGACCGAGATGAATCTCCGGCCAATAACCAACAACGGGATCTGGATACCCATGTTGGCTCCCACATGCTCCTCGATGATCTCATCGGATGAACCACGATGTCGAGGATTCAATCAATCCCGTATACAATTCCCTTTGTCAATCGGCATGTTACTTGCCCGAGATTCAATTGTCGGTATCCCAATACCTCGTTCAATCTCGTTACTGGCAAGTCACTTTACTCGTACCGTAACGCATGATCCCGTGATCAAACACTTTGATCGCATTGAGCTCATTATGATGATGCATTACCGAGTGGGCCCAATGATACCTCTCCGTCATACGGAGTGACAAATCCCAGTCTCGATCCGTGTCAACCCAACAGACACTTTCGGAGATACCCGTAGTATACCTTTATAGTCACCCAGTTACGTTGTGATGTTTGGTACACCCAAAGCACTCCTACGGTATCCGGGAGTTACACGATCTCATGGTCTAAGGAAAAGATACTTGACATTGGAAAAGCTCTAGCAAACGAATTATACGATCTTGTGCTATGCTTAGGATTGGGTCTTGTCCATCACATCATTCTCCTAATGATGTGATCTCGTTATCAATGACATCCAATGTCCATAGTCAGGAAACCATGACTATCAGTTGATCAACGAGCTAGTCAACTAGAGGCTTACTAGGGACATGTTGGTGTCTGTGTATTCACACATGTATTATGATTTCCGGATAACACAATTATAGCATGAATAAAAGACAATTATCATGAACAAGGAAATATAATAATAATCCTTTTATTATTGCCTCTAGGGCATATTTCCAACAGTCTCCCACTTGCACTAGAGTCAATAATCTAGTTACATTGTGATGAATCGAACACCCATAGAGTTCTGGTGTTGATCATGTTTTGCTCTAGGGAGAGGTTTAGTCAACGGATCTGCGACATTCAGATCCGTATGCACTTTGCAAATTTCTATGTCTCCATCTTGAACATTTTCATGAATGGAGTTGAAGCGACGCTTGATGTGCCTGGTCTTCTTGTGAAACCTGGGCTCCTTGGCAAGTGCAATAGCTCCAGTGTTGTCACAGAAGAGTTTGATCGGCCCCGACGCATTGGGTATGACTCCTAGGTCGGTGATGAACTCCTTCACCCAAATTGCTTCATGTGCTGCCTCCGAGGCTGTCATGTACTCCGCTTCACATGTAGATCCCGCCACGACGCTCTGCTTGCAACTGCACCAGCTTACTGCTCCACCATTCAACATATACACGTATCCGGTTTGTGACTTAGAGTCATCCAGATCTGTGTCGAAGCTAGCGTCGACGTAACCCTTTACGACGAGCTCTTCGTCACCTCCATAAACGAGAAACATGTCCTTAGTCCTTTTCAGGTACTTCAGGATATTCTTGACCGTTGTCCAGTGTTCCTTGCCGGGGTTACTTTGGTACCTTCCTACCAAACTTACGGCAAGGTTTACATCAAGTCTGGTACACAGCATGGCATACATAATAGACCCTATGGCTGAGGCATAGGGGATGACACTCATCTCTTCTATATCTTCTGCCGTGGTCGGGCATTGAGCTGAGCTCAATTTCACACCTTGCATCACAGGCAAGAACCCCTTCTTAGAATGATCCATATTGAACTTCTTCAATATCTTATCAAGGTATGTGCTTTGTGAAAGACCTATGAGGCGTCTTGATCTATCTCTATAGATTTTGATGCCTAATATATAAGCAGCTTCTCCAAGGTCCTTCATTGAAAAACTCTTATTCAAGTAGGCCTTAATGCTGTCCAAAAGTTCTATATCATTTCCCATCAAAAGTATGTCATCTACATATAATATGAGAAATGCTACAGAGCTCCCACTCACTTTCTTATAAACGCAGGCTTCTCCATAAGTCTGCATAAACCCAAATGCTTTGATCATCTCATCAAAGCGAATGTTCCAACTCCGAGATGCTTGCACCAGCCCATAAATGGATCGCTGGAGCTTGCATACCTTGTTAGCATTCTTAGGGTCGACAAAACCTTCCGGCTGCATCATATACAGTTCTTCCTTAAGATAACCGTTAAGGAATGCCGTTTTGACGTCCATTTGCCATATCTCATAATCATAGTATGCGGCAATTGCTAACATGATTCAGACGGACTTCAGCTTCGCTACGGGAGAGAAAGTCTCATCGTAGTCAACCCCTTGAACTTGCCGATAACCCTTAGCGACAAGTCAAGCTTTATAGATGGTAAAATTACCATCCGCGTCCGTCTTCTTCTTAAAGATCCATTTGTTTTCTATCGCTCGCCGATCATCGGGCAAGTCTGTCAAAGTCCATACTCTGTTTTCATACATGGATCCTATCTCGGATTGCATGGCTTTAAGCCATTTGTTGGAATCTAGGCCCGCCATTGCTTCTTCATAGTTTGAAGGTTCACCGTTGTCTAACAACATGATTTCCAGGACAGGGTTGCCATACCACTCTGGTGTGGAACGTGTCCTTGTGGACCTACGAAGTTCAGTAGCAACTTTATTCGAAGTACCTTGATCATCATCATTAATTTCCTCTCCAGTGGATGTAGGCACCACAGGAACATTTTCCTGAGCTGCACTACTTTCCGGTTCAAGAGGTAGTACTTCATCGAGTTCTACTTTCCTCCCACTTACTCCTTTCGAGAGAAACTCTTTTTTTAGAAAGGATCCATTCTTGGCAACAAAGATCTTGCCTTCGGATCTAAGGTAGAAGGTATACCCAATGGTTTCCTTAGGGTATCCTATGAAGACGCATTTTTCCGATTTGGGTTCGAGCTTTTCAGGTTGAAGTTTCTTGACATAAGCATCGCATCCCCAAACTTTTAGAAACGACAGCTTAGGTTTCTTCCCAAACCATAATTCATACGGTGTCGTCTCAACGGATTTAGACGGTGCCCTATTTAAAGTGAATGTAGCTGTCTCTAGAGCGTATCCCCAAAATGATAGCGGTAAATCAGTAAGAGACATCATAGATCGCACCATATCCTATAGAGTGCGATTACAACGTTCGAACACACTGTTACATTGAGGTGTTCCAGGTGGCGTGAGTTGTGAAACGATTCCACATTTCCTTAAGTGTGTGCCAAATTCGTGACTTAAATATTCTCCTCCACGATCTGATCGTAAGAACTTTATTTTTTGGTCACGTTGATTCTCTACCTCATTCTAAAATTCCTTGAACTTTTCAAAGGTCTCAGACTTGTGTTTCATCAAGTAGACATACACATATCTACTCAAGTCATCAGTAAGAGTGAGAACATAACGATATCCTCCGCGAGCCTCAACACTCATTGGACCGCACACATCAGTATGTATGATTTCTAATAAGTTGGTTGCTCGCTCCATTGTTCCGGAGAACGGAGTCTTGGTCATTTTGCCCATGAGGCATGGTTCGCATGTGTCAAATGATTCATAATCGAGAGACTCTAAAAGTCCATTAGCATGGAGCTTCTTCATGCGCTTGACACCAATGTGATCAAGGCGGCAGTGCCACAAGTATATGGGACTATCGTTATCAACTTTACATCTTTTGGTATTCACACTATGAATATGTGTAACATCACGTACGAGATTCATTAAGAATAAACCATTAACCATCGGAGCATGACCATAAAACATATCACTCATATAAATAGAACAACCATTATTCTCGGATTTAAATGAGTAGCCATCTCGTATTAAACGAGATCCAGATACAATGTTCATGCTCAAACTTGGCACTAAATAACAATTATTGAGGTTTAAAACTAATCCCGTAGGTAAATGTAAATGTAGCGTGCCGACGGCGATCACATCGACCTTGGAACCATTCCTGACGCGCATCGTCACCTCGTCCTTCGCCAGTCTCTGCTTATTCCGCAGCTCCTGCTTTGAGTTACAAATATGAGCAAAGGCACCGGTATCAAATACCCAGGAGCTACTACGAGCACTGGTAAGGTACACATCAATTACATGTATATCACATATACCTTTAGTGTTGCCGGCCTTCTTGTCCGCTAAGTATTTGGGGCAGTTCCACTTCCAGTGACCCTTCCCTTTGCAATAAAAGCACTCAGTCTCAGGCTTGGGTCCATTCTTTGACTTCTTCCCGGCAACTGCCTTACCGGGCGCGGCAGCATCCTTGCCGTCCTTCTTGAAGTTCTTCTTACCCTTGCCTTTCTTGAACTTGGTGGTTTTATTGACCATCAACACTTGATGTTCCTTTTTGATTTCTGCCTCCGCTGATTTCAGCATTGCAAATACTTCAGGAATGGTCTTTTCCATCCACTGCATATTGTAGTTCATCACGAAGCTCTTGTAGCTAGGTGGGAGCGACTGAAGGATTCTGTCAATGACCGCCTCGTCTGGGAGGTTAATGTCCAGCTGGGACAAGCGGTTGTGCAACCCAGACATCTTGAGTATGTGTTCACTGACAGAACTATTTTCCTCCATCTTACAACTTTGAACTTGTCAGAGACTTCATATCTCTCGACCCGGGCATGAGCTTGGAAAACCATTTTCAACTCTTCAAACATCTCATATGCTCCGTGTTGCTCAAAACGCTTTTGGAGCCCCGGTTCTAAGCTGTAAAGCATGCCGCACTGAACGAGGGAGTAATCATCAGCACGCTGCTGCCAAGCGTTCATAACGTCTTAGTTCTCTGGGACGGGTGCATCACCTAGCGGTGCTTCTAGGACATATTGTTTCCTGGCAGCTATGAGGATGATCCTCAGGTTCCGGACCCAGTCCGCATAGTTGCTGCCATCCTCTTTCAGCTTGGTTTTCTCTAGGAACGCGTTGAAGTTGAGGTTGACATTAGCGTTGGCCATTTGATCTACAAGACATTTATGCAAAGATTTTAGACTAAGTTCATGATAACTAAGTTCATCTAATCAAATTATTTAATGAACTCCCACTCAGATTAGACATCCCTCTAGTCATCTAAGTGAAACATGATCTGACTCGACTAGGCCATGTCCGATCATCACGTGAGACGGACTAGTCATCATCGGTGAACATCTCCATGTTGATTGTATCTTCCATACGACTCATGTTCGACCTTTCGGTCTCTTGTGTTCCGAGGCCATGTCTGTACATGCTATGCTCGTCAAGTTAAGCTAAGTGTTTGCATGTGCAAATCTGTCTTACACCCGTTGTATGTGAACGTTGGAATCTATCACACCCGATCATCACGTGGTGCTTCGAAACAACGAACTGTCGCAACGGCGCACAGTTAGGGGGAACACTTTCTTGAAATTATTATGAGGGATCATCTTATTTACTACCGTCGTTCTAAGTAAACAAGATGCAAAAACATGATAAACATCACATGCAATCAAATAATAGTGACATGATATGCCCAATATCACATAGCTCCTTCGATCTCCATCTTGGGGCTCCATGATCATCTTGTCACCGGCATGACACCATGATCTCCATCATCGTGTCTCCATGAAGTTGCTCGCCAACTATTACTTCTACTACTAAGGCTAACACGTTTAGCAATAAAGTAAAGTAATTTACATGGCGTTTCTCAATGACACGCAGGTCATACAAAAAATAAAGACAACTCCTATGGCTCCTGCCGGTTGTCATACTCATCGACATGCAAGTCGTGATTCCTATTACAAGAACATGATCTCATACATCACATATATCATTCATCATTCATCACAACTTTGGCCATATCACATCACAAAACACTTGCTACAAAAACAAGTTAGACGTCCTCTAATTGTTGTTGCAAGTTTTACGTGGCTGCAATAGGGTTCTAGCAAGAACGTTTTCTTACCTACGTAAAAGCCACAATGTGATTTGTCAACTTCTATTTACCCTTCATAAGGACCCTTTTCGTCGAATCCGCTCCAACTAAAGTGGGAGAGACAAACACCCGCCAGCCACCTTATGCAACTAGTGCATGTCAGTCGGTGGAACCGGTCTCACGTAAGCGTACGTGTGAGGTTGGTTCGGGCCGCTTCATCCCACAATACCGCTGAAGCAAAATAAGACTAGTAGCGGCAAGAAAGTTGACAACATCTGCGCCCACAACAAATTGTGTTCTACCCGTGCAAAGAGAACTACGCATAGACCTAGCTCATGATGCCACTGTTGAGGAACGTTGCAGAAAATAAAAAATTTCCTACGGTTTCACCAAGATCCATCTATGAGTTCATCTAGCAATGAGTGATCGGATTGCATCTACATACCTTTGTAGATCGCGAGCGGAAGCGTTCAAGGACGTGGATGAGGGAGTCGTACTCGTCGTGATCCAAATCACCGGAGATCCTAGCGCCGAACGGGCGGCACCTCCGCGTTCAACACACGTACGTTTAGCGTGACGTCTCCTCCTTCTTGATCCAGCAAGGGGGAAGGAGAGCTTGAGGAAGATGGCTCCAGCAGCAGCACGACGGCGTGGTGGTGGTGGAGCAGTAGTACTCCGCCAGGGCTTCGCCAAGCTACTGACGGAGGAGGAGAGGTGTTGGGGAGGGGAGGGGCTGCACCTTGGATGTGTCCAGCAGCCCTCCCCTCGCCCCTCTATTTATAGGGGAAGGGAGAAGGGGGGCCGGCCCCTCTAGATGAGATCTAGAGGGGGGCGGCGGCCAAGGGGAGGGGGCTTGCCCCCCAAGCAAGGGGGCCCCCCCTCAGGGTTTCCCCCAACCCTAGGCGCATGGGCGCTAGGGGGGAGTGGCACCCCAGCCCACTTTGGGCTAGATCCCTTCCTCATACAGCCCATAAGGCCCTCCGGGAGAGGTGGCCCCTCCCGGTGGACCCCCGGAACCCCTCTGGTGGCCCCGGTACAATACCGATATGCCCCCGAACCTTTCCGGTGACCGTATGACAACTTTCCATATATAAATCTTTACCTCCGGACTATTCCGGAACTCCTCGTGACGTCCGGGATCTCATCCGGGACTCTGAACAACATTCGGTAATCACATATAAGTCTTCCTAATAACCCTAGCGTCACCGAACCTTAAGTGTGTAGACCCTACGGGTTCGGGAGACACGCAGACATGACCGAGACGACTCTCCGGTCAATAACCAACAGCGGGATCTGGATACCCATGTTGGCTCCCACATGCTCCTCGATGATCTCATCGGATGAACCACGATGTCGAGGATTCAATCAACCCCGTATACAATTCCCTTTGTCAATCGGCATGTTACTTGCCTGAGATTCGATCGTCGGTATCCCAATACCTCATTCAATCTCGTTACTGGCAAGTCACTTTACTCATACCATAACGCATGATCCCGTGATCAAACACTTTGATCACATTGAGCTCATTATGATGATGCATTACCAAGTGGGCGCAGTGATACCTCTCCGTCATACGGAGTGACAAATCCCAGTCTCGATCCGTGTCAACCCAATAGACACTTTCGGAGATACCCGTAGTATACCTTTATAGTCACCCAGTTACGTTGTGACATTTGGTACACCCAAAGCACTCCTACGGTATCCAGGAGTTACACGATCTCATGGTCTAAGGAAAAGATACTTGACATTGGAAAAGCTCTAGCAAACGAATTATACGATCTTGTGCTATGCTTAGGATTGGGTCTTGTCCATCACATCATTCTCCTAATGATGTGATCTCGTTATCAATGACATCCAATGTCCATAGTCAGGAAACCATGACTATCAGTTGATCAACGAGCTAGTCAACTAGAGGCTTACTAGGGACATGTTGGTGTCTGTGTATTCACACATGTATTACAATTTTTGGATAACACAATTATAGCATGAATAAAAGACAATTATCATGAACAAGGAAATATAATAATAATCCTTTTATTATTGCCTGTCGTGGGAAATCTGCCTCCACGAACACCTATGGGGACCGAGCCCCTTTCTTGGTTCGGCGGGGGGCGGAGGTCGCGCGAAGAGCGGATCGAGGCGGTGCACACAAGGGGTTTACCCAGCTTCGGGCCGCACGGATGCGTAAAACCCTACTGCTGCTTTGTGGTTTGTATTGCGTTCTTGTTGCGGGAGCGCTGAGTGCTACAGTACACTCAAGCAACTGATCAGACCGAGCGTGAGTGGTCTTCCTCCCCTCCCCCCCTCCTTCGTTGCGCATGGGGCCTCCTTTTATATGTGCAAGGGGTTACCCACAGGTGGCAACGTAGGCGGGGGCAAAACTGGAAAACGCTGTGTTGGGTACAGCTGTTTGCACAGTGCTATCATACCTAACTCTGACGGCAGGGGACAAGGGCATTAAATGCCCGTCTGGGTCGCCCAAACAGTGCAGAAAAGGGACCGTCAGGGGCGCCACCATTTGCCACGACGGCTACCCTGTCAGCGTTGCTTCGCCACCGCATGCCCCTGGCCGCGCAGCCTCTCGCCACGTACGCCTGGGATGGCCCCAGAGCGACGCGTGGGTGGATGAGCTGGAGCGCAGGCGCGGGGTGGTGACTTGCCGCGGCAAGCGCCTTGCCGCGGTTGATGCCTTGTCGCGCCCGGGAGCTTGTCGCTCACCGGTCCTTGCCGGGACGCGGGGCGCGTCGCAGCAAGTCTCTTGTCGTGCCTCGGTCGGCCTTCCCGGCAAGCTCCTCTTGCCGGGGCCTTGTGCTTCGAGCGGTCGTCCCGGCAAGCACCTCTTGCCGGGGCCTTGCTCTCTTCGGGTGGCCTTCCCGGCAAGCTCCTCCTGCCGGGGTCTTGGCTCAAATACTTTGTTCTTGGATGGCCCAAAAAGGGATCATGGAGAGTTTTGGCGATCACCTGGCAAGCCTTGCCGCGGGGTGCTACGACTGGCCGTGCACAGGTTCGGGGTACTAAGGTACCCCTACTTTAGTACACCGACAGGAGCCCCCGGGCCTGGGCCATACACGGTGCCGAGCGCTGTTGGGCCAGGCCCAAAACAGTGCACGGGCACGCGTGGCCTGGGTCATGCTGCATCTTCTTCTACGTCCACCACGTCCTCCCCGAACGGCACTCGTCGGACGTGGCATCGTGGGGAGAGGCGTGCGTGACGTGGGCGGCATGCGCGGGGCTGAGCCCCGCAGGCATGCGTCACGTCGGAATAAAGGGGGACAGTTCGCGCCATCTCCATAACTGGAGGGAGGCGTGGAGGCGTGGCTCGTTTGCTAGACGGGGCCGAGGCACGGTTTCCGAGGCGTCCGCTCCCCATGATCACGGGGCAGGGGGAGGTCGCCTCATCCGTCGCCTTGGTCCTGCACGCCAGCCACGCGGCTTCCATGCATCTGGAGCCGCGGACGGTGGAGGCAGAAAACTGGGCCGTCGCGGGTCGAGGCAGCAGGCCGGTCCCAGTCGCCTGCTCTTCCTGCGTCCTGATTGGCTGAGCGGGGCGGCCGAGCCCCCACCCTGCTCCTTTATAAAGAAAAAGAGGGGGCGACGGAGATCCACACTCCTCCATCTTTTCTTTCCCTTCAGCTTCTGATCCCCTCTCCCCATTCGCCATGGAGAAAGGGAACCCTGGTCCTTCATCAGTGGCGGCGAGGGTCGCCGCTAGGCAACGCGTCCCTCCTCCCCTTGCACCCACGGTGGCAGATCCAACCGTAAGGGGAAGGGGGAGGGGGCGAGGTCGTGGACGAGGTCATGGACGAGGCGGACGAGGTGACGCGTCGGCCTCGCCTCCGCCAGCGGCTCCCCTTCTCACGGCGGTCCACATCGGGGACGACCCTTGCGGGTTCTTCGTCAGGCTGCGCCGGGCGCCTCGTCGTCGCCTCCGTCTCCCGGCTCCCTTCGCGAGCGTGATGGAGATGGAACAACCCGAGACGCTAAGACTGCGCATGAGGGGCTGCGGGATCAGCGGCACGCGGGTCCACGTTGAGTCCCCATCCCTCGGCGTGATGTATCTTGGTCGAGGGTGGAAGACGTTCGCCCATATCCACAGCTTGATGGAGGGGTTCACCCTCCATTTTAAGTTGATGGAGGGCGATCTCCTCTCCGTCAAGGTCTTCGGGTGCTTCGGGACCCGGGCCCGGTGCTGCGTGGATAGCTCCTCCGACAGCGAAGGCTCCTCCTCGAGCGAGAGTGACGAGGAGGGGAGCGACAGCGATGACGAGGGTAGCGGTCGTCGGGATGACGGGTCCGACTAGGCGTCAGTTGCGGCTCCGCGTGGCACCGGCGACCCCATCATCTGTGTCGCCGGCTCCTTGAGCTTCCCGGGGTCGTCTCCTTGGCGGCTGGCGTAGGGAGGCTGCGGAAGAGGAAGAGAGCGGGCGGCAAGGCCGTCAACTCGGAGTACGAGGGCACGGCGCCCTCGACAGTGTGCTGACGTCCTGCCGCCTCGTCGAGCCATGCTTCCGGCACCGCCGTCACCGTCCATCTTTCAGCCGGCCCCCGAGGCGTTCTGTTGGTGTCTGCTGCCACCCGTAGCTCGCCTAGGCACCCCTTTTGCCCTTTTCGCCTCCTTGTCCTACGTCCTGAGGAGCGAGACAAGAAAGGGATTATGGGCACCTTATCTCTTTTTAGCTTGTAAGCCCTCGGGCTCTAGTTGCATTTAAAGCTTGTAATCCCATCTCTCATGTTTTTCATTCTCTCTGAACTGTACCTGAGCGGAATGTTTTTAATGAAAAGGGGATGTTTGCCGGGCCATTTGTCTCGCGGGTAAAACCCACGCCAAGGAGCGAATCCTTTATATCATTAAGATAGACACTTCTTTGCCCGGCAACAGGCCCTGCCGTCTTCCCGCGCCACTCGACCTTCCTCACGCCTTTGGCGGAGGTAGGGATGAGGCGGGTTCGGGCTCCTCATTCCGTTCCTTTGCCGCCGCGGCTGCTACCAAAACTGGCCCCAGGAATGCGCTCCGGGGCCCAGAGTTAAGGGAGCACGGTAGCTTTTTAGGAAGAAACAAGGTTTTCGCATTCCTCAGTCCATAAGAGAATGCATGACAAGGGATGAAAAACTTATCTGGGATTGCAGCCCCCGGCAACTTTGGCTTGCCGCGGGCGAATCTTTGTACTTGCAGCCCCCGGCAACATTGGTTCGCCGGGGACCAGATGCTGGTCCACCCTTCTTGTCTTCTTCGTCCTTAAGCGGTCTGGCCAGGATATGCAAAACCCTGCGAACCAAGGGAAACGAAGGAACAGGAAAAAGGACGCAGACTCGACCTCTAAGCTAGGGGTTAGCAGCTGTTAGGCATTATCAACCCTAACCAAGGACGAGACTCGACTCAGCATGCATGCTAAAACTTAGGGCGCCAGCGCTTCATTTACTGCTGCTCAGGGTCTGCGCCTGGCTTTGTACAAAGGATTACATGCAACAGCGGCAAGACTTGTACAAAAGGTTGGTTGCCGGACGGGGTTCGACAACCGCGCCTTACGGGTAAAACTTACGAAGATGCTCAATATTCCAGGAATTGCTCAACGGAGTGCCATCTTCGGTCTCGAGGCGGACAGCGCCGGGCCTCGTGCCTCGTCTCACCCGGTAAGGGCCTTCCCACTTTGGCATCAACTTGTTGTGATTCTTGGCGGACGGGGCGCATCGAAGAACAAGGTCGCCTTCCTCGAAGCTTCTGGCTTTAACTTTGCGGCTATGGTAGCGACGCAAAGCTTGCTGGTAGCGAGAGGCTCGCACAGCGGCCTGAAGACGATCTTCCTCAAGGATCAGCGCGTCATCTTCATGCAGCCGCTCTTGCTCAAGCTCATCATAAGCGAGCACTCGAGGTGACCCGTATACGAGTTCCGTGGGGGTAACTGCTTCTGCTCCATAGACTAGAGCAAATGGTGTCTGGCCAGTGGCTCGATTTGGCATCGTTCTGATCGACCAAAGAGCCACCGGCAGCTCCTCGATCCAGTTTCTTCCGCACTTGTGCAGCCTGTCGAAAGTTCTGGTCTTGAGCCCGCGCAGCACTTCGGCATTGGCCCTCTCCGCTTGACCGTTGCTCCTGGGATGAGCGACAGAAGCGAAGCAGACCTTGGCGCCGAGATCTTGGACGTATTGCATGAAGGCGCGGCTCGTGAATTGTGTACCATTGTCGGTGATGATCCTGTTGGGGATCCCGAAGCGGCAAACAATCGACCTGAAGAACTTGACTGCTGACTGTGCTCTCACCTTCCTCACTGGTTCCACTTTCGGCCACTTTGTGAACTTGTCGATTGCGACGTACAAGTACTCAAAGCCCCCGACAGCTCGGGGGAAGGGGCCGAGGATGTCGAGCCCCTAGACCGAAAATGGCCAGGATAAAGGGATCGTCTGGAGAGCTTGAGCTGGCTGGTGTATCTGCTTGGAATGGAACTGGCACGCTTCACACTTGGTTACTTGTGCAGTTGCATCCTGGAGGGCTGTCGGCCAGAAGAAACCTTGCCGGAACGCTTTGCCGGCAAGTGCTCTTGCGCCGATGTGGTGACCACATATGCCTCCATGTATCTCTGCCAACAGCTTCTGTCCGTCTTCCCGGGAAATACACTTCAATTTCACACCGTTGCGCCCTCTTCTGTACAGCGTGTTGTCGACGAACTGGTACATACTCGAGCGCCGGGCTACTCTTTCTGCTTCTTCTTGCTCTTCGGGAAGTTCTCCGTTCTGGAGAAAATGGACAGTCTGTTGCGCCCATGCTGGAGCCTGTGGCTCGACAACAAGGACTGAAGGCACATCTGCTGCTGCGGGAACGTCCGCTTCTACGGCGAGGATCTGGGGCTCAGCCGGAGCTTGACGTTCCCCGGCAAGCTTGCCGGAGCAAAACTTGTCGGGAGCGCCTGCTTCTACGGAACAAACCCTGGGGTTTGCCGGAGCAGACGGCTCCTCAGCACTCTTGGCGTCGATCTTGGGGACCTTCTTGGCGGCGGCTCCGGGGAGCTCTGCCGGAAGATAGTCGCCGGAGACCAACTTCCTCTTCTTGCCCTGTCCGGTTGATGGTGTTATGGATGGCTCAGTCATCTTGAGCACAAAGGTTCCTGGTTCCACATGTAACTTAAATGTTGCGCACTTTGACAGGCCATCAGCAATGTCGTTCTCAGCTCTCGGAACGTGTTCCATTTGCAGGCCGTCAAAGTGCTCTTCTAGCTTCCTCACTTCATCAACGTACGCTTCCATCAACGGACTCTGGTAATCTTTGTTCACTTGGCGGACGACAAGTTGCGAGTCACCCCTGGCAATGAGCCTCTTGATCCCAAGTTCTGCCGAGATCCTGAGACCGGCAAGCAAACCTTCATACTCTGCAGTATTGTTGGTTGCTTGCTCCTTGGGGAAGTGCATCTGGACTACGTACTTGAGGTGCTCTCTGGTGGGCGCGATAAGCAACGCGCCAGCACCGACGCCTTGCAGCGAGAAGGCACCATCAAAATACATCAGCCACTCTTTGCTTGCTTCTTTGACGGGGATGCTCGTCTCTGGGATTTCTTCGTCTGGTGTCGGTGTCCACTCTGCTATGAACTCCGCCAATGCTCTGCATTGGATAGTCGAGGTGCTCTCGAACTTGAGACCGAAGCTCGACAGTTCTAGTGCCCACTCGACAATCCTGCCTATTGCTTCTGGATTCTGCAGTATCCCCTTCAGCGGAAAGCGGGTGACAACTGTAATCTCATGTGCTTGGAAGTAATGGCGCAGCTTTCTCGAGGCCATGAGAAGGCCGAAAAGCAATTTCTGCACACCAGAGTACCTTGACCTAGCCCCCTGCAGAAGGGAGCTGACAAAGTAAACTGGGCGCTGCACCATTTTCTTCTTCTGCACCTCCACTCGCTCCTGCGCAGATCCATCCTTGTCGGGGCCAGAGCTTGTCGGGGAAGCCCCCTGCTTGTTGCTGGACGTGCTTGCCGCGGTTGCTGGCTCATCGTCTACCTCCCTCTCCGCTACTAACGCAGCACTAACCACTTGATTGGTTGACGCCAGGTACAGCAGCAACTTCTCTTGCGGTTTAGGCGCGACAAGTATTGGAGCGGAGGACAGGTATTTCTTCAAGTCTTGCAGCGCAGCCTCCGCTTCCGGAGTCCATTTCACTGGACCCGCCTTTTTCAAAACTTTGAAAAATGGCAGGGCGCGTTCTGCAGACTTGGAAATAAACCTGCTGAGAGCCGCGACGCAGCCGGCAAGCCTTCGTACGTCCTTGACGCGTGTTGGTGCTTCGATCTGCTCGATGGCCTTGATTTTGTCTGGATTGGCTTCGATTCCTCGCTGAGACACGAAGAACCCGAGAAGCTTGCCGGAAGGGACTCCAAACACGCACTTCTCGGGGTTGAGCTTGAGGCTGATCCTGCGCAGGTTCGTGAAGGTCTCTTCTAAATCTTGAATCAGGGTTGCCCTGTCCCTGCTTTTGACCACTATGTCATCCATGTAGGCTTCCACATTTCTGTGGATTTGCGGCTCAAAAGCGGTATGGACAACCCTCGCAAACGTCGAACCAGCATTCTTCAAACCGAAAGGCATCCGTATGAAACAGTACGTGCCACATGGAGTGATGAATGCGGTCTTCTCCTCATCTTCTTCAGCCATGAAGATCTGATGGTATCCTGAGTATGCGTCAAGAAATGAAAGCAGGTCACATCCGGCCGTGGAGTCAACAATCCGGTCAATGCGCGGCAAGGGAAAAGGATCTTTGGGACAAGCTTTGTTAACATCAGTAAAGTCGATGCAAAGCCTCCATTTCCCATTTGCTTTGCGCACGACAACAGGATTGGCCAACCACGTCGGATGGAGCACACCTCTGACGAGGCCTGCCGCTTCCAACTTCTTGATCTCTTCTGCGATGAACTCTTGGCGCTCCACCGTTTGCTTCCTGACTCTCTGCTTGATGGGTCGCGCGTGAGGACAGACGGCGAGATGGTGCTCAATCACTTTCCTGGGAACGCTGGGGATGTCAGATGGTTGCCAGGCAAACACATCGACATTCGCCCGCAGGAAAGCAACGAGCGCGCTTTCCTATTTGGGGTCGAGAGTGGCACTGATGGTGAAGGTACCACCAGTGCCGTCCTCCTTGGCGGACACCTTCTTGGTCATTGGCGGGGCTGCCATTAACTTCATACTCTTGCCGGGGGAGCTTGATGGCGCGTCCTCGACGGTAGCGCAGCACTTCGAAGAGGTGCGCTTGCCGGAGTGGGCACCAGAGCACTTGCCGGGCTTGGTCTTCTTCTTCCCTCTGGGAGCTTCAGCGGCAAGTGGCTTGTGATCCGTTGCGGCTGCTGCTTCCCGGTAGATCTTGTCGGCACAGATAAGGGCATCCTTCTTGTCGCCGGGGACAGAGATGACGCTTATCGGGCCTGGCATCTTGAGCATGTTGTATGCGTAGTGAGAGGCCGCCATGAACTTGGCGAGCGCTGGACGACCGAGAATTCCATTGTAGGGCAATGGAAAATCGGCAACGTCAAAAGTGATCCTCTCTGTCCTGAAGTTCAGCTCGCTGCCAAATGTCACTGGCAACGTTATCTTCCCCTTCGGCTTGCTCCTTCCCGGGTGGATTCCTTGGAACGTGCCGGTCTCTTCGAGCTCGCTGTCGGGGACTTGGAGTTTCCGGAGCACAGCGGAGGAGATCAGGTTCAAGCCGGCCCCGCCGTCGACTAGCATCTTAGTGACCTTGAGGTTGCGGACTGTTGGTGACACCAACATCGGCAAGCACCCGATCGCAGTTGTGCGGTCAGGGTGGTCCTCAATATCGAAGATGATAGGCGTGCTGGACCATTTCAGAGGCTTGCGCGACTCGACGGGTGGTTCCGCTGCATTGACTTCCCGCGCCCACTGCTTGAGCTGGCGGTGGGAAGTATGCAGGGAAGCACCGCCGTCTACGCACAAGACCTCTGTGGCTTTCTGAAACTCCTGCTCACTGGTCTCAACGTCATCCATGTCTTCGTCTTCGTCGTCGTCTTCGTTCTTGTCGCGGCCGCGGGAAGATCTGTCTGCTTGCCGCTGCTTGTCCTTGTCGCGGCGTCCTCCCTGGCCGGGGCGCTTCGTGCCTGATCCTCCGCCACCTCCCCGGGCTCTCTCCTTATCGCGTCGCTCGTACTCGGCCTTTTGCAGCTCGACGAGCCGCTCGACCTGCTTGCAGCTCTGGAGGTAATGGCCCTTGGTGCAGTGGATCTTGCAGTACTGTTTGTTGGTGCCGTCCCGCTTGTCGGCGACCGCCACAGCCTGGCAGTTGGCGCATCCGGCAACCTCCTTGCCGGAGCTACCAGCCTGGGCCTTCTTGGCGGCGCCTTCATCGCCGGACTGCTCAACAACCAGTACTTCTTGGCTCTTCTTCTTCCTGTTGCTCTGCCGCCGGTTCTTCCTTTCCGGGGCGGTATCCTCACTGTCAGACTCTCCTGCTCCAGTGTTCTCTTCGGGGAGTTTCCTCCCTTCCTCAGCACGCGCACACTTGTCGGCCAGGGCATATAGCTCGCTGACGTCTTTGATCTTGCACATCGCCATCTCCTCCCGCATCATGCGGTTACGCACGTTCTGATGGAACGCGCTGATGACCGCGGCGGGGTGGACGTCTGGGATGTTGTAGTGTACACGGCTGAATCTCTGGATGAACTTGCGCAAGGGTTCCCCTTCCTTCTGGACGAGCAGATGAAGGTCGCTCGCTTGGCCATGGGGTTTGTGGCCGCCCGTAAAGGCGCCAACAAACTAATGGCACAAGTCTGTCCAGGAGGTTATGGAGTTATCCGGCAAGTGCATGAGCCAGGATCTGACGTTGGATTTGAGTACCAGCAGGAAGTAGTTGGCAAGGATCTTGTCGTCTCGCCCTCCAGCAGCCTGCACCGCAATGGTGTAGATGCTGAGGAACTCCGACGGATACGACTTGCCGTCGTACTTCTCTGGTACGTCTGGCTTGAAATTCTTCGTGTTGGGCCACTGGACTTGCCGCAGCTCACGGGTAAACGCAGGGCAGCCCACCACGTACGGCAGGTCACCTGGTTCCCCCGGCGCATGCATGTCGACAGAGAGCCCGGCGCGCTGGTCTGATTGACGCCGCGCTTCTCTCCGACGCTCGATGCGAGTACGAGCGTCCTCTTGCTCTCGTTCGTGAAGAACTTGGCGTTGATCGCGACGAGTTCGCGGATTCGATGACGCGGTGGAGTCGTTGTCGTGATGGCTCCGGCGAGTCGGCGATCTTGGCCTTTGGGGCGGGGAATGCACGGTGGTCGCACCCCCACCGGTCTTGGCGCCATCGGTTCTCGCCTGGCCGACCTGCCGCGGCTGCGACACGCTGTGCTGCCGCGGGGTGTCGCCGTTGGCGAAATCGATGAGGCTCTGTATCGTGGCCCTCCAGTCGTCGAGCTTGTCCGTTGTTGGAGGGTAATCTAGGAGCAGTTGAGCTCGCGCTAGAGCTTCTGCTGGAGTGGCGGGCAGCGGTGGCGAGCGGCGCGTGGAGCGGGATGTGCTCGAACTTCTAACTACGTTAGAAGGAGCAGCACTCGGACCAGGCAGTCGCGCCACACTCGTGCCAGCACGTGGGTGTGCATGCTGGCCTTGCGCACCCTGGGATCCGCCAGCTCGATCCGGGTCCAGCGAGCGTATGGTACCGTGAGTGCCAAGACGCTGCTGGTCCCGTGCCTCCTGGGAGGGGCGCGGTGCATGTTCGGACGCCGTGGCACCATGAGCTGGCTCGGTGACGCCCGTTCCGCCGCCGGTGCCGTCCCCACCACCCGTTTGCTCCAAGGGCGGTGGGTTCGACGCCGACGGACCAGCCACCTCCGGAGCCTTCTTCTTTGGTGGCATGTCGATGAAGATGATGGAGATCTAGCCTGTGCAGACGCCGGATCAGGTTCGCACAACCTCGACGCCCCCTACCTGGCGCGCCAAAGATGTCATGGGAAATCTGCCTCCACGAACACCTATGAGGACCGAGCCCCTTTCTTGGTTCGGCGGGGGGCGGAGGTCGCGCGAAGAGCGGATCGAGGCGGTGCACACAAGGGGTTTACCCAGCTTCGGGCCGCACGGATGCGTAGAACCCTACTGCTGCTTTGTGGTTTGTATTGTGTTCTTGTTGTGGGAGCGCTGAGTGCTACAGTACACTCAAGCAACTGATCAGACCGAGCGTGAGTGGTCTTCCTCCCCTCCCCCCCTCCTTCGTTGCGCATGGGGCCTCCTTTTATATGTGCAAGGGGTTACCCACAGGTAGCAACGTAGGCGGGGGCAAAACTGGAAAACGCTGTGTTGGGTACAGCTGTTTGCACAGTGCTATCATACCTAACTCTGACGGCAGGGGACAAGGGCATTAAATGCCCGTCTGGGTCGCCCAAACAGTGCAGAAAAGGGACCGTCAGGGGCGCACCGTTTGCCACGACGGCTACCCTGTCAGCGTTGCTTCGCCACCGCATGCCCCTGGCCGCGCAGCCTCTTGCCACGTACGCCTGGGATGGCCCCAGAGCGATGCGTGGGTGGATGAGCTGGAGCGCAGGCGCGGGGTGGTGACTTGTCGCGGCAAGCGCCTTGCCACGGTTGATGCCTTGTCGCGCCCGGGAGCTTGTCGCTCACCGGTCCTTGCCGGGACGCGGGGCGCGTCGCAGCAAGTCTCTTGTCGTGCCTCGGTCGGCCTTCCCGGCAAGCTCCTCTTGCCGGGGCCTTGTGCTTCGAGCGGTCGTCCCGGCAAGCACCTCTTGCCGGGGCCTTGCTCTCTTCGGGTGGCCTTCCCGGCAAGCTCCTCCTGCCGGGGTCTTGGCTCAAATACTTTGTTCTTGGATGGCCCAAAAAGGGATCATGGAGAGTTTTGGCGATCACCTGGCAAGCATTGCCGCGGGGTGCTACGACTGCCCGTGCACAGGTTCGGGTTACTAAGGTACCCCTACTTTAGTACACCGACATTGCCTCTAGGGCATATTTCCAACACCGAGGTACCAAGACCCTGGAAAGGACCCTTTATTCTTTTTGATTTTTCCATGGCAACGGGAAGGCAAACGGAAAAGAAGGAGGACAATGAGAAGGAGAAGGAGAAAGAGAGGGCAAATAAAACGGCAAGGGTGAAGTGGGGAGAGGAAAACGAGAGGCAAATGGCAACTAATGTAATGCGAGAGATAGGGATTGTGATGGATACTTGGTATGTTGAGTTTTTGTGTAGACTCCCCGGCAACTGCGCCAGAAATTCTTCTTGCTACCTCTTGAGCTTGCGTTGGTTTTCCCCGAAGAGGAGAGGATGATGCAGCAGAGTAGCGTAAGTATTTCCCTCAGTTTTTGAGAGCAAGGTATCAATCCAGTAGGAGGCCACGCTCAAGTCCCTCGTACCTGCACAAAACGATAGCAACTCGCAACCAACGCGATTAGGGGTTGTCAATCCCTCCACGGTCACTTACGAGAGTGAGAACTGATAGATAATGTTTTTGGTATTTTTTATATAAAGATGCAAAGTGAAAAGTAAAAGGCAAAGTAAAAAACCAAAGCAAGATTAAAGTGATTGAGATTGATATCATGAGAATAGACCCGGGGGCCATAGGTTTCACTAGTGGCTTCTCTCAAGAGCATAAGTATTCTACGGTGGGTGAACAAATTACTGTTTGAGAAATTGACAGAATTGAGCATAGTTATGAGAATATCTAGGTATGATCATGTATATAGGCATCATGTCCGAGACAAGTAGACCGACTCCTGCCTACATCTACTACTATTACTCCACTCATCGACCGCTATCCAGCATGCATCTAGAGTATTAAGTTAAAAACAGAGTAACGCTTTAAGCAAGATGACATGATGTAGAGAGATAAATTCATGCAATATGAAATAAACCCCATCTTGTTATCCTTGATGTCAACGATGCAATACGTGCCTTGTTGCCCCTTCTGTCACTGGGAAAGGACACCGCAAGATCGAACCCAAAGCTAAGAACTTCTCCCATGGCAAGAAAAACCAATCTAGTAGGCCAAACCAAACTGATAATTCGAAGAGACTTGCAAATATAACCAATCATACATAAAAGAATTCAGAGAAGATTCAAATATTATTCATAGATAGACTTGATCATAAACCCACAATTCATCGGTCTCAACAAACACACCGCAAAAAGAAGATTACATCAAGTAGATCTCCACAAGAGAGGGGGAGAACTTTGTATTGAGATCCAAAAAGAGAGAAGAAGCCATCTAGCTACTAATTATGGACCCGAAGGTCTGAGGTAAACTACTCACACTTCATCAGAGAGGCTAGGATGATGTAGAAGCCCTCCATGATGACGGCCCTCTCCGACGGAGCTCCAGAACAGGCCCCAAGACGGGATCTCGTGGATACAGAAGGTTGCGGCGGTGGAATTAGGTTTTTGGCTCCTGTTCTGATAGTTTGGGGGTACGTAGGTATATATAGGAGGAAGGAGTACGTCGGTGGAGCTTTGAGGGGCCCATGAGGCAGGGGGCGCGCCCTAAGGGGGGCTCCCCCCACCCTCGTGACCGCTTCTTGGCTCCCTTGGAGTAGGGTCCAAGTCTCATGGATCACGTTCGGTGAGAAAATCACGTTCCCGAAGATTTTATTCCATTTGGACTCCGTTTGATATTCTGTCTCTCCGAAACACTGAAATAGGCAAAAAAACAGCAATTCTGGGTTGGGCCTCCGGTTAATAGGCTAGTCCCAAAAATAATATAAAAGTGGAAAATAAAGCCCAATATAGTCCAAAACAGTAGATAATATAGCATGGAGCAATCAAAAAGTATAGATACGTTGGAGACGTATCAGACATGCTGGTAAGCAGTATGACTATTATCGCCCACAACTCTTTGTGTTCTACTCGTGCATATAACATCTACGCATAGACCTGGCTCGGATGCCACTTTTGGGGAACGCAGTAATTTCAAAAAAATTCCTACGCACACGCAAGATCCATCTAGGTGATGCATAGCAACGAGAGGGGAGAGTGTAGTCCATGTACCCTCGTAGACCGTAAGAGGAAGCATTATGACAACGCGGTTGATGTAGTCGTACGTCTTCATGATCCGACTGATCCTAGCACCAAAGATACGACAACTCCGCGATCTGCACACGTTCAGCTCGGTGATGTCCCACGAACTCTAGATCCAGCTGAGTATCGGGGGAGAGCTTCGTCAGCACGATGGCGTGATGATAGTGATGATGAGGTTATGGACGTAGGGCTTCGCCTAAGCACTGCAACGATATGACCGAGCTGGAAATCTATGGAGGGGCACCGCACACGGCTAAGAGATCAACTTGTGTGTCTATGGGGTGCCCGCTCCCCCGTATATAAAGGAGGGGAGGAGGAGGCCGGCCGGCCCTAGGGGCGCGCCAAGGGAGGAGGAATCCTCCTCCTAGTAGGAGTAGGATTCCTCCTTTCCTAGTCCTACTAGGAGGGGGAAGGAAGGAGAGGGAGAGGGGGAGGGAGAGGGAAAGAGGGGCCGCGCCCCCTCCCCTAGTCCAATTCGGACTCCCTTGGGGGGCACGCCACCTCCTGGCTGCTGCCCTCTCTCTCCCCTATAGCCCACTAAGGGCCCCATAACTTCCCGGGGGGGTCCGGTAACCCTCCGACACTCCGGTTTTATCCTGAGATCACCCGAAACCCTTTCGGTGTCCGAACATACCCGTCCAATATATCAATCTTTATGTCTCGGCCATTTTGAGACTCCTCGTCATGTCCGTGATCATATCCGGGACTCTGAACTACCTTCGGTACATCAAAACACATAAACTCATAATATCGATCGTCACCGAACGTTAAGCGTGCGGACCCTACGGGTTCGAGAACTATGTAGAAATGACCGAGACTTATCTCCGGTCAATAACCAATAGCGGAACCTGGATGCTCATATTGGTTCCTACATATTCTACGAAGATCTTGTATCGGTCAAATCGCACAACAACATATGTTGTTCCCTTTGTCATCGGTATGTTACTTGCCCGAGATTCAATCGTTGGTATCTCAATACCTAGTTCAATCTCGTTGCCGGCAAGTCTCTTTACTCGTTCGGTAATGCAACATCCCGTAGCTAACTAAAAATAAAAATGATTTAATAAAATTAATTATTAATTAATTAATTATCTAATGAATTAATTAATCCGGTTTAATTAATTTAATTAACTAGTTAGGTTAATTAAATAGTAATTAAATTAGCCTAAACCCTTATTAACTCTACTCAGTGTATGACAGGTGGGTCCCACTGGACCCACTGGTCAGGTTGACCAAGTCAACTCTGTTGACTGCTGATGTCAGCATGACATCATGCTGATGTCATTAATCTGTTTTTCGAATTAATTTAAATAAATAATTAAATTCCAAAAACAAATAAAACCTTTATAAATCATATCTTTTAATCCGTAACTCGGATTAAAATATTTTCAACATGAAAGTTGCTCAGAACGACGAGACAAATCCGGATACGCGGTCCGTTCATCCTCCACACATCCCTACCATAGAGAACCTGCAGCTTTCCCCTCCGTTTCATCTGTCCGAAAAATGCAAACATCGGGAAAACTTTCCCGGATGTTTCCCCCCTTCCACGGTACCGCGTTGCACCACGTTAGAACACGTCTAGCTCTGCCTGTTGTCCTGTTATGCACTTGCTTACTATGTATTTACTGTTTCTTCCTCCTCTTCTCTCCGGTAGACCCCGAGACTGCCGCTGATGCCACTGTGATCGACTACGTCACCGACGACCCCTCTCTTTTGCCAGAGCAACCAGGCAAGCCCCCCCCCCTTGATCACCAGATATCGCCTATTCTTCTCTATAATGCTTGCATTAGAGTAGTGTAGCATGTTACTGCTTTTAGTTAATCCTATATTGCTGCATAGCCTGTCCTTGCTACTACAGTTGTTACCTTTATCTGCTATCCTACTGCTTAGTATAGGATGCTAGTGTTCCATCAGTGGCCCTACACTCTTGTCCGTCTTCCATGCTATACTACTGGGCCGTGATCACTTCGGGAAGTGATCGCGGACATATACTATATACTTTACACTGTTACATTACCTGTGATACTGTTCGGAGATGGGGGCTGAAGGGGCAGGTGGCTCCATCCCGGTAGAGGTGGGCCTGGGTTCCCGACGGCCCCCGACTGTTACTTTGAGGCGGAGCGACAGGGCAGGTTCAGACCACCTAGGAGAGAGGTGGGCCTGGCCCTGGTCGGCGTTCGCGGATACTTAGCACGCTTAATGAGATCTGGGTATTTGGTCTGAGTCTGGCCATTTGGTCTATACGCACTAACCATCTACGCGGGAGTAGTTATGGGTATCCCGGCGTCGTGGTATCAGCCGAAGCACTTTTGACGTCAGCGACGGAGCGGCGCGCGCCGGATTGGACTGGAACGCCGCTAGGCTAGGTCTGCTTCCGGCCGCCCTCGCAACATGCAGGTGTGCTCAGGGCGATGGGCCCAGACCCCTGCGCACTTAGGTTTAGACCAGCGTGTTGACCTCTCTGTTGTGCCTAGGTGGGTCTGCGACGTGTTGATCTTCCGAGGCCGGGCATTACCCAGGAAAGTGTGTCCGGCCAAATGGGATCAAGCGTGTTGGGCTATGTGCTGCACCCCTGCAGGGAAGTTTATCTATTCGAATAGCCGTGTCCCTCGGTAAAAGGACGACCCGGAGTTGTACCTTGACCTTATGACAACTAGAACCGGATACTTAATAAAACACACCCTTCCAAGTGCCAGATACAACCCGGTGGTCGCTCTCTAACAGGGCATCGAGGAGGGGATCGCCGGGTAGGATTATGCTATACGATGCTACTTGGAGGACTTCAGTCTACTCTCTTCTATATGCTGCAAGACGGAGGCGACCAGAAGCGTAGTCTTCGATAAGACTAGCTATCCCCCTCTTATTCTGGCATTCTGCAGTTCAGTCCACTGATATGGCCCTTTACACATATATCCATGCATATGTAGTGTAGCTCCTTGCTTACGAGTACTTTGGATGAGTACTCACGGTTGCTTTGTTTCCCCCTTTTCCCCATTCCTCTACCCGATTGCTGCAACCAGACGATGGAGCCCCGGATCCAGACGCCACCGTCGATGACGACTCCTTCTACACTTGAGGTACCTACTACTACGTGCGGCCCGCTGACGACGACCAGGAGTAGTTAGGAGGATCCCAGGCAGGAGGCCTGCGCCTCGTTCGATCTGTATCCCAGTTTGTGCTAGCCTTCTTAAGGCAAACTTGTTTAACTTATGTCTGTACTCAGATATTGTTCCTTCCGCTGACTCGTCTATGATCAAGCACTTGTATTCGAGCCCTCGAGGCTCCTGGCTTGTATTATGATGCTTGTATGACTTATTTTATTTGTAGAGTTGTGTTGTGATATCTTCCCGTGAGTCCCTGATCTTGATCGTACACATTTGCGTGCATGATTAGTGTACGATTGAATCGGGGGCGTCACAAGTTGGTATCAGAGCCGACTGCCTGTAGGAATCCCCCCTTTCCAACTCCTTGGTCGAAGTCGAGTCTAGACATTACAAAACTTTTACTAACATGGCTGTGTGCCTTATGGGCCCACGTCGCCATTGGGAGGTATTAGGATCTTTTATTCCTCGACCTATACTCTGGGACTCTAAGCTCTCTTCTATTCGGGTTAAAATGAATTTTGCTAAATCTAACAATAGGATCTCGTTGTCACTTTTACCCGGAGAGCACCTTATTACCGATGATTGTCTGCTGCACCAGAAGACCCTGAAGATACTCTCTGCTGTTAACCCGAGAACTTGTGTTCGTCGCGTTTGCAATTACCCTTCCACCGTCATCCCTTATGGATAACTACTTGAAGTTGTTATTCTTACATTCATCCCCAGTTGGTCTTGTTATTACAAGATACCCTGAAATACTCGTCGTTGTTTCGATAATCCTTTGAGCTTACTGCCTTGCTGTTCTTTGTCACCTGAATACCCCTACGGATAATTCTCGCACTTATCGAGTATCCGCTCATCCCCCAGTTGTCCATGTGTTTCACAATGGTCTTCGAAATAATATTCGATCCTCCAAAAATCCTTAGTATCTTATTGCTCTGCAATACTTGTCTGTTTGCATGATGGATGCTTTCCATATGTCTGGCAATATTCGTTAGTATCCTTAGGCACCGTCATTTTGATCGTATTGATTCAACATGGGTGCGAATGCACGCAATCATCAATTGACCCTTCTAAATATCTTTTTGGCTCAAACATCATTTTGAACATGAGCTGGTTCTCGACCAAACTATTGTCGTCGATTGTGCCTCTGGTATATTCAACTTATTCATCCTTGATTAAGAGCGTCTGCTCCTGATCCCTTGATTTGAAAATCATAATTCCTTTGCTATTTAGATGTTGGATTATTCAGATGTTCTATAAATCAATGCATTTGCATTCTTTCTTCCTCTGATTGGGTATCGATACTCACATCAGCTCCATTTTGGATCGCCATATCCACTGTTGGATTATTATCCGACAGTGTCAATCACCTTATGAGTCTTTCCTAGGATACATAATGCCTTTGCGAAATTGTATCCTCTACTTTCTCAACCATGCTCTGCTTTCGAGCTAGTGATAATTACTCCCGAAGCTTGAGGTATATGTTTCTAAGATGCCCCGATGGGTTGAACCTATACCTTCTCTAAAACCGTGTGAACCCAAAAGTTTTCACGAGCCATACTCTTCTGGTGCTTCGCCAGATAAAATTTCAACACTGCAACTTCTTCGAAGACGAGAAGTGAATGAATGGTTATGCATTAAAGAAGTGGGAGTCGACCTTGAACTTTGTGTTCATGCCCATGGAACTGATGTGGAACTTATCATGGAAGCTTCTTGTAGTAATAACTATTTCCTTGATATAATATCCTTTGGTAACAGTGAATTGATCCTTTGCAATCGTGGTTTCGACCATATGTTCTTCTTAGATCCCATTTCTCGGGCAAGTTTAAGCACTTGTCTTCTGTGGATTAATACCCCAGTCCAACCTTTACTTTGATCTTTCGTCGAGTATTACCCCATGGTATCTCGAGGACATCATGCCATTGCACTACATATTATCAATTATCGATGAAGTACTACCTTTCCCTGTCTTTGTCACTTCATGGGTTCTGGGTTGTTTGTCAACCGAGAACACCGATAAGTGAATCAAGTCCGCACTCTGATTCAATAACTCTAAGTAATTTTCGTTGCTTACGAGTTTAATAATCCTTCCAGTCATTCCTAGCCTGATCGGCTATATCATTAGCGTGCTAAATTTTAACTATGCTACCTGGTCCTTAATCCCGGAGCACAATTTTCAATGATGAGCTAAGCTTACGTCGATCTTCCTCATCATATCAGTTCACCTTGAACAACAAGCTTGATTTCAAGTTTGTGTCCTACCCATGGTTCCAATGACCTTCCGCTTCATCATTTCTTTGAATTGATGTCGTTGCTGATTGTTTACATCTTGAAATCTCTCGACAAATGTGTCGTGAACATCATCAACCTTATGAGTTCTTCCAAGATATCTATCGAATTCTTGATGGGAAATAGCATCCTTTGCCCTCGATGATTTGGGTTATCATCGACAACATTATTGCATTCCCTCCAACACAAAACTTGTTCCTGTTTTGTGTTGTACCTTGAGTTCCTTGCTATCCAACTTATGTTATGTTCTACCGCGGAGTATTACCATCTTTGATGTCAAGAATGTCGTGAGGATTGCTCCACCTCTTAAGAATTCTCGATATAGTGATACTTCTCACCATGACCATTCTTTCTTGGTCCTCGTATTGATTCCAACCAGGGTACCAACAAGTGAATGGTGCTGTTTGGATTCTGCCCTTCTAGCAACCCTATTGCTTTGAAGTTAATGGTCGATATTTCATTATTAGACCATTTGTTATCGAATCACTAACCTAACATTGATCATGCTACCTAAGTCCATATTTCGGGTGCACCTTTCAACCAATGTTAATTGTGTATGCTTTCCTCAAGCATACATCATTATATCATTTGATCTGGCAAATGTTATCTCTTTGTTCATATAACTGTGGAAATCCATCTTTTTGGAAATCTCAATTAATTAGCGCTGAGTCCATCAGCCATCTCCTCCCCCTCTCCTTGATTTAATGATGAACGCTTGTTTCGGAACATGCTTCCATAGTTCATTTCCCGAAAACCTTACAATGTCATCTCGTCAATTTGTGTTGCACCTTTTCTTCTCAGGCATCCTGATGTCTGAGGTATCCTGACACCAATCAGATCTGAATCTCGGTCAGATATGATGGATGCAACATATTTCCAAGAGTTATAACATTAGTCTTTATATGACCTGGTAAGGTGATGTCATGCCTAGCACACCTGGCCGGAGGACCTATTGTTATAGTTTCCTTCTTGGCAAGGTTAGTCATTCTTCCGTGAGGAAATTGAAAGACTTATTCTATAAGTTGTTCCTGATGGATCCTTTTTGTTTCCAAATTCTGATCTTCACCTGTTGACCATGTCAATGCTATCTCGAAGCATGTCTATGGTACTCCGATTTTCAACAAGAACATTTGAAGCCCAATACTAAATGTCTCCTGCTCAATTATCCAAACACCACTGTATGGTTAATGTCATGAAAATTCTCTCCCCTACCTAAAGAGTTTCTACATTATATCTTGTCATGGATATCATGCTCTGCTTGTCCTTGGGAAGGATATACCCTTGAAATATGTGTTTAAACACATTTTCCTTCCCATTGTTCTGTTTAATCTGATAATCGTATTTTCCTTTCCATTGGTGGGCTTAACGTTTCTTGTGATCTATATAATCTAAGCAGTAATATTCTCCTGCTTATGTAAGCACCTCGTTGTACCACTCTGTCAATAAGACCCTGTTACCATTGTTCATAGCATCCCGGTAACCACCGATGGACGAGAACCTTGCCTATTGGTCCGCCTCGTTCAACGAGTAGGAAGATGGTTCTCTTCGTCCCTCGCCCTTGGTACCGACGTTGTTGCCGACATAACTGGCAGGCTATTCGCTGACATGTGTTGCCTACATGGTCATACAAGCGTCACCGCCCTTCCTACTTTTAACCCACATGGTGGGCCCATAACCCACAGTTCCACAGGATCGAAACCTGACTCTCCTATACAACCCTATTTCTAAAGTTATTCCTCACGCTTGGCTTCGTATGTAATTCACGAGCCACCTTCCATGGGATCATCAATTCTATATTAATCACAATACCTATGCCCGTTGCCTTGTTTCAGGCAACGAAGGTTGTCTATCCATTTCAAACATATTATGGTACCTTCTTACTTTGCTCTCGATAATTTCTTAAGTTTCAATTCGAGAGTTACTTTTCACCACCTTCCCTAATGTTATCTACCAGATAAGCAACAATGCAGAGTTCCGTTCTTCCAAGTTACCCCTTATCCTTTTACATAAGTACGGTGGAGTTCCCGAAGGAAGGACGACAACTTCATCATGATGACCTGAAGCAGAGAAATGAAGACATCAATGCAATGGATCGACCTCTTCGAGAAGAGCAACTATGATCGAGAAGAATCGTTAGAATTTCGTAACCAGAACCCACCCCCCCCTACTCCTCTCTTAAATCTCGGGACGAGATTTCTTGTAGTGGAGGAGAATTGTGACGCCCGGGTACTTAAGCTACAGTAAATCCCATGTTAATGATGCCACGTCACCACAGTTACAGTTGCTAATCTCGCGCTAGTTCGAAATCGATTCGAATTCAAGTTCAAAATCTCGCAAACAATAAAAGTTTTCAAAAATTAAAACTAAATGTTCGGACTGAGCCAAATAATGCATAAGTAATTATGGTGGAGAAACCACACTTTTATATTATTTTTTAATATTCAAATAGTAATAAAACAGTAGTAAAAACTATTATTTAAATGCTTTAAGTATTAAATAACTACAAAACTATTTTAGTTAGGGTAGCAAATTAATGTGTTAGTGACATAATTGCATATATTAAATTATTTACAACTTTGGTATTTTACTTAAACTAAAGTATATAGGAAATAAAAGAAGATATCAAAGGAAAAATAAACAAAAGATAGAAAAGGGAAATCAGAAAAGAAGAAAAGGCCACCCCCTGGGCCTCTTGGCCCAAATGGCCGAAGCCGGCCCAACCGGCCTCCCACTCCCCCCATAACCCCCAACTCCCCGAACCCTAACCCCCACCCGATCCCCACTCCCCCCCACTCTCCCCTCACTCCCTCGATCCAGATCGGGATCGAGGTGACCACGCCCCGACCCCGACGACACCGCCCCGGATCGCCAATGCCATCACCCCGCGTCGCCGCTCGATGACCCGCCCTCGCCGGACCGATCCGTCCTTGGCTCCTCACCGTCCTCTGCACCACCTCGCCGGCCCCCGCACTCATCCTCGTGCCCCCGTCCCCTATCACTCGACGGCGCCCCTCGCCGTGGCGACCGCGCCCGCGATGCCGCTAGAACACGTCGCCCAGAACGCCGCCTCGACCACGCCTCCCCGTCGGACTGCCTCCCCGTCTCCAACGCTGTCGTCCCCGTCCTCCTTCCCGCGCACCGCTGCCCAGACCCTACGCCCCCAGTGAGCACGCGCCTCGCCCCCTCCCTCTCCTTCACGCGCTCGCGCTCGTCGCCGCAACTCCGCGCGCACTCTCACCGCATCGGCCGCGCGCCCTGGCCGAAACGCCTGCGCCACTGCCTTCCCTCTCCCCTGTCTCTACTGCCGTGCCTGCTGTCACAGCCCCGCGCCTGCGCCCGCGCTCGCACCTGCCGTGGCCCGACCACCCCCGCCCCTCGCCGGATCCGTCGCCCGCCGCTCCCCCTTCCCGCTCACAGCCCCGCACCGTCGCTACCGCACCGTGGCAGCCCACTGGTGGCCACGCCGAATCACGCCCGGGCGCCGAGCGCCCGCGCCCGTCACCCTTCGCCCGCGCTGCCCTGTGCCGCCGTTCATCGCCTCGCCATGGACGTCCGCCGTCGCCGGCCACTGCGAGCCCAATCCGCCTCGCCATGCGCTCCTCCCTGTGGCGTCCTATCGGGCGCCAGCAGCGCCCGTAACTGCACCGCCCGGTGCCCGCTAAGGCCATACGGGCCTATGTCAAATGGCCCTACCCCATAGAACGTTTATAAAAAAAGAGAATTAAAAATAAAAATAATAAATAAAAATAAAAATGATTTAATAAAATTAATTATTAATTAATTAATTATCTAATGAATTAATTAATCCGGTTTAATTAATTTAATTAACTAGTTAGGTTAATTAAATAGTAATTAAATTAGCCTAAACCCTTATTAACTCTAGTCAATGTATGACAGGTGGGTCCCACTGGACCCACTGGTCAGGTTGACCAAGTCAACTCTGTTGACTGCTGATGTCAGCATGACATCATGCTGATGTCATTAATCTGTTTTTCGAATTAATTTAAATAAATAATTAACTCCAAAAATTAATAAAACCTTTAGAAAATCATATCTTTTAATCCGTAACTCGGATTAAAATATTTTCAACATGAAAGTTGCTCAGAACGACGAGACGAATCCGGTTACACGGTCCGTTCGTCCTCCAGACATCCCTAGTATAGAGAACCTGCAGCTTTCCCCTTCGTTTCATCTGTCCGAAAAATGCAAACATCGGGAAAACATTCCCGGATGTTTCCCCCCTTCCACGGTACCGCGTTGCACCATGTTAGAACACGTCTAGCTCTGCATGTTGTCCTGTTATGCACTTGCTTACTATGTATTTACTGTTTCTTCCCCCTCTTCTATCCGGTAGACCCCGAGACTGCCGCTGATGCCACTGTGATCGACTACGTCACCGACGACCCCTCTCTTTTGCTAGAGCAACCAGGCAAGCCCCCCCCCTTGATCACCAGATATCGCCTATTCTTCTCTATACTGCTTGCATTAGATTAGTGTAGCATGTTACTGCTTTCAGTTAATCCTATATTGCTGCATAGCCTGTCCTTGCTACTACAGTTGTTACCTTTATCTGCTATCCTACTGCTTAGTATAGGATGCTAGTGTTCCATCAGTGGCCCTACACTCTTGTCCGTCTTCCATGCTATACTACTAGGCCGTGATCACTTCGGGAAGTGATCGCGGACATATACTATATACTTTACACTGTTACATTACCTGTGATACTGTTCGGAGATGGGGGCTGAAGGGGCAGGTGGCTCCATCCCGGTAGAGGTGGGCCTGGGTTCCCGACGGCCCCCGACTGTTACTTTGAGGCGGAGCGACAAGGCAGGTTCAGACCACCTAGGAGAGAGGTGGGCCTGGCCCTGGTTGGCGTTCGCGGATACTTAACACGCTTAACGAGATCTGGGTATTTGATCTGAGTCTGGCCATTTGGTCTATACGCACTAACCATCTACGCGGGAGTAGTTATGGGTATCCCGGCGTCGTGGTATCAGCCGAAGCACTTTTGACGTCAGCGACGGAGCGGCGCGCGCCGGATTGGACTGGAACACCACTAGGCTAGGTCTGCTTCCGGCCGCCCTCGCAACATGCAGGTGTGCTCAGGGCGATGGGCCCAGACCCCTGCGCGCTTAGGTTTAGACCGGCGTGTTGACCTCTCTGTTGTGCCTAGGTGGGGCTGCGACGTGTTGATCTTCCGAGGCCGGGCATGACCCAGGAAAGTGTGTCCGGCCAAATGGGATCAAGCGTGTTGGGCTATGTGGTGCACCCCTGCAGGGAAGTTTATCTATTCGAATAGTCGTGTCCCTCGGTAAAAGGACGACCTGGAGTTGTACCTTGACCTTATGAAAACTAGAACCAGATACTTAATAAAACACACCCTTCCAAGTGCCAGATACAACCCGGTGATCGCTCTCTAACAGGGCATCGAGGAGGGGATCGCCGGGTAGGATTATGCTATACGATGCTACTTGGAGGATTTCAGTCTACTCTCTTCTATATGCTGCAAGACGGAGGCGACCAGAAGCATAGTCTTCGATAAGACTAGCTATCCCCCTTTTATTCTGGCATTCTGCAGTTCGGTCCACTGATATGGCCCTTTACACATATATCCATGCATATATAGTGTAGCTCCTTGCTTGCGAGTACTTTGGATGAGTACTCACGGTTGCTTTGTTTCCCCCTTTTCCCCATTCCTCTACCCGATTGCTGCAACCAGACGATGGAGCCCTGGATCTAGACGCCACCGTCGACGACGACTCCTTCTACACTGGACATGCCTACTACTACGTGCAGCCCGCTGACAACGACCAGGAGTAGTTAGGAGGATCCCAGGCAGGAGGCCTGCGCCTCGTTCGATCTGTATCCCAGTTTGTGCTAGCCTTCTTAAGGCAAACTTGTTTAACTTATGTCTGTACTCAGATATTGTTGCTTCCGCTGACTCGTCTATGATCGAGCACTTGTATTCGAGCCCTCGAGGCCCCTGGCTTGTATTATGATGCTTGTATGACTTATTTTATTTGTAGAGTTGTGTTGTGATATCTTCCCGTGAGTCCCTGATCTTGATCGTACACATTTGCGTGCATGATTAGTGTACGATTGAATCAGGGGCGTCACAATCTCGATCTATGCCAACTCAACAAACATCATCGGAGACACCCGTAGAGCATCTTTATAGTCATCCAGTTATGTTGTGACGTTTGATAGCACACTAAGTGTTCCTCCGGTATTCGGTAGTTGCATAATCTCATAGTCATAGGAACATGTATAAGTTATGAAGAAAGCGATAGCAATAAACTAAACGATCATAGTGCTAAGCTAACAGATGGGTCAAGTCAATCACATCATTCTCTAATGATGTGATCCCGTTCATCAAATAACAACTCTTTGTTCATGGCTAGGAAACTTAACCATCTTTGATTAATGAGCTAGTCAGGTAGAGGCATACTAGTGACACTCTGTTTGTCCACATATTTACACATGTACTAAGTTTCTGGTTAATACAATTCTAGCATGAATAATAAACATTTATCATGATATAAGAAAATATAAATAACAACTTTATTATTGCCTCTAGGGCATATTTTCTTCATCTATGTGATACTTAGCATTGGTTACATTGCAAAAAGATATTAGTCCATCAATGTAAACTATATTAGCAAAAAATGCCTTTGTTGGGCTACTGGCACTAGTGCAGAACCCGGCAATAGCACCGGTTCGTAAGGCCCTTTAGTGCCGGTTCCATAACCGGCACTAAAGTGTGGGCACTAAAGGCCCCCACCTTTAGTATCGGTTCAGCACGAACCGGTGCTAAAGGGAAAGCACGTGGCATGAGCCAGCTCCGGGGGCCGGGAGCCCTTTAGTACCGGTTGGTAACACCAACCAGTACTAAAATGTTTGGGGGTTTTTTGTTTTATGATTTCTTTTTCATTTAATTTTGTGTTTTCCATTTTAATTCTTTTTCGTTTGCTGGTATTTTACGATACTACACATTGTACATGTTATGCATATATATGGTAGCTATAGTAGAACCAATCATATATATAGATCATCAATGTCTCACAAACCATCATATTAATTCACACATACACACATGTATAACTATATACAATTTGTCGTACATATGCATGTTGCCTTCGGAGCCAGTTGCATTAGCCTAATTGGTGCCTTCGGAGCACGATGACAAATTGGAAGTGGTTCATGACCTGATCGATGGGGGCGGTAGCGGGTAATAGTATTCTCCCTTCGGATTTATGACCTGGTCGAGCAAAAATCCCGCTATTTCCTCTTGAAGTGCTTGTACACGCTCCGTATCTAGGAGCTTGTCCCGCACCTCTATGAACTGTTAAGAAGGAGATCAATATGCATGTGTATTAGTTGTGTGACTAGATATCGATAATGGTGCACAAATTGTGAATAGTGTTCTGACAAGCGTACCCATTCATGTCTTTGAGATCTGCTCCTTTCGGACGTCATCATGCGAATGTTCTCGCAAACGCAGTATGCACATAGATCAGTCCCCTGCGCCTGCTTTATGGCCCCAGCTTATGAAACTTATCCTTTTTTCAGCATTCTTTTTGTTTATTCTCGACCGTTCCTTAGCTAATTCTGAATCCTTGAATTTCACGAAATCGTCCCAATGAGCACTTTGATTCTCTAGTATCCCCTCGAATACTGGAGTCTTCCTTCCTCCCTTGACGTACTTCTCCCATTCATATCTCTTGTGGTTCTTGAATGCAACCGCCATCTTCCTAAAAGCGGCGTCCTTGACTTTCTGCACATCTGCTTCTGTGAAATGATCTGGTAGGGTGAAATGTTCCATGAGAGTATCCCAAAGCAGTTTTTATTATTCTCGTCGACAAAAGTAACATTTGGACGTGGCCTTGCTGGCTTTCTCCATTCTTGAAGGGAGATCGGGAGTTGGTCCTTCACAAGAACTCCGCACTGACGAACGAACTTGTCCGCAATCTTCTTAGGCGCTAATGGTTCGCCATTAGGTTTGAATGCCTCGATATTGTACTTTACGCCCTCCTTCAACTTTTTGTTCGGGCCTCGTTTCGTCCTTTTGCCTGAAGATTTGCTCGATCCGGATGGCTGAAAGAAGAAAGATCGATTCGTTAATATATCTTCAACACATTTAAAACATGTGATGATCACCAGATTCCTGCTTATATAAATATATATACCTCGCCGGTGTTTGTTGTTTCAGGATCAACATGTTCTTCATCATCGTCATAATCGTAGTTTATGACTTCATCAATTCGGTCGTCGCGATCGAATATCATATCACCCTCTCCGGTGTTGTTTAGAAATTCGGAGCTGTCATAATCTTCTTCATTCTGATCATCATCTGGCCCGCGTATCATATCGAACATGGTCTGTTCTCTCTCTCTGTCGGTATTGTCCGCCATAGCTTTTATTTAACTATGCCAAAAGAAATATAAAACAATTTAGTATAATCTCGAATAATAGATATAATCTCGAATACATCGTCTCGAATAATAGATATAATCTCGAATACATCGTCTCGAATAACAGATATAATCTCGAATACATCGTCTCGAATAATATATAATCTCGAATACATCGTCTCGAATATATAATTTCGAATACATCACTGGCTAGGTAGCTAATAAAGATCGAATACTATAGAAGAATCTAGGACACTCGCGGTTCCTGCGGCGCGGGCGGTGGACACCCAAAGAGAAGGAACCCTCACAAGATCATAGCTGAAGTGAGATCCCTGAAGAAACTGCCAGGTATTGGAGAACCTGCCGCCCTCTAACGCAACCATGTAGCGATGGACGTGCTCGTCCTCCTCCCTAACACGACGACGTACCACCTCCGGCGGGGCCGGTTCCCTCCGCACCGAAACTGGCCCACGCGAACGCCACCAAACGAGATCAGGGTCGACGACGGGACCCGGGGCCGGGTTCCTCATCAAGCAGCACGCCCCTCCAGGCAGCACCTCCCAGTGCCCGCCCGGCGGAGCCTAGTCCCGGACATGGGTCAGCTGGACGTCGTCGCGGACGTGTCGACGGCGAGGATGCGGGCCAGGCATCGTCGACAACAAATACTAGCTATATGCCCGCAAAAAGTAACATTTTTTAATGATTGGATTTTGATAACTAAAATTTCTAACATTTCTATAACATTTCTAACAATGCTATATATAGCTAACATTTCTATAACATTTCTAATATCTCTATAACTAAAAAAAAGAAAAATTTCTAACTTTTTTATAACTAAAAAACAAAAAAATTTCTAACAATTCTAACTTTTTTATAACTATTTCTATAACTAAAAAACAGAAAAATTTCTAACAATTCTAACATTTCTAACAATTCTAACATTTCTAACATTTCTAACTATTTCTAAAAAATAGAAAAATGTCTAACAATTTCTGAAAAACAGAAAAATCTATAACTAAAAATGTATGTGTGTGTGTGTGCGCGCTCACCGGCCGGCGAGGCGAGAGGCGACGGGGGGCGCGCGGCGACGGGGACGGTGACGGGCGCGACGACGACGGGGACGGGGACATACGGGCCAAGGCGGCGACGACGACGGGGACGGTGACGACGCGGGACGGGCCGGGACGGGGCGGTGGTGACGACGGGGACGACGGGGACGAGACGACGGGGCGGCGACAATGGGGACGGGGCGGCGACAGGGCTGGCGACGTGGGCGGCGACAAGGGATATGGAGACGGCGGGGGCAGCGGGCGACGGTGTGCAGAGGAGAAGAAGCAGAGGGAGAGATGAAAACTGACGAAATTTTGAAGTGTTGTATATATAGAAGGCACCTTTAGTACCGGTTGGAGCCACCAACCGGTACTAAAGGCCTGTTTTGGCCAGGCCAAGCGGCGGGAAGCGACGCCCTTTAGTACCGGTTGGTGGCTAAAGGCCCCCCTTTAGTACCGGTTGGTGCCACGAACCGGTACTAAAGGGGGGTGCGCTGCCAGGCGAGGGGCGCAAAGTTTAGTCCCACCTCGCCTAGCGAAGGGCAGCCGCACTGGTTTATAAACCCAGCCGCGGCTGCTCCTTCGAGATCCTCTCAAATGCAGGCCTTCTGGGCCTACCTGTGCTGTGCTGCCCCGTGGGCCTACTGGGCCTTTGCGGGCCTGCATCCTGGCCCAACAACTGGTTTGGTTTCTAGTCGTATGCAGGCCGCTCTAGCCTAGTAGGCGGGCTTTTTTTTTGCTTTATTTATTTTTGAATTGTTTTTTTTTGTGTATTTAGAGTTTCTTTGTGAATATTTTTGCTTTAGCTACAAAAAAGCTTTAGGTACAAAAAATTACAAACTTTCTGTTAGTGCCCGTAGTTTTCAAATTTGAATAGTTTAAATTTTGAATTATTTGAAATTAGTGTGAATCACTAGTTTGTGAATAACTTAACTTTAAAAATCAGTAAAGGCATGAAAGAATTTGTTTGCACATAAAATTTCTTCGCGTTTCAAATGCCAAAACACATAATTAACTACCCTAACTATTACAGAGATTCCCTTCTGGGTGTGAAACACAGAAGAAAGTGATGATAGCTAGTGAAGCCGATCACATCCCAGATCTTTGGGTGTGAAACTTTTTCTTCGCGTGTGTCCCTTTGCACCGTAACCATGGAAAATCTTCATCATTTAACGGGATGCTCGGGTCAATATTCACTGTGAATGGAGCAATTTCATCAAATCTTCTGACTTGTTTGTCTTGTCATCCACTCCCATGATGTTTCTCTTCCCAGAAAGAACTATGTGCCACTTTGGCTCATCGTACGATGCATTCGCTTCCTTATCTTTTCTTTTTCTTGGCTTGGTAGACATGTCCTTCACATAAAAAACCTGTGCCACATCATTGGCTAGGACGAATGGTTCGTCTGCATATGCAAGATTGTTGAGATCCACTGTTGTCATTTCGTACTGCGGGTCTTCCGTTACCCCGCCTCGTGTCATATGGACCCATTTGCACCGAAACAAAGGGACCTTCAAACCACATCGATAGTCAAGTTCCCATATGTCCTGTATATAACCATAATATGTTTCCTTTCCCGTCTTGGTTTCTGCATCAAAGCGGACACCACTGTTTTGGTTGGTGCTCTTCTTATCTTTGGCGATCGTGTAAAATGTACTACCATTTATCTCGTACCCTTTGAAAGTCATTATATTCGAAGATGGTAACTGGGACAGCAAGTACATGTCATCTTCAATAGAGGTGTCATGCATGGTACGTGCTTGCAACCAGCTGGCGAAACTCCTGGTTTGTTCACGTGCAATCCAGTCATCAGACCGCTCCGGGTGTTTGGAGCGTAGCAAATTCTTGTGTTCATCCATATACGGAGCCACCAAGGCGGAATTCTGTAGAACTGTGTAGTGTGCTTCAGTGAGAGAATGTCCGTCCACACATATTATTTGTTTCCCTCCTAGCGTGCCTTTTCCATCCAGTTTGCCCTTATGCCGCGATTCAGGAACACCAATCGGCTTAAGGTCAGGAATAAAGTCAATACAAAACTCAATGACCTCCTCATTTTGACGGCCCTTGGAGATGCTTCCTTCTGGCCTAGCATGGTTATGAACATATTTCTTTAAGACTCCCATGAACCTCTCAAAGGGGAACATATTGTGTAGAAACACAGGACCCAAAACGTTAATCTCTTCGCATAGGTGAACTAGGACGTGCGTCATGATGTTGAAGAAGGATGGTGGGAACACCAACTCGAAACTGACAAGACATTGCACCAAATCATTCTGTAACCTTGGTATGATTTCTGGATCGATTACCTTCTGAGAGATTGCATTGAGAAATGCACATAGCTTCACAATGGCTAATCGAACGTTTTTCGGTAGAAGCCCCCTCAATGCAATCGGAAGCAGTTGCGTCGTAATCACGTGGCAGTCATGAGACTTTAGGTTCTGGAACTTTTTCTCTGCCATGTTTATTATTCCCTTTATATTCGACGAGAAGCCAGACGGTACCTTAATACTGAGCAGGCATTCAAAGAAGATTCCCTTCTCTTCTTTGGTAAGAGCGTAGCTTGCATGACCCTGATGTATGCCGTCTTTTCCGTGCATACGTTGCTGGTCCTCCCGTGCCTCAGGTGTATCTTTTGTCTTCCCATACACGCCCAAGAAGCCAAGCAGGGTCACACAAAGATTCTTCGTCACATGCATCACATCGATTGCGGAGCGTACCTCTAGGTGTTTCCAATAGGGCTGGTCCCAAAATATAGATTTCTTCTTCCACATGGGTGCGCGTCCGTCAGCGTCATTCGGAACAGGTTGTCCACCAGGACCCTTTCCAAAGACCACCTTCAAATCCTTGACCATATCATGTACATCAGCACCAGTACGGTGGCCAGGCTTCGTCCGGTGATCCGCCTCACCTTTGAAATGCTTGCCTTTCTTTCTTACGGGATGCCTGCTCGGAAGAAATCGACGATGTCCCAGGTACACATTCTTCTTATAATTAGCCAAATATATACTGTCGATATCGTCCAAACAGTGCGTGCATGCGCGGTATCCCTTGTTTGTCTGTCCTGAAAGGTTACTGAGAGCAGACCAATCATTGATGGTCACGAACAGCAACGCCTTTAGGTCAAATTCTTCCCCATGTGCTCATCCCACGCACGTACACCTGTTCCATTCCACAGTTGTAAGAGTTCTTCAACTAATGGCCTTAGGTACACATCAATGTCGTTGCCGGATTGCTTAGGGCCTTGGATGAGCACTGACATCATAATGAACTTCCGCTTCATGCACAACCAAGGAGGAAGGTTATACAAACATAGAGTCACAGGACATGTGCTATGGTTGCTGCTCTGCTCCCCAAAAGGATTAATGCCATCTGCGCTTAGACCAAACCATACGCTCCTTGCGTCATCTGCAAACTCCTTCCCGTACTTTCTTTCGATTTCTCTCCACTGTGACCCGTCAGCGGGTACTCTCAACTTTCCGTCTTTCTTACGTCTTCTCTGTGCCATCGCATCGCCTTGGCATGCTCTTTGTTTTGGAACAAACGTTTCAACCGTGGTATTATAGGAGCATACCACATCACCTTGGCAGGAATCTTCTTCCTGGGGCGCTCGCCCTCGACATCACCAGGGTCATTGCGGCTGATCTTATAGCGCAATGCACCACATACCGGGCAAGCGTTCAAATCCTCGTACTCACCGCGGTAGAGGATGCAATCATTAGGGCATGCATGTATCTTCTGCACCTCTAACCCTAGAGGGCAGACAGCCTTCTTTGCTTCGTACGTACTCTCGGGCAATTCGTTGTCCTTTGGAAGCATATCCTTTATCATTACCAGCAACTTTCCAAATCCCTTGTCAGATACACCATTCTCTGCCTTCCATTGCAGCAATTCCAGTGTGGTGCCCAGCTTTTTCTTGTCACCTATGCAATTCGGGTACAACAATTTTTTGTGATCCTCTAACATGCGCTGCAACTTCTTCTTCTCCAAATCACTTGCGCGGTTTCTCTTTGCATCGGCAATGGCCCGACCTAGATCATCAACGGGCTCATCTGATGCCTCTTCTTTAGCTTCTTCCCGCATTGTCGGCTCAGCTTCTTCCCGCATTACCGGCCCAGCTTCTTCCCCCATTGTTGTATCATCGTATTCAGGGAACCCATGGCCAGGATAGCTGTCGTCGTCCTCTTCTTCTTCATTGTCTTCCATCATAACCCCTCTTTCTTCGTGCTTGGTCCAAACATTATAGTGGGGCATGAAACCGGACTCAAACAGGTGGACGTGAATGGTTCTTGACTTAGAGTAATTGTGACCATTCTTACAGCTAGCACATGGACAAGGCATAAAACCATCCACCCGCTTGTTTGCCTCAGCCGCAATCAGAAAAGTATGCACGCCCTCAACGAACTGGGAGAGCATCGGTCATCGTACATCCATTGCCGGCTCATCTTCATTACATAACACCGAATAGACCAAATTAATACAAGTTCATACAACACTTAAATGCAACAAACAAATAACTCTCTAGCTAAAGCATTTAAATGCAACAACAAATGCGATCAAGATCGCAACTAAGGTAACAATGGATCCAACAGCATAATGATACCAAGCCTCACTATCGATGGCATATTTTCTAATCTTTCTAATCTTCAAGCGCATTTTCTCCATCTTGATCTTGTGATCATCGACGACATCGGCAACATGCAACTCCAATTCCATCTTCTCCCCCTCAATTCTTTTCAATTTTTCTTTCAAGTACTCGTTTTCTCTTTCAACTAAATTTAACCTCTCGACAATAGGGTCGGTTGGAATTTCCGGTTCACATACCTCCTAGAAAAAATTTCTATGTCAACTTGATGGGCATAATTTGTCATAAACACGAAATGCAACTAGTTTTAAAAGAGAATATATATACCACATCCGAATCATAACAAGGACGAGGGCCGACGGGGACGGATATCAAAACCATGGCACTATATGTATAACAAACAACGTACGGGTAAGATAATTATACGAGTAACTATATATCCAATCACACAAACATCAATTTTTATATAAAATTTCATGAACAAAGAGGCTCACCATAAGGTGGTGCCGGCGACGGGACGGTGCGGGCGATCGACGATGGTTACGACGGAGATTTAGAAGGCACTAAGTAAACCACACCTACATATGCAAACTAAGTGTTATTTTTGACCTCAAATTGCATCTAAATCAAATACTAGCACATATATATTTCCTCCCAAATTACTAAACTCACAAATTAATCACTATATAAAGCATTGCAAGAGTAAATTTAGCAATGAGAGATGAAAGGACAAAGTTGCTAACCTTTGTGATCATTTCAATGGATGGGGGCCTTCAAATCTTGACAAATTTTGGGCAAAATGTGTGATGCGCTCGAGAGGAAGAGGGGAAGAACAGAGAGGAGAGGGGAAAGGGGAAGAACAGAGCGAGCTCGGGTGGACGAAGGGTTTATGTAGGACGACCTTTAGTACCGGTTCATGCCAAGAACCGGTACTAAAGGGGCTGGAGGGGCCCCAGTCTGACAACATCCCGCCACCACTCTCATTAGTACCGGTTCGTGGCACGAACCGGTACTAAAGGTTCGCCACGAACCGGTACTAATGAAAGCGGCCCGGCTAGCCATTGGAACCGGCACTAATGTATACATTAGTGCCGGCTCAAATACAAACCGGCACTAATGTGCTTCACGTTTGACCCTTTTTCTACTAGTGTGCGTAGAACACCGACAAAACACACCTTGTAAATTTTTAATATTTTTTGTTATGTTAATGAAATGTAAATATATTTCTGTCATGTTAATGGAATGTGCCTTATGCGTGCACAATTACCACCTAGTAGAAGTAGAGAAGTGTACTCCAGGGCAGCGAGTACTTATGAAAGTTGACCACTATAGGTAGCAAATCTGTTGCAAGTACTTCTAAAAAAAGTTGGGAACTTCTGACATTGCCAACATCTCGACAAACAAAAAAACTGGAAAATACCATTTCATTTTAGGTAAGTGTGTGGGTCAGTTTAGAGGGAACAACTGGGAGAGTCATGTTTGTGGTTTTCTAAGAACAACGAGTTAAGTGTCTCATGAGCTATCTAGGATCTTTTTTCATAACAAATCTTTTTTAGTTGGATAAATGAATCTAGAAGCACATCTTAGCCTTATGTCATTTTTGGTCTAACTGACAAATGATTAGGGACTAGTGACATTTACCAAGCGCATGTGCATGTATTGGTCGCATGAATGAGATGAGTGTGTAGTTGGGGATCCCCCAAGAAAAAGGGAGAAAAGAAGCCGACTAGTTTGGATCATCATATTTTTATCTGATGTTGTCGTAAGGAAGTCGGACTATTGAGGGTGGGGGGGGGGGGGTCATGATAAACTAAAATGTGGGAGACGCCCCTGATCAAGATAAAAACCCTTTAGGGAAAATAGATGAGAATCCCAAGTACGTTAAGTTTCTTTATGTGACCCAAAGGACACAAGCAGAGGCCCCGGATGGAGCTTCACATGAGTCCAATAGCTAGTGGACTCACTTGGTGGTCTAGAACTCTGAGAGGCCTGGGTCTCCAAATGGCAGTTCGGGGTGGGACTCTGATGGGTCCAGTATACTATGGACTTGCCTAGAGGTTTGTGTGGCAACATCTTGGAGGCTCTGAAGCATGTCACATGAAATATAGCATGCAAATTTTTGAGTGGGCCACATATAAGCCACCCATTCCTTCACAAAGGGGGACGGGTTGAGGCGGTGAAACACACATACACACACGTAGACTCAACTTTATTGACCCACAAAAGCTTGAGAAACTCCTCCCCGTGCCCTTGAAATAAAAGAAAGAGAACCCCAATCAATGATTCAACAAAGCTAATTTTGAATCCCCTTTGAGGTCATCACATTGCATGTTACTCTTGGGGATTTAACAGGCTGAATGGTGTTGCCCGACAGCTTCCAGATTTGGGCATCGTTATCCGGGTTAGTTTGTGAAGATTCAAAGGCTTCCTTAAAGTCTACCACTTAGTGACTGAGCTCGAGCATTTTTTGGCTGAGCTCAACAAAAAGAGGACGATCCTTTTGTGTCATGAAGTGCTTTGTTAGGCTCCCGCCTCTCCAAAAGAGATTAGCACCCCTTTCAAGAGGGCGAACTTGGGGACATACGTTTGTCTCTGGCTTTGTAGTTATCATGTTTCCATGCTAGATACCTTGTTTATCTTGTCATAAAAGGTGGTCCACTTAGCGTGTTTTAGAGAACCACAATCCCATGATCACCGAAATCAACCAAGAAAGGTAAAAATGTGTAGTTGCCTATTCAACCCTATTGTAAACATATTTGGTCCTTTATGACCCCCTAGTTTCTTACAAGTAACCTTGTGAGCGGTGCAAGTGTTACTTGATATCAATAGAAGTTGCCATGGTAACTTTCTATTAGTAAGAACACACATGTGTTCATAGGCCGCAAATCCTATTGCAGGAAATACAAAGACACTTCGTACCCCTCTAGCGGCATGGACCCAACCAAGTAAACATGCGAGGTGTTATGTCTTTTTTATTTTGTATCCTTTATTTTATGCTATTTTCCTTTATATCCTCACTTTTTTCAATTCCTTGTTTTATTTCACCACTTCCCATATTTTCCATTTTCTTTCATTTGTTTGATTAATAATGAACGTTTTATTAAGATATACAGATACCTTTTTAGAAGCCACAACCATATATTTCCATGCACGGGCATCTTCTTTGAAATATGACATTTTATAATAGACACTATTTTTTCATTTTGAACTATTTTTTGAGAAATTTTTATCTTGAAATAGGTTTTTTTGAGGGATTTTATTTTGAAATGGATGAGCATTTTTAACAGGGTCAACGGGCCGTAGAATTGGCCGGTCCATTCGGGTGAGGAGCCTCTCTATTCTTCCCGCTCATAGCCCAATCCAGGGCAAGCCCAGTGGCACGAAAGCGCCCGTGGTTTCCAGAAGGAATCCGGCGCAGGCGAGCCCAGCGCCCAAACCCGAGTAGCGATATATCCCTTTCGTCTCGCGCACCCCCACCTCCCCTTCCCGATCACCCCGTGCGTCGCCGTGCTTCTTCCCCGTCCACTCGTCGCGCCGCCGTCCGCCTCCTCCTCCTCACCCGCTCGCCGCCTCGGCCGCCGTCCGCCGGCGTCGCGTCCCTGCAGGCAGACCGGAGAAGGTGAGCGACCGGTCCCCCCTCTCTCTCGCCCTATTTCGAGCTCCCCGAAACCCTAGATCTAATCTCTCCCGCTCGCTCGTCCCCGCGGCGTCGTTCCGCAAACCCGTGCTCGGCCGCGAGCTCCAGATCTGCCGCTTTCTGCTCGATTGCTGCGACGGTCTGTTCGATTTTTCGCCTGCTTCGGTGAAATCTAATGGCTCTCGGTGTTTTCGGCAGGTAGGGTGGTCCGCTGCGATGGCGCGCGTGTACGTCGGGAGCCTGGATCCTGCTGTGACGGCCCGGGAGCTCGAGGACGAGTTCCGCGTGTTTGGGGTTCTCCGGAGGTCAGTCATGCGCCTTTGTTCTGGATTATCCGCGGTTGTCCCTGCCTCTGCTTGAATTGCATGTTTACGCGATGAGAATCATGGGGTGAGGATGAGCCATAACCTATGGCAGAATGGCCAACAGTTTTCAGGGAACGATATGATGCTTTGGCGATCGATGAGTTTGCGCACTGGCATTTTTTTTAATTGCAATTGAGTTTTCAGGTAGCAAATGATGCTTGGATTATGCAGGTTCTATAATTCTAGCTGCTTATGCATATCCATGATTTGGCTATCTGCTAGTATTATTTTTGTGATGGAGATTTTTGTTGTCATGCCACAGTTTGTGTAACATGCCTCTATAATTCTGGTATCCATCTGTGGATGCAATTTTGTTTATCATAAAAAATAAATCTATGGGTGTATTCTAGCACGGCTGGTCATCCCTCGGTGAACTCTACCTCGTGTACTCTTGTCATCTGCTGCATACTGGACTAGTAGATGGATGCATGTCCAAAATATTTTTATGTCTATAATACAGCAAAATATGTGGCCAGTTTACCGAATCTGAATTTTCTGTTCCGGCCCACTGGGACAAGCCCTGAAGTACCTCTAGAATTGCTTATTTTCTTGATGTGCTTTTGATAAGCACATCACCTAAGCATGGTTATGTACCTTTTGCATTAATAAGTTTGTTACTTTCTGTCTGTGCTGATACAATTTGCTTGATGCTGATACAGCTTGCTTTATTTTATTTTGTGGTAGCAGTGTATGGGTTGCAAGGAAGCCACCTGGTTTTGCATTTGTTGATTTTGATGACAGGAGGGATGCTCAGGATGCAATTAAAGATTTGGATGGTATGTGACCAGTGCTTTTGTGTGAACGTGCTCCATCAGATACAATTAAAGATGTACATGGAAATCTTCCTTATTCTGTGGTATATTGTAACATCGTTTGTTAATGTTTCCATAGACTGTTTTATTCAGTTAACAGAGAATGTCCATCATATCACATGGGTCTTTGTGACATTTGATTTTGTTCACTGAGCTTGTTTGAAGTTTTGCAATGACATTATTTGTACTTCGTAGGATTTGATGTCTCCTTTTGGCTCTGCTATGCCGTAATGACACATTTGCATATCCATGACCCTGTCTTTTGCATCTGCAGGCAAGAACGGCTGGAGAGTTGAGCTGTCTCGTAATGCCAGCAGTGGTCGTGGTGGTCGTGATCGATCTGGTGGATCTGAGATGAAGTGTTATGAGTGTGGTGAGTCTGGTCACTTTGCCCGTGAATGCCGTCTGAGGATTGGTTCTGGGGGCCTAGGCAGTGGAAGGCGTCGCAGCAGGAGTCGAAGCCGTAGCCGCAGTCGGAGCCCTAGGTACCGCAGGAGTCCAAGCTATAGCAGAAGGTAATCAAATAGTTGTTAATGTTTTTTTTGAGACAATAGTTGTTAATGTTACGAACATATATACTTATAGAAAGTTCATGTTATACTTTGCTGATATGTAGATTCATTACTATCACACATGATCATGCAAAGGATTAGTGACTAGCAGCAATAGTATTGATCTGCAGTTTGAACCCTTTGATGACATGATGAACAATCTACTTCTCGTAGGTGTTCCCTGATTTGTTTCAAAATTATTTCGCGACATCAGGTATAGTTGTGTAAATATGCTGTGGGGGTGGCTATGGTACATGGCTGCATGCAGTTCCAGGCATTGTCTTCTGTATCGTTTCTCGCTTAATGGTTGAGTAGTAGACGTGTAAAAGGTGTTTGTAATTGCATGGAAGAATAGCAATTGGGTCATCTTTGCTCTCTTGTTTATTTTCTTGTACTTTGTGAAGTATGCTCAATGATGCCAATTATGCAACTGCTAGATTTACATGGGAAAAGGTATGATCAATTTGGGATTGCTATTTTTGGTGCAAAATTACTTGAGCTTGTGGCTACATTAAGCTCCTCAATTTTCTTCTGTTTGACATTGACATTTATCTACCTCTACTTTTCGCTTGTTGCATTTTGAGTAGTCAAGTTGGAAGGTTTTAGCGCATAAAAAGAATGCCCTATATACCAAATCTGTTATTATTATTTGTTACATTTGCTTCTTATGCTAAATCTGTAGCTATATTATATTATTACATGAAGAACAATAGATCTGACAAATAAGATATGCATTGTAAACAGAAGCTACAGCCGCTCTCCTAGGCGTCGTAGTGTGTCACCGGCTCGTGGGCGCAGTGTGAGCAGGTCACCAGTCCGTGGACGTGACGAATCACCTGCCTATGGCAATGGGTAATGCATATCTCAGTATTTTTTTTGGCAGGTACTGATTTACCTTGAATGATTTCTACTGTATGTAATGGCATCGTTACTATTATGGTTCCAGGTATCGCCGCAGCAGGAGCTAAAGCTGTATGTTATGTCTGGAGAGTGTTCTGTTGCAAATATTGCTCTATACCCGTCAGCTATGAACAGTGTCCTGTCCCCCATTTGAAACATCCGTCATCGACTGCTTGAGTTTGGTTAAGTTCCCCATAACTTTTTCCGCCCTATTATGGTTGTGTTTGACTTTATCTCTAGATAAACTTATGGATGGGTGTATCATTAACTAAGACCAGCTGTCTTTTCTTTTGTGTGTTAAAAAGGCATCGTCCTGCACTGCTTAAAAGCGTCGGCCGTCTACGGCTTTGAGTTATGTCTACATGGTTTTGCTCTTCGCTCTTGGTTCTTCGTTCATCCCTCGCCCTCGCCTGCTCCATGCAAACTGCGTATTAGTTCCTGCAGACGACCCCTCTGCGTCGCGTGTTCTTCGTTGAAGATGCTGCTCGTCAAAAAGCAGTAACGACTTTCTTCTTTTGCAAATTGGTAAGGTTTGATTGTGCTGATAAATGCAGCTTCTGGAAGTATTAGAAGCGCAAATTTCTTTGTAGGGTGAGTCTCCAGAAGCTGCATCTGCTTGCTTCTCTGGGACTGACGACAAGGTATTTAGTTGAATGGCCTGCACCCTTGCCTCCGAGCCCCATGCCAGGTGATGAGGTCATCTGAGGGGCAATTATACCTGGGTAAGTATTGCAGGAGGTGTAAGCCTGTCTAGACTGCGGTGCTGAGCTCGGCAGTTGTCGTCGTCCTTCATGCTCTTCGTTCTCAACTTATCCCGGCCATACTGCCTGCTGATCTTCTCCACATTCTGCTTTCTTCACTGCGCCTACGATTGAGCTCCTTGGTAGCTTGTATCTTCCAGTCACATTCTGTTTCTGTTGGATGCAACATATTCGTCAATTGGTTTATTCGAATAATTTGGTTGAGCCTGCACTTGTGAACCTGAATTTTCAGATCCTAAATTGTTCTGACATTGAAGTGTCAGACATATTATTTGACCTTGATCTGCCTTCTGTTTTCAATTTGTGCGGTATGCTTTGCTGGCCTCCTTTCAGCATGAAATAAGTAGGTAATGACCTAAGGATGTGGTTTTTTTTGGGTGCAAAAGATGAAAAATGAGTGGTGTAGGTTTGGCTTGAACTGTCGAATTCTCATTTGGAGAGACTTAATCTGCGTCGACAGTTCGTTGCTAGAAGATGAACAAAGAACCCCTTAACCGTCTTCTCTGGCTGATTTATTTCTTCAGTAGCAGCCGAGCCAAATAGGTCACATGCTAGAAATGGATTTTGCACTTGCGAACTTTTTCAGAACCTAGTTTGTTCTTACACTTATAAGTGTTATTAGTCTCCCCACCTTTGTCAGAACGATTTCAATTCGTTGCTATTATCTCAGCTAAAAGTTTTGCTGCATGCGAAATGTACCCTTGTGTCGTTCGGTATACGTTGCTGGCCTCCTTTCTATATTTTTTTACGAGGCGAGTAATCTGGAGTTTAGCGGCTTCTGAATTCTCATGGCTCATCAGCCATGCCTTTTTATCATGTCACAAATTTTCTGAGCGTAGAACTGCATTTTGCTTCTCTGGAACTGATCACACCCGCTGTCCTCACTGCACCGCGCGGCCACTGCCCATCGCCACCCATTGATTGATTTCTTCAGCAGCGGGCGCAACATGCTTGTCGATTTGTTTAGTTTATAATTATGTCTGATCTATGGACAGGGGTGCGTGGAAGCTTGCTATCCATGTGTCAGAGACATGAGTTGGTTGCGAGATCTTATGGGTTTCACCTCTAGCCTACCCCAACTTGTTTGGGACTAAAGGCTTTGTTGTTGTTGTTGTTGTTATGGCTGCCGCATGTTATATTATGCGAGAAACCTCTGACTCTTGAGTGTGCTTTTTCACAAAGCTGGTATCGACATGATGATGCGGACGCTTCTGGGCGAGCATAGTCTCGTTACCTTTGGCCGCCTCCCTCAGCCTGAGCTGTCGGAGCGGCCACGGCGCCGGAAACGAGTGGCGTTGTCCAAGTTCCATTAGCCGCGGGCCCGCGGCTTTCCGGCCAAAGAACAAAAATCCGGCGCTTATCGGTGGCGTTTAGCTGTTCATCGTACTATAATAACGGGGAAGATCGCTAAGATTGAATTGGGCAGTTGGGTTCGGGGAGCAGACGCATGCAGCGGTTGGCACCGGCACCAAATTAAGACGGTATGGATGGCGAATTAAACCAGCCAGAAAACAGTAGGAGTAGGAGATGCCGCCGGCGGCCAGGCCTCGGTCCTCGGGCCGGGCCCCTACGAAAACGGCGGCCCCGGCCCGGTCTTCGGGCTCAAAATTTAGGCCCCGGCCCGGCCCGGGAGCAGCGTAGGACCGGGCTGCCCATGGACAGGACTAGCACCTTATACGTCTAGGCAGGCGGCATAGTCATTGATCGGTTACAAAACCGTGACCTAGCCGGACTTCTCAAATTGCCTATATGTTCGGGCTGACCGACGCCCATCCTCCATATCTAGACCATAGCTCAGAGGGATATGAAGGGGTCCAGACGCGTCCGCCAGGTCGGATCCGACATACAAGACCCACCATAAATTTCATCAAATCTCCCCTACCTTTCGGACTCTTTTTCTCTCCTCACTCTCCCTTCTCCATGTTGGCCCTTCCCTAGCTCCGATGTCCTGAACCCTCAGTGTCGTCGCCACCACAACGGTACTCCTCCCCGCCAGACTCGCCACCTCGGAAGCGGCCGCGGTACCTCCGGCTATTCTCTGATTGCAGCTTGAACTCTATATATTCGGCAAATTGTCGAGCGGTTTTTTTAGTTCTTTTGTAGGAAAAACAATGAATTTGGAGGATTCGTCAGATGTGGAGTATGGAAACAAGGAGCTTGAAAAATTAATGCAAAGGGAGCTCTTCGATTTGTCAGTTAGATGAAGATGCTGAGATGATGATGATCATGAGCATCCAAGAGAGAATGGACGGGAGGTGGAGCACATTCTGAATTTCAAGGGTTCGATCAAAGGGAGAAGATCAACTGAGATAGGGCCTTGGAGGGTTGCTGCTCCAAAAGGACTACTTTAAGCCCGCACCAACATTCCTTGATACACCTTTTTTCGTTGACGCTTCCTATGAGCAGATTTGTTCTTGTGCGTGGTGGAGGGAGTGGAGGCACATAATCCGTACTTCAGGCTCAGTAGGGATTATTGTGGACAATTCCCGTTCTTTCCTAAGCTGAAATGCACGACTGCTTTGGGGATACTTGCATTAGGTACTGCTACCGATGTCGTTGGTGAGATGGTCCGGATGGGTGAGAGCACATGCCTAATGACCAATGTTCATGAGACTTTGTAATAGCGAAGCGCCACCATGCAACTACACCGTCAATGTCATGACTACAACATGGGATACTACCTTGCCAATGATATCTTTCTCAGTGGGCGTAGTTTGTGAAGACCATATCTGATCCTTAGAGCATCTCCAACAGCCGCGCTAAACTAGCGCCGCGCCGCAAAATAGGCAGTTTTTGCGCGCGCGCAACGCGGCGGGTCGCTCCAGCGGGCGCGCAAAAACGGCGCGCGCGCGGGGAAAAACATTTATCCGCGCGGTTAATTTGGTGCGCCAGCTACAGCGCGCGGCACACTCGAGCGCTCGCGCCGCACTCTCTCCTCACCTCCTCCTACGCCCCGCGCGCGCCGGCGCCGGCGCCCTGCCACCCACCCATGGACGCGCACACCGGCGCCCCGCTCTCCCCGCTGTACAGCCGCGACCCCGCCGCCGCCGCCGCAGCTGCAGCCGCCGCCGCCGCCGGAAACCCTAGCGCGGCGAGCGCTGGCGTCGCCACCGCCGGAGCTCCGCCGAGCGTCGGCCTCGCGCGCAGCCTCTTCTTGCCGCCGCGAATGACCACGGCGTCGGGTGGCGTCGCGCCGGCGCCGTCCCGTGCCGCCGCCGCCCCGTCGAAGAAAGTACCCAATGCGGCGCGGACGAAGAAGGGCAAAACATCCGCGAAGAAGAACAAGGCGGCGGACGGCTCCGGCATCACAAAGGCGAGGGGGGAAAAGCTTGCAGGGCGTTCGACGGCCGCGGCGGCTTCCGGAGCGCCGGCGAGCTCACTCGTTGAGCCGACCGCCGACGCGCACCACGTGTTCGACGAAATGCCCCCAAGGTGAAAAAATTTCCAACATTTCTTTTCTTCTAATTTTTTCAACGCATCATCACATATAGATAGCTTTAATATTTGCATTGTTCAAAAAACTTTGTAGTCTCAACGATGATGCATACATGTCCGCTATGGGTGTTGGGTCCAACAATTCGCATTGGTCTCAAACCAATGACATCCATTTCCAAGACCATGAGTTTGAGGTGGACGAGGAGGGTGAGGGAATTGTCGAGGCGCCAAAAGGAAGAGCGGGCAATTACTCAACCATCGATGACAAGTTACTATGCCATACTTATTTGCAAGTGTCGAGGGATCTATCCATTGGAGGTGATCAAAGTAGAGACGCGTATTGGGGGCGCATGAAAGAACACTACGATGCTCACAACTTGAGTGGAATTGACCGCACCGAGAGATCACTTCGGTCCCGATGGTCGACAATCAACGCGGATTGTCAAAAGTGGGCGGCCGTACAAAAGGCAGTTGACAAGATTAACCCAAGTGGCACCAATGCGGATGATCGAGTAAGTGGCATCTCATATATGTTCATCATACTTGTTTTTGGTGACCGAAGTGCTAACTTGTTTTGTTTTTCTTGTAGAACAACATTGCACAAAACTTGTTCAAAGAAGAGACAAGGACAACCAAGAAGGGGAAGATCAAGAAAGGCAGGGTCTTTACATTGCCTTATTGCTATGAAGTGTTAAAGGATGATGAGAAATGGAAGAAGCGTGTTGGTTTGGAGGATTTGAAATTGAGCAACAAACGGAAGCTAGCACTTGAGAATGATGATGATGATGAGGAGGATGATGCATCAAGTGATGAGGGAAAGAGAAGCCCCACACCCAACTCGGTTTCATACTCGAAGCCAAAACGACCGGATGGGTGCAAGAAAAACCAAACCCAAAAGAAGAAGAGGAAAGGAGATGATGAGCTCAAAAATGCTATGGAAGCTATTGTAAAGGCAAGGGTCGAAGCCAATGAGGTGAGGAAAATGGCAAGGAGCCAAGATGCCGTGGCCGAGGAGAGGAGGTTGGCGGCCGAGGAGAGAAGGGTGGCGGCCGAGGAGAGAAAGGTGACTTTGGAGGAGAGGAAAGTGAGCAACGAGGAGCGAGCTAAGTTGTTGGAATGGGAGAAGCACTTGTTCTTCTTGGACACATCTAACCTCAATGAAACCCAAAAGGAGTTTGTCAATCTTTCACGTGAAGAAGTCTTGATCCAAAAAAGAGCCATGGTTTGTGCAATGGGTGGCGGTGGCCTCGGCGCCATGGGAGGCATGGGTGGCTTTGGCGCCATGGAAGGCATGGGTGCACCTCCGGCCGCCATGGGAGGCATGGGTGCACCTCCGGCCGCCATGGGAGGCATGGGTGGCTTTGGAGCACCCTCCGACGCTATGGCCGCCATGGGAGACATGAGTTTTGCTTCTCTCATGGGAGGCATGGGTGCACCTCCGGCCGCTTCTCACACACATTCCCATGAAGATGCCGTTGAAGATCTTGCCAACATCGTCGGAGCTTCACATGATGCGGTGCGTGATGCGGTGCGTGATGAGAGGGAGGAAGATTCATCTTCGGAGGCGGAAGAGTCGTCTTCGGAAGATGAGGACGAAGATGAAGACGATGAAGATGAAGATTGATGAACTTTGTTTGCATTTGAACTTGGTTGGATGAACTTGTTTGCATTTGAACTTGGTTGGATGAACTTGTGGGCATGATTTTGAACTTGGTTGGATGAACTTGTGGGCATGAACTTTTATTCATCAACTTGTTTGTGTCAAATTTCATCACATGTTCGTCCAAAATATCATGTATATGTGGTTTGTGCGGCGCGCGTGCTGTATTTTTGCGCTCTGCTGGAGCGGCGCGCGCGCGATGCATTATAGCGCGGCTGCTGGAGCCACCGCAGGCGGGTGCGCCAAACCAGCCGCAGCGCGCGCGGCAAACAATTTTTTTGCGCGCGGCGCATAGCGCGGCTGTTGGAGATGCTCTTATGGCAATAAACAAAACCAGTTTGCAACAATTTAAGAAGTAGCTATGAAGGATTAGGATGTGGAGAGGGCATTTCGAGTGCTCCAAACTCGCCGGGGTATTGTTTATGGAGCTGCAATAATATGGGAATTAAAGAATTTTTGGCAATTGATGACATGTTGTGTCATTTTACACAACATGATTGTCGAGGACGAGGGTGACGGGCAGGCCAAACTCATGATTTTGAGAAGGCTAGAGAACAAGTCCATCATCTCGGAACAAGATGCAAATCAAATTATGAATTTTCTGCATATGCATCAAATCTTCAAGATCACGTGCAACCACTCAATGATCTTGCGGAGCAGACATGCATGGACCCACAGTGAAAACCAATAAGCTTAATGTTTGAATTATATGCTACAAATAAATTTTACGATTGAACTATCTATCTTTGCTACGCAAAAATGTTATTTACGTGTGACATTTATGCGTATGATAAACGTGCATGAATTTACATGAGTTTGAGGGTTTTAATACCAGAAGTGTGGCTGTCCGGCAGGACACATGTGGGGTCGTCCAACGCTATTCAGACGCATCCGCATACGTTTAAGAGATCAGATTTGCCAAGTGCGATTGTAGACGTTCTAACGAGAGGTTCAGGTGGAGACTCCATGTCTCGAGATCAGATTTGCCAAGTGCGATTGTAGACGTTCTAACGAGAGGTTCAGGTGGAGACTCCATGACTCGTTCACCATCCCTCTTTCTCTCCCACCTCATTTTTCTCTTTGAATGGTGGATGGCCATGGACCCATGGTGCTGTTGCCATCTCACAACCATCGTAAAGAGCTTGAGCACGTGACCGCCAACCACCCTCTTTCTCTCTCTCTCTCTCCACTGTCAACCGCTGTCTACTAGTGCTAACCTAGGACCGCCTTCGCTCGCCCACGCGCATTATTATGGCTATCACGTGTTACCATGTCCAACATGAAGACTGGACACAGCAGATGCAGTTCTTTTTTCCCTTCGTACCACCCGTGACCGGCAGTATTTGAACGGGGTACACACAAGGGAACATGTGGATGTGGTGGAGCATTCAGCTTACCGTCGGTTGAATGAAATCCAGTTTAAAACAAAAGTGAATGAAATGAAATGCCGGACGTGCCATCTATCGGTCAATTAGGGCATCTCCAACACGGCTCACCAAATCTTCTCCGTATGTCGTATGTCGGACAGTCTAAACACTTTCAAGCCTTCAATGTGGACACCTATTTTGGGGCAGTCCGGTCCCGACGATGTCCGAATTCTCTAGTCCAGACCGAAATCGGAAAGAGCTCTTCGGTAGTTCGGGATTCCGTCATGTTGCACTTCTCCTACGGAATACGACCCTAACTCATTCGGAGCCTGCCATTTCGCAATACGACCCTCCTCCTCCGCCCTCTATATACGCTTTCGGAGACCGATCCTGCGTACCCTTCCCCTGTTGAAATTTGCTAGTAGGCTTTTGACCCAAAGCCCAACCAAAATTATGAAATTTTCTCGACCCATTCATGATGCACACATGTGAGTGGAGTGAGTGAGACTAAAGTTTAGTCCCACCTCATAAGTTGAGAGAGAGTTGCATCTCTTTATAAAGTGAGCTCTTCTACCACTTGTATGAGCATGAGAAGAGGAGACCTGCTCGCTCGCCTCGTCACGGCACGGTACGCCTCGCCTCGCCTCGCCTCGTCGCGCCGCGGGTTGCGAGATTGAGCCGAGCCGAGGACAGAGCTATACATGTTGTCTATATTTTTGCTGCTTGGAAAAAAATAATGAGTCATTAATTAATAATTAACGGACACGTTAATTACTGAACCATTTCAGATTCTTTTAGATCGTGACGACTCGGACGTGGGGTTTACTCCCACGACCTACCCGGCCCGCACTATATAGTCAGGCAGACGTCTACCTTAGCCGTCGCCGCTTCGTATGGTTTCTCACCACCGTCCAGATCATTGCCCCGCCAAGCAAGTCTTCTCCATCCCTCCTTTCGGCGTGCATCGGGAGAAGGGACAACAGGCCTCCGGAACCACCCTCTCGTGATCCTGTACGGGAGAGGGGCGATCAGGTTTTTGGGGAGCGCACTCGCGCGACTGCTGGCAGCGACGACTTCGCGAACGACGACTTCTTCCCCGACCTCGGCAACCTCATCCTCGATGACATGGGCGACAACGTCAACGCCGGCGGTGCTGCTCCCGCTGCACCGTATGTGATTCTATCCTTCCTATTCGAGACCGTGGTAGAATTCATGTTTCTAGTATGTGCCCTAGATGTGATCTGTTCATCTACTATGCTAGTTCGCATGATTAGTTCAATCTCGTAGTCATGATTTATCTTCTGTTTATCCGGATTAAATCTCGTAGTAATTTGCTCATATATCCAACACCCCCCCTTCTCCGAACGCCGCCCAGGTCTTGCTAGACCTTCGTCGATCCACCCACCCGCGTCCCCGCCTAGGCCCACAACACCGCGGCACTCCCCAGGATTCGCAATGAACTCATACACAACTTCGGAATGGTCCGTGGAGCATTTTTGGGCTTTCCACGTAGACATCTACATGTGCCCGGACAAATTTAATTATAATCTAAACTATTTTATTTCAAAACCTTTTTTTGTTTCAGTTGCAGTTTATATTTGATACATTGTTGCGTTGGAATATTTATCTTTGAATTTTTGCTACGTTGTGCTATTTTATTTTATTTTATCAATTTTAATATCAAGAGCATGTAAGAAAGAAGGAAAGCTCTTTTAAAAGATGCAATTGATAACGTCTATCCAATCGGATGTCTGTAAACGAACATGTCCACAAACATTTGAGGGCCTCTGATTTGAAAAGAGACGGCCTGGCAGCCCTCAAAAGGTCCGGCCAGACGAGCGAGTCCTTTTTCTTGAACACAAGGACGGACCCATGATCGGCCAGTTTGACCCAGCCACCAACCCACATGCTGCTGCTACTCCATCCATTTGACATTTCGTACTGGTCTTAACAAAACAAGCACACCAAAAGCAAAGGAAATGAAAAGATCTGAGCACCACTTTGGATCCCCATCCAAAGTCAGCACGAAACCGAATGTTTTTTCCGACCCACCCAAAAAAAAACCCGTCGAAATCGATTTGACAGCGATCATTATCAACCAACCCCGAGCAAAAAACACTCGTCCGGTCCTCCCCTTCCCTTCCCTCCCTCCAGGTAGTTTCATTCCGCTCCCCCCTCGTCCCTGCAGCACCGCTTGGCCCCGCGCGCCAGCCACGATCCCGACCCGGCCGCCCCGCCCGCCGGGCGAGCGGAGGGAGCCTAGCTAGCTCGGCGGCGGCCCCCGCCTTCCAGCACCCGATTGTCTGGCGGGCGGCGGCGGTGAGCAAGCCGTGGGGGAGGAGTTCATGGTCCTTGCGGCCGGATGGAGTACGCCATGTTCGGGTCCAGGCGTGTCGACGACGACACGGGGTTCAGGCGCCAGCGGACCGTCAGGTGAGCAACGGTCTGCTGCTCCCGCTTTGCTCTTGCTTGCTTGCTGGCCTCTTTGCTCGGGAGCATGGAGATTGGCTGCCGTCTCTAGCTAGCTTAGCTTGGGGAGGTTAATTGGGGGCATGGATGAGATGGGCGCGGCTTTGCTGCTTGATTTTCCTTCCTGTTCCGATCGGGGTTCGAGGGGGAACAGAAGAGGAATATTCGGATTGGGCTGATGGGTTGGTGGAATGGTGGTTGCTGTTAGAAGATGGCTGTTGCTGTGTCTGTTCTTAGACTGACCGGTTCATGTATGGCTCCTGTGTGGCTTTATAATGCTTCACTTTGGTTCCTTAGCATAACAGTAATCTGGTAGCGAGTCCTCTAGAAGTTGTTTGATAGCTCTGCATCTGTGATAGAGACGGGCAGCTTCAACTTCCATGAGCAGTGTAGGATTAGATTCATAAATGAGGATGAAGTAGGAAAAATAATAATCTGAAACAGCCTTAACGAGAGCACACAGCTCCTGCTGGTTGTGCTGGCTGCTGATGAGCTGAGATGACCATGTCTGCCTTTACAATTGTTCAACATCGCTCCTGTCCTTTTTCCCTAAGTGTATTGCAGCGGCGTCAATTTCAAATGGAGTGTTAATGCTGTTCTCATTCCCAGAATCCGTGATGAGAGGGTAAAGGCAACGATGCCCATTCACCAGAAACAGGCTGGTCCAGCTGCTCGCAAGCTCGGCGTGGGGAACTGGGGGAAGAACAGGATTTTCGTAGCAGGACAGGACCTTCCCCACAAGAGGATCATCGACCCAACGAGCGATTTCATCTTGCTATGGAACTACGTGTTCCGAGTCTCTTGCTTCGTCGCTCTGTTCATGGACCCTCTCTACTTCTACGTGCCTAAAATCGTATATGGCACGCCTACTTCATGTGTCGCGAAAGACAGACACCTGGCCATCATCATTACCGTCTTCCGATCGATCGCCGATCTCTTCTATGTCATCCAAATTGTGATAAAGTTCATGACTGCATATATTAATCCAAGCTCCAAGTCAGGGGTTTTCGGCAGAGGGGAGCTGGTTACAGATCCTAATGAAATCGCAAAGAAGTATCTGAGATCTGACTTTGCAGTTGATTTAGTGGCTTCAATTCCTGTACCACAGGTATTTTTCATCCTTTCTGATCCGTTACTTGTCATTACGGGTTGGGAAACATTTGTTTGCACACTGATTCATTTAGCACTTTCTTTTAGTGACTGAATCATTTAGCACTTACCTAGATGGCCATGAACTGCTAAATTTTTGAAGGTGGTAAGGTCGAGTTGAGGGGCTGTTCCTCTTCCAGATGAAATAATCTATTTTATGTGGCATAAGCACCGTGTGTATTTTGATGTCTTCACTGGCCACACCATAACAAAGAAAGGATAGGTGGCGTGGTTGGTCCGTTAAGGATTCTCTAAAGTATAATATCTGAAATAGAATATAAATACAATATTAGCTCCCATAGTTCATGATCATCAAAAGTGAAATACTGTTTAGTTGAATTCTTCATGCAAGTAGCTGTCAGGTACTAATATAGGTGCAGACAATGAACTTTTTTGTAACGATAGAAAAAGGCATGCTCTGTTTTCTTACTACAAAAGCAGAAAATTCTGAACTGAACGCTGCAGTAAATTAATGATGTGCTGCATTTGTATTATGTGCTTTTGCTATCTGTTGAACTGGAAGCCAAAACATAATTCGTCCTAATATTGGTCACTACTTTTCAATTTTGTGTGGCTCTGATATGCTTGCTTTGATGGCAAGATTATTCCTTTATTGAACATGAAAGTAGTGGATCTCAACTTCCTAACACCTTATCTCTATAATTGCGATTTCCTTGAGGTTAAGGAAACTGCAGTAGTATACCTTTCTGTCATGTTATCTGACAGTTTTTCCTTTCTTTTGTTGCAGATCATTACTTGGTCTGTGATACCAGCTATTAAGTATACTTGGTCTGGGCATAATAATGACATACTGTTCCTGGCTGCTCTTTTTCAGTACATTCTGAGATTATATCTAATATTTTCCTTGAATAGCAAAATTCTCAAAGTTACTGGAGCTTTTTCAAAGACTGCCTGGCAGGGAGCTGTGTCCAATCTGCTATTATATATGACTGCCAGTCATGTACGTTACCTATTTAACTATATGATTTTTTGTATCCAGTCTTTCTCTAGTATACTTCCTTCCAAGTTGTGGTTGCATATTTTTCATTTTACTAGCATGTGGCAGGAGACTGCTTGACATGCATTTCTCCTTTTCAGGTTTTAGGAGCATTGTGGTACCTGCTGTCTGTTGATCGCCAGACCGCATGCTGGCAAAAATACTGCAATGAGGAAGCTGGTTGCCATAATAAATACCTGTCTTGTAACGCAAAGCCAGATCCAAATTGGGCAAAGAATAGTACTATCTTTGATGCCTGTAATGCTAGTAACAAAACCTTAACTACTTTCGACTTTGGTATGTTTGAGACATTGTTATCAAACAGAGCTCCAGGCCATAGATTCCTGAAGAAGTACTTGTATTGCCTCTGGTGGGGCTTACAAAATCTAAGGTATGACAATAGCTGAACAACACGTCTTCTCGTAACAACAGTGATCTGATAATTAATATGCAAAATTTTGGACATTATTCGCTACACTCTCTGATAAAGCAAGTTCCGGAGACCTTACTCCTACATATGGAACTATAACTCTGTAGTGGTAGATTCCGATAAATCTTAGCTGGTATAAAGATTCTATTAGTTGCTAACGTGGTATACTATTTTGTTGAAACAGTTGCTATGGCCAGACTTTGAGTGTAAGTACCTATATTGGCGAGACATTGTATGCCATATTCTTGGCGGTGCTTGGTCTAGTTCTGTTTGCCCATTTGATTGGGAATGTTCAGGTACTTCTACATTATAATCTACACTTACTTTCATGGGTGACTCATGAAACTAATTTGATAATATAACTTACATGCCATTATCCCCCTTTCTAATGTACTTCTTTTGCCAACCATTTTCTGATGCTGAGTCCCACTACTTGTCTAGCCTCGGTATCTCTATCTTCATATGATGCCGTCACTGTCAATTTTGCTCAAAATTCTAGGGGCGTTTCATATCCTTAGTTATTTTCTTAGCTCGGAAACTAGGCATTAAGATTATTGGTCAATCCATCAATGTTTGCTTAAGTTTGCAAATATTGTGGTGCTCATTGCACTTTACAACTTCTCAAATGTGTTATGTTTGGCATGGTCCATAGCTTTAAGAACAGAGGCATGAGGTGAGTCCTTGTGCCTGGTGATATGCTTGGTTAACACGCCTTGGGGATTTCAATACGGTCTTCAGACTAACAAGTATCACTAGGCTGAGTTTTTGTCTGGACGAGGTCATAATTTTGTGTGCACCCCCCACTTAGACTCTAAACTGGCTTGCCTTTTGCTTTTGTTCTTAGAGCCAACAAATAAGTATGTAGCCCTTAACCTTTAAACCAGCTCCACAATCCTATTTTATACATGCATTACTTGGATTTTATTTTTTATGGGGTGATGAAAACAGCTTTCCGCTCGGGCATTTTCCGTGTTACCTCTGTTCTAGTAATTAATAAACCATCATACTGATAATACCAAAAAGGGCCCTTTTGTTTCTTTTACTTCACACTTCTCAATATAACTATTTGCAAGAAACAGTGGGCTTATTACAATACATTATCTGCCAGACCTACCTACAATCTATCACTGCAAGGGTTGAGGAGTGGAGAGTAAAGCAAAGAGATACTGAAGAGTGGATGAAACATCGCCAACTTCCTCCTGTACTACGGGAAAGGGTGAGAAGATTTATTCACTACAAGTGGCTTGCAACTCGAGGCGTGGACGAAGCATCTATATTGAAGGCTCTGCCTGCAGATCTTCGCCGTGACATCAACCGTCACCTTTGCTTGGATCTTGTTCGCCGGGTAAAATTAACTTTCCTACTACTTTTTGTTGTTTGAATTGCAGACTTGGTAAACTTCACATCCATTTGATGATTAAGTTCATGGCATTACAAACCACTCGATGATTGAGTCTCACTACTTGTTTCCATATCGCTACGTTTCAGGTGCCGTTCTTCTCACAGATGGACGACCAGCTCCTGGACGCCATCTGTGGGCGCCTGGTCTCCTCCCTGAGCACGAAGGGCACGTACACGGTTCGCGAGGGCGACCCGGTGACCGAGATGCTCTTTATCATCCGCGGGAAGCTGGAGAGCTCAACCACGGACGGCGGCCGGACGGGCTTCTTCAACTCAATCATTCTCAAATCCGGCGATTTCTGCGGCGAAGAACTTCTCGGATGGGCCCTCGTCCCCAGGCCGACCGTCAACCTGCCATCTTCCACCAGGACGGTGAAGGCGCTCGTGGAGGTGGAGGCGTTCAAGCTCCAGGCCGAGGACCTCCGGTTCGTGGCCAGCCAGTTCAGGCGTCTCCACAGCAGGAAGCTGCAGCACACCTTCCGGTACTACTCCCACCACTGGAGGACTTGGGCGGCCTGCTTCATTCAAGCTACCTGGCGCCGCCACAAGCGGCGGAGGCTGGCCAGGGACCTCATGATGAGGGAGTCCTTCTCCTCCATGAGGTCGTATGAGGATGGCGATGGCGGTGACTCCTTCGCCGAGCACAGTCGGTCGGTGAAGATCATGGCCGCGGCCAGGAAAGGGTCTGATGGCCACAGGGAGCTGCCTAAGTTCCGGAAGCCCTCGGAGCCGGACTTCTCGGTGGAGCACGACGACTAGGAGAAATGGTTGCCATATTATTGTTTGCCACGACGGCGGTCGCTGGTCGGAGACTGAGGCGTCTTTGCGATGATCTGTAAATATGAAGGTGAGTTGGGGCTCAAGCTCACAGGGGACTGAGGCTGACTGCTAATCTCAGGGAAATGCTCAAGCTAGATTTGGGGCAGGGTAGACTGGTTGGTTTCTGGGGTTGGGTTTGGGAACGGTAGGACAGCAGTTGCTGTAGGGTTAGCTTTAGGATGCTCATATTGTACATCCAGATGTAATTATGTTTGAGTTATTCTTGTGACCTCAAAGGGGCACACTGCTGCTTGTATTGGTTTGTGAGTGGAGTGTGTGTGTGCGCATTGGTTTGTTCTATTGCTTATATAGCCTGTTTTTCATTGGCATGGTACTGTATTTTCACTGAACTGCTGGGGTTGGCTTAACAGTGAGACCCTGAGCCCTCTGGTGGGTTCGCTGCTATTCGAGCTCGCTGTATAACTTCATGTAAAATGTCCTTGCGCAATAGCCACAACAATTTTGCTTTTCAGGAACATCAGATTTTTAAGCAGGGAAAATCTTATGTTTGAGATAGCAAATTATGTTGTTGTGAGCATGGTAATTTCGTTCAGCAAACATGGCAAATTATGTTGTCATGAGCATGTCAATTTCCTTCGGTAAACATGGCAAATCCTAGCAAAAAAACGTCCATGAAAATTTGCCATCCCAGGCATCATATTTGCCATGCTTAAAAATCCGACGTCAGATTTGTAGCCCGGATACGACGTCCATGGCGAGCTTATCAAGTGTAAGGTTTGGCCCATCTCATCGGAGATAGCCACAAAGCATAAGCCAGGAGTTCACATGCACAAACCTGGTGGAAATGGGACAGCCATAAATGATCAGAACACATCCTTGCAATCATCAGTGTAGCAAAAGGTGAAGACATGTATTGCTATCTTAGCCCAGAACGATTGGCATTTTGACAACATCGTACATCCCATCCACAGAGCTCATATGTTTGCATTCAGATTTATATCAAGAAAGGGTAAGAAGTACAGGTTTGTTTCTGTTCAAATGAGTGAACCTTTCGGGGTAAAACCCACTGATAATATTGCTAGTACAACTGATAGGGAAAAAGTACAGTACGGTGCGGTAACGATTCATCCCAACATTACAGTTACTTGATTCCCCGAGCTCACTCCCCTATGGACTATGATGCTGCTGATAAACACACAGTGCTATGTGTAAAAGTTAAAAGAAGAAAAGAAAAAGATGAACAACTTTGTACCTTCCTCCACGCCAAATAGCGCCGCTGATGGATGGCGTCCAGACAGAAAAGAAAGATTTATTGTCTCCTTTTAAGAATGCGGTGTGACTACATAAGTTATATCGAGCGCTGACCCCGGGCGCTGCTGCTACTTGTGCGGATGAGACTCTTCGTCGGGTGCGACCCTTCGTGGCAGCTTCTTCTTCTGCGTGTACTTTGCGTACGAATACCACACGCCGCCGAACGTGTTGATCACCAGCCCGGTGACGTTGAGGGCGTGCACCTTGACGCCTCCCAACACCACGAAACCCAGGGTCTGAAAGGTCAATGGTACAAATATGGTATGAGATGCTTAAGGTCTACAAGGTCGAAGCTAAAGCGCATCATAGACAGATAGACATACCGTAGACCCGACGCCCTTGAGAACTCCTACTATTGTGGTCGTCAGGGCAGAGTTTACGATTGTGCACCAGAACATGGTGTAATTGAGAACGATACCCATCACCAGTGAAATCAGAAGAATAGCACTGAATGATGCAGAGGCTGTCTGCATTTCAAGAGACAACGGATAAGTATCTTGGAACAGAGCAAACTAGAAAGCACTGATGCAGAAACAAACAATCAGGATCTAGGTCATATTATGTTTACTACTACCTCTGCAAACTAATATAAGACGTTTTAGATCACTACTTAGTGATCTAAAAAGTCTTATATTAATTTACAGAGGGAGTAATATTTAAGTGCCAGTCCATCTGATCTAGAATCCTAGTATGAACTAGTATTATGCAGTCATGAGCTAAAGGGGTCTGAACAAAGAACAAACAGATTGCCATCTTATATCTGCTAATTAAGTTTGATAAACCTATACCCATACTACTTACTAACCTTTTCTGACAGAACTGAAAGAGAATGGGGAAATTCTCCGGTTGCAACAATGATGAAAAACAGAAATGGAATCGACAGTATGCTGTTATAAAACATCAATTCCATTGAGGAAAGACCATCATCTGCGCCTGATTTCTCCACCAGAATCAAATACATCGTCTGCATACACACTATGTCAGTTAGAACTATAGCCAATTCTTGTGTGTGTGTGTGTGTGTGTGTGTGTGTGTGTGTGTGTGTGTGGTGTGTTAACCAGATTACAAAAGCTAACCTGGAAGAAGACCGATATTAGAGCCATACTGTATCCATACAAGTCAAAAGAAAAATCTCCAAGTGCTGCAACAAGGACACCTAAGGCAGTGCAGACAACTGAAAGCGACACCTAAAACAATTTGCAAAGATGAGAAAGTGCTTCTAGTAATAAGCCATCCCTTCCAGAGTGAAAGCTCTGCAGGCCTGTGTTTGGTTATGTGTGTAGATGGAAAAAAGGAAACCACGGCATGAGGGAAAACATTCTTACCTGTGTTGATGGTTTCCCCTTCCCCCTTAAGAACCCAGACACCAAAACGGCAAGGGGTGTGAGCCTCTTAATTGCAATATACATAGGGATGTTAACCCCTTTCAAGCTTGCCAGAGCAAATGCGACATTTGCATTATAGAAAATTGACACGGGAAGAAGCTTCTTTGCTGTTGCCATGCTGAGATCTTTCCTTTTAGACATTCCTAGAACTTGCCCGAAATGTATGAAAAGTGCGGTAGCTAATTGCTGTTGAAATAAAGGAGAAAGTGAACAACCCAACCAGGCTTAGAAAAACATATAAAGAAGTAACGTTTTTATCGGCATTCGTTGGTAATGTTCAGTCGTACCTGTAAAGTGAGGAGGGTCATGGAGTGAACATACTGCATAATAACCGCTTTGTTGACGAAAACCATCGCCATAGATGCAACTCCATATGAAAAGGCCGAAGATAAGCTGCAAGAGAATATAAACAGGGAACTCGTTAGGCGCCCCTTATGGCTAATGCATTTCTCTTCTGATATTGACAGTAAAAGTACAGAAAATCCCAATCTTTCTCTTCTAGACAATGTAGTAGCAGGTGCCAAATTTAGTACTATGTTAATTCAAGAGAAGAGCCACCTGGCCTCTCCGCATATGCAGGTCCCCACAGTAGGCCCAACGGTGCTTAATTGCTCTTGGTAGATTAATTAAGTAAATCAGGAATGCAACTTGTTTTGCCAATTGTCTTGTTCTTTGGTAGTGTTATTAGTAGCCTCATACATATATGACTTAACAATTGCCAATTGCCCTGTACACGCATTCATTCGTCATATACCAGTATCAATTGTTTTTGGAAAACTATAATATCAGGCAGCCAGATAGGTCGACCTACACAAGAATTGGATAGTAAGACCAAAGATTCCATCCAGTTTTTCAGGCAGTGTCCAACATTTCTGTGGAGCCAGCCAGCCATATTTGTGAGGTGAAAAACAGATTGTGTAGTAAGGCTCCATCCAGTGTTTCAGATAGTCCCCAACATTTAAATGAAACTAGGCAAAATTCTCAGGTGAAAACTAGAAGCCAAATCCAAATCCTATCCCCTCTCGCCTCCGCCATGAGCCGCGTCCGCCATGACTATGAATGAATTTTAAATGAGCCCAGCTTACAAAAGAACCCCCTCTCGCCTCCGCCATGAGCCGCGTCCAGAGTAGCCATTTTCCACTGCTGGAATCAGGGTGTCGCGCCCAAGAAGTGACGGAAACCACCCGAATCCGCGCACAGCTTTCGCCCCAGGACGGCGAGGCGGAATTCATTCCAGGCCACGGGAAGACGACGGACGGGATGTGACATGAGGAAGGGGGGAGGGAGCAGGCGAGGTCGCACCTGAGGAAGGAGCTGGGCTCGCCGGCCTCCAGCCCCATCGCGCGCATCCGGCGAAGCTGATCCCCCCCGCTCCCGCCGCGCGCGTGCTTCGGGGACCTCTGCTCCGGCGCGGGTCGGGCTCGATCTGGCGCGTGGGATGGGAGAGTGGGCCTCGAATTGGGCGAGTGTGTGGGCTGCTACGGGGGGGACTCCATTAGCGAGCGACCTGGTTATTAGTCCGTTGATCCCCGTTGATTATCGCAGCGCAGCGGGCGTGAGTGACGGGGAAGCGATGCGCTCTCCTTTCCACACGACTGAGCGGTGCATCACAAGCAAGTCCTACCCTGCTGACAAAATTAATCCCTTCTCTCGAGCAAAATGCGCTGGCCTATAATAAGCTCGGATGGCGCATACTCCTACCTAGCACCGTTGATTCCGCCAACTAAGCATAACTCCGCTGGTTAGATTCTTTACGATGAAACCAACCCACTATGGTTCAAGTCCTGATGCTTATATTTTTCTGAGTTTATTTTAGACTTTTTGATGATGCTCGTTCAGTGGGAGGAAATATTCTCGTCGACTACGAGGCGTGCGTGCGTGCTTTCATAACGGGTGAGTGTATGTGGGCATCTCAGATTGTACATGCTCACAAAAAAAAAGAGTTGTCGACTCGTTAAAGTGATATACACTTTGAGAAACAAATGGTTTAGAAAGTAAAAGAAGGATCAAAACTGATGCAAGGTTTTTTTACTGGTGCTCGCTGGTGGGCCCTCTCCCTCTCTCATTCTGGTGCTCGCAATCACCATCGTCCTATCTTTACGAGATCGCCATACTCTCTTCTCGGTCATATGCGGGGTGGACTCGAGTTGCACGCCGGCGACATCAACCGAGGACCGAGGTGATGTCCAGTTTGATCTCCGTCGAGCAGGGTCCACGACTACAACCACGACACAAGCATGCACCAATCAATGTTGACGAGGATACGAAGGATGGAGCTAGAAATGGACTCCAGAGGGAAGGATCTATGGGATGGACGAGCCGAGAATCGGCAGAAGAGCAAACTAAAAGGATTGGCTACTCAGGGGTTGAACCTCTCGGGTCTGATAGGATAGGGATAGGAGTCACCACTCAATGTAACCAGGGAATCTATCGTATATAAGGAAGACCTAGGGACATCCAAAACCCTAAGGCAACCAAATGTAAAGACCCACCATCTTCCACATGCCTCCACGAGATAAGGAGAAACATCACCAAAACGAGGGCGAGGCGGGGAGACCTTATCTCATGTCAATGGCGACGCCATCATCTCGCCACCACCAAACATAGACCTACCTAATGCCCCAAGAGACAGAAACCCCATTGATATATCGAGGCTCACCGCAGACTCCCATAGGCAGAGCCAGCAGAGGAGGAGGAGGCCAGCGATATACCAGTGGAGGAGGATGACGGTGATGGAGAAACCCTAGATCACCTTTGGAGCTGGGGCTGCATCCCGTGGAAACTATTGCCCTAACTTGCATTGCTAAGCGTTAAGGTACCCCCTAAGTTACCCCGCAAAAAAGGTACCCCCTAAGTCACCAACTTTGAATATTTGGGTTTGTAAAATGCACATAGAACCATTAGATCACAGTAAATAAATAAATATATAAACATAATACATTCATATGAAAGTTACACTGTAAGAATGAAGCTTACATGCGGAGACTATGCCTATGTCTAAATGATTTATTTTTTGCAAATGGAATCAGAGATTTCTAGTACGTCGGTTGCTTCAAATGCACGAGGTAGCAATATCAATCTGAATAGACAATATACACATCACTCGTTGAACATCAACTTTTCTCTCGAAAAGAGTGGGAAGGAGAAAAGGAAGCTAATTCTAATTGGTCCAAGGTTTAGAGCGCAACATCACTTCAACGACGAGAGAAGTACTTTCAATGTTTTGCGTACTTCTCTCGCATTCCTCACATCTGACGCTTCCATTCATCTTGGGCATTTCTCGACTCAAACATTGTTAGTTTCAATCTGGAAGTGTCCCGCAGGGGTGATGCCACCGTGCATGACATTATGCTGCACTGGGTCAGGCTAAGCAACCCCATCATTTTGGCCACCCTCACGCACACCCTGGAAATTATCATCTCTGGCTTCATGGAGGAGTTGTTGGCCAGGGCTAGGGTTGTTTCCCAAGCCATCCTGCATCGAACGAGGATCCTCTTCGACACTATTATCCCTGGCGCTTTCCATGTCCGTGTTTCTCGTCCTGGTGCATTTGGCATAAACCAACCTCACAATGGCTATTAGTATCATGATAGTTGAAATGGATCCAGTGATGACAAAGAGCCCCGAGAAGTTTTGTAAAGTGAGAGGTGCAGAACCAAAGTCAGAAACGGTGTCATCACCCATCAGCACTGAAGTGGTGCCAAAACATCTCACTTTTAGTTGTGAGTTGCTAACCCCTTCTGGTAGGTTCAGGATGGTAGTTGAATGGTTTGGCACTAGCGGAAAACCTAGACGAAATGTCTGGCCATAAAAAGATAATGTTAGCAAGTAGTCCCAACAATGCAGCATGGCGCTGCAATGAAATTAAAATCATGAATATACCGAATCATTAGGTTGAGAAGCTTACAAAACCAAATCCAGGAGTCGTGTATATGCACCCAAGCATCGTAAAATCGTCTTCATACCGACTATCAGAGATGAAAGAAGTTAAGTAGGGGATCGCACCGACGATAGCCGACACACCTCCATTCTTGGACCCCTTCCTCAAAGCGGCAGCATATTCTTCCTTCGTTGTGTAGATTTTTAATCTACTTTCACTGATATTATGGCAATTCATCAAGAAGAACCGCACAAATGAATCATCTTGGTATCCTACAAAGTCACCACTGCGTTGGAGCTGGTCTAGATCAATCACCCAAGGACGGAGCCTCTTTGCGGTTAATATGGATGACAAGCTTGATGTGTAGCTCTGTACCAGAATTAACACTACAAAGCACCATATTACCACGACAATTTTTGACAAGGGGCTTCTAATAATTTGACCTGTGCATGGAACAACCAAAAGATTATGTTATCTTACAACTATGGTAAGAAACTAATGAAAATACTGAAAATGCATCAAATATTGTAAGGAGTTACAGGTTGAAGTGCTGACCATGAGAAAACGTCAAAGTAGAGAAAACAAAGTAGAGGGCAGTGCTACATTGTCTCAAACTTGATCCTTGGTAGTCCTGATTTCTGGGTAGTTCAATCATCCACACAACGAAGCCAGTATAGAAGAAGAAGGCAATGGTAGCTAACCAAAGATTCCTACTTAGAGGCTTTAGGAATGTCCAACTAACAGCACCCGGTTCATCCTCGACGAGCACAAGCATAGACACACCAGACTCCGTGTATGGCATCGTAAAATCAACGACGGTGACTTGTCGCGTGGATATGGTGATATCGCCTACTGCAGCATCGTACATCTGTTCATCACCAAGAAATATGGCAAAGATTAGAATATATTTTGGTACAAATCAGTACCCCTGAGAGGATGAGATGCAAGTGCGTAGGAGTAAGCCTTACCGCCAAATACACTTTGCATACAAACTCATCATAAGAACCGCTAAAGCTAGCATACACATAGCTCGTACTAGGACGTAAACTCCACTTAGCTTCCTCGAAGATATCAATGTTGTAGTTAGTGACGTTTTGTTTCTCGGAAATAGGATCAAGAGCATCCACAAAATGTTGAAAACCCAGCTTCGGTGGCACGCCAATCTTCAGCACCTTCCGATCTTTGTAATTTTTTCGGGAATCTCCTCTTGTATCTAGTATCATGCTGTTCCTTCCCTTGGTTTTTGGGCAAGGAAACATCATGCTGGTATTTGATCCAAGTGTAAAGCCAGTCTTGACATGGCCTACTGAAGCTGTTACAGGATGTCCTAGGCAGAAGGCGCACGGTGTCCAAGGGGTGCCGTAGAGAACCGGAATGTTGTTTTGCGGGACGTGATATGATTTGGTCAGTGTCTTGAGGCCCCGGGCGATGGCTTGCACTTCGGCATTCTTGATCGGGTCCTCGGCTGCAAAGCTCAAAAAACTAGACAAGTAAATAGCATGGAAATCTTGTCTTCTATGATATATATTGCATATCATTTAGAGCAGCCAATAAAACATGTTATATAATAGGTTATTACATGGGACGATTAAAATTAAGGGGATTGCTATTTCACATCAAATTTGGCTCCCAAACGGCCGCGGACATGCCGGGACAGTGCCTGGACACGTTCGTTTTTAACCCCTGCTTTTTCTCTGAAATAACCATGATCTCCAAATTATGCTCCCCACTTTGAAGCATTATACAACAAGCACGTAGTGTGCGGTCTGGCCAGAGCATGCAGCAGATGGACGTTGACGGTGGCCGACCCTCTAACTAGTAAGCTCCGGTGGTGGCGGCGCGCTTGGCGGAAGCGGGCGCGAGCGCCTCGGCCATCACAGGCGGTGGCGCTAGGCCAACATGCGCGCAACAGCCAGTTCGCGTCCTGGCCGAGCGGCAGCAGCAGCTAGCAAGCGGCCAGGCTGACAGCGGCCAGCACACGGCTGTGTGCACGCACGGCAGCGACCAGTACGCGGTGGCGGCCAGCTAGCTAGCGCGCACGCAGCGGTCCGACCTGAGACGATGCAGACGCGGGCGCAAGGGCGCGCGAGCTCCGGCCACGGCCTCGGATGCGGACGCGCTCGCGAGGTCTGGCCTGAGACGATGGCGCGGGAGCTCCTGTCCTGCCGTGCGCGAGTTCCTTCCTCTCCAGTCTTGGCGGGCGAACTCCTGCCCGTGGTCCCCGTGCTGGGGCGGTGCGCCATGGCTTCGAGGCGGCCCGAGGACGGTGGACGTCGACGCGGGGTAGCGCGCCATGGCTCCGGCTCAGATGGGACAGTGCTGGGTGGTGGCGGCCGGCAAGGAAGAGAGAGAAGAGATTAATCCTGGCGCACAGAGTGTATGACATGTGGGGTTTGGGTGGGCTGGTCTGACGTGGAGAACATGCCGAACATCCTCATGTCTTTCCCTCGTATTTTTATCCAATCAACAGATCCCAGTTAAGCCATCCCGTGAATCGTGTAAAATTTTCCCATGTGTGTAGCATCGCTTATTTAACCAAAATCCTAGACGCACGGGGTGTTTACGGGCCTCTCACGGATTATACTTTTAAACTAATCTTCTCCTCCTAATTTTCAGTGAGGGTGGGCCTCACACCCTGATTTTTATTCAATCAACAGATCCTAAGACTAGCCACAATGGGTAGTAACATAGACCCATGTTACTAGTCTATGTTACTACCTCTATAATGGGGAATAACATATATGTGGTAACATGCAACACTTCATTTATTAGGCTATAGACACATTTTGTCTTAATATGTGTGATGTTACAGTAACTAGCTATGTTACCACATGTCTCTCTTTCTTCATTAATTACATGTCACATCATCCATTTCATCTAGATAAGTGTGATGTTACCATTTATGTTACTTTCATTGTGAGTAGTCTAACTAAGCCATCCCGTGAGTGAATCGTGTAAAACTTTCCCCGTGTGTGCAACATCGCTTATTTAACCAACTTTCCCCGTGACGTACTTCTAAACTAATCTTCTCCCCCTGATTTTCAATGAGGGTGGGCCTTACACCCTGATTTTTATCCAATCAACAGATCCCAATTAAGTCATCCCGTGAATCGTGTAAAACTCTCCCATGTGTAGCATCGCTTTGGATTTAATATGAAGATTTGTGGACTAACTGGGCATGCCCGGAGAAAGTAGGGATTATAGTTAGGTGGCCTTTTCCTTTTTCTTTTTCGAGTCCAGGCAGTGATCGGGCTCTTCGATGAAATGTTTGAGGGGTCTGATTATAGAAGCTCTGAGAGCAATTTTAACGGGCCGACTCAAATGGATGGCGCTTTTGTCCGTTTGATGAGTCAGCCACCCGCCCGCCGTCCACCCTGTTTAGCATTTGAGTCGGCCGTTCGCCTCATGCGCCGACCCATTTTCATGTCCGCGTTCAAAATTTAAAAAAGGCCCGCGGCGCATAGATCATGCCAGCGGTCATGTCTCATGTCGGCACCATGTCATCGCTGGCATACATTGTCGGCTTCAAAAAATAGCACCACACAGTTCGCGCTGGCGCACTCGCCAGCGGCCGGCACACATGCCAACGCACAAAAAGGGTGGGACTTGAGTTTGACCACGCCATCGCGGCCCCGTGATCATGCCAGCACACAAGCCGGAATACAAAAAAGGTGGCGCTCGCGGCTACGAGATCACTCGTCGGTGAACTTGAGCATGGCGGCCTGCATCTTCTCGAACCACAGCCTCTTCCTTGGCGACACGGTGTTGAGATCCACCTTTATGATCTCCCCCCGGTCATCATGCTTGCGAGAGCCACTTCTTTCGCCTTGGTCTTGGCATTGGCGGCCTCGATCTCTAGCATCTTGGCTTGCTTCTCCGCCTCCAGCTCAAGCATATTGGCTTGCTTCTCCGCGTCCATCTCAAGCCTCCTCCTTTGGATCTCCATGAAAACGTTCATTTGCTCTTCTTTGAAACGCCGGCGCTCCTTCTCCCTTGAGTCCTTCTTGTTCATCATGCCCTCCACGCTTGCGACCAAGGCGTTGGATGCCGCATCCCGCTTGCCCTCCTTCTTGGAGTTGGTCTTCCCCGCGGCTGTGCCGGCTCTCCGTCCCCGACCTCCTCCACGACTTGCTTCCCCCCACGCGACTTGAGGGTGGCATTATTGCGCCTTGAACTTCTCCTCGTCATTGATGACCCGAAAGCAATGGGAAAGGTTGAAGCACTTGCCATTGTGTTGGACCTTAAATGCCTCCAAAGCTTAAAATGCCTACAAAATGTTTCCATGCAAGCATATGGGCAAATGGTATGCAAATGAACACGCAAGGATGAACTTGATGACACAAAAGAGGGCGGCTTGCTAGCATACCATGTCTTGCATGCCGATGCCGCTCATGGGGCAGGCCTTGGCGCTCTCAAGAGTGGCACAAAACTTGTTGCACTTTTGTTGGATCACCCTCCATCGCTTGGAAATGGACACCCACCCGCGCGTGCTCACAATTTGGTAAGGCGGAAATTTCTTGCGCTCATGAAACTCCTGGTGGAAACGAATCCAAAAGGTTGAATGCTTTTGTTCGGCGCTCGACTTGGGGTCTTGTCCAATGTCTCGCCAACACTCGCAAAGAAGCTTGTCCTCGGCAGCCGTGTATGCCTTCATGCGCTTTCTCTTGCGCTTCGGCTTAGGACTGGCGGCTTGGCTGGTGAGCTCGTCCTCGAACAAAGGCTCCACTTCGATGTCGCACTCGTCCTCTTCCTCTTGCCTGTAGTCGTCCGGGAACTCGTGGTAGGAGTGGGAAGCCGTCCAGGTCCAAGCCGACCTGATCATGCATGAAGGCCGCCTGATCAAGATCATAGCCAGCGGCCGGTGTGAACGCCCCGCGGCCGTCTTGGCTTTGTGTCTCGTCGGGATCATAGCCAGCGGCCGGCGCACCGCCCTCGAAGATAAGGTTCTGCATGTAGTCCTCGTCAACGGCGGACGACATTCCCTTGAACAGGTTGCGGGCGTCCGAGAGCACGCTGGCCGGCATCTACCGAGCCACCGGCCACCGGGGTGGTGTTGAGGTTGATGGGCGCGGGCGCGGGCTTGGAAGGCACGACCATACTCACGTCGGGCGAGCACTCCCCGGAGAGGCGGGAGGCCTGTGGGTACATGTGGAAGCCGGGCATCGGGTTGCAAGCCGAGGCGCGGGGCGAGTCGGGCAGCACCATCCGAGGGAACGCCGATGACGAGGTCGTGCTGGCTAGGGTTTAACCCTAGCATGTAGAGCGCCTCCCTCGTTGTCGCCGCGATGCAGGCGTTGCTGACCTCCTGCTACGTGACGGCGGCAAGGGCGGCAGCTTCATCCCTCGCGTCCGCGGCGTGCCTCCGGTCCTTCCTCTTGGCCGACTCCCTTGCCCGTTGTTCGGGCGTCAGCACCTTCTTTGGCTTGGTTGCGGTGGCGGTCTTGCGCGGGGCACGAGGCTTGCGACGTCGAGGTCGAGGTTGTCGTCCATGGCGGGTGTGGGGCGAGAGCGGGCGCGGGCGGGAGGGTTTTTGGGGGAAATGGTGGTGGCTGCCACCGACCGGCAGGCCCGGGAAGAGGAGCAGGCGCGCGCGTCCGTCTGGTGTCCGCGCCGACGCAAATTCGACTCAAAATTGGGCCGGGAATGGGTCGCCATGTGGACGCCAAGCGGACGCGCGTCAATTGGGATCGATGCGTTGTGCCGCCTTTTGTGTCCGCACTGACCCAAACGGACGCCAACGGACGAAATGGGCCGCCCCATTGGAGTTGCTCTGAGAACCTCAAGAGGAAACTAGCAACGGGTAGCTTCTCCGGCGGCACCGAGTCTAATCTTCTATAAAGGCTTTTTTCTTCATTTTTACTTACTCTCCATATTAACTTGGTTTACCGGGTGATAGATCCGGTTAGCAATCTCAAACTTTGAATATGAAAAAAAAAACTTCTTTTTCAGTCAAATTTTATAAACTTTATAATTGAGTTTATAAGTATTTTTTGCTAATATCTATTCCCTTTGTTTCTAAATATAAGTTTTCTTAGAGTTTTAATAAGGACCACGTATGGAGCAAAATTAATGAATTTACACTCTAAAATATTTTTATAAACATCCGTAAGTAGTCTATATTGAAATCTTTAAAACGACTTATGTATATTTCAAAGCAATATCATTAGATTCATCATTGAATGTATCTTATTTTCATATATCATATATGTTTATTATTGAAAATGTTCAGCTAATATACCCTCGCAAAAAAATGTAGTATACATAGAAACATAGTCTCATAAAAAGCTGCTTCAACGTTAACTCACCAGCGTGCGCTGCGGCGACGGCCTCTATGCCGGAATCCCTCGCTGGCGGCTCGGCCCAGTTGGTGCCGCTCAGACGCTTCAGGTAGAACCCATCTAGGGCCGCGGAGTTGCAGGTCAGGTTCCTCCTCCCCACGCCGACCCGCGCCGGGGCAGGCGCCGCCGCGGCGCCTAGCGATGCAAGGACCGCGGCGATGCTCCAAAGCTTGAGCAAAGAGAGGAACACGAGCAAGCGCCTTGTTGCCGGCCGCTCCATGCGCGAGGTTGAAATCTCACTCCTACGTACTCAGTTGGGGCAAATTACTTGTTCGATATAAATGACAGATATGTACCGCCCCGTCTGCTCGCCGTGAATTATAAATACATCCGGTGTGGATACGTACAAGCACGTAGCGATCGAGCGACGTAGGTGAACAAGGAGGCGGGCCGGACGGCCGGTGTGGCCGAATTTCCGGCAAACTTCCGGGAAAGCTACCACGATGACGAGTAAAGTCCGTTTTAAACCTTGAATTTATAGAGCTTGTCCGGATTGAACCTTGATCTTTTAATCCCTAAAGTCCATACCCTGAATTCGTCAATCCCGGTTAGTCCTGCCCCTGTACATGTTTGGTGTACCGGGAAAAAAGATGATCCCACTGGATTCACCTACTACTCTCACTGACAATGTGAGTCCACCTGTCATATTCATCTCTTTCCTTCCTCTCTGTCCTCTCCAGTCCCGATCCTATTTCCTCATATCTCTCTATTACACATGGCAAATGGCAGCCCCACCCAAGTCTCCTTTCTCCGCCTGCTACTCACACACTCTGACAGCCATGGAGGAGAGAATCAACTGGGGCAGATGCGCAGCTCGGACGCGGAGCGCGGTCGCGGCGTGCGGGGCGGCAGGTGGTTGCAGGCTTGCAGTAGGCCGCAGGCCACGCGCGATTCGGCAAGGTCAGGCGAGGCCATCGGCATATTCGTGGCCGTGGTGAGGCCGCCGTGGGTAGGGAGGGGTGAGTAGAGGCCGACAGGGTGCGGGACGGCGTGCACAGGCAGTTCAGGCTAGACAACGGCAACTGGCGGCGTGGCGTGTGTTGGGGAACGTAGTAATTTCAAAAAAATTCCTACGCACACGCAAGATCATGGTGATGCATAGCAACGAGAGGGGAGAGTGTTGTCTACGTACCCTCGTAGATCGAAGCGGAAGCGTTGACGCAACGTAGAGGAAGTAGTCGTACGTCTTCCCGATCCGACCGATCCAAGCACCGTTACTCCGGCACCTCCGAGTTCTTGGCACACGTTCAGCTCGATGACGCACCCCTAGCTCCGATCCAGCAAAGCTTCGGGGAGGAGTTCCGTCAGCACGACGGCGTGGTGACAATCTTGATGTTCTACCGGCGCAGGGCTTCGCCTAAGCACTGCAATGATATATTCGAGGTGGAATATGGTGGAGGGGGGCACCGCACACGGCTAAGGAACGATCACGAAGATCAACTTGTGTCTCCATGAGGTGCCCCCTGCCCCCGTATATAAAGGAGCAAGGGAGGGAGGAGGCCGGCCCTAGGTTTGGGCGCGCAAGGGGAGTCCTACTCCCACCGGGAGTAGGATTCCACCTTTCCTAGTCCAACTAGGTCAAGGGGGGAAAGAGGGGAAGAGGGGAAGGAAGGGAGAGAGGGGCCGCGCCCCAAACCCCTTGTCCAATTCGGACTGGGCTTGGGAGGGGCGCGCGCTACCTCCTGGTCCTTCCCACTAAGGCCCATCAAGGCCCATTGCTTCTTCCTCGTATTCCCGTAACTCCCCGGTACCTCCGAAAATACCCGAACCACTCAGAACCCTTCCGATGTCCGAATATAGTCGTCCAATATATCGATCTTTACGTCTTGACCATTTCGAGACTCCTCGTCATGTCCCCGATCTCATCCGGGACTTCGAACTCCTTCGGTACATCAAAACTCATAAACTCATTATATAACTGTCATCGAAACCTTAAGCGTGCGGACCCTACGGTTCGAGAACAATGTAGACATGACCGAGACACGTCTCCGGTCAATAACCAATAGCGGGACCTGGATGCCCATATTGGCTCCTACATATTCTATGAAGATCTTTATCGGTCAGACCGCATAACAACATACGTTGTTCCCTTTGTCATCGGTATGTTACTTACCCGAGATTCGATCGTCGGTATCCAATACCTAGTTCAATCTCGTTACCGGTAAGTCTCTTTACTCGTTCCGTAATACATCATCTCACAACTAACACATTAGTTGCAATGCTTGCAAGGCTTATGTGATGAGCATTACCGAGAGGGCCCAGAGATACCTCTCCGACAATCGGAGTGACAAATCCTAATCTCGAAATACGCCAACCTAACATCTACCTTTGGAGACACCTGTAGTACTCCTTTATAATCACTCAGTTACGTTGTGACGTTTGGTAGTACCCAAAGTGTTCCTCCGGTAAACGGGAGTTGCATAATCTCATAGTCAAAGGAACATGTATAAGTCATGAAGAAAGCAATAGCAACATACTAAACGATCGGGTGCTAAGCTAATAGAATGGGTCATGTCAATCAGATCATTCAACTAATGATGTGATCCCGTTAATCAAATAACAACTCTTTGTTCATGGTTAGGAAACATAACCATCTTTGATTAACAAGCTAGTCAAGTAGAGGCATACTAGTGACACTCTGTTTGTTTATGTATTCACACATGTATCATGTTTCCGGTTAATACAATTCTAGCATGAATAATAAACATTTATCATGATATAAGGAAATAAATAATAACTTTATTATTGCCTCTAGGGCATATTTCCTTCAGTCTCCCACTTGCACTAGAGTCAATAATCTAGTTCACATCGCCATGTGATTTAATAGCAATAGTTCACATCACCATGTGATTAACACCCATAGTTCACATCGCCATGTGACCAACATCCAAAAGGTTTGCTAGATTCAGTAATCTAGTTCACATCGCTATGTGATTAACACCCAAAGAGTACTAAGGTGTGATCATGTTCTGCTTGTGAGAGAAGTTTAGTCAACGGGTCTGCCACATTCAGATCCGTTATGTATTTTGCAATTTTCTATGTCTACAATGCTCTGCACGGAGCCACTCTAGCTAATTGCTCCCACTTTCAATATGTATCTAGATCGAGACTTAGAGTCATCCAGATCGGTGTCAAAACTTTGCATCGATGTAACCCTTTACGTCGAACCTTTTGTCACCTCCATAATCGAGAAACATATCCTTATTCCACTAAGGATAACTTTGACCGCTGTCCAGTGATCTACTCCTAGGTCACCATTGTTCTCCCTTGCTTAACTCAGTGTAGGGTATACAATAGATCTGGTAAACAGCATGGCATACTTTATAGAATCTATGGCCGAGGCATAGGGAATGACTTTCATTCTCTTTCTATCTTCTGCCGTGGTCAGGCTTTGAGTCTTACTCAATTTCACACCTTGTAACACAGGAAAGAACTCTTTCTTTGACTGTTCCATTTTGAACTACTTCAAAATCCTGTCAAGGTATGTACTCATTGAAAAAACTTATCAAGCGTCTTGATCTATCTCTATAGATATTGATGCTCAATATGTAAGCAGCTTCACCGAGGTCTTCCTTTGAGAAACTCCTTTCAAACACTCCTTTGTGCTTTACAGAATAATTCTACATTATTTCTGATCCACAATATGTCATACATATACTTATCAGAAATGCTGTAGTGCTCCCACTCACTTTCTTGTAAATACAAGCTTCACCGCAAGTCTGTATAAAACTATATGCTTTGATCAACTTATCAAAGCGTGTATTCCAACTCCGAGATGCTTGCACCAGTCCATAGATGAATCGCTGGAGCTTGCATATTTTGTTAACACCTTTAGGATCGACAAAACCTTCTAGTTGCATCGTATACAACTCTTCTTTAATAAATCCTTTAAGGAATGCAGTTTTGTTTATCCATTTGCCGGATTTCATAAAATGCGGCAATTGCTAACATGATTCGGACAGACTTAAGCATAGATACGACTGAGAAACTCTCATCGTAGTCAACACCTTGAACTTGTCGAAAACCCTTTTTGCGACAATTCTAGCTTTGTAGATAGTAACACTACTATCATCGTCCGTCTTCCTCTTGAAGATCCATTTATTTTCTATGGCTTGCCGATCATCGAGCAAATCCACCAAAGTCCATACTTTGTTTTCATACATGGATCAAATCTTAGATTTCATGGCCTCAAACCATTTCGCGGAATCTGGGCTCATCATCGCTTCCTCATAGTTCGCAAGTTCATCATGGTCTAGTAACATGACTTCCAGAACAGGATTACCGTACCACTCTGGTGCGGATCTCACTCTGGTTTACTTACGAGATTCGGTAGTAACTTGATCTTGAAGTTATATGATCATTATCATTAGCTTCCTTACTAATTGGTGTAGTAGTCACAAGAACAGATTTCTGTGATGAACTACTTTCCAATAAGGGAGAAGGTACAATTACCTTATCAAGTTCTACTTTCCTCCCACTCACTTCTTTCGAGAGAAACTCCTTCTCTAGAAAGGATCCATTATAAGCAACGAATGTCTTGCCTTAGGATCTGTGATAGAAGGTGTACCCAACAGTCTCCGTTGGGTATCCTATGAAGACATAGTTCTCCGATTTGGGTTTGAGCTTATCAGGATGAAACTTTTTCGTATAAGCATCACAACCCCAAATTTTAAGACAAGACAACTTTGGTTTTCTTGCCAAACCATAGTTCATACGGTGTCGTCTCAACGGATTTTGATGGTGCCCTATTTAATGTGAATGCAGCTGTCTCTAATGCATGATCCCAAAACTATAGTGGTAAATCGGTAAGAAACATCATAGATTGCACTATATCCAATAAAGTATGGTTATGACGTTCGGACACACCATTATGCTGTGGTCTTCCAGGTGGCGTGAGTAGTGAAACAATTTCACATTGTTTAACTGAAGGCCAAACTCGTAACTCAAATATTTTACCTCTGCGATCATATCGTAGAAACTTTTATTTTCTTGTTACGATGATTCTCTACTTCACTCTGAAATTCTTTGAACTTTTCAAACGTTTCAGACTTATGTTTCATCAAGTAGATATACCCATATCTGCTCAAATCATCTGTGAAGGTTAGAAAATAATGATACTTGTCGCGAGCCTTAATATTCATCGGACCACATACATCAGTATGTATGATTTCCAACAAATCTGTTGCTTGCTCCATTGTTCCGGAGAACGGCGTTTTAGTCATCTTGCCCAAGAGGCATGGTTCGCAAGCATCAAGTGATTCATAATCAAGTGATTCCAAAATCCCATCAGCATGGAGTTTCTTCATGCGCTTTACACCAATATGACCTAAATGGCAGTGCCACAAATAGGTTGCACTATCATTATTAACTTCGCATCTTTTGGTTTCAATATTATGAATATGTGTATCACTACGATCGAGATCCAATGAACTATTTTCATTGGGTGTGTATGACCATAAAAGGTTCTATTCATGTAAACAGAACAACAATTGTTCTCTAACTTAAATGAATACTCGTATTGCAATAAACATGATCAAATCATATTTATGCTCAACGCAAATACCAAATAACACTTATTTAGGTTCATCACTAATCCCGAAAGTATAGGGAGTGTACGATGATGATCATATCAATATTGGAACCACTTCCAACACACATCGTCACTTCACCCTCAACTAGTCTTTGTTTATTCTGCAACTCCCGTTTCGAGTTACTAATCTTAGCAACTGAACTAGTATCAAATACTGAGGGGTTGCTATAAACACTAGTAAAGTCCACATCAATAACATGTATAAAATATACTTATGTTCACTTTGCCATCCTTCTTATCCGCCAATCACTTGGGGTAATTCCGCTTCCAGTGACCAGTCCCTTTGCAATAGAAGCACTTAGTCTCAGGCTTAGGACCAGACTTGGGCTTCTTCACTTGAGCAGCAACTTGCTTGCTGTTCTTCTTGAAGTTCCCTTCTATCCCTTTGTCTTTTTCTTGAAACTAGTGGTCTTTTTAACCATCAACACTTGATGTTTTCCTTGATTTCTACCTTCGTCGATTTCAGCATCACGAAGATCTTGGGAATTACTTTCGTCATCCCTTGCATATTATAGTTCATCACGAAGTTCTACTAACTTGGTGATGGTGACTAGAGAATTCTGTCAATCACTATCTTATCTGGAAGATTAACTCCCACTTGATTCAAGCGATTGTAGTACCCAGACAATCTGAGCACATGCTCACTAGTTGAGCGATTCTCCTCCATCTTTTAGCTATAGAACTTGTTGGAGACTTCATATCTCTCAACTCGGGTATTTGCTTGAAATATTAATTTCAACTCCTGGAACATCTCATATGGTCCATGACGTTCAAAACGTCCTTGAAGTCCCGATTCTAAGCCGTTAAGCATGGTGCACTAAACTATTAAGTAGTCATCATATTGAGCTAGCAAAACGTTCATAACGTCTGCATCTGCTCCTGCAATAGGTCCGTCACCTAGCGGTGCATCAAGGACATAATTCTTCTGTGCAGCAATGAGGATAAACCTCAGATCATGGATCCAATCCGCATCATTGCTACTAACATCTTTCAACACAATTTTCTCTAAGAACATATCAAAATAAACATATGAAAGCAACAACGCGAGCTATTGATCTACAACATAGATATGCTAATACTACCAGGACTAAGTTCATGATAAATTAAAGTTCAATTAATCATATTACTTAAGAACTCCCACTTAGATAGACATCTCTCTAATCCTCTAAGTGATCACATGATCCAAATTAACTAAACCATGTCCGATCATCACGTGAGATGGAGTAGTTTCAATGGTGAACATCATTATGTTGATCATATCTACTATATGATTCACGCTCGACCTTTCGGTCTCCGTGTTCCGAGGTCATATCTTATATGCATAGCTCGTCAAGTATAACCTGAGTATTCCGCGTGTGCAACTGTTTTGCACCCGTTGTATTTGAACGTAGAGCCTATCACACCCGATCATCACGTGGTGTCTCAGCACGAAGAACTTTCGCAACGGTGCATACTCAGGGAGAACACTTCTTGATAATTAGTGAGAGATCATCTTATAATGCTACCGTCAATCAAAGCAAGATAAGATGCATAAAATATAAACATCACATGCAATCAATATAAGTGATATGATATGGCCATCATCATCTTGTGCTTGTGATCTCCATCTCCGCAGCACTGTCATGATCACCATCGTCACCGGCGCGACACCTTGATCTCCATCGTAGCATCGATGTCGTCTCGCCAATCTTATGCTTCTACGACTATCGCTACCGCTTAGTGATAAAGTAAAGCATTAGAGGGCGATTGCATTGCATACAATAAAGCGACAACCATACGGCTCCTGCCGGTTGCCGATAGCTCGGTTACAAAACATGATCATCTCATACAATAAAATTTAGCATCATGTCTTGACCATATCACATCACAACATGCCTTGCAAAAACAAGTTAGACGTCCTCTACTTTATTTGTTGCAAATTTTATGTGGCTGCTACGGGCTGAAGCAAGAACCAATCTCACCTACGCATCAAAACCACAACGATACTTCGTCAAATAGACTCCGTTTTAACCTTCTCAAGGACCGGGCGTAGCCATACTCGGTTCAACTAAAGTTGGTGAGACAGTCTCCCGCAAGCCATCTGTGTGCAAAGCACGTCGAGGGAACCGGTCTCGCGTAAGCGTATGCGTAAGGTTGGTCCGGGTCGTCTCATCCAACAATACCGCTGACCCAAAGTATGACATGCTGGTAGGCAGTATGACTTGTATCGTCCACAACTCACTTGTGTTCTACTCGTGCAAATAACATCAAACCATAAAAACCTAGGCTCGGATGCCACTGTTGGGGAACGTAGTAATTTCAAAAAATTTCCTACGCACACGCAAGATCATGGTGATGCATAGCAACGAGAGGGGAGAGTGTTGTCTACGTACCCTCGTAGACCGAAGCGGAAGCGTTGACGCAACGTAGAGGAAGTAGTCGTACGTCTTCCCGATTCGACCGATCCAAGCACCGTTACTCCGGCACCTCCGAGTTCTTGGCACACGTTCAGCTCGATGACGCACCCCTAGCTCCGATCCAGCAAAGCTTCGGGGAGGAGTTCCGTCAGCACGACGGCGTGGTGACAATCTTGATGTTCTACCGGCGCAGGGCTTCGCCTAAGCACTGCAATGATATATTCGAGGTGGAATATGGTGGAGGGGGGCACCGCACACGGCTAAGGAACGATCACGAAGATCAACTTGTGTCTCCATGGGGTGCCCCCTGCCCCCGTATATAAGAAGCAAGGGAGGGAGGAGGCCGGCCCTAGGTTTGGGCGCGCAAGGGGAGTCCTACTCCCACCGGGAGTAGGATTCCACCTTTCCTAGTCCAACTAGGTCAAGGGGGGAAAGAGGGGAAGAGGGGAAGGAAGGGAGAGAGGGGCCGCGCCCCAAACCCCTTGTCCAATTCGGACTGGGCTTGGGAGGGGTGCGCGCCACCTCCTGGTCCTTCCCACTAAGGCCCATCAAGGCCCATTGCTTCTTCCTCGTATTCCCGTAACTCCCCGGTACCTCCGAAAATACCCGAACCACTCAGAACCCTTCCGATGTCCGAATATAGTCGTCCAATATATCGATCTTTACGTCTTGACCATTTCGAGACTCCTCGTCATGTCCCCGATCTCATCCGGGACTCCGAACTCCTTCGGTACATCAAAACTCATAAACTCATTATATAACTGTCATCGAAACCTTAAGCGTGCGGACCCTACGGTTCGAGAACAATGTAGACATGACCGAGACACGTCTCCGGTCAATAACCAATAGCGGGACCTGGATGCCCATATTGGCTCCTACATATTCTACGAAGATCTTTATCGGTCAGACCGCATAACAACATACGTTGTTCCCTTTGTCATCGGTATGTTACTTACCCGAGATTCGATCGTCGGTATCCAATACCTAGTTCAATCTCGTTACCGGTAAGTCTCTTTACTCGTTCCGTAATACATCATCTCACAACTAACACATTAGTTGCAATGCTTGCAAGGCTTATGTGATGAGCATTACCGAGAGGGCCCAGAGATACCTCTCCGACAATCGGAGTGACAAATCCTAATCTCGAAATACGCCAACCTAACATCTACCTTTGGAGACACCTGTAGTACTCCTTTATAATCACTCAGTTACGTTGTGACGTTTGGTAGTACCCAAAGTGTTCCTCCGGTAAACGGGAGTTGCATAATCTCATAGTCAAAGGAACATGTATAAGTCATGAAGAAAGCAATAGCAACATACTAAACGATCGGGTGCTAAGCTAATAGAATGGGTCATGTCAATCAGATCATTCAACTAATGATGTGATCCCGTTAATCAAATAACAACTCTTTGTTCATGGTTAGGAAACATAACCATCTTTGATTAACAAGCTAGTCAAGTAGAGGCATACTAGTGACACTCTGTTTGTTTATGTATTCACACATGTATCATGTTTCCGGTTAATACAATTCTAGCATGAATAATAAACATTTATCATGATATAAGGAAATAAATAATAACTTTATTATTGCCTCTAGGGCATATTTCCTTCAGCGTGTGCCAAGGAGTGCGCGGGGGATGCGTCAACAACGGCGCAGCTCGTGGTGCCGGGCTCGACACTGGCTTGCCAGCAGGGCGATGTCCCTCTCGTGCGGACGCCATCCGGCCACGCGAGGGCGGCCACTTATTCATTCAGTTGCAGATCAACTAATTTGTGATTTGAGTTCATGCGTGCAACCTCGCTATATTGAATAAATTGCATTTCCACGGCGACGAACACAGTGCGGCAAAATGAGGCATGTGCGTTCCATCAAGATTGTGCTGCACCTGTATGTTGCAGCGTGTTCCAATTCCAGATCAGCTACATGCGCATCTCGCTGCTTTTCTTTGCCTGCGCCATGGGCGGCGGCAACGAACTTTGTCTGCCTATTCAGGCATGAGAACCGAGCCGCTCTTACCGTCATCAGCGCTCGTCAGCATGTGCGACACCACCGCGTATGGCAGCGGCGTACAGAGAAGACGAGGCGGCTCTGTTTCGTCTCTCGGCGCCGCCGGAGGTTGGACCGGACCGACCATGCCGCGCCGGCAGTAAAGAGGTGGCTGGTGAATCACGAGACCCCGAGCCACCGCCAGACCATAGCGTCTCGAAGGCTGGAGGCCAGCACGGTGGGACGAGCTGCTGCGGACGGGGCGATGCCAGTTCGGCCGGCGTTGCCACTATCCATGTGTAGGCCCCACTGCCAGTGAGGGTATTGATTGATCCCAGTTGGAATTGTTATGAATCCAGTACACCAAACCATGTTTTACTCATGCGGGGTTAGGATTCACCGGGATTGATGAGTATAGGGTACAAATTTCAGTGATTTGGAGGTTGAGGTTTAATTTCGACAAGACCTATGAATTCAAGGTTTAAAACAGACTTTACCCCACGATGACCTTTTTTTAATTGAACCGCTACGACGATAACCTCGAGTCTTCGCTTGGTGCTCGTATTATTCCTGGATTTATTTCAGGATTTCCGGCGATGCGCTTTCAGTGGGAGGAGACGTTCCCGTCGACGACGAGGCGCCTACGATGACTTCATAAATCTCAAGATGATATGCCGGTTCAGTCTCTCGGAGGTGATCATAAGGGTAGGGTGTACGTGTGTGCGTTCATAGGGGTGAGTGTATGCGCGTGTATATGAGCGCTTGTGTCTGTACTGATGCTCAAAAAAAAGTAGACCCGCAAATTTGATCGGGCATCCATCCACATAGATGGATCAGCCCGCGGATACGGATGCCTGAGGTCGCCATCCAACGCTATCAGCATATACTCCCTCCGGTCCTTTTTACTCTGCACATTAGATTTGCCGAAAGTCAAACTTTACTAAGTTTGTCCAAATTTATATTAAAAATTATTAGCATCTATAATATCTAATAAATATAATATGAAAATATATTCCAAGAAAATCTAATGATATTGGTGTTGTTATGTGAATATCTATAATTTTTTATATAAACTTGGTCAAAGTTGGATGAGATTGACTTCGGACAAATCTAATATGCAGAGTAAAAAGGACCGGAGGGAGTATTTGAAACGGCGGATTTTCATGTAAATTGAACGAGATTCATGCGAACATGGCGGATTTTCATTATATTTCAAACATTTAGAACAAAAAGAAAATGTTTCGACCCTAAACCTGTCGTACGGCGGCCGTCGTCGTCCACTTTCTTTGTATTCCGCATCGGCGACCATGTTCTCCATCTGCCGTCTCCATAAACGGTGGCGGGGTTCAAGACCCGTGAAGTGGAGATGCGGTCTCCGGCGTGGAAAAGTAGAACATACGAGATTAACCGACCCACTTGAGACATAATGCCCTGTCGTCTCCCATGCCCTACTCATCCTTGGAGGAGCCCATGATATGTCTGTCGCCGGCGCCGGTGGACATGTGGTTGACGATGGGCGTGGACGGTCCGTCGCGGTCCACCTGCCATGGGCGCCCTCGAAAGTTGGACGGCGGCGCCTAGGACCCGCAGCTGGCGGCCGCGGCCGCGTCCGGCTGCGTCGAAACTTCGTTGTGAGCGGTCTATGTGGCCTCACAGAGAGTGCGTTGCTCTGCAACGAAGCTCGGGTTCACGGACGTCATGGCCGCCTTGCTTGCGCGCTCACCGTAAATTTGGCCCTCCGCCAGCCAGTGCTTCTCGAGGAGGAACAGGTTGTACCTCTGCTCCTCCTGCGCCTGCCGGAACGCCGACATAGGAGCTGGTGCTGGCTCCTCCTACTCCGCCATGGCGGCATCATAGTGCGCATCTGCTTGCGTCTACTCCATTGTCAGACTGGCATGGACCGGCACGGGGTCTGGTGCCGTTTCGGCGTCAGAGCCTGTGGGGTCGTCATTGGAGACCTCGGGCGAGCTGGCCGGCATGTCCTGCTCGACCCTCCTGGCACGTTGGGACTGCCAGGCGGCTGCGAAGGCTGCTACCTCGTGCTTCATCTCCAACGACAGACTATCCCACAGAGCGTTCCTGCTCATTGTCATGGTGGATGTGGAGCAAAGGAGGAGGATGTGTTGTGGTGTCGAGTAGCTAGGTGTGGCCGCCTTTAAATAGCGATTTCGGTGAGGCCTAGCGTTCGAGCGTGTCAATGCGTGGTGTCAGAGTTGGTTCCTCGGCTGGCGGGCCTGCTTAATAGCGGCATATACGGATGGACGAGCATTGAACGGGCGCGGTAGATATTTGTCCCGTCCCGTATGGTAAATGTCACTCTAACATTGAACAGACATGGACGGATGCGGCGCGGGCGACTCTCTCGGCCGACGCGCCACTTCAACGCCGACGTCAGTGAGAGACCGCGTCCGCTCGGTGTTGACGTCATTGTGGAGCGGCCGCTCTACAACGACATGTATGCGGGCAGCTGGCGCCGGGTGGGAATACACGCTGGTGAGGGTGGAGAGTTTCTGGTAGGCAAGGGCGGTCAGACGCGGGCGTGCCAACGGTCCGGGCGCCTGCAAAGCTCCCCCACTTTATCTCTGGTTTGTGTGAAAAAGTGCGTCCAGACCGCCCAGCGTACCGATACAGAACTGTGTTGGATGACACAACACGTCACGATCGCGCGGTCCAGACGTATACATACGGTTTAAGGGTCTACGTTGAAGGTGCCCTAAAAGCAAGTACAATAAGTCCTGCTCAGCAGGCTATAAGACTTGTCATGTCACAAAAAACCTACGTGGAAGAGATAGAGAAGTGAGGAGAGAGAGCAGAGCCGACGCTTCAGTAGTCGCCCGCCTATACACATGGTACGAGGCACAATAGCTGGCTTGTAGCTCTGAGTACAATTTATGTGATGTTTTTCCTATATATTTTGTGCCTACAAAGTGGGTTTTGTGAAATTTTACCGCGTTCACGCACTTCTTTTTGTTGATAATCCTTTAGGTAACGTATTTTGGAGCAATATCTTCTATATCTAAATAGGGGCACCCCACTAGGTGATTTTCCTGCCTTCTCATGAAGCCACGTCACTCTAATTATTGTAGCCGTTGATTAGTAAAGCCGAGGAGTGTGCAACCGTGTGATTAAAGGTTGAGCAAATTACTAAGAGATGCCACCGCTAAGTGAAGATACCGTTTCGTTCTTTTCCAGCCTTACCGGTAACACACCTAGCGATCGATGCTAAGCCTTCGACTCGATTTTTTTGTTGGGATTTACACGTACACTCATCAAAACTGGACACTAAAAAGCCCAATAGGTAAGATAGTAACTGCTTGACCCACACATTTATCATTAGCAGATAGTAACTCCTTGGTGTTTGGCCTCTCAAATCAAACCAGCGCGAGCGCTAATTAACTCTTTCCATTGATTGCCCATCAATCTCTCCATCTCTATATCGCTTGCGTTTCTTCTTCTTCATCGAATAAATGGAGTAGTAATAGATGCGGTTGTTCTTCCCACAACAAGTATTCTAGGACTAGCTGGCTGCCTTCGCCGCACAGCCATCGCCTGCGGCGTTTCCCTCATCTCCTACCCGGCCGTGTTTGGAAACTCCCCCCTCCAGACGACTCCGGCGGAGGTACGCATCGGTGGTGCGTGGCGGCGTTGGGGTAGGGCATGTTCAGGCGTCGATGACACTGGTGGCCACGATGTCGCATATGTGACGTCCAGATCATGCAGAAGGAGGCGACGAAGATGCGCATATGGGGTGATCGAGTGGATCAGCGCCACCTCATCACAAGGTAATCCCCATCGTTTGTCGCGACTGGAAATCTTTTCGCCGATATCTTTGTCTGATCGATGTTCTTGGTCTGCAGTTCATCTCTCTCTCTCTTCTAGGAATCGGCAGATGCCTTCAGATCTTCGCTACCCGATGGCTATGACTCCGCATCCGACCTTGCCAGCCCTCGCGGTCGCCAGAATCGACGGCAAGGAGCTGCGATTATCCCTTGTCATTCTTCTTCAAATTTTGTGCATTGTTGTAAAATCATGATCATATAAAATTTCAGAAGGTCAGAGATCCCATAATTGTTTTTTCTGAAGAACATGTGTTCAAAATTTTCGCTTTGGACATGGAAACAAGTGCATGGTCTAAACCATGTTCATCTTTTTTTTTTTGCGAGTTAAACCATGTCTATCTTTGATAGCAGGTTATCCAATAGACATGCATGGCAGTCAATAGGGGATCCGACACATGGCTCACATGAGTATCATACTTTGCATTTGTTTGAGAGCAATGTTCATCTTGATCTCTTCTGGACTGAACAAGAAAAGAAAAAAAAATATACATCGGTATTCAACAGTCTAGGGTCATCAATTTATCTGATGTAAGATTGTTTATTTTAAGATTTTTTTCATTATTGATTCTCAAGTCACCGGGCCAAGTAATCTCATGTTATGCTGTTATTTTTCATTAACATTAATGTTTCAGTTGATGTGAATAAAATTCCTCATTTTGGGGATATTTCGGAGAACTATGAAAACAATATGTTTTTGTTTTATCATGATTGCACAATCTGCATCCAAAAACTATTGCATCAAGTTTAATTTCTATATATGACAAAAAATAGTACTGTAGCGTATATATTTAATAAAATTACACTGAAGAACCTTTTTGGCGTCGGTAAAGAAACAGTGCAGTGACCTGCACTGAAATAATGAGCAACTTTAATCATGATGCATATGGCCTCATTTTAATTGAATTATGAAGAAGTTTTGCTCTGTTTTGTGTATTGTTATCTGGGGTTTAGCTATGTGGTATACAATTAATGGGAATTGCTTTTTTTCTTTTAATATTGAAAGCTAGAGAATTGGAGGTAGAGTAATAGAAGCTGCTTCCTTGGAGAGTTTTTTGTGCGGAGTGGTGCACGCATAATATTATCCTCATTATGTTCTCTTTGCATGTTCTATTGTAGGAAGCGGGGTGCTATCAAGATCATGCCAAAGGCGATGCTCATTACCGTTCTTAGTAAGATGGGTTTACTCGATGCAAAGTATGAGCATTGCAGACTCTGGCAAGCTGCTGAAGGTCGACGAGGAGAGCGCCGCCACCGCCGTCATCAGGCTGGTCCACATCCACGCGCTGCTCGGCGTCACCAGGTCACCGACACAACTCCTCACGCCCAGGTCGTTCAACATTTTCTTCTGCTTTTGATGCGTCACATTTAGTCTTTCTTTCCCATTTTACCGTGTTTGCATGGTAAGATGTTTGGTTGGAATTGAAGGTTCGTAGCCTTGGCTCCAAAGCTTCAAGCTCTTATAAAAATTAGAACTGAGGGCCTTTTAAAACGAGTCCTGCATAATAGTGTTGTTCAGTGGGATGCAAAATTTTTGTTTGTCTGATCGGCTATCCTTGGTGATGATTTTACGTACTGATTTCATCATCATATGACTACAATAAAGAAGTTGTGTGTATAAATGTTACTAACTGCTGATACTTTGCATCAGTGATTTCAGTTCTATTGGCCCTCCTTAAGATTGCTTGGGAATGTGAGGCTTAAAAGTTTCAACCCTATGCAATGCTTCTCGGGTGTGGATTTGTGTCTGACTAATTAATGGTTCTGTTAATACTGATATTTCCTTGTACATTATATGTGTATTGCATCGGTTGTACTTACAGTAAGTGGAAATTTTTCTCATATTTTCAATATGTGCGCGAATAATATTAATGTACACTCTTTCAATACATGGCTTACTCTTGGCCTTTGCGCCATTGGCGCAACTGGTCATCTAGTATCATAACAGATGGGCAGGATGTCATGACAGAGAAATTGGATCTTAACCCCATGTAAAGTGAGGCAAATAATCTAATCCCCTTGTCATGGCAACACCCAATGGGTAACAAAACTGGTCTAATTCCTACATGATCTACAAACAAATTCACTAAATTTCACAACTGTAAGTTGTTCCCTCAATACATCAGCATACACTATTTAAAAATGGGGAACTACCAAACTATGATATCCTAGTAACCAGAAATAAAAAACCTATCTTGATACCTGAAACCAGTGCTCCAAGTTGCTACAAAACTCAGGCGTCAGCCTTTCCCCTGTCAGGGGAGTACCAACATGAACATCACAGCGCAGAAGTGAATGTTGCACAATAAGCTAGTTTAGCTAGCATGTCAAGTTTCAGGTTTGAGACTTTGCATCATAGTAGTTTTTCAGTTAGGATTCAGCTAGCATTTTCTGTCAGGTTAGTTAGCAGCTCCCGCGAGACGCGACTTGTGCGATCCTTGGAGCGATTGTAGGGGAGGCCGTGGACTGCGTGCTCGATCGTGGGATGGCACGATCCGGTAGGAGCGCCAAAGTCGCGGCATGATCATCTTAAGTTCAGAAATAAAAGGAAGAAGAAGCAGCAAAGCAGCATGCAAGTTCGCTGTGCAAAACCTCTCTCTCGTGAGCTAGTTCAGAGCGTTTCGAGGGGAACAGTGAAGTCATGTGTAGCAGTAGCCTCTGTTGTAGCTCCATGGGGCTGATTTACACCGTCGCCATTCCTCGAGTGTATGCGTCGACCGTTGAAAATTGGCAACCTCCAGTCCTTGGCGCCAACAATGAAATCGAGGCATTGAAACCATTTATGCAGTGATGTGTCCCAGATCTTGCCGTGCTCCTGGTAGACGAAGATTGCGAGTTGGATGAGGAGCACAAGGCCCGACACGGTGCCACTGACGAGGAACAACCCACCAAAGCTGCTGAAGCCGAGGCTGGACGAGCCGATGCTATTGCTCTTGCTCTGACAAGCTCCTGGATCACCGAACCATTTCTTCTCTATCCGTTCCATCTCCTCTTGTACTGCAGGAGACAAGATGGCCTGCGATATGTCGTGCACAATTGGCGACCCTATCGGGAAAGCCTAACACGTGCAACAGAAGTCAAATACTCAAATCATAATCATTCTAGAGTAGATGAAATCTTTAACCAGCCGAAGGAACTTACAAACGCGAAGCCTCCCAACCTGTAGGTCGGGCCAATCATGGTGTAACCTTCACAGTACTTTGAATGAAATGCCTTTAGGTAGGGGATCTCATCAAATATTGCAGACACCCCTCCATTGCCAGATCCCCTGCGTAGGGCGTCGGCATACTCCTCCACTGTGCTATAGGCCAGTAAAATTTCCTTGCGGAAGCCCATTTTCTCAAGCCAGTATGGCACAATGGAGCCATTGTGATACCCCACGTAATCACCATTTCTTAGGAGATCTTGCACGCTAGTCACTGTCGGCTGAAGCCGTTGGACTGTCAGCACTGATGTTAAGTTCGCCGTGTAGCTTGATGTAAGAATAAGGACAAGAAAGAGCCATATGATAACCATGAATCTTGACAGGTTGCTCTCCAGCTTCTCCTCTAAAATTTAACATGTTTCATTTTTGTCAATTCCCAATACTTCAAATAAAGAACTTGGACTAGTGAACAATGATGAGATGAGGAGATGCATACTATGGGAGAAGACAATAGTCGAGAATGCAAAGTAGAAGACAGTGCCAAACTGCTGGCAAGGTGTGCCTCGGAATTTGGGGTTGATTCGGTGCTCAACCACCCACACAACGAAACCGGTAAAGCAGAAAAAGGCAAGACTGGTGATCCAGAGGGTAGTTGTCAGTGGCTGCAGGAAGATCCACATGCCCCCGTCCGTCTCTTTCTTCACTACCACTACCATTGACAATCCCGTATCAGTGAAGGGCTTTGTGAAGGACACCACATTCATCCTCCTCATCGTGATGGTCGTATCACCAACCATGCCATCAGCTTTCTGCACTTGTAACACAGAGTTATTTTCTCATAATTCGATTAATGTTTTCCCTTGTATCTACTATCAAATCTGCACTAACCTTTTCATGCACCAGGCTGAGAAGATTATCGTAATTTCGCGAGCTATCACTAACTGGCACATATTGGTAGGCCACTAGATAGGGCAAATTCTTCATGACCATGTCGAAAATGTCAATACAGTAGCCTCTGACAGTAGAACTATTGGTTGCTGGGCTGTAGGTGACCTCGACAAACTGGTTAAACCCCTGCTTTTCAGGCACAACCATACGAAGAGGCCGCCTGTTCGATGACACGTCCCACCCTTTTGGAGCAATTGCTAGATGACCTGGCCAGAGTACTTGTTTCAGCCCTTTCGCACTATTTGTTTTCAAACTCTTCAAGATACCAGCCTCGGGCGTCCAGAAACCGACTGTTCTTGCACCTTTACCGACGATGTTAATGACCTCATGTGTTGATAGCTGCAGCTGCCCATTTACCAGCCTGAACCTCCCAGCCAGCCCATCAAATGCTGTGTTGAGGACTTCGCCGAGAAGCATTCTCCAAGGTGTTGAGCTGGACATTCTGGCTATATGGACTGCTTTGGCAAGAGCCCATGCCGTGTCGTAAGCCCAGAGCAGCTGCGTGCTCGGGTTGTGCACATTGTGAATGCCTGGATTCTCCAACAGAAATCTTGACTTGAACCTTGCAGTGAAGTTCATGATATGGCCAGTTGCCTGCACATAAGGTCGGAAGGTCACGACCCCTTGCATATGATCAATCTTGTCAGCACTCAAGCTCTCCACTACACTGCCAATAGTGGAAGTGGCTATCCAGATATAGCCATCAGACATCATACCAGCGATAGTGGCCTGGTAGAAGACACGAGCAGCAAGATCCGGGTGCATATGCACAATGAACACTCGTGTGGGTGTTTCCTTGAGATTGTAGAGTACTTTGTCGAGGTAATCGTCAGTCACACCAACTGGCAAAGCTATACTATCCATGATATGTATGTTGTAACCCTGAAGGGCGGAAAACAGCGCTGCAAGGATGCGAGCTCCATATGGCGAGTCTTCATACACCACGGTGGTGGTGCGCCATGTGAACATATCAAGGATAGCAGCAACTGGAGCAACCTGAAAGGACTCATTGGGTGCAATGTGCAGAAGGAAAGGTGTCGATGCTGCAGAAGTTGGAGCCAAGGAGAGGATTGGAGTGTGTGTGTGATTCCCAAGATATGCAATGAACTCGGATTCGGCTGAAGTTTGAGGCCCAATAATGGCTTGCACTCGATCTGTTCTGATCAGATCATCGGCTGCAAGCAAATGCACAGCACACAGATTAGTCAAGTCAATGTTGACCAGAGATACACCCAAACTTGTCACTGCAAAGCATTCCTAGTATATCTAGTATAGTAACGAAGGGAAATTACAGAGTATTCTGGTTTTGTGCATAACTAAATAGTCTTTTACACACCATGAGGTGCATGTTCTATGAGCACTCTGCTCTACAGGACCCAAACATACAGTAGGATTTTAGCTTTCAAAATTGAAAGCTGAGATTTGTCAACGTAGGTATTACAATTTATAAAAGAGCTTTTTTATGGAACAAAAGGACGTACACGACCCATTGAATTCATTTTAACTTCACAGGGCACAGCGCGAATCAACCTATGGTTGAGTTGGTTAGGTGAACAGTGGTATCCTCAACCCACTAGGGTTCAAATCCTGGTGCTCGCATTATTCCTGGATTTATTTTAGGATTTCCGGCGATGTGCTTTCAGTGGGAGGAGACGTTCCCGTCGAAGACGAGGCGCCTACGGTGACTTCGTAAATCTCAAGATGATATGCCGGATTTTGCTTTGAGTGTATGCGCGTGTATATGAGCGCTTGTGTCTGTACTGATGCTAAAAAAAAACTTCACAGGGCACACTGTCTAAGAAGCTCCCGGTTGAGCTTTGGGTGCACAGGGCCTGAGGGACACAGCAAAATAGAAACTCAAATGGTGCCTTGGCTGGAGAATGTAACATTGCTGGGGGTGTTTTGCATGTGAAACTCTATTGTTCTGCTGTGCTGTAGTATTCATTTTGTGTTCACCTCTGCACTGCTACTCTGTTACTCTTCTCATCATTTCTGCAAGTTTTAAGCTTGTCTCCTGTACATTACATGCTGTTTAAATCTACAGCTTCCAACAGAAACTTGTTCTGAATAATATCCTAAAGCAACTTCTCTTGTACATTGTGAAGAATCATTTACTTGTGAAGAATCATTTGGGATTCTACCATACGTTCCACTCTGGTAAAAAATAGTCAGATCCGTTGCTAAAAAAGATGAAAGGGAGATGAAAACGCACTAAACAAAGAACTCCGAGAAGATAACGCGATGACCTGGGGAAATACACGGATGGCTGTTACTCCCAGGAAGCATCACCGCGACCTTGACGCCTGCCATGGGCAAAGCCAAGAAGCTTGGAAAAACCAATCGCCTTGGGATTTGGATCGTCGCGGCGGAAGCGGACAAGCCTGCGGCACCGCATTGGAGGAGGAGGGCGGGGAGGGGGTGGGCGCGCGGAAGAGGGGGACGGGCGAGGGGACGGATGGTGGCTCTGGCTGGCTGGCCGCCGGCCGCCGAGAAGGTGAGCCCTCGAAAGCGTCGGAGGGGCAAATATGTCCTTTCCTCCCTCTTGTTCTCGACATTTACAGATTTACTGCCAAAGGTTGATGATAAAAAAAGGGTTGATGAGCATTTTTAATACTCCCTACAAAGTTGTTCTAAAGCTGCGTCAATTAATCTCGATCGGAAGGAGGAGCAATTTTGTTTTTATAATAGAGAAAAATATGCATCGGTCAATTTTTTCAGAGTTGGATTGCGTCTTCCACTTCTTCCTCCTCGTGACAAAGGGTGACGACAACATGACGAAGGGTGACGACGAGGCAAGGGCGGGGCAGAACAATGTGATTGGGCTGGTGGCAGGGGGCGGCGAGGAAATGGTGATTTTCTCCGCCCTTCCCCGTTCAATTAAGTTTTTTTATCGTAGGTTTAGGGTAGTGTCCGATTAAAACTGTATCCTTTGGTTGCCCGATGATCGTTTATGCTACAATTATGACCGTTTTAATTCGTGCTAGTTCATTGATCTACATAGGTTTATTTGCGAACGTGTATGTGTTGCATGTATATGAGGGGACAAATTTGATATACGCGGGTGCGAACGCACCTAAATGAGGAGACAAATTTGTATGTGTTGCATGTATATGAGGGGACAAATTTGATATACGCGGGTGCGAACGCACCTAAATGAGGAGTGCCCTGGACGTGCCCAGACACGTCCGCGGGTGTTTGAAGGGTCTGATTTGGTGTCTTGGGCCGTAGATGCTCTAAGTCCTAACTAATATTTCTGAAAAAAACTAATATATTGTGTGTGAAACCCCCCACCACGTGAGAATCCAAGCCGTTTTACTAGCACTGGCTACGAAGGGACCAAAGCTAGACGGTCCCGTTGACTTTTATAGAAGTTGAGATTGGTGCTGCAATGAAAGTAGGAGCATGGGATTTTCAGAAATACTATCAGTTGACAATGGCCGAATGGTCAGCGTGAAGAAGCATTTGCAATGTGTTAGGCTTACCGGCGTTCGCCGCCGCGACTACATCTCCACGCGAGTCCCGGACGCGCAGCTCGACCCGCGCGGCGCCGGAGCCGGCGTGCGCCGCGTGGAAGTCCTCCAGCGCCATGGATATGCAGGTGAGGCTCTGCCTCCCCACGTCGCTCGTCAGGTCCAGCAGCGCGCCCACGGCCACTGGCCCAGACGGCGGCGACCCTCCGGCGCTCGAAAGGAGGAGCAGGGAGAAGACCGCCGCTGAAGCAGCGAGCGCGAGCGCTGAGACACCCATCACCGGGCGCTGCGGAATCCTTGGACCGGCGGGGTTTTGTATACCGTGTTAAGACTTAAGAGTCATCGTCGACGAGACAAAGATGTCGTCGGGTCAGGCTCCCTGTTGCTGTCATCTCTGGAGTGGACCGTCTCTTCCGTTCAACTCCTCGCCTCGTCTCGAAAAAAAAAACGTGCTGCTTTGCTTTGACTTTGAAGACTTCAGCCGCAGCCTGTAACAGCAGTTTTGCTCCGCTGGACTGCAGTACGCGCAGTCGTCGTCTGTGTAAAAACCTGACAAAAATTCAAGCCAATGAGCCGCTTGAGCTATAATACCGTCTTCGATCTTTAGCCGCCACATTTCATTTTATCAACATTGAACAATCGTAATCAAGCACGGTCTTGGCGGAAATCCTGGCCAGCCAATTCCTCCCGCTGAGATAGGCTGTCTGCGGACTGTTTCACTGACAATATTCTGGTAAGAACGAAAGGCCTAAACAAGCTTGACTTTGAAAGGTACCTAGCCAAGAATGATCAAAAAAATTCGCTCAAAGATACCCACGAAGATACGAGTTCGTCAGAAAATCTAGCGGGTAACTAAATGACTCGATGAGGGTATATATATATATTTTTTTCGAGAAAAAACAACTTGACAAGCAAGCTGAGCTAAGATAGCTTGAAACTGTGTAACAATTAAGAACTGTTAATGTGACATCACGGTGACGCATTGGTGCTAGTATTTCAAGGCACAGACATCCGTTCCCAGATCAGCCATGCGGCTAATTAAAGAACCAAACTTAGCGTTCTCCTGTCAGGCTGTTATGCACTCATAGTTCTCTAACTTCGACAATTATCGATTTATTAAAGAAAAACAATTACCATTGTTTAAATGAAAGCAGTGTGGCGTTAAAAAATTTCTCTCGACAAATTCAGTACTGATACGTTCATCTGAAAGTTGAGATTTTCTTCACCAAGACCATGTATGTTGGAGATTATGTGTTGTCTGAACCATCAAATGTCTATAAAGGAGCTGGAGAACCAGTACATCGTTGCTTCGAGAAGACAACAGAAATAAAGTCAATCTAATACCACAGATTCATGGCAACAGAAGCATCCCTGCTCCCTAGTAGATTCGTCTCAGACAGTGGGCCATGTCAATCTGCTTGCTGCTTGCAGTTGGCCAGGTTCAATCTTAGCATTCTCCTGGTAGGCTGATGCACACATGTAAAATCATACACTACATATGTAATACTGCCCCCGTTCCGATTATAGGGGACGTTCTCGAAAGCATGAACTTCTCCAACTCCAAACATTCAGGTTTGTAAAACGCAAATAATACCATTAGATTGTTATTTACAAATGTTGGGGGACCATACCTGTCTAAATCACCATCTATTTACAAATAGAATTAGAGAGCTTCTAGTACATAGATAGTACTTCAAAAACAACATAAGTAGTATCTGTCTAAAGAGAATGTGCTCACTGGACACATAACTCTTCTTTCCAAAAGGGCAGGAAAGAGAGATTTCTTTTACTACTATCTAGTCCAAGGTTTCGAATGCCGCATTGCTTCAATGACGAGAGAAGTACCCATGTGCATCTGGCAGTTGGCGCTTCCCTTCACCTTAGACATTGCACATCTCAATCTGAATGTGTCCTGTAGGGACAGAGCCACCATGCATGCCATTTTGCTGCACTGGGTCAGGCTCTGTGTCTCCAACATTTTCACCGCTTAATTGGACACCCCCGGGATTTTCAATGCCAGCTACATGGAAGGGTTGTAGACCAGCGCTGGGGTTGTCACCTATGCCATTCTGCAACAGACGGGACTCATCGTCGGTGCCACTGTAGCTGACACTTTCCACATCAGCCTCTCTCAACTCAGTGCATTTGGCATGAATCAACCTCATAATGCTTATCAGCAACATGAGCGTTGAAATGGATCCCGTGATGACAAAGAGACCAGAGAAACATTGGACAGTGAGAGGCTTGGGTTCCGTGTTAGGGACCTTGCTAGCATCCATCAGACTAGAGAAACTCCCGAATGTGGGAGGCGCGGAGTCTGTGCAAAACCATTTCTTTTTGATTCGTAAGCCCTCACCCCCTGCTTCTAGGTCCAGGATGGCAATAGAAAGACTATGCACTAGCGGAGAACCTGGAGGGAACGCCTGAAGATAAGAACACGATGTCAGCAACTTAATTCTATCTGGATTGCAGCATAGCGCTGCAAAAACAAATAAGCAATACCAAGGCATTAAGGTCGAGTAGCTTACAAAACCAAATCCAGGAGTCTCGTATATGGATCCAAGCATCACAAAATTATTTTTGTACCGATCATCAGAGAGGAACGAAGTTAAATAGGGGATCTCATCAACAATAGCCGACACCCCTCCATTCTTGGATCCCTTCCTCAAAGCATCAGCATATTCTTCTTTCGTCCTGTAGCTCCTTAACCTGTTTTCACTGAAGGAATGATTCAGCAAGAGGGACCGCACAAATGAACCATCTTGGTATCCTACAAAGTCACCGCTCCTAAAATACAGGAACGGACGGAGGCTCTTTGTAGTCAGAATGGATGACAGGCTTGCTGCGTAGCTCTGGACAAGAACCAGCACTGCAAAGCACCATATCACCACAACAAGTTTTGACAAGGGGCTTCTAATAGTATGACCTGTGCATGAAATAACCAAGAGATTGTAATCTTATAACTGTGTTAATATATTAAAAAATACTTATTATAATGCATGAAATATTGTCAGGAAGTTTAAGCTTGAAGTGCTGACCATGAGAAAATGTCAAAGTGGAGAAAATGAAGTAGAGGGCAGTGCTACACTGTCTCAACCTTGATCCTTGGTACTCCTGATTTCTGGGTAGTTCAATCACCCACACGACAAAGCCAGTATAGAAGAAAAAGGCCATGATTGCAAACCAAAGCTTCCGACTTAGTGGCTTTACAAATTTCCAACTAATGACTCTATCCGGTTCATCCGCGGCACGCACAAGCATAGACACACCAGACTGTGTGTATGGCATTGTAAAGTCGGTGGTAGTGTCTCGTTCCTCCGTTATAGTCACATCGCCTACTGCTCCATCATACACCTGTTTATCCGCCAGAAAATTAGCGGAGATGAAAAGGTATTTAGGTACAAGAAATTATAGTGTTAATATATGAATACTCGTAAAAAGGATGAGATGTAAGTGGTGTAGGAGTTAACCTTACCCCCGAAGACACGTTGCCTACTAGCTCATCATAAGTACCGCCGGACGCAACATATTTATGGCACGGGCGAGGTTGTAAAATCGTCATAGCAGCCTCAAAGATATCAATGCTGTAGCCAGTGACATGTTGTTTCTTGGAATTAGGATCAGTAGCAGTCACAAAATCATGAAAACCTGGTTTGTGCGGCACGGCAATCTTCAGCCGCTTACCTCTGCAACTCTTGCTTGATTTTCTTGTACCTAGTTTTCTTCTGTATCTTGTATCCGTTTGTGAGTTAGGAAAGGTTATACTGTCATTTCCAAGTGTAAAGCCAAACTTTGCATAGCCCCCAGAAACTGTTACGGAATCTTCCAGACAGAAGGCACACGATGTTGGAGAAATGCAGGGGAAGGAGAGAACTAGGACTTGGTTGCGACGACCGCCCAGGTGTGTGACATGATCTGCTTTGGTTAGTGTCGCAGGGCCCCATATGATGGCTTGCACTTGCCTATTCTTGATCAGGTCCTCGGCTGCCAAAATCATAGAGAATTAGCCAAGCAAATAGTATGATCTAGGAACAATTAAGCAAGTAAATAGGCCTATTGTTGCATTATTCATTTAAGTATTTACACTAAATAGCGGGCTATGCAAAATAGCAGCGGTCCTCCAAATCAGCTAGCTATAGCTGGCTATTACATAACCTTATCAGACAATTGTACATGAATCTTATAGCTGATTATTTAGCAGCACACTGCTCAAACCGCTATAATGAGGCTATATATTTAAAGCTTTGATTTACACTATACGTTGTAGTTTCACATCAGAGTAAGGGATTATCAGCATCATGAAAGTGAGGGACTATATTCTAGAGGTATGTTGTGCATCTGCATAACAGATTCTTTCTGCTTTCCTAACTTCCGTACATACAAAAATAACTTGAAAGAAATTTTTTGCCCTGCCACTAGAATAGATCAGTACGTCACTTTGCCGTACCCTCACCCGTACCCCCGTGTCGTCCTCCGCTCGGGCGACTCGGGTGGCTCCCCAAACCTAGCCGCCGTCGGGGCCTAGCCCATCTTCCTCACCTCCTCCAGCCGCCGCCGCAGGACGCCGCCGGTTTGCGCCTGGAGGCCGGCGGCGGTGGTGGGGGCTCTTCCTCCCTCCCGCGTCTCAGGGGTGGCGGGGCCCCAACATGCGTGGAGGTGCGGCCGATCTAGAAGCGACGACGTTGGTTTTGACGGCGGCGGCGGTCGGCCCTGCCTTGGGCCACAGGCAGCTGCTGCGGCGGCTGGCCTGGATCGGGTGGTAGCGTGACACGGTCTTCGGCGGCATGTCATCTGGCTTTAGATTGTCGGCGGCGTTGAGGGCCTGGTGGACTACTTGGCATCACCCATGGCAGATCTGTTCTGGCCGGTGTAGCCAGTGGTGGTGGTCATTGAAAGTGCGTTATATCGACTAGAGGGGGGGTGACTAGGCGATTTTTATGAATTCTTCAGTGAGGAATTTGTCGGTGAAGAAATTCCTTAGCGAAGAACTACTTGCAGCGGAATAAGTACTCAGAAGTAAACATAACAGTAAACAAGCATGGTCATCATGATAAAATGAAGACAAACACAGAATACAGAAAGCGTAATCACATGATAGCTCTAGATGAAGACAAACAGACTGAAGAAATTGAACTGAGGAAATTGAGAAAGTCTTCAGTCAAAGTCTTCAAAAACAGATATGATAAACAAACAGCACACTACTGAGGAAATAAAAGAGTTGAGGAAATGGAACCAGTAAGCCTGGTGAAGACATTGATTTGGTAGACCAGTTCCAACTGCTTTCTCAGTTGTATATCTGGTTAGAGCGGCTGAGTATTTAAACTAGAGGACACACAATCCCGGACACCCAGTCCGGAGCACGCAGCTCGGGACACCCAGTCCTCACCGTATTCTCCTTGAACTAAGGACACACAGTCCTCGTCCAATCACTCGTGATAAGTCTTCAGGTGACTTCCGAACCTTGACAAACTCGGTCACTCGGCGATCCACAATTCCTCTTGGATGCTCTAGACCATGACGCCTAATCGTCCGGAAGAAGCACAGTCTTCAAAGGTAACAAGCGTCGGATCCACACAGGATCAATCTCTTCAGTGATGCTCAATCACTTTGGGTTTGTAGGTGTTTGGGTTTGGGTTTTGGATTTTCCTCACCTGATGATTTTCGCTCAAAGTCCTCGGAGGATGGGTTGCTCTCAAATGAAAAGTGTCAGTTTCTCGCGGAGCAGCCAACCAGCTAGTGGTTGTAGGGGGCGGCTATTCATAGCCTAGGGAGCAGCCCGACATGATAAGACATAAATGCCCTTCAATGATATGACCGTTGGATGGGTAAGATATTTTGGGACAGCTGGCGCGTAGCACAGCAACGGTCGGAAATTTGAGGTACAAATTCCTCAGGGTTATCATGTTCCTCACAGTGTAGGCAATTCGCACTGGCGCATTCCTAACTCCTCAGTCAGGGTGAAGTCCTCAGTGACCAGAAGAATTGCGTCTCTGTCACTGAAGAAATTGACTGAACTGTATGAGATTTCCAATGGCTTCACTCGAAGGGATTGGTGGGTGTAGGATTTGAGTTGAGCATCAAATGGAAATTTTCCTTAGTATTTCCTCGACCCCCTTTAACAGTACGGTGTTTCCTATGACTCAAGAAAGAGAAAATGAAACTACGAAAACAAAAGTCTTCACGCTTCATGTTCCTCGAATGATAACCAAGTCTTCAAGGTCACACCAATTTCTTCACTTTCAAAGTCTTTAGAAAGTCTTTAGGATATCAAAGTCTTCAGTCGAAGAACTTCATTTTTAGGGGTCGACTTTCTCTGTAATTATCAAACTCCTCATAGACTTATAGACCTGTGTACACTCATAAACACATTAGATCCTTAACCTATAAGTCTTCAATACACCAAAATCACTAAGGGGCAGTAGATGCACTTACAATCTCCCCCTTTTTGGTGATTGATGACAATATAGGTTAAGTTTTCAACGGGGATAAATACATGAAGTGTAAATACTGATATTGAGGAATTTGATTGCAAGATATAGAAGAACTCCCCCTAAAGTTGTGCATAGTGAGAAATTTGCTTTTGAAGCAATGCACACTTGAAGAGTTGAATCATGGAGATCTCCCCCTATATCTTGTAATTCATACACGCATTCGATATATAATATGAAGAATTTGAAATGCATGATGAAATATGGTGCCTGATGTAATTCAGCATGCGTGCAATAATATTAACGAGGAATAAGCATGCAGAGTAGTGCATCAAAAGTATCAGAGCACAGTGCATCAAAAGTATCAGAGCACCATCGGGTTTAAGATTATAACTCGATCCAACAAAAGTTTTGGAAGAACGAGAGTTGTAACTTAGCAAAAAAAATGCCCTTATAATAGACCCACTTGAAGACTAACTCAGATTTCTCCCCCTTTGTCATCAAATGACCAAAAGGATCGAAACTGAGGACTAACGCCCCTGAAGATAATCAAGTTGATGAAGGAGCGTCCGCGTTGTTGGGGTCGGTAGTTGAAGTAGGGCCTGCCGCAGTGTCGTCCAAGTCTTCATTTTCATCAGTGTCACGCGATGAAGAATATGAGCTGGCCACCAAAGAAGGAACCTTGACCTTCTTGAATTTCTTCGGAGGAGGTGCAGACCAGTCAAACTCTTCGTTGAGACCCATTTTCTTCAGCTCTTCGGCGCTGTAAACTTGAGATAGAACAACCCAGGTGTGATTGAGGGTTTCATGGAGGTAGTAGTGGTTTTTCTTTACTGCATTGTGTGTTAAAGTCATGTTGTAAAGAATTGAACCAAACTGACGCTTGACCCATTTGTGATTGCGATCAACCTTTTGATGAAGACTGAGGTGTAACTCACGATCAGTCATCACCCTGAGTGATGTGGCTTGAGGATTTGGCTTGGCATTGTTGGCGGCAGAGTCATGTGTGGCAGAGTCATCATTGGTGGAGTAGGATGCAGCCTTGCGAAATTGACCATCCAATGAACGAATGCCTTCATCTATCACAGCAGTTGCCTTGCCCTTTTCTTCAGCTGAGGAAAATGTCCTTTTGAGGACTTCAATAGGAGGCAAGTAGCTGAAGTGGTTCATAGTATCAGCTTTGTAATTGAGTGAAGACCTTGTCCTGATGAATCTCATAATCCATGGCGCATAAGGCTTCAACTCAAATGGTGACATAGCAATATTCGCCAGAGTCCTCATGAAGAAATCATGGAAGTTGACGGGAATGCCATGAATGATGTTGAAAAGCATATTCTTCATGATACCAACGACTTCTTCATCATTAGAGTCGTGGCCTTTGATAGGACTCATTGTCTTCGACAGAATGCGATAGACAGTCCGAGGCACATACAATAATTCCTTGACGAGGAATTTGGTTCGAGGGGCCTGCCCTGGCTTCAAAGGCTTCATCAGCACTTGCATATAGTGATTTGAGAGTTCAGGTTCGTTGTAAACACAACGTGCATCTTTAAGGGGAGGACTTAGAGGAAGGACACGAAGCAATTCAGATGATGGTGCCTTGTAGTGAGTGTTCTTTGTCATCCAGTCCAGAACCCATGAATTCACATCTTCAGAGTTGCCGGTGATGTGCAGTGTTGCGTAGAACTAAAGAATGAGTTCTTCATTCCAATCACAGATGTCAGTGCAGAAATTGAGCAGCCCAGCGTCATAGAGAACACTGAGGACTGGCGTGAAGCACGACAAAGACTCCATGTCTACATGAGGAATGTGTGCATGGTCGAAGACTTTGTCTTTGTTGAATAGCACTGAGGAATAGAAGTTGGCTTGACTAGCAGTCCAGAAGCGCCTCTTCCTTATGCGAGCAGAGTCATAGGGGTTGTAATCTGTGAAGAATACATGCTCACCAAAGAAGTCTTTAGCCTTGAACTTTTGCTTCCTTGAGAACGGATCCTTTGGCTATGGCAGAGGAGTGTCAGTGAGTTGCATCACTACCTCAGGAATCGCGAGCTCAGGTTCTTCGGGCTGAGGAATTTCTGGTTCCTCCTCAGGTGCAGTCACATGGTCAGCAGCAGCAGTTTCTTCAACACTAGTGGCTGGAATGACTTCACGGATAGGTGAGGTGGGATGAGTTTTTTCAGAGCCCATTTGAACTGTTGGTGCAGGGGAGTGAGGAATTTGCTGCAGTGGGGTGAAGAGTGGAGAGTTGGGATGCTGACTTTCCCAAAAGTCGTCATTCATCACTGGAGTTGTGCTTCCAATGTCCACATCTTCATCATCAATTTCTTCAACACCAGCCTCTTCAGCAGTAAACTGAGGCATTGGTGATGATACCACTGGGGTTGAAGGGATTGCATCCACTTCAATTTCCTCATCAATCTGCTCTGACGAAGCAGCAGAGTGAGTTTCTTCATCAGATCCGCTTGGGATCACATATTCTTCATCAAAAGGAACAAGGTCCTTTGATGGCATGGTGGAAATCGGAACAACATCGATCGGATTTTCATATGAGCTGGTCATAGGCTTCATCTTCTTTGGAGCTGAAGATTCTGAAGCACTTGATGCTTTCCTTTTCTTCACTGCAGCTCGCTTTGCAGCCTTGGTCTTCTTCACATCTGATGGAGATGGAAGGATAGGAGTTGGTGTAGGCACAGGTGGAGCTGAGGAATCTGGTTGAATTTCTTCAGGCACAACTGATGCAGTTGCCCTGATTTCTTCAGTTTCTTCAGGCGCACCACTAGTGGATGCCCTGGCAATTTCTTCAGCGGCTGGAATGGAGTCATCAACCCTGGAACTAGCATTTTCTTCAGCAGTCTGAAAATCATCAGTGGTGCTGGCATGTTCTTCAGTTGGCTGAGCAGAAGCTTCAGCTTGAGGAACTTCTTGTTGCGATGGGGCTGCAACATTGGTGAATTTTTCAATCAGTTTCACAAACCTGACTTTGGCTCCCTTCCAATCAGCATAGTATGAGTCAAATTTGTCGCTGAGGGCTTTGATGTCAGCCTGCATCTTGACAAGTTCTTCAGTTGTCATCTTGACAACATTTTTCTTCAGCAGTTTCTCTTTTCTGTATTGTGATTTCTTGATCTCTCTGGCCGTATCATATTTCCATTTCTCCTCTTGGATGAAATGAGTCAGCATGTGACTTTGGCCAGGTGTCAACTTGAAGTCAGGCATAGGTGTTTTTGGATCCTTATGCCAGAGATCAATATAATCGAGGACCGCCCTTGGATCCAATAGCAGTGGCACAGGTGTGCCTTTAGAGCTAGCGGCCCTTTCTTGTCTGTCCCTGATGATTTCTGCAAGTTCTTCTTCATCAACCTCATCTTCTTCATACGGCACATGAAAGACAACCTGCTTCTTCTTAGGGCTTGGGCGAGGGTCTCGTCCAGCAGTAGCCTTTTTCTTCAGCAGAGAGGGTCCAGCTGAGGAACTTGGTGCAGCTGATGAACTTGCTGAGACACCAGAGGCAATGGATATGCCTGTAGTCCTTTGGCACGTGGCAAGATGCACAGGTGCTGAGGACTTTGTCGGGACAGCTGAGGACTTTGGAGGAGGTGCTAAGGATTTCAGAGGAGCAGGGGCAGCTTGAGGAATTTGCCTTGAAGATTTTGAAGTTTCTGGCCGTGAGGGCGCAGCTGGTGAAGCACTTGGCTTTCGAGCGGGCTTTTTCGGCATAGATTTCCGCGGCTTGACAGAGGCCTCAGTGGCAGCAGCAGCAGCAGAATCTTCATTGAATTTCTTCACTGCTTCTCTGGCTTGTCTTGCCAATTTGGCTTGGCGCTTTGCCCATTCCTCAGGAAAATCCTCACCGCGTTTGACGCTAGTGGGATCAGCCACTTGGCCAGGTGCCAATGGGGCTCTTGGGCATGGAGGGTTGAGAGTGAATTTCTTCATGTACATTGGAGTAACATATCTGTACTCCCTCCATTCTCTTGCCCATCTCCGTTCTATCCTTTGAATGCGCACCTTGCGCTGATTTTTGTTTTCTTTGCCAAACTTGGCTTCATCAGGCGTGCAGTACTCTTTGTAAATGTCCTCAGGGATTTAAAAAGCAGTCATGACCTCAGGCTTCTTTCCTCCCTTCTGTGGCTTCTTACCATCTGCCATATTCTTCAGCTGAGGAATTTGAACAATCGAATTCTCTGAAGAAGTGTGCAAATTTTCTTCGAGGAACGCTACAAATGAGTTAAGTTGATGAGAACCTAGTGATTCAGCAGCGGACATGTGTACCTGTGAACAGAGTATAGTTGCGAGGAATTTGGAGAGGTCATATGCGTTCTCAGAGGGTTTTTCAAAAAGAACAAGTTTGAGGAATTTGACCAGATGCGTCTTGAAGAATTTCACTAAGCGCTCTTTATCTTAGGTTCCAGAGTTGTATAGATCATAGATCCACACAATTGAGGAATCTTGAAGAATGATGCTTAGGGAAATGAATCAAGAACAGATGACATGTGTGGTGTTTAGTGTGTGAAGATTTGAAGAATAAAACACCTTTGAAGATTTTGTTGAAAAACTTCGAATCAAGGAGGGTAGTAAAAGTAACTTTTAATTACCCTGAATGAAAAACACGACGAACAGAGAAGTGAAACAGTGGAGTTCGTCGATGTAGATCTTCCACGCCCTAACTTGGCGGAGGAAGACGTCTACGGCGGCGGCGGAGGTGAAGATTTCCGCGGTCGGCGCGAGTACGACGGCGACGAGGTCGAGGCAGTGAAGCTCTTCCTCACCGGCGACGATGGAGTAGCGGCGGCGCTAGGGTTCGGGAAGCTCGAGCGAGAGAGAGAGATCGAGTGGAGTAAAAGAAGTGAGGAAGGGGCGAGGGGTATTTATAGAGGCAGTGAAAAAACTGTTCCCCCGAAGATTTGGGACGAACGTGACCCTGACCTTTCTCCTTCGCATGACATGTGTCACCCACGTACAGTGTAGTGGAGATCGTGTAAGATCGTGGGTGAGTAGAATAATGTATCGTGGGATGCGGAACGGTTTGAGCGACAAAAATCGAAAATTTGGATAATATTAGTTTTAACGTTCCGTTCGCAATTTCTTCAGCTGACAAGGATACAGTGAAGATTTTGAACGAGTTTCAAATAGAACGCACATGAAGAATTTGTGAACAGATTGGATTGAGTATAGCATAGAGGGGGAAGGGTCCGATCACATTCACTTAGCAGAAAAACCAACTAGAAGAAATAGCTATAAGTGAATGCTGTAGAGGACATAGACTCATATATATATATATATATAGCCAATGAAGAAAAACAACGGCACAAGTGAAGGTTTTGCAAGTTGAAGAATTTGAACAACTGAGGAATTTCAAAAACTGAGGAACAACTCAAATTAAAGATTTTCAACTTTTGTGGTGGTGTGACCCACCGTATAAGAATGATGATTTCAGACACCGTGTACAATTGTCGTAGGGTTCTGAGAATCAAATTCTTCATTAATTTCTTCACACTTAGAGTGTTATTCTTCATTGATTGAAGAAAAACGTTTCTTCATGTGTTGCACATCTAAGTCATCAATTTTTCATAAGTGTTAGGATGAGTGCCTTTTCAAAGTACATTCAAAGACTCTAAGATATTTAGCTCACACCGCAACTTGTTAAATCTCTTCTCATCCAAGGGCTTAGTGAAGATATCGGCTAGCTGTTCTTCAGTCTTCCCATGCTCAATAGAAATGTCGCCCTTCAACACATGATCACGAAGAAAATGATGACGAATCTGAATGTGCTTTGTCTTCGAGTGCTGAACTGGGTTGTGAGAAATTTTGATGGCACTCTCATTGTCACAGAGGAGAGGCACATTCTTCAAGTTGACGCCATAGTCCTTGAGTTTTTGCTTAATCCATAGCAGTTGAGCACAGCAAGAACTAGCAACAATGTACTCAGCTTCAGCAGTAGACAGTGATACGCAGTTCTGTTTCTTCGAGGACCAACAGACCAAGGATCGTCCGAGGAAATGACAAGTACCGGATGTTGACTTGCGGTCCCCACGATCACCAGCATAGTCAGAGTCAGAATATCCAATGAGATCAAAATCCGAGCCCTTGGGATACCATAATCCTAGTATTTGTGTGTGAGCTAGATATCGAAGAATATGATTCACAGCCTTATGGTGTGATTCCTTCGGTGCAGCTTGAAATCGTGCACACATGCAAACACTAAGCATTATATCTGGCCTAGATGCACATAAGTACAATAAAGAGCCAATCATGGAGCGGTATACCTTATGATCGAAGTCAATACCATTTTCATCAGTGCACAAATGACCATTTGTGGGCATAGGAATTTTGATGCCTTTGCAATTTTGCATGCCGAATTTCTTCAGGACATCCTTGAGGTATTTCTCCTGAGATATGAATATGCCATTGCGCTGTTGACGAATTTGAAGACCTAAGAAGAATTTCAACTCACCCATCATGGACATTTGATATTCTTCACTCATCATATAGGCAAATTCATCACTATAACGTTGGTCAGTACAGCCAAAGATAATATCATCAACATATATTTGGCACACAAAGAGTTCACCATCATAAGATTTAGTAAAGAGAGTAGGATCGAGTGAACCAGGTGTGAAGCCTTTATTCATGAAGGATTCCTTTAATGTATCATACCACGCCCGTGGAGCCTGCTTGAGGCCATAGATGGCCTTGTTAAGTCTGAAGACTTTGTCAGGATGTTTTGGATCTTCAAAACCTGGGGGTTGAGCAACATATACTTCTTCCTCAAGCTACTTCTTCCTCAAGCTTACCATTGAGGAATGCACTTTTCACATCCATTTGATATAAGATGATATCATGATGGTTAGCATAAGCAAGCAATATGCGAATAGCCTCAAGTCTAGCAACAGGTGCAAAAGTTTCATCGAAATCAACTCCTTCAACCTGTGTGTAGCCTTGAGCTACTAGTCATGCCTTATTCCTCACCACAACACCATTTTCATCTTACTTGTTGCGATAGATCCACTTTGTTCCAATGATGTTATGCTTGCGAGGATCGGGACGATTGACCAGTTCCCAGACGTTGTTGAGCTTGAACTGATGCAATTCTTTTTGCATGGCCTGAATCCACTTAGGCTCCAGAAATGCTTCATCTACCTTAGTGGGCTCTGTGATAGAGACAAAAGCAAAATGCCCACAAAAGTTAGATAGATGTGAAGCTTTTGAGCGTGTGAGAGGACCTGGTGCTCTAATGTCATCGATGATCTTCTCCACTTGCACTTTTTTTGCAACGCGAGGATGAGCTGGTTGTCGTTGAGGAATTTGATCAGCATTTTCTTCAGCATCAATTTCCTCAGCATTTTCTTCAGTTGCGTCAGCTTGACGTTCTTCATGTTCTGGAATGAATTCTTCAGCAGATTCTTCAGTAGGAATGACATCTTCAGTAGCCTTGTGCTTGATAGAATCCTCAGGTGCTGGTTCATCTAACAAAGAAGGTAGGTGCTCTCTTTGCGAGCCATTAGTTTCATCGAACCGCACATCTACAGTTTCAACAATCTTGTGAAGAACATTGTTGAAGACTCTGTAGGTGTGCGAGTCCTTTCCGTAACCAAGCATAAAACCTTCATGTGCTTTCGGTGCAAATTTAGAGTTGTGATGAGGATCTCTAATCCAGCATTTAGCACCGAAGACTTTGAAATAACTCACATTGGGTTTCTTGTCAGTGAGGAGTTCATAGGCAGTCTTCTTGAAGAATTTGTAAAAATATACTCTGTTGATGATATGGCACACAGTATCAATTGCATCAACCCAGAAATGACGAGGGGTTTTGTACTCATCAAGCATAGTGCGAGCCATCTCGGCAAGAGTCCTGTTCTTGCGCTCCACGACGCCATTCTGTTGAGGAGTATAAGGAGCAGATAACTCATGAGTAATACCAAGTTCATCAAGATAGTCATCGAGACCCGAATTCTTGAACTCAGTGCCATTGTCACTTCTGATGTGCTTGATCTTCACACCAAAGTTGGTTGAAGCCCTCGAGGAATATCGTTTGAAGACTTCCTGCACTTCATGTTTGTAAGTAACAAGGTGTACCCATGTGTAACGAGAGTAATCATCAACAATAACAAAGCCATATTGAGATGCTTCATTTGAAACAGAGGAGTAGTGATTAGGACCGAAGAGATCCATGTGAAGCAATTCGAATGGTCGAGTAGTGGTCATGATGGTCTTTGCTAGATGCTTGGCCTTGGTCATCTTTCCAGCTTCACAGGCACCGCACAAATGATCCTTGAGGAATTTGACATTCTCAATGCCAATAACATGCTTCTTCTTCGCATGCGTGTGCAAATTCCTCATGCCTGCATGACCAAGTCGTCGATGCCATAGCCATCCTTCTGAAGCTTTTGCAAGTAGGCACATGACTGGTTGTGAATCTGCAGAGAAATCAACAATATACAAGTCTCCTCTCCTAAAGCCTTCGAAGACTTTGGAATTGTCAGCTTCCATAATCACAACACAACGATACTTGCCAAAGACAACAACCATATCAAGATCACAAAGCATTGAGACAGGCATAAGGTTGTATCCTAAGGACTCAACAAGCATGACTTTGTCCATGTGTCGATCCTTTGTGATAGCAACTTTACCTAGACCCAATACCTGACTTTTGCTTTTATCAGTAAAGATGATATGCTTCAGATGTGATGACGATAAGGGAGCATCCATCAACAGATTCCTGTCACCAGTCATGTGATTTGTACATCCACTATCAAGTACCCACTCAGTGGCCTTGGGTTGATCATCCTGCAGATGAATTAGTGCAACTTACGAACTCATATACTTCAGCAGTGAAGAATATGATATCACAATTCATCAGATCAATTTCATCAAGCAGTAAGACAGATAAAGCAGAGGGAGGACGTGTGAAATGAAAGTTCATTTCATCATGATTAGCCTGCGTCCTTTCAGGCAACTTGTCAGGTCCCCAACAAATTCTTCAAACGTTACAGTACGTCTGGAGACCTGACCCTGCATAAGAGATTAGTTCCTTTTCTTCACGACCCAGATCTGAAGGGGTGGCAAAGAGTTCATCATTCTGCGAGCTCCATGTGAGAATGGTGGCATAGCGGCCAAACCATTTCGTTTCACATAAGAGTGGTTAGGGTAAGTATATGAATAAGCAGAGAAATTCTTCGAGGACTTATGAACATAATAATTTGAAGAATAATGCTCATATTCATAGCCCTTGGCTCTTCCCTGCGAAACAGAGTTGTTAGCACGATGATGTTCATATGAGGACTTTGATCCATGTGAGGAATTGGATCCCCTTGAGGAATATGGTCCATGTGAGGACTTGGATCCATATGAAGAATTTGGTCCATATGAAGAATTTGATCTGGGGTTCCTATTCTTCACAGGTGGTGTCATGAGGACATTCACCTGAAGACTTTCAAGGCACATTTTGGGAACCTAGATTTTCTTCATGGGGGAACCATTCCTGCAGTTAGTGCCACATATCCAACAAATACTTCACCATTCTGATTTTTGAATAGTTTATAATTGGAGTCAAATCACTCATCAGAAGAATGAGAAGATTCACATGTATAGCCAGTTAAATTAGATGGATCAACTAGAGGTCCCTTTGCAACAACCCATGAGGTTTTGGGGTACCGCTCAGGCTTCCAATATGCACCATCAGCATTGAGTTTCCTCTCAAAGGCAATACCCTCTTTCCTAGGGTTCCTGTTGAGGATCTGCTTTTTAAGCACATCATAAAGAGTCTGATGCCCTTTGAGGCTTTTGTACATGCCTGTCATGTACAATTCCTTCAGCCCTGTATCATCAGTGAAACTAGCAATGTCCTCAGATGAGGAATTAGTGATAGCAGAGGTAGGTGAAGAATTTGTAACATTAGAAGCATTTGAACATTCAGGTGAGGAATTAGCAGATTCTCGTTTAATGCATTTCAAACATGGAGGAATAAATTCTTCCTGAGCAGCGCGGATTTGTTGAGCAAGTAATGAATCACGCTCCTTCTGAAGATCTTCATAACTCACTCTTAGCTTCTCAAGATCTTGCTTCTTTTGAATAAATTCATAAGAAAGCTTCTCATGATCAGATAAGAGAGTGTTATGCTGATCTTGAAGGGTGTCATACTTAGTATGAAGTCTCTGAAGACTTTCAGCCAACTTTTGACTGATCCATTTCTTCACCCAACATATCATCGCTCTTATTAAGCATATAATAAACTTTTTCCAAGGCTTTTTGTTGTTTAGTGGCAAGGGAAGCAAGTTTGACATAACTGGGTCCAAATTCATCACCAGATTCTTCATCACTGGACTCAGATAGGTAGCATTCAGTTACCTCAGCACTTTTTGCCATAAGGCATCGGGTAGAGGATGATGATTCTGGTTCTAATGTCATCGATTTGAGCGATTCCTTGAAATCCTCAAACTAAGGATCATGGCGGGTTCGATGACCTTCATAGACCTCAGAGAGACGGTCCCAGATAAGCTTCGCATGATCGAGATGCATGATATTCCTGAACTGATTTTGAGACAGACAGGAGCAAATGACGTCCTTCGCCGTGAGATTGAGAAGAGTGTACTTGCGAATGTCATCAGCTCCCGCCGTCTTGCATAGATCGGTAAGACCAATCTCAGTGACGGTCCACAGTTCGCTGTTCATCGCCATGAGGCGCTTCTTCATCATGGCCTTCCACTTGGAATACTCGTGACCGTCAAAGACAGGGCATGTCACTTTCTTCATACCTGCGGTCGACATAACTAAAACTCCAGGCGATTAAACCAAAATCACACAGAACAAGGGAGTACCTTGCTCTGATACCAATTGAAAGTGCGTTATATCGACTAGAGGGGGGGTGAATAGGCGATTTTTATGAATTCTTCACTGAGGAATTTGCCGATGAGGAAATTCCTTAGCGAAGAACTACCTGCAGCGGAATAAGTACTCAGAAGTAAACATAACAGTAAACAAGCATAGTCATCATGATGAAATGAAGACAAACACATAGTACAGAAAGCGTAATCACATGATAGCTCTAGATGAAGACAAACAGACTGAGGAAATTGAGAAAGTCTCTAGTCAAAGTCTTCAAACACAAATATGATAAACAAACAGCACACTACTGAGGAAATGAAAGAGTTGAGGAAATGGGACCAGTAAGCTTGGTGAAGACAATGATTTGGTAGACCAGTTCCAACTGCTGTCTCAGTTGCACATCTGGTTGGAGCGGCGGAGTATTTAAACTCAAGGACACACAGTCCCGGACACCCAGTCCCGAGCACCCAGTCCTCACCGTATTCTCCTTGAACTAAGGACACACAGTCCTCGTCCAGTCACTCGTGGTAAGTCTTCAGGTGACTTCCGAACCTTGACAAACTCGGTCACTCGGCGATCCACAATTCCTCTTGGATGCTCTAGACCATGACGCCTAACCGTCTGGAAGAAGCACAGTCTTCAAAGGTAACAAGTGTCGGATCCACACAGGATCAATCTCTTCAGTGATGCTCAATAACTTTGGGTTTGTAGGTGTTTGGGTTTGGGTTTTGGATTTTCCTCCCTTGATGATTTTCGCTCAAAGTCCTCGGAGGATGGGTTGCTCTCAAATGACAAGTGTCAGTTTCTCGCGGAGCAGCCAACCAGCTAGTGGTTGTAGGGGGCGGCTATTTATAGCCTAGGGAGCAGCCCGACATGATAAGACATAAATGCCCTTCAATGATATGACCATTGGATGGATAAGATATTTTGGGACAGCTGGCGCGTAGCACAGCAACGGTCGGAAATTTGAGGTACAAATTCCTCAGGGCTATCATGTTCCTCACAGTGTAGGCAATTCGCACTGGCGAATTCCTAACTCCTTAGTCAGAGCAAAGTCCTCAGTGACTAGAAGAACTGCGTCTCTGTTACTGAAGAAATTGACTGAACTGTATGAGATTTCCAATGGCTTCACTCGAAGGGATTGGTAGGTGTAGGATTTGAGTTGAGCATCAAATGGAAATTTTCCTTAGTATTTCCTCGACCCCCTTTAACAGTACGGTGTTTCCTATGACTCAAGAAAGAGAAAATGAAACTACGAAAACAAAAGTCTTCACGCTTCATGTTCCTCGAATGATAACCAAGTCTTCAAGGTCACACCAATTTCTTCACTTTCAAAGTCTTTAGAAAGTCTTTAGGATATCAAAGTCTTCAGTCGAAGAACTTCATTTTTAGGGGTCGACTTTCTCTGTAATTATCAAACTCCTCATAGACTTATAGACCTGTGTACACTTATAAACACATTAGATCCTTAACCTATAAGTCTTCAATACACCAAAATCGCGAAGGGGCACTAGATGCACTTACAGTCATCTTCTTCGTCGGCGGTGGCCGGCCAGAAGCTTGGTGATCGGATCTCGAGATCCATCATCTAGTCCCGGCTGCGAGTTCGGGAGACATGGTTGCCGGTGAAAACCGAGCCGACGGCAGGCGATGGCGGCGTTCTACGCCGTTACCTTGATGAAGGCATCGTCGTGTAACTACTGTCGACCCACTCATGCTGCTCCGGGGGAAACCCTAGGATCTGGTGTTCCTGAACGGATGATGGCGGCACTATGGTGTCGTTTCTCTCTTGGGAGCATCGTTTGTGGAGCAGCGCTGGAAGTCAGAGGTAGGAGGTGGAGTGGCTTCGTCTTGCACGGAGCTTCGGTGGAGATGTCAAGTCATGCCTGGCCAACAGGTGCTACGCTTTGTCATGCCTGGTCGGCAGGTGCTATGCACGACAGATCTTCCAAGGACTTTAAGCTGTGTCGGCTGGTGGTACTTGGCAACATGGCGCTGAGGTGTACCAGTGGCGACCGTGACGTGCTCAACTGTTTGCGCGCAGGGAGGAGGTGCCGTTGGGCACCGTGGTGGCGTCGGCGATAGCTAGACCGAGCAAGGTTGATGCATTAGTACAGTTCTAAAGATGGAGCGGTGGCAGTTGGCGGCGGCGGCCTCTGAGAGCACATCGGACCAGTGTGTGCCCAAGACCCGGCAAGTGGCTAGGTTGGGGTCTCAGGTCTTAGATGTTAGGCCTGGCTGCGATGTCTGTTTGGTATTAGGCCCAGGCTATCTGCGCCCCTTCATCAACTGGATAGGTGTAGCGACAGTTTGTTACTTAGACGGCGGCTTTAGTCTTACTGTTGTATGACTTTGTAAAGTCTTGTAAGAATAATTAATAAAGTGGCCATATGCATCGCTTAGATGCAGAGGCTGAGGGTCATCCTCCTTTTCTAAAAAACTCTGTACCCACTAGCCAGCAGCGAGTGGAGTCGTGAGAAAGAGCACCTTGTGGGCGAGAGCTAAGGAGGCTTTGTCGTTAGCTGCAGCGACCAGCGAGAATGGAGACCATGGCGGTCCGCTGGGTCAACAGAGGTCAGAGCCTCAGAGGGACCATGGGTGGTGCAGCCGTTGCCCATAGCCAGTGGTGGCAGAGCAGCAGGCGGAGGAACGACTCGGCATCTCGTCGCCAGGCGGGAGTGGTGTCTGGACATTGAGGGGGTGGCCCGCTGAGGCCGCCGCCGGTGATGGGGTTACGGCGGCTGTACGACAGAAGCGAGTCTGGGCGTGTGCCATGTCCCGTGTGGTACTATTACGTGAGCCAACATTGCACTGGCCGACCCGATCGATTTAGGGTTTACATAACAAACCAAAATCTTTTGCTCAAAGAAAAACCGATATTTTCTCAACAAAAAAAAGAACCAAAATATATCTCGCCAAAAAAACCTCGTTTACCTAAAAAGGTAACACTCCTAAAATATTAATATGAACGAAATCATTTCATATTTACCCCAGAATTTTTAGTGTGTATTGAACTGAATGAACTTGTCTTTTTGAGAAAAAGGGATTACAAGTTCAAAAGGTGTGACAGCTCCCGAGTGCTAGGCACTCTCTATGAACAGTAAATTCAAAAAAAAAATCTGAAACATTGCAACATCAAAGATGGTCAAACTTTGTAAGTTCTTATAAGTTTTCATGCCAAAATATCATGTAGGGAAAGGTGTATGAAATAGTTTCAGATTTCAGTGCTAAAAGTGCTAAAAACTTCAAGCACTGAAATCTTTTTCGTGTGTAGAGCTTCTCGAATGGTTTTTTGGCATGAAAAATTGCAAGCATCTACAAAGTTTGATCATCTTTTATGTTGCAAAGTTTCAGATTTTTTTAATTTTTTTCTAGTTCTACTGTTCATAGAGGGTGCCTAGGCACCTGGGAGCCGAAAAACCACTCTCTTCACTTGAATTGAATGAACTTGTATGTCATCTACAATACTCATCTTTAAATTTAAGTCCAGATTTGGATCGTGTGGAGAAAATATCTTTGAATTTAAGCTCAAGTAACGAGATACGAGTACATGAAGGGTTTAGACATGTTGAAGCGAAGACGACTAGAGAGAGATATTTAGGTTGGAGGTATGTTCATTTACCAGCATGTGTGGCCGTGGTGAGATCACCGCGCGAGTCTCGTACGAGCAGCTCGATCCGCGCGGCGCCGGGGCCGGCGTGAGCGGCGTGGAAGTCGTCCAACGCCATGGAAGTATAGGCGTGTGTTGACACACGAACACGTCACGTGTATCCTCGACGCCGGGGGTGATGCACCGCAGCTCACATCGAAGAAGACCCGACCGACAGCGCGATACGCAAGACAGTCGACGGGCGCTTTTGCAGACCCAAAAACTCCACACCCTCGGGAGGGACCCCGTCAGGGAGTGCGGCGGCTATGGGCTGCCCTAGGTCGATTCGCTCGCCCCTAGAGCCTCGGGATTCGCAGCTCTCAAACACGAAGAACAACAAAGAACGAGAGAGCAAACGATGAAGAGATAAAACGTAGATGAAAAAGTAGTATATTGATTTGTTCGATTGTGTGTTGTTTCAATCGGCCATCACCCCCAACATATATAAGAGGCGGCTGGACTTTCGTACAAGCAAATGATTTATCTAGGCTTTCCTTACAAGAAAATTACATCAATTCACGTCCAAAACCCTAGTCAAATTCGGACTGGTTTTATCCGAACTTCCCAAAACTGTTCGGTTTAAACTGGCTGCATCTTGCGGGTCCTTTTTGCGGTGGTAAACCATCTTGGATGAAAACAAGCCCAAAAGCAATCTTGACTGTTTCGACGAGACGAACAACTTTCATGTTGAAGGTTTTTTTTATCAGAGACCATCTTGAGGGTCAAATCGGTCTGGCAACACAGGCTATCTCCTCGCGCTACCCGTCAGACATGTGTCTGGTGGGGCGCGCCACATCTCGCCTCGTGACAGGGCTGCACTCCGATTGCTCTAACTTTTGCAAACGAACTCAGATTTGAATCATTTTTATATCAGAATTGATCTTTTCGACGAGACGAAGACAACCCGTGTAGATCATGTTTTCATTTGAGGTCGTCTTGGGGGCTTAATCGGCTAAACTGTACTTTGAATATAAGATCTTGGTACTTCGAGTATAGTTTCGGCCTTCGAGATGAAATCGGACAGTGATGACGCAAATTTCAAAGATGCTCATATCAATAATACTGAACTCTTTCATGTAGATCACTTCTCCATTTGAGTCCATCTAGATAATCATTTGAACCCATCTTCAGCTTCTGGTCGGATTGACTATCACAACCTCCACCCCGACAGGCCTTCCACCCGGGTAAGCTTTCCGCACCGACAAGGTTTCACCCCGGCAAGGTTTTTACACCGGCAAGGGTTCTCCCTAGCTCGGCAAGATTTCTACCCCGGCAAGAGTTCCTCCTCGGCAAGGTTTCTACCCCGGCAAGAGTTCCTCTTCGGCAAGGTTTCTCCCTCGGCAAGATTTCACACCGGCAAGCTTCTTCGCCAGCAAGCTTTCCACGCCGGCAAGCTTCCCCGCCGGTAAGCTTTCCACGCCGGTAAGCCCTCACATCGGCAAAGTTTTACCCCGACAAGGTTTCATTCAGCGGCAAAGGCCGAATACTTTCTCACTCAGGGCTGGCCCGCGAAGTGTTGCCTCTAACTTTTGCAAACGAACCCTGATTCGTGACCATGCCAAGACCTGGTGTCAACACATGCCCCCCTGTTTTTCGGCAAAGCCTGTGTGCTGAAAAATAACTTGTATTGTGTTTGTTCTAAGGACGATGTCAACACTCCATCGGCCATTTATTTTCCTCAGGGCGATAATCAGGTATCGACCATGTTTGTGCCAAGGGCGATAATCATATATCGGCCATTGCCCACTCAGGCTTCTTGCCACACACTTGGGTGGTATTTCTTCAAGTACTTGCCATTGAGAGCTCAAGGTAACAGTGCCCCTTGTATGGATTCCACCATAAGAGTTTCCGGGAACTATTCTTGCAATTCTAAAAGGACCTTCCCAGCTTGGAGACCACTTCCCGAATTTTCTATCTCTTGAACCAATCGGGAGAACCACTTTCCCAGCTTGTTGTGCCAACTCATTTGCTTTCCAATTGTCATGTCTAGATATATGAGCAATGCTAAAATAATCTAAAGTAGAAATTATATCTAGACATTTATCAAGATAAATATTAAGAGATTCATCAACACATTGAAAGACTTTGGATATTTGTTGCACTACTAATAACGAATCACCATAAGCCTCAATATGTGTAACACCTACAGCAAGTAACATCTCTAGGCCGAATAACAATGCTTCATATTCGGCTTGATTGTTTGTGAAAAAATATTCTAAGCGGCACGAGGCTTAAAAAACAGCACCATGAGGAGATATATAAACAATACCAACACCTTGGCCATTGCTACAAACCGAACCATCAAAATATAATCTCCATGGTACTAACGAGACAATGTTTATATCAATATCATGCTTGTCATTAATCCGATGCTCAACAATAAAATTAGCAACAATTTGGCCTTTCATGGATTTCAGAGATTCATAAGCCAAATCATATTCAATTAAAGCATAAGCCCACTTGCCAATTCTACCACTAAGAATTGGCCTATGCAACATGTACTTGATGACATCGGTTTGACAAGCTATAATGCAAGTACTAGGCACTAGGTAATGTCTCAATTTTGTACAAGCATAATATAAGCATAAGCATAATTTCTCAATAAATGTATACCTTGTCTCGGCGTCCAATAAGCGTCGGCTTAAATAAGTAATAACATGCTCTTTTCCTTCGGTTTCTTGAGTCAGAACAGCACCAATAACTCCTTCCTCTGCTGCAATGTAAAGCCTGAAGGGTTCCCTATGCTTGGGTGCTTTCATCACCGGAGGAGTGCACAAATAATTCTTGATCATATCAAATGCTTCTTGCTCTTTTGCCCCCCAAGTGAAATCAGCATCATTCTTTAACCGAAGGATTGGAGTAAACGCATCAACCTTCCCTGATAGATTAGCTATGAACCTCCTCAAGTAATTCACCTTGCCAAGGAACTTTTGCATATCTCTCTTGCATGTTGGAGCTTCCACTTTCTGTATGGCCTCTACCTTTCTGGGATCAATCTCTATGCCATCTTCATGGATAATGAAGCCCAAAAACTTACCAGTTGACACACCGAATGCACACTTCAAATGATTCATATTTAGTCCATAGTTTTTCATTCTTTCAAAAGCTAACCGCAAATCGGCCAAGTGAGATTCAAAAGCGTCCGATTTGACAACAATATCATCAATATAGACTTCAAGTATGACACCGAGTAAATCATGAAAAATCAAATTCATAGCCCTTTAATATGTGGCGCCAGCATTTTTTAATCCGAATGTCATCACTGTCCACTCAAATAAACCAAGAAAACCAGGGCAACGAAAAGCTATCTTGGACATGTCCTCTTCGGCCATAAAAATTTGATTGTATCTGGCATTACCATCTAGAAAGCTAATAACTTTATGTCCAGAAGCATCATTAATAAGCATACCGGCTATTGGCATGGGATACTCATCTTTGGGTGTAGCCCTATTCAAATCTCTGAAGTCAATGCACACCCTCAACTTGCCGGATCCTTTCTTTTCCACTGGGACAATGTTAGAAATCCACTCAGCATACCTGCAAGGTCTAATAAAATTAGCTTTAAGCAAACCGATCTCTTCCTTGATCCGGTCATATGTTTTTGGATTAAACTTTCTGGCCGATTGTTTATATGGTCTAAAACCAGCCTTTATAGGTAACCGATGCTCCACTAGCTCTCGGCTTAAACCTGGCATCTCATGATATTCCCATGCAAAGCAACAGACATATTCTTTCAACAGCTCGATCAACTTAGCTTTATGATCGGCTCTTAAATTTGCATTTACAAATGTCAGCCTAGGAGTTGAACCATCTCCTATATCTATCTCTTCTAATGGATCTGCCGATGTAAAACCTTGTCCTAATTTATCCATATCATCTAACTCTTCTATGAACTCATACATATCGTTCTCATTGGACCGATATTCTACAAGTCGCTTTTGTAACCACTCTGAGTTAGGATCCATTTAAACATATCATACCTTGGAGCCGATTGCATTCAGTCGGCTTTAAAGAGACGGGCACGAAACCACTCTTGGTTGCGCTGAGAAAATCGAATTCTGACAAGTCACGTCCCGTCAAGCAAGTAGCATTTGGGTGTTGCCAATCCACCGATGCCTCGGCCAAAGCAACACAGGCCGAGTTATCTGCATGAATGACTTCCACTTCATCATCAACCCACTGGATCAAAAACTGGTGCATAGTGGATGGCACGCACTGATTTGCATGAACCCAATCACGGCCTAGTATGACATTGTAGTTACCTTGCACCTCAGCGACAAAGAATGCGGTAGCCAAAGTTTTACTTCCCACCGTGAGCTCCACATACATCACACCTTTGGCTTCAGTTTTCTCTTTGCCTTCAAATCCCTTGAGCACCATATTGGTCTTTATCAACTCTTCATCATGCAGCCCCAATTTTTTGAAGACCGAATATGGCATAAGATTCACCACAGCACCACCATCAACAAGCATCCGAGTGAGCGGTGATCCATTGATATGACCTCTGAGATACAACGGTTTCAGATGCGTTACTGGGTCTTTTGGCTTCCCGAATATTGCATTTTTAGGGCCAAAATCCAGCTGAGCCACCTCCCCTTCCTCATCGACAGCACGAAACTCAGCAGGTAATTAATATACCATATTGATATCCATACCTTCATGAACCGGCGTAGACTCATAGTCCAACATATCATCCTCTTCTTCAAGTGCATCCACCGATTCTGAAATTTGTCCAAGTGAAGGAGAAGTAAGAAGTGTCGCAGACGATGTAATAGCTGTCGCATCGTCCTCCTTTGGTGGCGCAGGTGCTGCTGTGATAGGTGTAGAAGCGAATGCATCTTGTATTTGTTTAGGCCTCCACACTTGTTTTGTACGCACCATGGGCCGATTGTCATTGAACAACTTATCCCTTTGCTTCTCGGTTTCTTGTTCTGTCATCTCTTGACTCCTTAACCTCTATAGTTTCCTCTTTTGTGTTTTTGTCATCCCTGGAGGACACCACTTTGGCTGAGTGTATTTAGGGTCTCTCATCTTTACTTGGCTGGTATTTCCTTCAATGTCATTAGCCGAGTGTTTTGGCGCGATAGCAAGTATCAGCTCAGTCGGATTGCTATGCATAATTGGCTATTGTATGGTGAATGTTTCAGTGCCCAAGATGAGTGAGTCGGTATCGGTTTTTTCCTTGCCTTTGCTTGACTCGAATGTTGCAGCACTTGGCGACTTAATACACCATTCTTGCTTGCCGACCCTTTTTTGATTATCTTGCACTGGCCGATTGACACTATTGTTCAAACGGCCTCGTGTGGGATAAGAAAGTCTCTCACGGACGGGCCTCCTTGGTTCTGTCAAACCCGGATGAAAAGCATAAGGGGTCATTGGGGGCTGCCCCCATCCTCCATTGAAACCTCCCATGTAGTATGGCGCATAGGGGAGTGGCGGCATCCATGGTCCCGGCGCCCACGACCCATATGGCCTCGCATGATGCTGAAATTCTTCCCGAGGAGGTGACCTTGAGCGCTTCAAATTTGATGACCGGTTAGAGCTAGAACCGGCCGCATGATTGGCATACTTGGACAACAACATATCAAAAATTGGCTTGATTTTCTTGCGCTGCACTTTAGACTCATTCGTCTTCCACTTACCAACTTCTGGACTTTTGGGCTTAACAAATCTGACATGAGTGTTCTTTTGCACTTGTGGTTGCCCCCCGAGTGTCGGATTCTTGATGGTGATCTTGATTATCTCCTTGCCACCGGGTCGCTTATCAAGCACAACCTGTCTTCCCAAGATCTTGTTGTCCTTCTTGTCTTTCTTGGGCTCACCAACAATAACATTAGCTTTATTAGCAGATTCGGCTACCTCTGGCCGAATGAGTAGCTTCTTCCCCTCCAAATCCATGATATTCATTGGGAAAGGCTGTTTATCAACTTGCATCTCAGAAAAGTTCAATCGTCCGTCATTAATGGACGATTGTATCTGTCGTCGAAAAACATTGCAATCGTTAGTAGCATGAGAAAAAGAATTATGATACTTGCAATAAGCGCGCCGCTTCAGCTCTTCAAACGGCGGTGAAGTATGAGATATTCTAATAATCTTAGCCTGCAGCAAAGTATCAAATATTCTATCACACTTAGCAATGTTAAAAGTAAACTTCATCTCTTCATCATGATTCTTATGAATCGGTTTCAGATCATTGCAAGTAAATGGTTTGGCTTTAGATGGCCAAACAAATTCAGTAGAAAAAACGTCACCCTCATCGTCCGAGTGATCACTATCATATTCCACCATATTCATCTTTGGACGATCGGCTTTGTATCTATGCACTTCTTTGAGGTCTTTGCTTCGGCTTTCCTGAGCCAAAGCCCTTTGTAAGACTTGGTTGATATTTAAGAACTCATAGCCTTCTAGCTTTTCTCTAATGGGAGTTCTCAAACCACTCAGCACTAGGTCTGCCAAGTCCCTCTCGGTTATCACCAAACTAAAACACCGGTTTTTTGTTTCTTTGAATCTCTTGACATAATTGGAGACCGATTCATCATGCTTCTGTTTAACCGATGTTAGATGTGACAACTTGAGTTCATTGTCGCCGTTATAAAAGTGATCATGAAACTTCTGCTCTAGCTGCGACCAAACCCGAATGAAACCATGGGGTAAAGAAGAAAACCATGAAAATGCGGTACCAGTTAATGATAAAGGAAATAAACGCACTTTCAATTCATTCAATGAGCCTGCCTCACCCAATTGTGCTAAATATTGACTAACATGCTCCCATGTGGTTTTTGTGCCTTCTCCATTAAACTTAACAAAATCTGGAATTTTATATCCTGGAGGGCACTGGATGGCATCAAAGCACTCGGGGTACAGTTTTTGGTAAATCCGATTCCGAGGTAACTCAACTCCAAAATTCTCTCGAAGCATCTTAGCCATCTTCTCTCTAAGATTAGCTAGACCATCATCCATGGTGGACGATGAAGCTTGTGGCAGTGGCATAGGAGGAGTAAGGTTACTAGCTGCAGGTAGGAATTGTGGCATGTATGTCGACCCATAATTCGGTAGTGGTCGAGTGGTTGTAACTGTAGGTAGGGTTTGGTTCGGCGTTGCCATCGAACCTGGCATGCTCATAATAGGGTTGATGGGTGCAGTCACAATCTGATTCGTTTGGGTAGGATAATAAGCCATCGGCACGGGAGGTGCCGATGCAATAGGTAAAGCCAGATTAGGGTTTTGCACACTAGCAGCTACACCATCATTACCACTAGACGATTGAGATGTATTCTTCTGAGCATTAGTATTTTTTATGAAAGTTTGATAGACTAGATTGTTACCATCAGCAATACGACTTTCGATCTCAGCCCACTGCTCAGGAGAAAAGGCAGTACTTAGAGAGGGTTTAACCTGCTCGGCTTGAAGAGGAGGGAACTTGATTTCTTCAATCGGAGTGATGTTGCCTTGGCGATCCTTCTTGAACTTTGCAAGGAACTCCTGCAAGTACTTCTCCTCACACGCCTTCTTGTACTCCTCATAGACTTGGCGATGATCGGCCGATATCTCATCAAGACTGGGCTTAATGATGTTATCGGCGTCTACCTCAGATGGCTTGGAAAGATCGGACATGGTGGATGATGATGATTGATCTTCGTCCCCAACGGAGTCGCCAAAAAGTGTGTTGACACACGAACACATCACGTGTACCCTCGACGCCGGGGGTGATGCACCGCAGCTCACGTCGAAGGAGACCCGACCAACAGCGCGATACGCAAGACAGTCGACGGGCGCTTTTGCAGACCCGAAAACCCACACCCCCAGGAGGGACCTCGTTAGGGAGTGCGGCGGCTATGGGCTGCCCTAGGTCGATTCGCTCGCCCCTAGAGCATCGGGATTCGTAGCTCTCAAACACGAAGAACAGCGAAGAACGAGAGAGAAAACGGTGGAGAGATAAAACATAGATGAAAAAGTAGTATATTGATTTGTTCGATTGTGTGTTGTTTTAATCGGCCATCACCCCCAACATATATAAGAGGCGGCTGGACTTCCCGTACAAGTAAGGATTTATCTAGGCTTTTCTTACATGAGAATTACATCAATTCACGTCCAAAACCCTAGTCAAATTCGGACTGGTTTTATCCGAACTTCCCAAAACTGTTCGGTTTAAACTGGCTGCACCTTGCGGGTCCTTTTTGCGGTGGTAAACGATCTTGGATGAAAACAAGCCCAAAAGCAGTCTTAACTATTTCGACGAGACGAACAACTTTCATGTTGAAGGTTTTTTATCAGAGATCATCTTGATGGTCAAATCGGTCTCGCAACACAGGCTATCTCCTCGCGCTACCCGTCAGACATGTGTCTGGTGGGGCGCGCCACATCTCGCCTCGTGACAGGGCTGCACTCTGATTGCTCTAATTTTTGCATACGAATTTGGATTTGAACGATTTTTATATCAAAATCGATCGTTTCGACGAGAAGAAGACAACCCGTGTAGATCATTTTTTCATTTGAGGTCGTCTTGGGGGCTTAATCGGCTAAACTGTACTTTGAATATAAGATCTTGGTACTTCGAGCATAGTTTCGTCCTTCGAGATGAAATCGGACGGTGATGACCCAAATTTTAAAGATGCTCATATCAATAATACGGAACTCTTTCATGTAGATCACTTCTCCATTTGAGTCCATCTAGATAATCATTTGAACCCATATTCAGTTTCTGGTCGGATTGACTATCACAACCTCCACCCCGGCAGGCCTTCCACCCGGGTAAGTTTTCCGCACCGACAAGGTTTCACCCCGGCAAGGTTTTTACACCGGCAAGGGTTCTCCCTAGCTCGGCAAGGTTTCTACCCCGGCAAGAGTTCCTCCTCGGCAAGGTTTCTACCCCGGCAAGAGTTCCTCTTCGGCAAGGTTTCTCCCTCGGCAAGATTTCACACCGGCAAGCTTCTTCGCCGGCAAGCTTTCCACGCCGGCAAGCTTCCCCAGCGGCAAGCTTTCCACGCCGATAAGCCCTCACATCGGCAGAGTTTTACCCCGGCAAGGTTTCATTCAGCCGGCAAAGGCCGAATACTTTCTTACTCAGGGCCGGCCCGCGAAGTGTCGCCTCTAACTTTTGCATACGAACCCTGATTCGTGACCATGCCAAAACCTGGTGTCAACAGCGTGCCTCTCCCTCCCCGCGTCGCTCGTCAGGTCCAGCACCACGCCGACCCGCACCGGCGCCGCGGACGCCACTGTTGGCGGCGATGCACCGCAACGGCAACGGCGCTGCTCCAAAGCGTGAGCAAAGTGACGAGGACGAGCACGAGCCTTGCTGCCGGCCACTCCATTGGCGCGCGCGGTGGCATTCTTCCCTACTAATTCGGTGTACTTTACTGTCCGCCCGTGGATACGGTAGGACTGTACTCCTACTGTCCTACATCATGTATATATACTGTCCGCCGTGTACGTATGTTGATGTGTATGCACCGCGCGGGGAGCGACGTGAAACAGTGGCAACAGTGGCCGGCGGCGAAATTTCCTGGGTAATCCTCCTCATCCTCGGGCGAAATTTCCTGTATGCAAGCAAGTTCTCTAGAAATGCAGCGAAAGTCTGAAAGTCTCTCTCTCTCCCTCTCTCTGTCTCTTGACTCACCCTCAAGAAGTCACTTGGGTGCAAAGGCAAGAAGCGTGGCGCCATAGGAAAGGCGCCCTCAGCTGCTTGATGGATCATCTTCAGTCTCTTGACAGCGGCGAGTGTGTCCAGGCAGCGGCAGGCGTGTGAGTTTCCACGAGGTTTCTGGTGTCGGTGTCAACTGTCAGGTAGTAGAATGTTCACTAGGGTAACTGAAGCATAGACAAGGAGAAAAAATAACGACAGCCGCAAGAATGGACATAGATCCTTGCTGCATTAATAGCAGAACCGAAATCCCAGTGTGTCAGCTGCGTGGGCTTCACGGAGGTCGTGTACGTACGTGGCACACGCATGTTCCGATTGGTTTTGGTTTAGACGGGAGGGATGGCGAAGGTCGAGGTCGACTAATGGTGACTTGAGGCTAGAGAACAACCGAGGCATCGTCGCAGTTTCATACATGCAGTAAATGAAACACCGAGAGTTTTGTGTACATCTTGATGCAGACTTGCTCTGACTCTTTTGATCCATGGCCGGCAAGGATTTGTCTCCAAACCTAGCTGCTAGCTCCAGTTCCGTATACTACAGGGTGAATGTATTAATTCTACGGACGACCTGCTGGGCACAGATCTTTGTTTATGAAAGTGATGGCATGGGTTTATCGATCCTTGCTGTGTGGATAATTAGAGTGTTTGACAAAAAACTACCACTTTAGGGGTTACCGTCCCACGGAACTATCACATTTTAAAAACTGATCGAAAACTACTAAAATTTTCTAATTTTGTGACTAAAAACTACCACTTTTAGATAACGGCTAGTTTAGACGATTTAAACGTGTTTATGATAGGCGGGGCCCACCCGTCAGGGCTGCTAAGTCAACTCCGTTTATTTTGACCGTTATTTACAGGCGGGTCCCACACGTCAGCATCAACCTTCTTCTTCCTCCTCTCTCTCTGTGGCATTTGCTCGAACACCTCGTGTGCACCTGCGCGGCACTTCCACCGCCGGCGCTCGCCTGTGAAAAATCTGCGTCCGGCTGTCCGGCGAGGCGAGGCTGTCACGCCTGCTGATGATACATCCGCAGCGGACTGAAAGTGCAGTTCAGTTAACTGAACTAACTAAACTGCAACAGAGCTAGTGTGTGTGTGTTGGGCCAGAGGCCATGTAAGTAGTGTGTGTTGGGCCTGAGGCCATGTGTGGGTGTGAGAGGGCCCAGGTGGGTGGCTACATATTGTACCGTGGACGAGACGCTGGGCATGAATGGAAAAGATCTCAATTCTCCTTTCCCCTTCTCCAAGCTCTCCTCTCATCCTCTGCATCTCGATCCCCTTTCTCATCCCGATCTCCCCTCTCCCCTGGGTCTTGACAAATCTGGTATTCAGAGCCAAGTTTTTGTCCACTACCTCGCCGCTGCCGCTGTCTCACACCCTCTCGATCGCCGGTAACATCCACCGAGTTAGGTGCAAGCTGCTCCGGCGAGTTCGCACAAAATCCTACCCGGGGTTCGGTTGATTTGGAGCGAGACCACGGCGCCGCCCTCCAAACCCTCGGCCCAGACTCGTCGGGTGCTCGACGCCATGTCGGAGACGACCGACAAGCTGCAGAGCCTGCTTGAGTCGGTCATCCGCCGTCTCGACGCGAACCAGAAAACAACCGACGAACGCTACCGACAAGCTTAGTCTCATGTGCGTACTAAAAAAACACATTTTGATCAGTATATTCTGCATCAGTGTGAAATTATATGAAAAGGGATGAACCCTGTAGTGTTACCGGTTCAAGTTGAGTTCTCCCTGCAGATACTTCAATTTGTTTTCCCAAGTATTCAGTTCTCTATATATTTTGTGTGATGATGCATCTCCCTAGATCAGTGCCAGCCTTTACAAACACGGATGCTTTGGAAAATAACAAAATAACATGTTTTGATACATCATGGTGTCAGTTTCTTAGACCGCGATCTCAATTCCTTATGGTGCTTCGTTTCCTAACCCCGCACCTTCCATTTCAGCCGTTGAAGCTGTAGATGGAGCGCGACATGCAGCAGTGTCGCCCCAACAGGCATGCAATGCCGACGATGATAGGGTGTGCCGTGCGTCTGTCCGGCATGCTGGGCGTGGTGCCGAGGGGGTAGCAGTTTGAATTGGCCAGGGGTTAAAGTTCAGGTAATGCTATAGTCTGGTGGCAAAGGACCATGCAAGCTGTTTCGTTACTGAAAAAACGTGTGACGCAAGGAACAAGATTTTTTCAATAAACTCCTACTCTTATTCCTTTCCCGTTCGGCTTTCTCTGTCATGATGTGTGCATGTGTGCTATGTGTGTGAGTGTGCTACAGCAATTTGTGTAAAAGAAGCATTTTCAATTGGGCAAAATTAGTTTGATGGTTGTCGAAGTTCAGACATTTGTATTGGTGACGTTCAGTAATTATAGAATGAGAAGTAGTGTGTGCCGTCTTGTGCACACAAGGTGTTTGTGCTTGTGTGCCACTGGTTGCTACACACTCTGTGTTGCTGCTGCTGCTTTAAATTTTACATTTTTCAATGACTTGCAATTTTTTTCCTTTGGGTATATGCAATCCAGTACACTTGTTCTACTAAGTAGCAGGGTAGGTGCTTTTTAGCGGCCAAGCATGTGAAAATCTTTTTGCTGATTTCACTTGATGGCATGTACAGAAGTTCAAATAGAAAAAACGGGAGATCACTAGGAAAAATGCGACAAAATCCATGGAACAAACTTAAGCAATTCAACTAGAAAATGCAAAAAGATAAAACAAAAAACAATCGCTTTCGAAAAAACAAAACACTTTGGCTGTCCAATAAAAGAGAGTTGAACACATGAAAAATATCAATTGACAAATGAACCTTGTGAATCCAGGGTTTTACAAAAATGTTCCATTGCAAAACATCAAGTAACTAAAGTGAGCAGTAAAAAATATGAGAAAAGGCAAAAATTGAACACTTGTTTAAAAAAATAGAAGTTCAAATTAAAATGGCGGAGAAGTTCTTTGTTAATTATAAAACTGGGATTTTCACCTATAACAAAAATAAATCAAGAAGTTCAAATAAAAAAAGCAGATTCATTCAAAAATTATACAAAAATATGGTATTTTCCCCATTTAAAGAAAAAAAAACAAGAGGTCCAAATTTAAATAACGGAGAAGTTCAATACTTATTACAATACCAAGAAGGTCGAATTGAAAAAACCGAGCAGTTCAAAAAGTATATAAAAAGATTTTCCATCTTTTAAAAATAAGACCTAGAAGTTTAACTTTAAATTGAGCAGTACGATATTTATTACATAACTTGGACTTTTCCACATACTAATGAATAACACTAGGAAGTCCAAAAATTAAAAAATATGAAGTTGTTTAATGTTTAGAAAAACTCAGATTTTCCCCAATGCTAAAGATTAAAATCAAGAAGTTCAATTTTCAAAAATGGTTTAGTTACATGAATATAAAAAACTCAGGTTTTCACGTTACTAGAGAGTAAACCCAAGAAGTTCAATTGGAAAAAGCGGAGCAGTTTGATATTTATTTAACAAATCAGTTTTTTTTTCTAGTTACTAAAGAATAAGACCAATAAGTTTTATTAGAAATAATGAAGAAGTTTGATGTTTCTAACAAAACTCCAATTTTCATATTTCTAAAAAGAAGTTGAAGTTAAAATAAAATAATTAGAGCGATTCGAATTATATAAATTCCTCAGATTTGTTGCAAGAAGTTTGATGATTATAGAAAACTCAGATATTTCTCGTTATTAAAGAATGGAAATAAGATGTTCAAAAATAAAATAACAAGAAGTTCGACTTTTAAAAATAGATTAAAAAGATGGAGAAGTTCATATTAAAAAGATGGAGAAGTTCGATGATTATAGAAAACTCAGATTTTCCTCGTTATTAAAGAATGGACACAAGAAGTTCAAAAATAAAATAACAAGAAGTTCAACTTTTAAAAATAGAGCGCTTCAAAATTTCATAAAAAATATTAACAAATAAAACCAGGAAGTCCATATTAAAAAGATGGAGAAGTTCGATAAATATAGAAAACTCAGATTTTCTCGTTATTAAAGAGTGGAAACAAGAAGTTCAAAAATAAAATAACAAGAAGTTCAACTATTAAAAATAGAGCGCTTCAAAATTCATAAAAAAAGATTAAGAAAAATCAGATTAAAAATTCATAAAAAACTCAAATATTTTCATGTAACCGAGAGAGGTCCAGGTTAATAAATGCCAGAAGTTCATGTACTACACGGTGTGCATTTTGTATTGAAAAAATAATAAAAAAGCAAAGGCTAAAAGTTTTGTTGTTATAAGTTCAAGCACTTTGTCGGAGAAAGTAAAAAAAATTATTGTGAGAGAGATTTGTACAAAAAGGAGTATAATTTGTGTAACACTGACGATGGATGAGAAAATTACAAACGAAAATATGTCACAGAAGTTCAACTGAAAACAGCAGGGAGTTCAATTACTACAGTGGATGAATTTCAGAAGAAAAACTTTTAAAATTGTTGCGAGTATGAAAAAACGATCAATACGGTAAAGTTGCATGTTTACATCAGCTTTCCACCGGTATATCGCTTGCTCAATTTCGATGAGTGGATGGAGAGCTACACGTAGTGGATGGAGATCTACGAGCAAAAAAAGCACGTGAAAAAGCAGAGTGAAGTTCAGGTACACGCGACGAGAAGTTCAGGTTCTTCACGCGGTGCATTTTCGAAGAATCTGTTTCGCGATAAAGGCAGAATGAATGATCTCGCCATTTTCGCAATTACTTGAAAATGGCTAGGAATCAGAGAAAACCATCAACATGAGAAAGTTTCGCATTTTTCGTAGCTTTTCAGCGGTATATTACTTGCCCCATTGCGATAAAGTTTGTAGAAATTACAGTGAAAATATGTTTTTCGCCATTTCCGAAACTGACTTAAAACCGTAAAGAATTGGGAGAAACAATACATATCAAAGAGTTTCGCATTAGTTCAAGCTTTCCAACGCCATATCATTTGCTGCATTCGGACGCACGGTTAGAAAATACGAACTCGGTAGGACTTGGACCATTTTGTAAATTATTCTTAAACCATTCAAAATTAGAAAATAACTTTCCAGATGAAAAAGTAGCGCATTTTTATAAGCTTTCCAACGGCATATCATATGCCTCCATTGGATTAGCCATTTAGAAATGACATCGAAAAAACGAGCTCAGCTGTTCGGTTTACGAAATTTTACGTTTTTTCAAATTACTTTTTAACCATAGGGAATTAGAGAAAACTTTCAACATGTGGAAGGAGCGGTTTTGCAGCAGCTTTTCAACGCCATATTACATGCCTCATTCCGATAAACGGTTTAGAAATGCGATCGAAAATACGATTCACATTTTTGTGCGAAGAAAAAACGGTTTTTAAAACTGCTCTTAAACCTCTTATATTTTGCCAAAAATTTAAGTTGGATCATGATATTGGGGTCCATAGCTTTCCAACGATATATCGCAAGCCCCATTTGGGCAATGTTAGTGGAAGTTCAACCTAGTACAGGGGGAAGTTCAACGTACTACTAGCGGGGCAGGTCAGATTGTGATCAGAATATTATTCTGATCACGTGATCAGAATAGTGTTTATATATAATGGAGGGGCGCCCCTAGCACACACCAGACAATTGCCTAGCCGTGTGCGGCGCCCCCCTCCACCGTTTACTCCCATAGTCATATCTTCGTAGTGCTTAGGCGAAGCCCTTATGGATCACTTCACCATCACCGTCACCACGCCTCGTGCTGGCGAAACTTATCTACTACCTCGACAACTTGCTGGATCAAGAAGGCGAGGGACGTCACCAAGCTGAACGTGTGCAGAACTCGGAGGTGTCGTACGTTCGGTACTCGATCAGTGGAGCGCGAAGAAAGTTCGACTACATCAACCACGTCGTGAAACGCTTCCGCTTACGGTCTACGAGGGTACACACTCTCCCCCTCATTGCTATGCATCTCCATGGATAGATCATTGCGTGTGCGTAGAATTACTTTTGTTTTTCCATGCAACGTTTCCCAATATTAAGATACCCCTAAGTTACCCCGCAAAAAAGGGTACCCCCTAAGTCACCAGCTTTGAATATTTGGGTTTGTAAAATGCACATAGAACCGTTAGATCATCGTAAATAAATAAATATATAAACATAATACACTCATATGAAAGTTACACAGTAAGAATGAAGCTTACATGTGGACACTATGCCTATGTCTAAATGATTTATTTTTGCAAATGGAATCAGAGAATTCTAGTATGTCGGTTTCTTCAAATGCGTGAGGAGGTAGCAATATCAGTCTGAATAGACAATATACACATCACTCGTTGAACATCAATTTCTCTCTTGAAAATTGTGGGCTGGAGAAAAGGACGCTAATTCTAATTGGTCCGGTTTAGAACACAACATCACTTCAATGACGAGAGAAGTACTTCCAAAGGTTAGGCGTACTTCTCTCGCATTCTTCGCATCGGATGCTTCCCTTCATCTTGGGCATTTCTTGACTCAGACATTGTTAGTTTCAATCTGGAAGTGTCCTGCAGGGGTGATGCCATCGTGCATGACATTCTGCTGCACTGGGTCAGGCTGAGCACCCACATCATTTTGGCTACCCTCACGCACACCTTGGAAATTATCTTCTCCGGCTTCGTGGAGTAGTTGTTGGCGAGGGCTAGGGTTGTCATCCAAGTCGTTCTGCATCGAACGGGGATCCTCTGCGACACTATTATCCCTGGCGCTTCCCATGTCGGTGTTTCTCGACCTGGTGCATTTGGCATAAACCAACCTCACAATGGCTATCAGTATCATGATAGTTGAAATGGATCCAGTGATGACGAAGAGCCCCGAGAAGTTTTGTAAAGTGAGAGGTGCAGAACCAAAGTCAGGAACTGTGTCATCACCCATCAGCACTGAAGTGGTGCCAAAACATCTCACTTTTAGTTGTGAGTCGCTAACTCCTTCTGGTAGGTTCAGGATGGCAGTTGAATGGTTTTGCACTAGCGGAAAACCTAGACGAAATGTCTGGCCATAAAAACATAATGTTAGCAAGTAGTCCTAATAATGCAGCATGGCGCTGCGATGAAAAATCATGAATATAACAAATCATTAGGTTGAGAAGCTTACAAAACCAAATCCAGGAGTCGTGTATATGCAACCAAGCATCATAAAATCATCTTTGTACCGACTATCAGAGAGGTAAGATGTTAAATAGGGGATCCCACCGACGATAGCCGACACCCCTCCATTTTTGGACCCCTTCCTCAAAGCGGCAGCATATTCTTCCTTCGTTGTGTAGGTTTTTAACCTACTTTCACTGATATTTTGATAATTCATCAAGAAGGACCGCACACATGAATCATCTTGGTATCCTAAAAAATCCCCACTGGCTTGGAGCTGGTCTAGATCAATCACCCAAGGACGGAGCCTCTCTGTGGTTAATATGGATAACAAGCTTGATGTGTAGCTCTGTACCAGAATCAGCACTACAAAGCACCATATTACCACGACAATTTTTGACAAGGGGCTTCTAATAATTTGACCTGTGCATGGAACAACCAAAAGATTATGTTATCTTACAACTATGGTAAGTAACTAATGAAAATACTGAAAATGCATCAAATATTGTAAGGAGTTACAGGTTGAAGTGCTGACCATGAGAAAACGTCAAAGTAGAGAAAACAAAGTAGAGGGCAGTGCTACATTGTCTCAAACTTGATCCTTGGTACTCCGGATTTCTGGGTAGTTCAATCATCCACACAACAATGCCAGTATAGAAGAAAAAGATAATGGTTGCAAACCAAAGATTCCTACTTAGTGGCTTTACAAATGTCCAGCTGATAGTATATGGTTCATCCTTGACGAGCATAATCATAGATGCACCAGACTGTACGTATGGCACACCGACGATAGCCGACACCCCTCCATTCTTGGACCCCTTCCTCAGAGCGGCAGCATATTCTTCCTTCGTTGTGTAGGTTTTTAACCTACTTTCACTGATATTTTGATAATTCATCAAGAAGGACCGCACACATGAATCATCTTGGTATCCTAAAAAATCCCCACTGCCTTGGAGCTGGTCTAGATCAATCACCCAAGGACGGAGCCTCTCTGTGGTTAATATGGGTAACAAGCTTGATGTGTAGCTCTGTACCAGAATCAACACTACAAAGCACCATATTAACACGAATTTTTTTGACAAGGGGCTTCTAATAATTTGACCTGTGCATGGAACAACCAAAAGATTATGTTATCTTACAACTATGGTAAGTAACTAATGAAAATACTGAAAATGCATCAAATATTGTAAGGAGTTACAGGTTGAAGTGCTGACCATGAGAAAACGTCAAAGTAGAGAAAACAAAGTAGAGGGCAGTGCTACATTGTCTCAAACTTGATCCTTGGTACTCCGGATTTCTGGGTAGTTCAATCATCCACACAACAATGCCAGTATAGAAGAAAAAGATAATGGTTGCAAACCAAAGATTCCTACTTAGTGGCTTTACAAATGTCCAGCTGATAGTATATGGTTCATCCTTGACGAGCATAATCATAGATGCACCAGACTGTACGTATGGCACACCGTCCGCTCCCAAATTCATCTGTTTAGAAATTTAGCAAAGGTTAGAATGTACTCCCCCCGTTCCTAAATATAAGACCTTGAGATTACAACACAGACTAGATACGGAGCAAAATGAGTGAATTTACACTCTAAAATGTGCCTATATACGTCCGTATGTAGTCCATATTGAAATATCTAAAAGGTCTTATATTTAGAAACCGAGGGAGTATTTAGGTAAATAGATTAAATGTTAAAAATAGTACTCATGATGACGAGATGCAAGTGTGTAGGAGTAAGCCTCACCCTCGGAGACACGCTGCATACAAGCTCATCATAGTGCTCACCACTAAGCATCATCGAGAAAGAGGCTCGTCGTTTCCGATAGGATGGGTGAGGATCTCGGAGACGGTTATAGAGCGGACTAGAAACTGGCCTCACCATATCTTCAACAGTACTGTACGTGCTGACGTTTTGTTTCTCGAAAATAGGATAAATAACATTCGCAAAATCTTTCAGCATCATCTGACCTTCGTGATCTTGTCTTGAATTTCTTGTATCCAGTTTCATGCCGTTTATTTTCTCGGTTCTTGGATAAAGAAACATCATGGTGTCATTTGATCCAAGTGTAAGGCCCGCGGAATCGTTTACAGGATCTTGTTGCCAGAAGGCACCGCTGCCGTAGAAGGAGAGAGCCGGAATGTTGTTGTGGTCGGACAGGTGTGGCATGTGATCTGCATTGTTCAGCGTCTGAAGGCCCCAGGTGATGGCTTGCACCTGGGCATTCTTGATCAGGTCCTCGGCTGCAAAGCTCAAATGAACCACAAAATAAGCCAAGTAAATTGCATGACCCGGAAGCAATTAGGGAATTAGTCAACAAAATCGGCCAGAATGTTGCATTGTTCTAAGTGAGGTACAGATGCTACAGGTGTGTGGTGCACTAGGTTAACGGCCTGAGACTCTACCCACCCAACGCAGACTGTCGGACCACGGATAAATGCTAAGATTCAGTGTGAGAGACACGATCAAGGGACATGTTCTGTATATAGTTGTTGCCAGGGGCGTTTGCGAAAATGTGCATCGAGTTCCACTCGATGGTTCACGTCGAGTTTTTCTATTTGTACACACTAACCTCCGTTTCTATATGGAAGGGCTAAAAATCTGAAGGTCATCGACATTACGAGGAATAGAGGACAGTCAACAGATGATCGCTATCATATTGCTTGTGGTTTTACTATCTGTAGATTGGAACATTGTTATAGAGAAGCAAATAAAGTTGTTTGCGAACTTGTAATAGTGAAACTGTAACCATCCTCATGAACGACGTAACTATTATTCTTAATGAATAAAGCGTACATATTTTTCAGAAAAAGAAATCCAATGTTAGATTAGACATGGCAAATCAAACTTTTTTATGACAATTTATATTGGCGTGAGGATGGCTAATTTAGTTTGCAAGCACGGCAATTTCCTGGCAAAAAATTGAACCGAGACGGAATTTCCATGCTCGCCAACTAAACTTGGCATCGTCAACGAAAAAACTTTCATGAAAAACGTTTGTTTTGCCATGCCTAAAAATCTGATGTTCGCTGGATATCTAGTCCTTTCGACTCGCTCCATTCCTAAATATAAGTCTTTTTAGACATTCTAATACGAACTACATACAGAGCAAAATGAGTGAACCTATACTCTAAAATACGTCTATATATAGTCCATATAGAAATCTCTAAAAGGACTTATATTCAGGACCGGAGGGAGTATATTACAGTATTCTCCACTGGGTGGGCATTTGGTTCTAGCCAAAAATTTGGGTCGGGTAATTTGGGTTTTCAAAATTATTACCTGAATTTTTTTTGAAAAAAGAGAAACACGAAAATTCGGGTACCTAAAATTTCTAGTTGGGGTTCGGTCCCGAATGGCACGAATTAGCACAACAAGAAAAATGGCAGCAGCCTGTGGGATAGGAGGGTGGGTCGTGGCCGGTGCACTCCCGCCCCTTGCTTCCGTCGCAGTCGCCGGCTGTGGCATGTGGCCTTGCGTCACGCGTGTCTCATGTGATGGCGGCAGCCGACGGGAGACTGGGTGTCGGCCTCGTTGCAGGAGATGGTGGTGAGCCTCACGCGCACCGCAGATGGTAGCGACAGGGTACAGGGCGGCGAAAGTGGTGGCCCGTTGGAGGCTCTGGCGGTGGCTAGGTCGGGAGGTGGCCGGCACCCAGGGAGGGAAAGTGGTGGGCGCTAGTGGTGGCCAGGTCGGGATGTGTCTTGGTGGCGAACTGGAGCTAGCCAGTGAGGCAGAGGCCAAATCCTAGAGGAAAGGGGGAGCTCCTATTCAGCGCTGCAGTCGCCCGTTAACGATCAGGCGCCTGCAGCGCTGCTATCATGGGCCGGCCCACTAGCGTGCTGCCCTAAGTTTTTTTTAGTTTTTTTTACGGAGATAAAAATATGAAATGAAGAAAGGTTTACAGATTCAAAGAAAAAAAGTTCATCCATTTGAAAAAATATGTTCATATCTTTAAAAAAGGTTCATAAATTTTGAAAAAGTTCATCAATTTGTAAAAAAGTTCATTCAAATTGAAAAAAGTTCATCCAATTTAGAAAAAGTTCATTAAATTTGAAAAGAGTTCATAGAAATTGAAAAAAAGTTCATGTATTTTTAGAAAAAGTTCATGGAACTGAAAAAAAGTTCATAAATCAAAAAAAGTTCATCCATGTTCAAGACAAATGTTCATTAAATTTCGAAAAAGTTCATCAACATTCAAAAAAGTTCATCAATCTAAAAAAAGTTCACAGAATTTTCAAAAAAAAATCGGCAACCGGTGCCTAGATGGGCCAGCCCATTTACGGACGCCACAGGCGCTAGTTAACAAAATGCACGTTAACTGGCGCCTGTGGCGCCAAATAGGAAATGCCGGAAAGAGGTGCTAGTAATTTTTAAAGCCAGTAGGCAGGATTTCATGGGCTTTTAATAATTTTGTGTACCATGACTTGAAACCCGAATTTCCCAAATAAAATTCAGGGTTCTACGGCTACAAAAAATCGGGTTTCTAAAACTGCTACCCGATTTAGTGTTCGGGTTTTTTGGGCTCGGGCTATACGGGTTCAGGTATTGGGTTCCCTGATCCCATTTTAAAGACGCGGTCCAAGCAACCTCGGTAACTCGGCCACCATGCCAAGCAGGTCGCAGCCAACCAGCCCGTCAACACATTGACTTTTACTGCAGGGTGGAGCATCCACGAGGGTGGCAGTGGCGTAGCCAGCCCAATAAGTCAAGGTGGTCCATCAATAGAAATATTTACATAAGTTTATTTTTTAAAAGAAATATTTTTTTACTACACTATATACAAGCTATGGGGAAATTCCAGGGTGGTCCATGGACCACCCTGGCCACCCCTAGCTACGCCCCTGGAGGGTGGTGAAACGCAAACGAGCAATGTTGGTGCAGACCACATGGCGCTAGATCCGCAATAGCTGAGATTCACCAAACCCTATATTAGAGTGCAGTTGGGCAGCGACACCACCTCAGAGTACGCATAGTATGGTATGCTTAAATTGAGCCTAAGTCCCTTCCAGTGCTCCACCGTGGACATGTGCTAAACATGCCACATAAGAAAAAAATGACATGACTTAATAATTAAGGAGGAGAGAGAGCACTTTGGTGACCCGGGAAGAACCAATGCCAAGTGCGTGAACCTAGACAAACCACTTAAATGAAACAACTTGACCAATGCGTGAAAGACTTTAGGTGCTAACTCACTAAATAAAGTGAGCTTGACAACAACAAGTTAAACACCTATGCATTGGAGTGTTAAGTTGCTAAGGTATTTAATGCACTTAGCACCTCATCTAAGCACATTTGCATTGGAAGAGGCCTAATGGCATCTCTAACATAGATCATCAAAATGCCCGCAAATGCTCGGATACTTTCAGATTTTCAACGTGGATTATCACATTGGGTCGCATGTCTGAAATCCCGCATCCCCTCCCCAAATTGGGGGAGTCCGGTTGTTTGCCACGATGGAATCCAACAACTTGGACCCATCCCCAAACCCCTCTTTAACCGTCCAACGCTACAACCCTCTGGTCATTCATACTGGACGTGACCGACCGTCCGCCTAGTGGCATTCACGCCGACACAGTGACCAAGTAGCCTACCCTGAATGCACACATTAACGTCTTTGCCACTCCGCCTGTCCCGGCTATTTAAAGCCAACCTATCACACCTAAAACCCTACATGTGAGCCCCTTCTCCCACCCGCATGAGCCGCTGTCTGCCGTGCGACCATCCCTAGCTCGCATCCGCGTCTATCGTCCATTGTTACAATGGCTAGCTCTGCGGCTTCGTGGTTCAAGCAGTTGTTCCCGGGGCGTCATTCCAAAATCATGGCAAAGGATCGCGTCACGGACATTGACGTCATTCTCGCATTGAGGTGTCCAACCTCTGAGCTCTCCCAAGCCGAGCTCAGAGTAGGAGGAGGAGGAGGAGGAGATGGAGGAGGACGAAGGCTACCCCATGGCCATGGTGGAGGTTACAGAGGAGGCGGAGCCTGCCGTAGAGGAGGAGGTGATGGCCGCACTACTCGCGATGGGTTCACACTATTGCAGGCGGAGAAACATTACAACCTGGCCCTCTTGGAGGAGCACCGGGTGACACTGACTCAAATTGAGGAGAAGCACAACCATGCAGCCGTCACGGAGGAGCTCCTCATGAGCGGAGGCCTCACGGACAACAAGGCGGTGCTCGTGTCTAACCCATCAAACCATCGATCGAGCACGAGCGCTGCCAAGTTCACATCAACGATCTCCAACAGGAATGGCTCTCCGAGGACCTGGAGGCCGAGGAGGAGGAAGAGACGCTGGAGCATCACAACGATGATGCCAATAAAAGTACATGCCGACAGCTCCGCAACAACGGCGATGATGATGGAGTGTCCAGCGCGAGGGTCATTGGTCTCACCTCCAGCAGGAAGGTTCAGATTGATTTTATTCGTTTTACTAGTTATTAGGGATTTGCTATGCAATAAGTAATTCAAAAATCAATGAAAAATCGGTGTTCTCTTAAATTTGATGAGCCGACCGGCTGTCCGCAGACATGTATAGATGTGTTCGCGAACATATATGACCAAAAATTTAATGATTCATGTTGGAGATGCCTTTAACCAAACCCATGTATCTCGGGCTGAACAACATGGACAATGCTCGGAAGAGAGAGAGAGAGAGAGAGAGAGAGAGAGAGAGAGAGAGAGAGAGAGAGAGAGAGAGAGAGAGAGAGAGAGAGAGAGAGAGAGAGAGAGAAGCATGCCCAATTGGATCTTTTACTTTATATCCATATATGTTTGGCTTATACGCAAACCCTCAAACCCAGCTAATATGCGAGGCGAATATTGAGGTGTCTGGACAGCCCGCCACATCAGATGTGGCTCACTCAGACCACTTTAAATCTTTTTTTTCTCTCACCCCCTTCAACCCCACTAGTTATATGCATGTGACTGGATAATTGGGAAAGACGATTGTGCGCATAGACAAAGCAGACACGCCTGAACATTATTGCGTGGATTTATGAGCGGCCAGATTAGTCTGATCCAGTTGGAGATGATCGAAACTAGTCCAGATTAGTCATATGAATAGGGACATCGCAAGAAGTGAGATGCCATCTATCTCAATTCTTATAGAAAAAGTGATGTTTGATATATAGAATAGGGATTTCTTCATTGAGTATAGGCTAATACTAATTTTTTTTAATGTGAAGAATTGATTCTTATCTTATGTAGAAATAGAAATTCATTCCTATAGAATTCCTGCAAAACCAAAAGAGGCATAGGGGTGTTGTAGAGTAATAAAAACAGTTTTGCTAAAAGACATCTAGATGTGCTCTAAGTATTGCACATCTAAGTCCCGTATCATTGATTTTACGCTAAGATTCGTGCAAATATTTCTTTTTGTCTTTTTTTCTTTCTCTTTCTATTTTAATTGAGTCACTTAGATGTGCAATAAGTAAAGCACGTCTAGATGTGCCCTGGACAAAAAAAAAAGCTGCTTCGCCGTTAATTACCAGCGTGTGCTGCGGCGACGGCCTCTCCGCGGGAATCCTTCACTGGCATGTCCGCCCAGTTGGCGCAGCTTGGTTGCTTCAGGTAGAACGCATCCAGGACCTCCACGGAATCGCAGGTGAGGCTCCTGCTCCCCACGCCGAACCGCACCGGCGCAGGCGCCGCCCCCTCCCGCGCCACCGCGGCGGCAGCTGGCGACGCACCGTCGCCGCCGATGCTCCAAAGCGTGAGCAAAGAGAAGAACACGAGCAGGCGCCTTGTGGCCGGCAACTCCATGGCCATGCGCGAGGCCAAGAACTCACTGGTGCTACTTAGCAGGGTGTAAATTACTTGTTCATCAGTTGGTTTATCTAGCTAGGTCGATACACAGCCTGGTGTGGCCAAATTTCCCGGAAACTTCCGAGGGCTAGCACGATGACTTTCGAGTCTTCCGCTTGGATGTGGTACGTGCTCCCGGAAATATCCTGGGGTATATAGCCGTGCGAAACAGGGCACGCACAATCACTTCTAGTCTTGGATGGCTGGAGGCTGTCAATTCCGCCTGGTGGCCGTCGCGTCGGAGGAGGTGATACGGATGCGGTGGGTGGGACGATGGATCGACGACGAAGTAGACTTGAAAGGTGAGGTCGACGGATCATTACATAAGAACCAAATAAAGAATGATGAACCACAGTTGCATATTTGTACTATTAAAGACGGTAAAGAAAGAGGCAAAATATATTCTGGTTGCTGAACAAGGTGAAGCGGAATGCCCATATTATGCCCTCCTCCATGCAGAAGGCACACACGACTGTAGTCCAACCCCTTTTGATGGACGACCGCCCATCCTTCATGGTCTTCATGAAAACATCTAGATGATCATCGTGTTCTGGTAGAAATACTTTAACCTTTGCATGCCCACCAATCATGTAGTTTGAGAGGTAATCTTGAGTAAACTGCTTTGGCAACCCCCGGAAGAACTGCTCGCACTGGTTGAGATAGTTGAGGGGGTCCTCGCCGCCGTCGTAGGTGATGAAGGCGAGCTTGGCGAAGCGCGGCGGTGTCTGAGCATGACCGCCGTGAGTGTACGGCTCGACGGTACGGAGCAGCAAAGAGGATGGCGTTGGTCCGATGTGCACAGGTGGTCCGCAGAAAAGCGGTGGCCCATTGAAGCCAGCGTGGAAACCCGCGGAGCCGGAGGGCCCATCATACGACAGGGAGGGCGCCGGCTGGTCCACGGCCATGGTGTAGACTGGCGGCGGTGACGTCCCGGCCAACCAGGCCGGAAGCTGGGACGGCGAGAGCGGGAACCGCACTTGCTGAATCGGCACGCCTGCCGGTGCGGTTGTAGTCAACCCGGTGCTGGGCGGCGGAGGCGCCGACAACGGCAGCTGCTGCTGCGTGGAAACGGCGGAGGCGGCGGGCGCGGCGATGGCCAGATCGTGGCCAGATCGGGGCGGTGACGGGAGCTGGCTGTAGCTGCAGCGAGGACTGCAGCGACCCGACCAGCGTCGCGGTGGCCCCGGGGTGCGGTGGCTGCCAGGGCGGTGGCGGCGACGACCCGGGTGGCGTGGGTGACGCGGCGAGGGCCGGCGGCGGCCACTGTGACCATTGGGGCGCGGCGGCGGGCGGCGGCTGAAGCGGCCAGTGGTGGTGTAGAGGCCCCGTCGGCGCTGCGGGTGCCGAATACCACGGCAGGGCGGCTGGCCCGGTCGCGGCGGCCAGCGACCCGTAGGGGCCGGCTAGGTATAGCTGTATCTCCTGGACGGCGGTGACGAGATCGTTGAGGACCCCGGTGATCTCCGTCGGGGAGTAGACGGCGGCCGGTGGTGCGGTGAAGGGCACCGTCATCTGGGTGGTGGCGGCGCCGGAGGATGCAACCAGCGGCACAGACGGGGAGGGCAGTGGCGCGGTGGAGAAGGCCAGCGGCGTGGTGGTGACGGTCGGCAGCGGAAGCGACGGGATGGGCGGTGGCGAAGACATGATCGGAACTGAGCTACCTGATACCAAGGTGTTAGGAGTTAGGGTTCTGTTGGTTCTAGGGCGGAGATTGTAGGGGAAAGATGGAGGAAGACGAGGTCGAGGGCGCGGCGACCGGCGGCTGGGCGCCGTCCTTGCGTGATGGAGAAGAGGTGGCGGCGGCGCAAGAGGCGGCTAGGGTTAGGTCTCCCGGCTTCCTAAGGGAAGCCGAGCAAATACTGATCGCTTCTTGCTTGATTAGATTGATACATCTCCTCTTTTTATATAGAAAGGTTTACTTGACTCCTAAGCAAACGACCCTAATACCGATAAGATAATTGGGCTAAGCCCTTAATTAATAACAATAAGATAACTTGGGCCACAGTCCACCTAATATGTCGGTCATAACAACTATGAGAGAAGAACGAAGTATACTGAAAATGTTTGTGCGCTTCAATATGCATTGCATCTGCCCTCTTAAAGGCTCCATTCATAAGTGAGTATATATCCAAGTAAAACTAAAAATTGTATGGGTAGTAATAGCGGCAAGAATAGACCAACAGCTAATCCTATATAACTAATGAGATGTCTTCCATCAGGTATTTTTTTCTGCCTTCACAAATAAAAGTGCGTCAATTTGCTAGGCTTTCAAATAACATAACAGATGAGCAGGATGTCATGGCAGAGAAATTGGATCTTAACCCCATGTAAAGTGGGGCAAATAATGTAAAGTGGGGCAACACCCAATGGGTGACAAACTGGTCTAATTCCTAAATGATCTACCAACAAATTCACTAAATTTCACAACTGTAAGTTGTTCCCTCAATACATCAGCATACACTATTTAAAAATGGGGAACTACCAAACTATGATATCCTAGTAACCAGAAATAAAAAACCTATCTTGATACCTGAAACCAGTGCTCCAAGTTGCTACAAAACTCAGGTGTCAGCCTTTCCCCTGTCAGGGCCTCAGGGGAGTACCAACATGAACATCACAGCGCAGAAGTGAATGTTGCACAATAAGCTAGTTTAGCTAGCATGTCAAGTTTCAGGTTTCAGTTGCATCATAGTAGTTTTTCAGTTAGGATTCAGCTAGCATTTTCTGTCAGGTTAGTTAGCAGCTCCCGCGAGACGCGACTTGTGCGATTCGTGGAGCGATTGTAGGGGAGGCCGTGGACTGCGTGCTCGATCGTGGGATGGCACGATCCGGTAGGAGCGCCAAAGTCGCGGCATGATCATCTTAAGTTCAGAAATAAAAGGAAGAAGAAGCAGCAAAGCAGCATGCAAGTTCGCTGTGCAAAACCTCTCTCTCGTGAGCTAGTTCAGAGCGTTTCGAGGGGAACAGTGAAGTCATGTGTAGCAGTAGCCTCTGTTGTAGCTCCATGGGGCTGATTTACACCGTCGCCATTCCTCGAGTGTATGCGTCGACCGTTGAAAATTGGCAACCTCCAGTCCTTGGCGCCAACAATGAAATCGAGGCATTGAAACCATTTATGCAGTGATGTGTCCCAGATCTTGCCGTGCTCCTGGTAGACGAAGATTGCGAGTTGGATGAGGAGCACAAGGCCCGACACGGTGCCACTGACGAGGAACAACCCACCAAAGTTGCTGAAGCCGAGGCTGGACGAGCCGATGCTATTGCTCTTGCTCTGACAAGCTCCTGGATCACCGAACCATTTCTTCTCTATCCGTTCCATCTCCTCTTGTACTGCAGGAGACAAGATGGCCTGCGATATGTCGTGCACAATTGGCGACCCTATCGGGAAAGCCTAACACGTGCAACAGAAGTCAAATACTCAAATCATAATCATTCTAGAGTAGATGAAATCTTTAACCAGCCGAAGGAACTTACAAACGCGAAGCCTCCCAACCTGTAGGTCGGGCCAATCATGGTGTAACCTTCACAGTACTTAGAAAGAAATGCCTTTAGGTAGGGGATCTCATCAAATATTGCAGACACCCCTCCATTGCCAGATCCCCTGCGTAGGGCGTCGGCATACTCCTCCACTGTGCTATAGGCCAGTAAAATTTCCTTGCGGAAGCCCATTTTCTCAAGCCAGTATGGCACAATGGAGCCATTGTGATACCCCACGTAATCACCATTTCTTAGGAGATCTTGCACGCTAGTCACTGTCGGCTGAAGCCGTTGGACTGTCAGCACTGATGTTAAGTTCGCCGTGTAGCTTGATGTAAGAATAAGGACAAGAAAGAGCCATATGATAACCATGAATCTTGACAGGTTGCTCTCCAGCTTCTCCTCTAAAATTTAACATGTTTCATTTTTGTCAATTCCCAATACTTCAAATAAAGAACTTGGACTAGTGAACAATGATGAGATGAGGAGATGCATACTGTGGGAGAAGACAAGAGTCGAGAATGCAAAGTAGAAGACGGTGCCAAACTGCTGGCGAGGTGTGCCTCGGAATTTGGGGTTGATTCGGTGCTCAACCACCCACACAACAAAATCGGTAAAGCAGAAAAAGGCAAGACTGGTGATCCAGAGGGTAGTTGTCAGTGGCTGCAGGAAGATCCACATGCCCCCGTTCGTTTCTTTCTTCACTCCCACTACCATTGACAATCCGGTATCAGTGAAGGGCTTTGTGAAGGACACCACATTCATCCTCCTCATCGTGATGGTCGTATCACCAACCATGCCATCAGCTTTCTGCACTTGTAACACAGAGTTATTTTCTCATAATTCGATTAATGTTTTCCCTTGTATCTACTATCAAATCTGCACTAACCTTTTCATGCACCAGGCTGAGAAGATTATCGTAATTTCGCGAGCTATCACTAACTGGCACATATTGGTAGGCCACTGGATAGGGCAAATTCTTCATGACCATGTCGAAAATGTCAATACAGTAGCCTCTGACAGTGGAGCTATTGGTTGTTGGGCTGTAGGTGACCTCGACAAACTAGTTAAACCCCTGTTTTTCAGGCACAACCATACGAAGAGGCCGCCTGTTCGATGACACGTCCCACCCTTTTGGAGCAATTGCTAGATGACCTGGCCAGAGTACTTGTTTCAGCCCTTTCGCACTATTTGTTTCCAAACTCTTCAAGATACCAGCCTCGGGCGTCCAGAAACCGACTGTTCTTGCACCTTTACCGACGATGTTAATAACCTCATGTGTTGATAGCTGGAGCTGCCCATTTACCAGCCTGAACCTCCCAGCCAGCCCATCAAATGCTGTGTTGAGGACTTCGCCGAGAAGCATTCTCCAAGGTGTTGAGCTGGACATTCTGGCTATATGGACTGCTTTGGCAAGAGCCCATGCTGCGTCGTAAGCCCAGAGTAGCTGTGTGCTCGGGTGTACATCGTGAATGCCTGGATTCTCCAATTGAAACCTCGACTTGAACCTTGCAGTGAAGTTCATGACATGATCTGTTGCCTGCACATAAGGTCGAAGGGTGACAACCCCCTGCATATGATCGATCTTGTTAGGACTGAAGCTCTCCACTACACTGCCAATGCTGGAAGTGGCTATCCAGATATAGCCATCAGACATCATACCAGCAATAGTGGCCTGGTAGAAGACACGAGCAGCAAGATCCGGGTGCATATGCACAGTGAATACTCGTGTGGGTGTCTCCTTGAGATTGTAGAGTACTTTCTCGAGGTAGTCTTCAGTCACACTGACAGGCAAAGCTGTACTATCCATGATATGTATGTTGTAACCCTGAAGGGCATAAAAGAGCCCTGCGAGGATGTGAGCTCCATATGGCGAGTTTTCATACACCACGATGGTAGTGCGCCATGTGAACATATCAAGGATAGCAGCAACTGGAGCAACTTGAAAGGACTCATTGGGTGCAATCTGCAGAAAGAAAGGCTTCGATGCTGCAGAGGTTGAAGCCAAGGAGAGGATTGGAGTGTGCGTGTGATTCCCAAGGTATGCGATGAACTCGGATTCGGCTGAAGTTTGAGGCCCAATGATGGCTTGTACTTGATCTTTTCTGATCAGATCATCGGCTGCAAGCAAATACACAGCACACAAATTAGTCAAGTCAATATTGACTGGTCAGAGAAGCACTCAAACATGTCCCTGCAAAGCATGCCTAGTACTCCCTTCGTTCCTAAATAATACCTTTTAAAATTCCAATATAGACTACATACGGAGCAAAATGAGTGAATCAACATTCTAAAATGCGTCTATATACATCCTTATGTAGTCCGTAGTGAAATCTCTAAAAGGGCTTATATTTAGAAATGGAGGGAGTATATGTGTGGTAGATACTAAATCGCAGAGTATTCTGGTTGAGTGCATTACTAACTAGTCTACCATGAGTTCAGATGCGAATGAGGGGACGGTTGTTTTAGGGGATGCATGGCGACCCGTGGCCGTGGTCGGCGCCTAACAATGGCGTTCAGGCCGCAGCCGCCGTCGCCGGCGGAGGCCTCCGCGACAGGGGCCTCGAGTGGATCTCGCTACTCATGTCTGGGCTCAGAGAGCGGTTCATCAGACGAGGAGAGTCATCCGGCCGTTGGTGTTCAGATGGCGCTCGACGTTCTGGATCAGGAGGAGGAGAATTCGGGGTGGACTCCGGTGGGTAAGACAAGGAGAAAGAGGACCGAGGCGGAGATTGTTCAGCAGTTCTGGGTAGATGCCGGATTCCCAACTCCGGCGTCTCGCTTCTGGGAAAGACGAACATCTTCGTCGCCGGCGACGCCGACGGCTAACGCAGGCATGGAGCCTTCATCTTGCAGGGATCAAGAGATTTCTGTGGTGGAGGGTTCGCCGGACCAGGAGCAGTCTCCATCACCAGTTGGCTCGACGGCGACCGGATTACCTGTTCAGAAGGCGCCTTCGTCGCCGACTGGTATTCGCGTATCGCGCGGTCCTCGCATGGGCAGTTGGATGCTAGGGCAGTTCATTGCCTCGGCCAAGATGGTGTCTGTGCCTGGCCGGTTTGGATCGTCGGCGCCGGAGATCTCAGCGGACGAGGAGGCGAGATCAAGGGCAGTTACGGATGCGCTTTCTCAGGAAGTTCAATGTGCGTCATCTACGCCGAGCGGGCCAGACTTGCATGCAGTGCATGCCTCGGGCCAGGAGTACTCGTGGGCCTGGCTGCGTCATCGCATGCGGGCTCTGTGGCCGGGCAAACCTAAGCCGGTGGCCTCGAACATCATCGTAGATTCATCTTCGTCTGTGCTGTCGCCCTCACCTTCGTCGCCTGCAGCCGTCACACCATCGACTTCAGCCGCAACAACCAGCTTGCCGCCCGGTGCCATCCCACAGCCGGTACCATCTCTCACCGGCTCGAACCGCGCCAGGTCGGGCCGCTCCTACGCGGTGGTCGCCGCGTCCCTGCAGCAGGCGATGGCGGGCGCGCCCCGGCCGCCGCAGACCCCCTCGTCCGCGGGTGGGCAGACACCGGCAACGCTCGTTCGCGGGTCTTTCGTGGGATTGGATCCCGTGTCTTCACGTCAACCTGCTGCTGGGATTGGCAACGCAGGCTCCACGGTTCCTCCTCAACTTCAGCGAGGGCCGGCTCCCGCGTATGCATACGGTGGGGTGCAGTACCAGATGCAAGGTCAAGGGATGCATTACGCAGTGCAGTCTGGACTTACTCCCACGTACATGGCTCCGGTTGCAGGGGCGGCTCTTTCCATTCAGTTCCAACCTGCTAGTGGTGCTCCAATTCAGCAACAGCAAGCAGGTTTCACAAAGGGATACCAGGGCGCTGCTCAGAAGACGGCAATCTCAGCAGCAGCTCCTTGGAGGTAAGTTGCAATAGGGCTTTCAATACCCACAGCAATACGTGACTACTCACCAACAGGTTTCGAACCAGTATGTACCGCAACATCACATGCAGTCACAGCAGTCTGGACCGCAAACGCAGATGCACCAGCAGTCACAGTTGCCATTGCAGCAGCTGCAGGGACAGGGACAAGAAAGTAAGAAACTAGCATCACTGCACCCTCTACGATGACTCCTATGCCTAATGTCCACGGGGATCCTCCTACGACCAAAGGAAAAACCAAAAAAGGGGTTCGTTGTTGGAAATGTGCAGTTGAAACGCATGCGGCTAAGGATTGTCCGGTTCAGCATTATTGTTATATTTGTGATAAAATTGCACATCCAACTCTGCGGTGTCCCGTTCTTAAGCTCCCTAAGACTCATGCTTTTGTTTCGGGAGTGGGAGCTGAAGAGACGTATTTTGCTCAGTTACCTGACTGTGTTGCGAAAGAGCACTTGGCACCGACTCAGACTCCTATCGCTTGTGTTCGTGTTAGCGGTGTGATGGTGCCTGCTAGCATTATTGAGAGCCAGATTGCGAGGAGATGTCCGGTTCAGACTCAGTGGAAATGGGAGGCCATACAGCATGGGAAGGATGCTTACCTTGTTAGCTTCCCCTCCTTTGAGGATTTGGACAGAGTTGACGGTATTCAAATGAATGTGCCTTCAGTTAATGCTCAGATCACCATTTCTGCATGGAAATCTCAGGACATCCCACATAAGTTGAAACTCAAGCAGGTTTGGCTTCATGTCGACGGTGTCCCTCACACAGTTCGTCACTTTTGGGGTCTCTGGGCAGTTGGCACTTTAATGGGCAAAACCTTGGACGTTGATCTCATCAGCTTGAGACGTTGTGGGATAGTCCGTATCCTAGTAGCCATGACTACCATTCATATTTTGTCGAAGGAGAAAGATGATGTGGGACATTTCTTTTCCACGGATGTGATCGTTAAACTCAAGGGATATGCTTTCACGTTCAGGAGGGAACCGACAGACTTTATATCAGACCCGGAATTTGTCCCGTTTATTTGGAGGCGAAAAGGTGATGATGCGGATGATGATAACACTGGAAAGGAGCAGGATGATGACATGGATACCCCTGAGCATGCTTCTCTCTCCTCCAACCTGCAGTCATCTAGTTCGGCTAATGCTAAAGATGTTCACATGACTCAAGTGCAACAGCGTGGGCTAGCGAGCGTTGTTTCTCCCACCTCCCACGCTGCTAATGGTGAGCTTGCAAGCAGGCTCACATGCTCGGGTGCACACACCAACGTTGGTGTTCTGCATGGTAATGCATGCATGGACGATTTGACGCTGGTCAGCTTGCTCCTTCGGGTGACTTGGCAGACTCCGCGGCCACCGCGACCGCAGACATTTTGGACAACTCGGCGACTGCTACCACTGAAATAGTGGTTACCTCGGCGACTGCGGATCCCTCGTCGACGACTACCATGTACATTGCGGACCCCTTGGCGCCCGCGACCGCGGACATGGCGGATCCCTTGGCGGCCGCGACGGCACACTCGGTGTCCGCGGCTCCTTCTTCACCGACAGTGGCGTCTTCACGCATGACTCCTCTGAGAGTGTCGGGGAGGGGATTGCTACTCCACCCTCATCCCCTCCTCCGGTAACGAATCTTGTGCGACTACCTTCATTAGGTGTGACACCTACCCGCCGTAGTAATCGGCATAAGGTTGCCGACGACGGGAGGATGGATACTGATGAGGACTCCTTGGCCAAGGCTATGCGGCGTAAAGAAGCGCAAAATCTAGACAGCCAAGGTATTATGTCATCACCCAAATCCATTTTATCTTTTCTGCTACAACCATCGTTTCTAAGTTGAATAATATTGGTGTTAGCCTAGGAAGTAATGAGAAGGATATTTCTATTTTGGAAAATGCTTCGAGACACGTGGAATACGACCGTTTAAAGGTCACTCCACGAGTTTCTAGCAAGTCTTTTGTCTCACATCTAGATGAGGAGGAGTTGCATGCCACATCAGATGGTCAGCTACTCTCTCATTTAGTTGGACATGTTTCGGATGTGGGCCTAGATGAACCCGGACTTAGTTCATTGATTGAGCTTAAAGCTTCCGGACGTAAATCAAAGGCCTCCCGTTCCAAAAAAGGCCGCAAACCCTCAAAGATGGCTAAGTTTTCTAAATCTCCTATTGTTTCCTCATGAATGGCATGTTCTTTAATAGCAGAGGTCTTGGTGACTTGGTTAAACATCTATTCATTGCGGAATGTAATAGGGAATACAATTTAGACTTTTTGGCTATCTCTGAAACGGGGAGACGTGATTTCTCAGTAAGTCTGCTTAACCGTCTTTCTGGCGGGATAGACTCCACTTGGATTTCACGACCTCCTAGAGGTCGTTCTGGGGGCATTTTACTTGGCGTAAACACAGGGACTATGGATGTTTTGGCTAGTTCGGATGGTGAGTTTCATATTAAACTCCATATTCACAACAAGGCCGACAACTTCACATGGACTCTCGTCGCCGTGTATGGTGCAGCCCAGGATGAGTTCAAGGCCGAGTTCCTCCATGAATTGGTTAATCTGGCGAAAGATAATCCATATCCCATTCTTATTGGTGGTGATTTCAATTTGCTTCGATTTCCAAATGAGAAAAGCCGTGGCAGGTTTGATGATCATTGGCCTTTCCTTTTCAACGTTGTCATCGACAGTCTAGATCTGCGAGAGGTTTCCATGATTGGAAGACAGTTCACTTGGGCGAACAGTCTTCCGGAACCGACATATGAGAAACTAGATCGTGTTTTAATGGATACCGACTAGGAATCTAAATTTCCGATGGTGTCTGTTCGTGCTCTACCTCGTATCGAGGCTATATCAGACCACGCACCCATTCTCCTAACTACGGGTTCGCCACGACCACAACATAGACGCAAGTTCAAGTTTGAACTTGGGTGGTTGCTTCGGGATGGCTTCCATGACATGGTCAAGGAGGTGTGGGAGAAACCGGTGGCCGGGCCTACCCCAATTCACAAATGGAATAACAAAATGCGTGCATTACGTAAATTCCTTGGTGGTTGGGCTAGGCATATGGTGGGTATCCTTAGAAAGGAGAAGCTTCGCCTTTCATCTATCATTGATGAATTAGAAGCTTTGGCAGAGGTTAGACCTCTATCTGAGCATGAAATCGAGATCAAGAGTCATTCGAATGCACAGATAGCTAGCATGCTGCGTGAAGAGGAACTGAAATGGTATCAACATTCTAACTCTCAGTTTATCCTGAAAGGTGACGCGAATACTAGATATTTCCATGGAGTCACCAATGGCAGACACCGGAAGAAATTTATTCATTCCCTACAACAGGATGAGGGCACAATTGAGGGGCATGAGCAACTTAAATCTTATATCACTAATTATTATAAAAATTTGTTCGGAGCCCCATAGGAAGGAAACTTCTTGATGGATGAGTCCCGAACAAATGACATCCGCCAGGTTTATGATGAGGAAAACAACCTTCTAACAACCCCATACTCTGAGGAGGAAGTTAGAAAGGCGGTTTTCCTAATGGAACACAACAAAGCCCCAGGTCCGGATGGTTTTCCCGCCAAGTTCTATCAATACTTTTGGGAAGTCATCAAACCGGATCTCCTACTTTTGTTTAGCGACTTACATGCTGGACAACTAGAATTGTTTCGCTTAAACTTCGGTGAGATTATTTTATTACCTAAGGTTAATGAGGCTGAAAGGATACAACAATATAGACCTATTTGCCTTCTTAATGTTAGTTTTAAAATATTCACGAAGGTTGCGACTATTAGGCTAAATTCGGTTGCTGAACATGTGGTTCGTCCTTCACAGACAGCTTTTATGCAAGGCAGACACATCCTTGATGGTGCTGTTATCCTTCATGAAATAGTCCATGAATTACACCAAAAAAATTTGGATGGGGTGGTTCTCAAAATAGACTTTGAAAAGGCTTATGACAAAGTCAAGTGACCCTTTCTTCAACAGACTCTCAGAATGAAAGGATTTTCTGCAGAGTGGCGTGCTATGATCCATAGTTTCGTTTCTGGAGGTAGTGTTGCTATTAAGGTCAATGATGACATTGGACACTATTTCCAAACGAAGAAGGGTTTGCGACAAGGTGACTCAGTATTGCCCATGCTATTCAATATAGTGGCGGATATGCTTGCGATCATGATTGAGTGTGCCAAGGTTGATGGCCAAATTGAAGGGGTAGTAAATCATCTAGTTGATGGTGGTCTATCTATACTTCAATATGCCGATGATACGATTCTCTTCATGGATCATGACCTTGAGAAAGCGAGAAATCTGAAACTAATTCTATCAGCATTCGAGCAACTCCCGGGTCTTAAGATCAATTTTCATAAAAGTGAATTGTTTTGCTTTGGTGAGGCTCAAGACGAGGCCCACTTGTACGCTGAACTATTTGGATGCGGGTTGGGCCAGTTTCCGATCACATATTTGGGGATACCGATACATTATCGGAGACTCACAAATGCTGAATGAAAACACGTCGAGGAGAGACTTCAGAAAAGACTTAGTAGTTGGAAAGGTAAACTGTTGTCTCTAGGTGGAAGATTGGTCCTCATAAATTCAGTACTTAGTAATATGGTACTATATATGATTTCCTTCTTCTAGTTGCCGAAAGGAGTTTTACATAGATTGGATTATTTCCGATGAAGATTCTTTTGGCAACGAGATAGCGAGAGAAAGAAATATCGACTGGCCAAATGGAGTGTGGTTTGCCGTCCCAAAGACCAAGGCTGGTTGGGTATTCATGACCTTGAGGTTAAGAATAGGGCCCTCCTCGGCAAATGGTTGTTTAAATTTTTGACGGAAGAAGGTGTATGGCAAACCCTCCTAAGGAGGAAATATGTGGGCTCCAAGGCGGTATCCCAAGTATACTGGAAGCCTGGGGATTCCCACTTTTGGGCGGGTCTAATGGCTACGAAGAAATATTTCTTCTGCTATGGATCCTTCTCAATTAAGGACGGCTCGGAAATTAGATTCTGGGAGGACAGATGGCTAGGGAATGCCACACTCTGGGAACAATATCCGGCTCTATACAACATTGTGCGCCACAAGGGTGATACTATCGCCACGGTAATGGAATGATTTCCGCCAAATGTGACGCTCAGAAGAGATTTAATTGGACCTAGACTCCAATCGTGGAACATCCTGCTCCAGCGGTTGTCCACGGTGCACCTGTCACATGGGTCTGATGTATTTCGGTGGAACCTTCATGCGAATGGAAAATTCTCAGTGGATTCCATGTATAGAGCGCTAATCCAGTCTGATGTGCCAGTTGATAATAATAAGAAGATCTGGAAGATGAACATACCTCTTAAGAATAAAATCTTTGCATGGTATCTTCGTCGCGGAGTCATTCTTACTAAAGATAACCTTATTAAGAGGAATTGGCATGGAAGTCCGCAATGTGTCTTTTGTCACCATGATGAGACGATAAAACATTTATTCTTCCAATGCAAATTGGCTCGTTCTATATGGTCAGTCATCCAAATAGCTTCTGGCTTGTATCCTCCTTGTAGTGTTGCTAATGTATTTGGCAACTGGTTACACGGGATTGATCACAGGTTTAGAACTTTTCTCAGGGTGGGAGCGCTTGCCGTTATTTGGTCGCTTTGGCTATGTAGAAATGATAAGGTTTTTAACGATAAAAATACTTCTCTGATGCAGGTTCTCTACGGATGTACCGGGACTCTTCGTTTATGGTCCTCTCTACAATGCATGGAGAATCAAGACCTGTTTACGGAGGTGTGTACGCGATTGGAGGCTACGGTGCACTAGTAGAAAAAGGGTCAAACGTGAAGCACATTAGTGCCGGTTTGAATTTGAGCCAACACTAATGTGTCCATTAGTGCCGGTTCCAACGGCTAGCCGGGCCACTCTCATTAGTATCGGTTCGTGGCGAACCTTTAGCACCGGTTCGTGCCACGAACCGGTACTAATGAGAGTGGTGGCAGGATATTATCAGTCTGGGGCCCCTCCAGCACCTTTAGTACCGGTTCGTGTCACGAACCGGTACTAAAGGTCGTCCTACATAAACCCTTCGTCCACCCGCCGAGCTCGCTCTGTTCTTCCCCTTTCCCCTCCCTCTCCGTTCTTCCCCTCTTCCTCTCGAGCTCATCACACATTTTGCCCAAAATTTGTCAAGATTTGAAGGTCCCCATCAATTCAAATTATCACAAAGGTTAGCAACTTTGTCCTTTCATCTCTCATTGCTAGATTAGCTCTTGCAATGCTTTATATAGTGTTTAATTTGTGAGTTTAGTAATTTTGGAGGAAATGTGCTAGTATTTGATTTATATGCAATTTGAGGTCAAAAATAACACTTAGTTTGCATATGTAGGTGTGGTTTACTTAGTGCCTTCAAAATCTCCGCCGTAACCACCATCGATCGCCCGCACCGTCCCATCGCCGGCACCACCTTGTGGTGAGCCTCTTGTTCATGAAATTTTATATAAAAATTGATGTTTGTGTGATTTGGATATATAGTTACTCGTATAATTATCTTACCCGTATGTTGTTTGTTATACATAGTGCCATGGTTTTGATATCCGTCCCCGTCGGCCCTCGTCATTGTTATGATTCGGATGTGGTATATATATTCTCTTTTAAAACTAGTTGCATTTCGTGTTTTTGACAAATTATGCCCATCAAGTTGACATAGATATTTTTTCTAGGAGGTATGTGAACCGGAAATTCCAACCGACCCTATTGTCGAGAGGTTAAATTTAGTTGAAAGAGAAAACGAGTACTCGAAAGAAAAATTGAAAAGAATTGAGGGGGAGAAGATGGAATTGGAGTTGCATGTTGCCGATGTCGTCGATGATCACAAGATCAAGATGGAGAAAATGCGCTTGAAGATTAGAAAGATTCGAAAATATGCCATCGATAGTGAGGCTTGGTATCATTATGTTGTTGGATCAATTGTTACCTTAGTTGCGATCTTGATCGCATTTGTTGTTGCATTTAAATGCTTGAGCTAGAGAGTTATTTGTTTGTTGCATTTAAGTGTTGTATGAACTTTATGTATGAACTTTATGTATTGTATTAATTTGGTGTTTTCGGTGCTGTGTATTGAAGATGAGCCGGCAATGGATGTACGATGACCGATGCTCTCCCGAGTTCATTAATGGCGTGCAAACTTTTCTGCTTGCGGCTGAGGCAAACAAGTGGGCGGATGGTTTTATGCCTTGTCCATATGCTGGCTGTAAGAATGGTCAAAGTTACTCTAAGTCAAGAACCATTCACGTCCACCTGTTTAAGTCTGGTTTCGTGCCCCACTATAATGTTTGGACCAAGCACGGAGAAAGAGGGGTTATGATGGAAGACAATGATGAAGAAGAGGACGACGACAGCTATCCTGGCCATGGGTTCCCTGAATACGATGATACAACAATGGGGGAAGAAGCTGAGCCGGTAATGCGGGAAGAAGCTGAGCCGGCAATGCGGGAAGAAGCTGAAGTAGAGGCATCAGATGAGCCCGTTGATGATCTAGGTCGAGCCATTGCCGATGCAAAGAGAAACTGCGCAAGTGATTTGGAGAAGAAGAAGTTGCAGCACATGTTAGAGGATCACAAAAAATTGTTGTACCCGAATTGCGTAGGTGACAAGAAAAAGCTGGGAACCACACTGGAATTGCTGCAATGGAAGGCAAAGAATGGTGTATCTGACAAGGGATTTGGAAAGTTGCTGGTAATGATAAAGGATATGCTTCCAAAGGACAACGAATTGCCCGAGAGTACGTACGAAGCAAAGAAGGTTGTCTGCCCTCTAGGGTTAGAGGTGCAGAAGATACATGCATGCCCTAATGATTGCATCCTCTACCGCGATGAGTGCGAGGATTTGAACGCTTGCCCGGTATGCGGTGCATTGCGCTATAAGATCAGCCGCGATGACCCTGGTGATGTCGAGGGCGAGCGCCCCAGAAAGAAGATTCCTGCCAAGGTGATGTGGTATGCTCCTATAATACCACGGTTGAAACGTTTGTTCCAAAACAAAGAGCATGCCAAGGCGATGCGATGGCACAGAGAAGATCGTAAGAAAGACGGAAAGTTGAGAGTAGTCGCTGACGGGTCGCAGTGGAGAAAAATCGAAAGAAAGTAGGGGAAGGAGTTTGCAGATGACGCAAGGAGCATATGGTTTGGTCTAAGCGCAGATGGCATTAATCCTTTTGGGGAGCAGAGCAGCAACCATAGCACCTGGCCTGTGTCTCTATGTTTGTATAACCTTCCTCCTTGGTTGTGCATGAAGCGGAAGTTCATTATGATGCCAGTGCTCATCCAAGGCCCTAAGCAACCCGGCAACGACATTGATGTGTACCTAAGGCCATTAGTTGAAGAACTCTTACAACTGTGGAATGGAACAGGTGTACGTGCGTGGGATGAGCACATGGGGGAAGAATTTGACCTAAAGGGGTTGCTGTTCGTGACCATCAATGATTGGCCTGCTCTCAGTAACCTTTCAGGACAGACAAACAAGGGATACCGCGCATGCACGCACTGCTTGGACGATACCGACAGTATATATTTGGCTAATTGTAAGAAGAATGTGTACCTGGGACATCGTCGATTTCTTCCGAGCAAGCATCCTGTAAGAAAGAAAGGCAAGCATTTCAAAGGTGAGGCGGATCACCGGACGAAGCCTCGCCACTGTACTGGTGCTGATGTACATGATATGGTCAAGGATTTGAAGGTGGTCTTTGGAAAGGGTCCTGGTGGACAACCTGTTCCGAATGACGCTGACGGACGGGCACCCATGTGGAAGAAGAAATCTATATTTTGGGACCTGCCCTATTGGAAAGACCTAGAGGTCCGCTCCGCAATCGACGTGATGCACGTGACGAAGAATCTTTGTGTGACCCTGCTTGGCTTCTTGGGCGTGTATGGGAAGACAAAAGATACACCTGAGGCACGGGAGGACCAGCAACGTATGCACAGAAAAGACAGCATACATCAGGGTCATGCAAGCTACTCTCTTACCAAAGAAGAGAAGGAAATCTTCTTTGAAAGCCTGCTCAGTATTAAGGTACCGTCTGGCTTCTCGTCGAATATAAAGGGAATAATAAACATGGCAGAGAAAAAGTTCCAGAACCTAAAGTCTCATGACTGCCACATGATTATGACGCAACTGCTTCCGGTTGCATTGAGGGGGCTTCTACCAGAAAATGTTCGATTAGCCATTGTGAAGCTATGTGCATTTCTCAATGCAATCTCTCAGAAGGTAATCGATCCAGAAATCATACCAAGGTTAGAGAATGATTTGGTGCAATGTCTTGTCAGTTTCGAGTTGGTGTTCCCACCATCCTTCTTCAACATTATGACGCACGTCCTAGTTCACCTATGCGAAGAGATTAACATTTTGGGTCCCGTATTTCTACACAATATGTTCCCCTTTGAGAGGTTCATGGGAGTCTTAAAGAAATATGTTCATAACCGTGCTAGGCCAGAAGGAAGCATCTCCAAGGGCCATGAAAATGAGGAGGTCATTGAGTTTTGTATTGACTTTATTCCTGACCTTAAGCCGATTGGTGTTCCGGAATCGCGGCATAAGGGCAGACTGGATGGAAAAGGCACGCTAGGAGGGGAACAAATAATATGTATGGACGGACATTCTCTCACTGAAGCACACTACACAGTTCTACAGAATTCCGCCTTGGTGGCTCCTTATATGGATGAACACAAGAATTTTCTACGCTCCAAACACCCGGAGCGGTCTGATGACTGGATTACACGTGAACAAACCAGGAGTTTCGCCAGCTGGTTGCAAACACGTACCATGCATGACGCCTCTATTGAAGACGACCTGTACTTGCTGTCCCAGTTATCATCTTCGAATATAATGACTTTCAAAGGGTATGAGATAAATGGTAATACATTTTACACGATCGCCCAAGATAAGAAGAGCACCAACCAAAACAGTGGTGTCCGCTTTGATGCAGAAACCAAGACGGGAAAGGAAACATATTATGGTTATATACAGGACATATGGGAACTTGACTATCGACGTGGTTTGAAGGTCCCTTTGTTTCGGTGCAAATGGGTCAATATGACACGAGGCGGGGTAACGGAAGACCCGCAGTACGGAATGACAACAGTGGATCTCAACAATCTTGCGTATGCAGACGAACCATTCGTCCTAGCCAATGATGTGGCACAGGTTTTCTATGTGAAGGACATGTCTACCAAGCCGAGAAAAAGAAAAGATAAGGAAGTGAATGCATCGTACGATGAGCCAAAGCGGCACATAGTTCTTTCTGGGAAGAGAAACATCATGGGAGTGGATGACAAGACAGACATGTCTGAAGATTATGAACAGTTTGATGAAATTGCTCCACTCACAGTGAAAATTGACCCAAGCATCCCGTTAAATGATGAAGATTTTCCATGGTTACGGCGCAAAGGGACACACGCGAAGCAAAAGTTTCACACCCAAAGATCTGGGATGTGATCGGCTTCACTATCATCACTTTCTTCTGTGTTTCACACCCAGGAGGGAAATCTCTGTAATAGTTAGGGTAGTTATGTGCTTTGGCATTTGAAACACGGAGAAATTTTATGTGCAAACAAATTCTTTCATGCCTTTACTGATTTTTAAAGTTAAGTTATTCACAAACTAGTAATTCACACTAATTTCAAATAATTCAAAATTTAAACTATTCAAATTTGAAAACTACGGGCAGTAACAGAAAGTTTGTAATTTTTTGTACCTAAAGCAAAAATATTCACAAAGAAACTCTAAATACACAAAAAAACAACTCAAAAAAAGCCCGCCTACTGGGCCAGAGGGGCCTGCATACGACTAGAAACCCAACCTGTTGTTGGGCCAGGATGCAGACCCGTAAAGGCCCAGTAGGCCCACGGGGCAGCACAACACAGGTAGGCCAAGAAGGCCTGCATTTGAGAGGAGCTCAAACGAGCAGCCGCGGCTGGGTTTATAAACCAGTGCGGCTGCCCTTCGCTAGGCGAGATGTGACTAAACTTTGCGCCCCTCGCCTGGCAGCGCACCCCTCTTTAGTACCGGTTCGTGGCACCAACCGGTACTAAAGGGGGGGCCTTTAGTACCGGTTGGAGCCACGAACCGGTACTAAAGGGGTGCGCTTCCCGCCGCTTGGCCTGGCCAAAACAGGCCTTTAGTACCGGTTGGTGGCTCCAACCGGTACTAAAGGTCCATCCTATATAACTAAACACTTCAAAAATTTCAGTTTCTCATCTGCTTCTTCTCCTCTGCCCCGTCGCCCGCCACGCGCCCCCGTCCATATCCCTCTCGTCGCCGCCCCGTCGTCCTCGTCCCCGTCGTCACCGCCGCCCCGTCCCGGCCCGTCCCGCGTCTTTCCCGTCCCCGTCGTCGCCGCCCCGTCCCTGTCCCCGTCGTCGCCATCCCCGTCGTCACCGCCCGTCGCCGTCCCCGTCGCCTCTCGCCTCGCCTGTGAGCACACACAGAAACACACACACACACACATACATTTTTTAGTTTTTTAGTTATAGAAATAGTTATAAAAAAGTTAGAAATTTTTCTTTTTTTAGTTATAGAAATAGTTAGTTATATAGCATATTGTTAGAAATGTTATAGAAATGTTAGAATTGTTAGAATTTTTTTCTGTTTTTTAGTTATAGAAGTAGTTATAAAAAAGTTAGAATTGTTAGAAAATTTTCTGTTTTTTAGTTATAGAAGTAGTTATAAAAAAGTTAGAATTGTTAGAAATTTTTCTCTTTTTTAGTTATAGAAATAGTTATAAAAAAATTAGAAAATTTTCTTTTTTTTAGTTATAGAAATATTAGAAATGTTATACAAATGTTAGTTATATATATAGAAATGTTATAGTTTTTTTTTCTGTTTTTTAGTTATAGAAATATTAGAAATGTTATAGAAATGTTAGTTATATAGCATTGTTAGAAATGTTATAGAAATGTTAGTTATATAGAAATGTTAGAAATTTTAGTTATCAAAATCCAATCATTAAAAAAATGTTACTTTTTGCGGGCATATAGCTAGTATTTGTTCTCGACGATGCCCGGCCCGCATCCTCGTCGTCGACCCATCCACGATGACGTCCGGCTGACCCATGTCCGGGAATGGGCTCCGCCGGGCTGGCACTGGGAGGTGCTGCCTGGAGGGGCGCGCCGCTTGATGAGGAACCCGGCCCCGGGTCCCGTCGTCGACCCTGATCTCGTTTGGTGGCATTCGCGTGGGCCAGTTTCGGTGCGGAGGGAGCCGGCCCCGCCGTGTTGGAAATATGCCCTAGAGGCAATAATAAAAGCATTATTATTATATTTCCTTATTCATGATAATTGTCTTTATTCGTGCTATAATTGTATTATCCGGAAATCGTAATACATGTGTGAATAACAGACAACAACGTGTCCCTAGTAAGCCTCTAGTTGACTAGCTCGTTGATCAATAGATAGTCATGGTTTCCTGACTATGGGCATTGGATGTCAATGATAACGAGATCACATCATTAGGAGAATGATGTGATGGACGAGACCCAATCCTAAACATAGCATAAGATCGCATAGTTCGTTTGCTAGAGTTTTCCAATGTCAAGTATCCTTTCCTTAGACCATGAGATCGTGTAACTCCCGGACACCGTAGGAGTGCTTTGGGTGTGCCAAACGTCACAACGTAACTGGGTGACTATAAAGGTATACTACGGGTATCTCCGAAAGTATCTGTTGGGTTGACACGGATCGAGACTGGGATTTGTCACTCCGCTTGACGGAGAGGTATCACCGGGCCCTCTCGGTAATGCATCATCATAATGAGCTCAATGTGATCAAAGTGTTTGATCACGGGATCATGCATTACGGTACGAGTAAAGTGACTTGCCGGTAACGAGATTGAACGAGGTATTGGGATACCGACGATCGAATCTCGGGCAAGTAAAATACCGATTGACAAAGGGAATCGTAAACGGGATTAATTGAATCCTCGACATCGTGGTTCATCCGATGAGATCATCGTGGAGCATGTGGGAGCCAACATGGATATCTAGATCCCGCTGTTGGTTATTGCCCGAGAGCCGTCTCGGTCATGTCTGCATGTCTCCCGAACCCGTAGGGTCTACACACTTAAGGTTCGGTGACGCTAGGGTTGTGAAGATATGTATATGCAGTAACCCGAATGTTGTTTGGAGTCCCGTATGAGATCCCGGATGTCACGAGGAGTTTCGGAATGGTCCGGAGGTAAAGAATTATATATAGGAAGTGCTGTTTTGGCCATCAGGACAAGTTTCGGGGTCAGCGGTATTGTACCGGGACCACCAGAAGGGTCCCGGGGGTCCACCGGGTGGGGCCACCTGCCTCGGGGGGCCACATGGGCTCTAGGGGGTGCGCCTTGGCCTACATGGGCCAAGGGGAACCAGCCCCAAGAGGCCCATGCGCCTAGGGTTTCAAAGGGAAGGAGTCCCACACGGGGAAGGCACCTCCTAGGTGCCTTGGGGGGAGGGAAACCTCCCCTTGGCTGCCGCCCCAAGGAGATTGGATCTCCTAGGGCCGGCGCCCCCCCTTGGCCCTCCTATATAAAGGGGGGGAGGGGGCAGCCGCACCCCCTGGTCCTTGGCGCCTCCCTCTCCCTCTCCAACACCTCCTCCTCCTCCGTAGAGCTCGGCGAAGCCCTGCCGGAGTACTGCAGCTCCACCATCACCACGCCGTCGTGCTGCTGCTGCAGCCATCTTCCCCAACCTATCCTTTGCCTTGCTGGATCAAGAAGAAGGAGACGTTACGCTGACCGTACGTGTGTTGAACGCGGAGGTGCCGTCCGTTCGGTGCTAGGATCTCCGGTGATTTGGATCACGTCGTGTACGACTACCTCATCCCCGTTCGTTGAACGCTTCCGCTCGCGATCTACAAAGTGGTATGTAGATGCAATCTCTCTCCCATGACTCGTTGTTTAGATGAACTCATAGATGGATCTTGGTGAAACCGTAGCAAAAAATTTAATTTTCTGCAACGTTCTCCAATAGTGGTATCAGAGCTAGGTCTATGCGTAGTTCTCTATTGCATGAGTAGAACACAATTTGTTGTGGGCGTAGATGTTGTCAATTTTCTTGCCGCTACTAGTCTTATCTTGCTTCAGCGGTATTGTGGGATGAAGCGGCCCGGACCAACCTTACACGTACGCTTACGTGAGACCGGTTCCACCGACTAACATGCACTAGTTGCATAAGGTGGCTGGCGGGTGTCTGTCTCTCCCACTTTAGTTGGAGCGGATTCGATGAAAAGGGTCCTTATGAAGGATAAATAGAAGTTGACAAATCACGTTGTGGCTTTCACGTAGGTAAGAAAACGTTCTTGCTAGAACCCTAATTCAGCCACGTAAAACTTGCAACAACAATTAGAGGACGTCTAACTTATTTTTGCAGCAAGTGCTTTGTGATATGATATGGCCAAAGTTGTGATGAATGATGAATGATCTATATGTGATGTATGAGATGTTCATGCTATTGTAATAGGAATCACGACTTGCACGTCGATGAGTATGACAACCGGCAGGAGCCATAGGAGTTGTCTTTATTTTTTTATGACCTGCGTGTCAGAAACGCCATGTAAATTACTTTACTTTATTGCTAAACGCGTTAGCCATAGTAGTAGAAGTAATAGTTGGCGAGCAACTTCATGGGGACACGATGATGGAGATCATGGTGTCAAGCCGGTGACAAGATGATCATGGAGCCCCAAGATGGAGATCAAAGGAGCTATGTGATATTGGCCATATCATGTCACGTTTATTATTTGATTGCATGTGATGTTTATCATGTTTTGCTTCTTGTTTACTTAGAACGACGGTAGTAAATAAGATGATCCCTCATAATAATTTCAAGAAATGTTCCCCCTAACTGTGCACCATTGCGACAGTTCGTTGTTTTGAAGCACCACGTGATGATCGGGTGTGATAGATTCTAACGTTCACATACAACGGGTGTAAGACAGATTTACACATGCAAACACTTAGGTTGACTTGACGAGCCTAGCATGTACAGACATGGCCTCGGAACACAGAAGACCGAAAGGTCGAGCATGAGTCATATAAAAGATACGATCAACATGAAGATGTTCACCGATGTTGACTAGTCCGTCTCACGTGATGATCGGACACGGCCTAGTTGACTCGGATCATGTTATACTTAGATGACTAGAAGAGGGATCTCCATCTAAGTGGGAGTTCATTAAATAATTTGATTAAATGAACTTTATTATCATGAACTTAGTCTAAAATATTTACAATATGTCTTGTAGATCAAATGGCCAACGTAGTCCTCAACTTCAACGCGTTCCTAGAGAAAACCAAGCTGAAAGACGATGGCAGCAACTATACGGACTGGGTCCGGAACCTGAGGATCATCCTCATAGCTGCCAAGAAAGATTATGTCCTACGAGCACCGCTGGGTGACGCACCTGTTCTCCCTGCAGAACAAGACGTTATGAACGCTTGGCAGTCACGCTCCGATGATTACTCCCTCGTTCAGTGTGGCATGCTTTACAGCTTAGAGCCAGGGCTCCAAAAGCGTTTTGAGAGACATGGAGCATATGAGATGTTCGAAGAGCTGAAAATGGTTTTCCAAGCTCATGCCCGGGTCGAGAGATATGAAGTCTCCGAAAAATTCTTTAGCTGTAAGATGGAGGAAAATAGCTCTGTCAGTGAACACATACTCAAGATGTCTGGGTTGCACAACCGCTTGACTCAACTGGAAGTTAATCTCCCGGATGAAGCGGTCATTGACAGAATCCTCCAGTCGCTTCCACCTAGCTACAAGAGCTTTGTGATGAACTACAACATGCAGGGGATGATAAAGACCATTCCTGAGGTATATGCTATGCTGAAATCAGCAGAGGTAGAAATCAAGAAGGAGCATCAAGTGTTGATGGTGAATAAAACCACTAAGTTCAAGAAGGGCAAGGGTAAAAAGAACTTCAAGAAGGACGGCAAGGAAGTTGCCGCGCCTGGTAAGCAAGTTGCCGGGAAGAAGCCAAAGAATGGACCCAAGCCCGAGACTGAGTGCTTTTATTGCAAGGGAGGTGGTCACTGGAAGCGGAACTGCCCCAAATACTTAGCGGACAAGAAGGCCGGCAAAACAAAAGGTATATGTGATATACATGTAATTGATGTGTACCTTACCAGTACTCGTAGTAGCTCTTGGGTATTTGATACCGGTGCAGTTGCTCACATTTGTAACTCAAAGCAGGAGCTGCGGAATAAACGGAGACTGGCGAAGGACGAGGTGACGATGCGCGTCGGGAATGGTTCCAAGGTCGACGTGATCGCCGTCGGCACGCTACCTCTACATTTACCTACGAGATTAGTTTTAAACCTCAATAATTGTTATTTAGTGCCAAGTTTGAGCATGAACATTGTGTCTGGATCTCGTTTAATTCGAGATGGCTACTCATTTAAATCCGAGAATAATGGTTGTTCTATTTATATGAGAGATATGTTTTATGGTCATGCTCCGATGGTTAATGGTTTATTCTTAATGAATCTCGTACGTGATGATACACATATTCATAGTGTGAATACCAAAAGAGTTAAAGTTGATAACAATAGTCCCACATATTTGTGGCACTGCCGCCTTGGTCACATAGGTGTCAAACGCATGAAGAAGCTCCATGCAGATGGACTTTTAGAGTCTCTTGATTATGAATCATTTGACATGTGCGAACCATGCCTCATGGGTAAAATGACCAAGACTCCGTTCTCAGGAACAATGGAGCGAGCAACCAACTTATTGGAAATCCTACATACCGATGTGTGCGGTCCAATGAGTGTTGAGGCTCGCGGTGGCTATCGTTATGTTCTCACCCTCACTGATGACTTGAGTAGATATGGGTATATCTACTTAATGAAACACAAGTCTGAGACCTTTGAAAAGTTCAAGGAATTTCAGAGTGAGGTTGAAAATCAACGTGATAGAAAGATCAAGTTTCTACGATCAGATCGTGGAGGAGAATACTTGAGTCATGAATTTGGCACACACTTAAGAAAATGTGGAATAGTTTCACAACTCACGCCGCCTGGAACACCTCAGTGTAATGGTGTGTCCGAATGTCGTAATCGCACTCTATTAGATATGGTACGATCTATGATGTCTCTTACCGATTTACCGCTATCTTTTTGGGGCTATGCTTTAGAGACTGCCGCATTCACTTTAAATAGGGCTCCGTCGAAATCCGTTGAGACGACACCGTATGAATTATGGTTTGGGAAGAAACCTAAGCTGTCGTTTCTAAAAGTTTGGGGATGTGATGCTTATGTCAAGAAACTTCAACCTCAAAAGCTCGAACCCAAGTCGGAAAAATGCGTCTTCACAGGATACCCTAAAGAAACTATTGGGTATACCTTCTACCTCAGATCCGAAGGCAAGATCTTTGTTGCCAAGAATGGATCCTTTCTAGAGAAAGAGTTTCTCTCAAAAGAAGTAAGTGGGAGGAAGGTAGAACTTGATGAAGTGTTACCTCTTGAACCGGAAAATGGCGAAACTCAAGAAAACGTTCCTGAGGTGCCTGCACCGACTAGAGAGGAAATTAATGATGATGATCAAGATACTTCTAATCAAGCTCCTACTGAAATTCGAAGGTCCACAAGGACACGTTCCGCACCAGAGTGGTACGGCAACCCTGTCTTGGAAATCATGTTGTTAGACAACGGTGAACCTTCGAACTATGAGGAAGCAATGGCGAGCCCGGATTCCGACAAATGGCTGGAAGCCATGAAATCCGAGATAGGATCCATGTATGAAAACGAAGTATGGACTTTGACTGACTTGCCCGTTGAGCGGCGAGCCATAGAAAATAAATGGATCTTTAAGAAGAAGACAGACGTGAATGGTAATGTGACCATCTATAAAGCTCGGCCATTCGCTAAGGGTTATCGACAAGTTCAAGGAATTGACTACGATGAGACTTTCTCACCGGTAGCGAAGCTGAAGTCCGTCCGAATCATGTTAGCAATTGCCGCATTCTACGATTATGAAATATGGCAAATGGACGTCAAAACGGCATTCCTTAATGGTTTCCTTAAGGAAGAATTGTATATGATGCAGCCGGAAGGTTTTGTCGATCCTAAGAATGCTGACAAGGTGTGCAAGCTCCAACGCTCAATTTATGGGCTGGTGCAAGCATCTCGGAGTTGGAACATTCGCTTTGATGAGATGATCAAAGCATTTGGGTTTACGCAGACTTATGGAGAAGCCTGCGTTTACAAGAAAGTGAGTGGGAGCTCTGTAGCATTTCTCATACTATATGTAGATGACATACTTTTGATGGGAAATGATATAGAACTCTTGGACAGCATTAAGGCCTACTTGAATAAGAGTTTTTCAATGAAGGACCTTGGAGAAGCTGCTTATATATTAGGCATCAAGATCTATAGAGATAGATCAAGACGCCTCATAGGTCTTTCACAAAGCACATACCTTGATAAGATATTGAAGAAGTTCAATATGGATCAATCTAAGAAGGGGTTCTTACCTGTGTTACAAGGTGTGAAATTGAGCTCAGCTCAATGTCCGACCACGGCAGAAGATATAGAAGAGATGAGTGTCATCCACTATGCCTCAGCCATAGGTTCTATTATGTATGCCATGCTGTGTACCAGACCTGATGTAAACCTTACCGTAAGTTTGGTAGGAAGGTACCAAAGTAATCCCGGCAAGGAACACTGGACAGCGGTCAAGAATATCCTGAAGTAACTGAAAAGGACTAAGGAAATGTTTCTCCTTTATGGAGGTGACGAAGAGCTCGTCGTAAAGGGTTACTTCGACGCTAGCTTCGACACAGATCTGGATGACTCTAAGTCACAAACCGGATACGTGTATATTTTGAATGGTGGGGCAGTAAGCTGGTGCAGTTCCAAGCAAAGCGTCGTGGCGGGATCTACGTGTGAAGCGGAGTACATGGCAGCCTCGGAGGCAGCACATGAAGCAATTTGGGTGAAGGAGTTCATCACCGACCTCGGAGTCATACCCAATGCGTCGGGGCCAATCAAACTCTTCTGTGACAACACTGGAGCTATTGCACTTGCCAAGGAGCCCAGCTTTCACAAGAAGACCAGGCACATCAAGCGTCGCTTCAACTCCATTCGTGAAAATGTTCAAGATGGAGACATAGAAATTTGTAAAGTGCACACGGATCTGAATGTCGCAGATCCGTTGACTAAACCTCTCCCTAAGGCAAAACATGATCAGCACCAGAACTCTATGGGTGTTCGATTCATCACAATGTAACTAGATTATTGACTCTAGTGCAAGTGGGAGACTGTTGGAAATATGCCCTAGAGGCAATAATAAAAGCATTATTATTATATTTCCTTATTCATGATAATTGTATTTATTCGTGCTATAATTGTGTTATCCGGAAATCGTAATACATGTGTGAATAACAGACAACAACGTGTCCCTAGTAAGCCTCTAGTTGACTAGCTCGTTGATCAATAGATAGTCATGGTTTCCTGACTATGCGCATTGGATGTCAATGATAACGAGATCACATCATTAGGAGAATGATGTGATGGATGAGACCCAATCCTAAACATAGCATAAGATCGCATAGTTCGTTTGCTAGAGTTTTCCAATGTCAAGTATCCTTTCCTTAGACCATGAGACCGTGTAACTCCCGGACACCGTAGGAGTGCTTTGGGTGTGCCAAACGTCACAACGTAACTGGGTGACTATAAAGGTATACTACGGGTATCTCCGAAAGTATCTGTTGGGTTGACACGGATCGAGACTGGGATTTGTCACTCCGCTTGATGGAGAGGTATCACCGGGCCCTCTCGGTAATGCATCATCATAATGAGCTCAATGTGATCAAAGTGTTTGATCACGGGATCATGCATTACGGTACGAGTAAAGTGACTTGCCGGTAACGAGATTGAACGAGGTATTGGGATACCGACGATCGAATCTCGCGCAAGTAAAATACCGATTGACAAAGGGAATCGTATACGGGATTAATTGAATCCTCGACATCGTGGTTCATCCGATGAGATCATCGTGGAGCATGTGGGAGCCAACATGGATATCCAGATCCCACTGTTGGTTATTGCCCGAGAGCCGTCTCGGTCGTGTCTGCATGTCTCCCGAACCCGTAGGGTCTACACACTTAAGGTTCGGTGACGCTAGGGTTGTGAAGATATGTATATGCAGTAACCCGAATGTTGTTCGGAGTCCCGGATGAGATCCCGGACGTCACGAGGAGTTTCGGAATGGTCCGGAGGTAAAGAATTATATATAGGAAGTGCTGTTTTGGCCATCGGGACAAGTTTCGGGGTCACCGGTATTGTACCGGGACGACCAGAAGGGTCCCGGGGGTCCACCGGGTGGGGCCACCTGCCTCGGGGGGGCACATGGGGTCTAGGGGGTGCGCCTTGGCCTACATGGGCCAAGGGGAACCAGCCCCAAGAGGCCCATGCGCCTAGGGTTTCAAAGGGAAGGAGTCCCACAAGGGGAAGGCACCTCCTAGGTGCCTTGGGGGGGGGAGGGAAACCTCCCCTTGGCCGCCACCCCAAGGATATTGGATCTCCTAGGGCCGGCGCCCCCCCCTTGGCCCTCCTATATAAAGGGGGGAAGGGGGCAGCCGCACCCCCTGGTCCTTGGCGCCTCCCTCTCCCTCTCCAACACCTCCTCCTCCTCCGTAGAGCTCGGCGAAGCCCTGCCGGAGTACTGCAGCTCCACCATCACCACGTCGTCGTGCTGCTGCTGGAGCCATCTTCCCCAACCTCTCCTTTGCCTTGCTGGATCAAGAAGAAGGAGACGTTACGCTGACCGTACGTGTGTTGAACGCGGAGGTGCCGTCCGTTCGGTGCTAGGATCTCCGATGATTTGGATCACGTCGTGTATGACTACCTCATCCCCGTTCGTTGAACGCTTCCGCTCGCGATCTACAAAGTGGTATGTGGATGCAATCTCTCTCCCATGACTCATTGCTTAGATGAACTCATAGATGGATCTTGGTGAAACCGTAGGAAAAATTTTAATTTTCTGCAACGTTCTCCAACACGCCGGAGGTGGTACGACGCCGTGTCAGGGAGGAGGACGAGCACGTCCATCGTTACATGGTTGCGTTAGAGGGCGACAGGTTCTCCAATACCTGGCAGTTTCTTCAGGGATCTCACTTCAGCTATGATCCTGTGAGGTAGTACAGGAAATACAGGAAGTACAGGCGGAGGCAAGCGATATAAATATGGTCCAAGCCTCGCGCCTCTTCCGCAGAGGCCTTATGACAAGTCCGAGGAGGAAAACGCAGCCATATCGAAGGCCGAGGTGGAAGCCCATTTTGCACCGAAACCGCCACCGCCGCCAAGGGAGAAAGTGCCTGAGGAAACGATTGACCACTTCATTCGTATGGCTCAACTACCAGCTCCGAAGCCTGTTGACACAGACTATGAGCGCCACATCAGGAAGTTAAATCAAGCACGTCTACAGAGGGAGGCGAGCTCGAGCTCGAGCAAACAACAAGCAGCTGTCAAAAAATGCGGGAAAACCGTTCCCCAGCTGGGAGAACAGGCGGCGCAATCGATCCCCTCGCTTGTTGTGCCAACAACACGTGAGAGTACGCGCGCCCAATATTATTGTGGGCAAAAAGTTTATGTTCCCGAGGTAGGCAATGTGGTAATAACCGAGGAGCATATAATGCAGGCTGAAATTCTCAATATCACTGTTGGACAACTCCTCGAGATCGAGCCCATGCCTGTGCTTAGAGAGGAGGAAATAAAACGTAAATATGTCCGGGGCTAACCTTTGGTCGAGCCAGACGAGGTCAAGAAGCTCCCAATGAGAATGTATGAATTGCATCAATGGTACATGAACATTACCAAGATTTCCGATCGAGAGTCCCTCATGGTGGAAGTCAAGAACGATCATTACTACTATCAGAAAGCTGTGGACGTTGAGTATAATGAACTATTTCAGTTATACAATCAAGACGCACTCGACAAATCTATCGTCGGTTGCTATTGTCTGTAAGTGATTTCTTTCTGTAATTTAAGTCTCAAGCTAGCTGTAGTGATCCTTTTGATCAATCATTACCTGTAATTATCCTCACTATATTCTTTTCTGTGGTATTATGGAGGATGAAGATGTATGAAATGGAAAAAGGTGGACGCTATGGCATTGGGTTCATTGACCCAAACACCGTTAATGAATACACATGGAAAATAGATGCATATCATGCAAAGCATGTAGAGGACAGCATGCTAGAGTTCTTGAAGCGCCTCAAATACAATGAAGATATACTACTTCCTTACAACTTTCAGTGAGTCACACTGTCTTGTACTACAAATTCTCTGTTTTTGCCTACTAGCTAGCTACATGTTTTTGCTTACATATGCCCACTTAATTAAGACATGCAAACGTGTGTGCATGCAGATTTTGTTGGGGAACGTAGTAATTTCAAAATTTTCCTACGCACATGCAAGATCATGGTGATGCATAGCAACGAGAGGGGAGAGTGTTGTCTACGTACCCTCGTAGACCGAAAGCGGAAGCGTTATATCAACGCGGTTGATGTAGTCGTACGTCTTCACGATCCGACCGATCCAAGCACCGTTACTCCGGCACCTCCGAGTTCTTGGCACACGTTCAGCTCGATGACGATCCCCGGGCTCCGATCCAGCAAAGCGTCGGGGAGAAGTTCCGTCAGCACAACGGCGTGGTGACGATCTTGATGTTCTACCGTCGCAGGGCTTCGCCTAAGCACCGTAACGATATGACCGAGGTGGAATATGGTGGAGGGGGGCACCGCACACGGCTAAGGAACGATCACGAAGATCAACTTGTGCGTCCATGGGGTGCCCCTGCCTCAGTATATAAAGGATGGAGGAGGAGGAGGCCGGCCAAGGCTATTGGTGCGGCCAGGATGGGAGTCCTACTAGGACTCCAAGTCCTAGTAGGAGTCCATCAAGAGGGGAGGAAGGGAGAAGGAAGTGGAGGAATAGGAAAGGTGGCCGGCCCCCTTTTCCCTAGTCCAATTCGGACTAGAGGGGAGGGGGGGCGCAGCAGCCTTTTTCCTCTTCCCACTAAAGCCCATCAAGGCCCATTACTTCTCCCGTAATCCCGTAACTCCCCAATACTCCCGAAAATACCCGAATCACTCAGAACCTTTCCGATGTCCGAATATAGTCGTCCAATATATCGATCTTTACGTCTCGACCATTTCGAGACTCCTCGTCATGTCTCCGATCTCATCTGGGACTCCGAACTCCTTCGGTACATCAAAACTCATAAACTCATAATATAACTGTCATCGAAACCTTAAGCGTGCGGACCCTACGGTTCGAGAACAATGTAGACATGACCGAGACACGTCTCCGGTCAATAACCAATAGCGGGACCTGGATGCCCATATTGGCTCCTACATATTCTACGAAGATCTTTATCGGTCAGACCGCATAACAACATACGTTGTTCCCTTTGTCCATCGGTATGTTACTTGCCCGAGATTCGATCGTCGGTATCCAATACCTAGTTCAATCTCGTTACCGGCAAGTCTCTTTACTCGTTCCGTAATGCATCATCCCGCAACTAACTCATTAGTTGCAATGCTTGCAATGCTTAAGTGATGTGCATTACCGAGAGGGCCCAGAGATACCTCTCCCACAATTGGAGTGACAAATCCTAATCTCGAAATACGCCAACCCAACATCTACCTTTGGTGACACCTGTAGTACTCCTTTATAATCACCCAGTTACGTTGTGACGTTTGGTAGCACCCAAAGTGTTCCTCCGGCAAACGGGAGTTGCATAATCTCATAGTCAAAGGAACATGTATAAGTCATGGATAAAAGCAACAGCAACATACTAAACGATCGGGTGCTATGCTAATGGAATGGGTCATGTCAATTAGATCATTCAACTAATGATGTGACCTTGTTAATCAAATGACAACTCCTTTGTCCATGGTTAGGAAACTTAACCATCTTTGATTAACAAGCTAGTCAAGTAGAGGCATACTAGTGACACTCTGTTTGTCTATGTATCCACACATGTATTATGTTTCCAGTTAATACAATTCTAGCATGAATAATAAACATTTATCATGACATGTAAGGAAATAAATAATAACTTTATTATTGCCTCTAGGGCATATTTCCTTCAGATTTCACTGGATCTTGTGTATCATTAAAGTTGACGCCGGAACAGTTGAAATAACTTTATTCATTTGCTTTGTCGACGGGCAGGGCTTGGGCAAGGTTCATCAGCGTCACTCCAGGCGAATGGAAACGAAGGCTGAAATGGTTTCGACCCAAGGTAAGTAATTAAGTAGTACTAGCTAGCTAGCTAGCTAGCTGGCATCTCTTTAATTATCATGCTTGATTAATTATTATTTGATCAAATTCCATTCTCGTAAAGGCCATTCAGCAGGCGTAGGGGACTGATCTATGTGCATTCTGCATTTGCGAGAACATTCGCATGATGACGTCCGAAAGGAGCAGATCTCAAAGACAGGAATGGGTATGTTTGTCAGAACACTATTCACAATTTTTACACCATTATTGATGTTGGGGAACGTAGTAATTTCAAAAAAATTCCTACGCACACGCAAGATCATGGTGATGCATAGCAACGAGAGGGGAGAGTGTTGTCTACGTACCCTCGTAGACCGAAGCGGAAGCGTTGACGCAACGTAGAGGAAGTAGTCGCACGTCTTCCCGATCCGACCGATCCAAGCGCCGTTACTCCGGCACCTCCGAGTTCTTAGCACACGTTCAGCTCGATGACGATCCCCGCGCTCCGATCCAGCAAAGCTTCGGGAAGGAGTTCCGTCAGCACGACGGCATGGTGACGATCTTGATGTACTAACGACGCAGGGCTTCGCCTAAGCACCGCACAATATGACCGAGGTGGAATATGGTGGAGGGGGGCACCGCACACGGCTAAGCAACGATCGTTGATCAATTGTGTGTTCTAGGGTGCCCCCCTGCCCCCGTATATAAAGGAGAAAGGGGGAGGCCGGCCGGCCCTAGGGGCGCGCGCCAGGAGGAGGAGTCCTCCTCCTAGTAGGAGTAGGACTCCCCTCTTTCCTACTCCTACTAGGAGGGGGAAAGGAAGGGGGAGAGGGAGAGGGAAAGGGGGGCGCCGCCCCCCCTCTCCTAGTCCAATTCGGACCAGAGGGGGAGAGGGCGCGCGGCCCACCCTGGCCGCCCCTCTCTCTCTCCACTAAGGCCCATATGGCCCAATACTCCTCCCGGGGGGTTCCGGTAACCCCTCCGGCACTCCGGTTTTCTCCGAAACCACTCGGAACCATTCCGATGTCCGAATATAGTCGTCCAATATATCAATCCTTACGTCTCAACCATTTCGAGACTCCTCGTCATGTCCGTGATCTCATCCGGGACTCCGAACTAACTTCGGTACATCAAAATGCATAAACTCATAATATAACTGTCATCGAAACCTTAAGCGTGCGGACCCTACGGTTCGAGAACAATGTAGACATGACCGAGACACGTCACCGGTCAATAACCAATAGCGGGACCTGGATGCCCATATTGGTTCCCACATATTCTACGAAGATCTTTATCGGTCAGACCGCATAACAACATACGTTGTTCCCTTTGTCATTGGTATGTTACTTGCCCGAGATTCGATCGTCGGTATCCAATACCTAGTTCAATCTCGTTACCGGCAAGTCTCTTTACTCGTTCCGTAATACATCATCTCGCAACTAACTCATTGGTTGCAATCCTTGCAAGGCTTATGTGATGTGCATTACCGAGAAGGCCTTGAGATACCTCTCCGACATTCGGAGTGACAAATCCTAATCTCGAAATACGCCAACCCAACAAATACTTTCGGAGACACCTGTAGAGCACCTTTATAATCACCCAGTTACGTTGTGACGTTTGGTAGCACACAAAGTGTTCCTCCGGTAAACGGGAGTTGCATAATCTCATAGTCATAGGAACATGTATAAGTCATGAAGAAAGCAATAGCAACATACTAAACGATCTGGTGCTAAGCTAATGGAATGGGTCATGTCAATCAGATCATTCAACTAATGATGTGACCTTGTTAATCAAATGACAACTCCTTTGTCTATGATTAGGAAACTTAACCATCTTTGATTAACAAGCTAGTCAAGTAGAGGCGTACTAGTGACACTCTGTTTGTCTATGTATCCACACATGTATTATGTTTCCGGTTAATACAATTCTAGCATGAATAATAAATATTTATCATGATATGCAAGGAAATAAATAATAACTTTATTATTGCCTCTAGGGCATATTTCCTTCAGTCTCCCACTTGCACTAGAGTCAATAATCTAGATTACACAGTAATGATTCTAACACCCATGGAGTCTTGGTGCTGATCATGTTTTGCTCGTGGAAGAGGCTTAGTCAACGGGTCTGCCACATTCAGATCCGTAGGTATCTTGCAAATCTCTATGTCTCCCACCTGGACTAAATCCTGGATGGAATTGAAGCGTCTCTTGATGTGCTTGGTTCTCTTGTGAAATCTGGATTCCTTTGCTAAGGCAATTGCACCAGTATTGTCACAAAAGATTTTCATTGGACCCGATGCACTAGGTATGACACCTAGATCGGATATGAACTCCTTCATCCAGACTCCTTCATTCGCTGCTTCCGAAGCAGCTATGTACTCCGCTTCACATGTAGATCCCGCTACGACGCTTTGTTTAGAACTGCACCAACTTACAGCTCCACCGTTTAATGTAAATACGTATCCGGTTTGCGATTTAGAATCGTCCGGATCAGTGTCAAAGCTTGCATCAACGTAACCGTTTACGACGAGCTCTTTGTCACCTCCATACACGAGAAACATCTCCTTAGTCCTTTTCAGGTACTTCAGGATATTCTTGACCGCTGTCCAGTGATCCACTCCTGGATTACTTTGGTACCTCCCTGCCAAACTTATAGCAAGGCACACATCGGGTCTGGTACACAGCATTGCATACATGATAGAGCCTATGGCTGAAGCATAGGGAACATCTTGTTGGGGAACGTTGCAGAAAATTAAAAATTTTCCTACGGTTTCACCAAGATCCATCTATGAGTTCATCTAGCAACGAGTATTCAGATTAGATAGCATCTACATACCACTTTGTAGATCGCAACGGAAGCGTTCGAGTGAACGTGGATGAGGTAGTCGTACTTGCCATGATCCAATTCACCGATGATCTAGTACCGAACGGACGGCACCTCCGCTTTCAACACACGTACGGGACGGGAGACGTCTCCTCCTTCTTGATCCAGCAAGGGGGGAGGAGAGGTTGAGGAAGATCCAGCACGACGGTGTGGTGGTGGATGCAGCAGAACTCCGGCAGGGCTTCGCTAAGCAACTACGGGAGGAGGAGGAGGTGTTGCAGGGAGGAGGGAGTGCCAGGGCATATGGTGCGCTGCCCCCCTCCCCTGCCCCCCTTTATATAGGCACATGAGAGGGGGGAGGGCGCAGCCTTGCCCCTTCCTCCAAGGAAGGGGTGCGGCCAAAGGGGGGGAGGAGTCCATCCTCCCCAAGGCACCTCGGAGGTGCCTTCCCCTCTTTGGACTCTTCCCTCTCCAAGTCTTCTTGGCGCATGGGCCCTTGGGGCTGGTGCCCTTAGCCCATGTAGGCCAGGGCGCATCCCCTATAGCCCATGTGGCCCCCCGGGGCAGGTGGACCCCCCCGGTGGACCCCCCGGGACCCCTCCGGTGGTCCCGGTACAATACCGATAACACTGAAACTTGTCCCGATGGCCAAAATAGCACTTCCTATATATAATTCTTTACCTCCGGACCATTCCGGAACTCCTCGTGACGTCCGGGATCTCATCCGGGACTCCGAACAACATTCGGGTTACTGCATATACATATCTTCACAACCCTAGCGTCACCGAACCTTAAGTGTGTAGACCCTACGGGTTCGGGAGACATGCAGACATGACCGAGACGGCTCTCGGGCAATAGCCTACAGCGGGATCTAGATACCCATGTTGGCTCCCACATGCTCCACGATGATCTCATCAGATGAACCACGATGTCAAGGATTCAATTAATCCCGTATACGATTCCCTTTGTCAATCGGTATTTTACTTGCCCGAGATTCGATCGTCGGTATACCAATACCTCGTTCAATATCGTTACCGGCAAGTCACTTTTCTCGTTACCGTAATGCATGATCCCGTGATCAAACACTTTGGTCACATTGAGCTCATTGTGATGATGCATTACCGAGAGGGCCCGGTGATACCTCTCCGTCAAGCGGAGTGACAAATCCCAGTCTCGATCCATGTCAACCCAACAGACACTTTCAGAGATACCCGTAGTATACCTTTATAATCACCCAGTTACGTTGTGACGTTTGGCATACCCAAAGCACTCCTACGGTATCCGGGAGTTACACGATCTCATGGTCTAAGGAAAGGATACTCGACATTGGATAACTCTAGCAAACGAACTATGCGATCTTATGCTATGTTTAGGATTGGGTCTTGTCCATCACATCATTCTCCTAATGATGTGATCCCATTATCGATGACATCCAATGTCCATAGTCAGGAAACCATGACTATCTGTCGATCAACGAGCTAGTCAACTAGAGGCTCACTAGGGACATATTGTTGTCTGTTATTCACACATGTATTACGATTTCCGGTTAACACAATTATAGCACGAATAAAGACAATTATCATGAATAAGGAAATATAATAATAATGCTTTTATTACTGCCTCTAGGGCATATTTCCAACAGTCTCCCACTTGCACTAGAGTCAATAATCTAGTTACATTGTGATGAATCGAACACCCATAGAGTTCTGGTGCTGATCATGTTTTGCCTTAGGGAGAGGTTTAGTCAACGGATCTGCGACATTCAGATCCGTGTGCACTTTACAAATTTCTATGTCTCCATCTTGAACATTTTCACGAATGGAGTTGAAGCGACGCTTGATGTGCCTAGTCTTCTTGTGAAACCTGGGCTCCTTTGCAAGTGCAATAGCTCCAGTGTTGTCACAGAAGAGCTTGATTGGCCCCGACGCATTGGGTATGACTCCGAGGTCGGTGATGAACTCCTTCACCCAAATTGCTTCATGTGCTGCCTCCGAGGCTGCCATGTACTCCGCTTCACATGTAGATCCCGCCACGACGCTTTGCTTGCAACTGAACCAGCTTACTGCCCCACCATTCAAAATATACACGTATCCGGTTTGTGACTTAGAGTCATCCAGATCTGTGTCGAAGCTAGCGTCGACGTAACCTTTTACGACGAGCTCTTCGTCACCTCCATAAACGAGAAACATTTCCTTGGTCCTTTTCAGGTACTTCAGGATATTCTTGACCGCTGTCCAGTGTTCCTTGCCGGGATTACTTTGGTACCTTCCTACCAAACTTACGGCAAGGTTTACATCAGGTCTGGTACACAGCATGGCATACATAATAGAACCTATGGCTGAGGCATAGGGGATGACGTTCATCTCTTCTATATCTTCTGCCGTGGTCGGACATTGAGCTGAGCTCAATTTCACACCTTGTAACACAGGTAAGAACCCTTTCTTGGATTGATCCATATTGAATTTCTTCAATATCTTATCAAGGTATGTGCTTTGTGAAAGACCTATGAGGCGTCTTGATCTATCTCTATAGATCTTGATGCCTAATATATAAGCAGCTTCTCTAAGGTCCTTCATTGAAAAACTCTTATTCAAGTAGGCCTTAATGCTGTCCAAGAGTTCTATATCATTTCCCATCAAAAGTATGTCGTCTACATATAATATGAGAAATGCTACAGAGCTCCCACTCACTTTCTTGTAAACACAGGCTTCTCCATAAGTCTGTGTAAACCCAAACGCTTTGATCATCTCATCAAAGCGAATGTTCCAACTCCGAGATGCTTGCACCAGCCCATAAATCGAGCGTTGGAGCTTGCATACCTTGTCAGCATTCTTAGGATCGACAAAACCTTCCGGCTGCATCATATACAATTCTTCCTTAAGGAAACCATTAAGGAATGCCGTTTTGACATCCATTTGCCATATCTCATAATCATAGTATGCGGCAATTGCTAACATGATTCGGACGGACTTCAGCTTCGCTACCGGTGAGAAAGTCTCATCGTAGTCAACCCCTTGAACTTGTCGATAACCCTTAGCGACAAGCCGAGCTTTATAGATGGTCACATTACCATCCGCGTCTGTCTTCTTCTTAAAGATCCATTTATTTTCTATGGCTCGCCGTTCAACGGGCAAGTCAGTCAAAGTCCATACTTCGTTTTCATACATGGATCCTATCTCGGATTTCATGGCTTCCAGCCATTTGTCGGAATCCGGGCTCGCCATTGCTTCCTCATAGTTCGAAGGTTCACCGTTGTCTAACAACATGATTTCCAAGACAGGGTTGCCGTACCACTCTGGTGCGGAACGTGTCCTTGTGGACCTTCGAATTTCAGTAGGAGCTTGATTAGAAGTATCTTGATCATCATCATTAATTTCCTCTCTAGTCGGTGCAGGCACCTCAGAAATGTTTTCTTGAGTTTCGCCATTTTCCGGTTCAAGAGGTAATACTTCATCAAGTTCTACTTTCCTCCCACTTACTTCTTTCGAGAGAAACTCTTTTTCTAGAAAGGATCCATTCTTGGCAACAAAGATCTTGCCTTCGGATCTGAGGTAGAAGGTATACCCAACAGTTTCTTTAGGGTATCCTATGAAGATGCATTTTTCCGATTTGGGTTCGAGCTTCTCAGGTTGAAGTTTCTTGACATAAGCATCGCATCCCCAAACTTTCAGAAACGACAGCTTAGGTTTCTTCCCAAACCATAATTCATACGGTGTCGTCTCAACGGATTTCGACGGAGCCCTATTTAAAGTGAATGCGGCAGTCTCTAAAGCATAGCCCCAAAAAGATAGCGGTAAATCGGTAAGAGACATCATAGATCGCACCATATCTAATAGAGTGCGATTACGACGTTCGGACACACCATTACGCTGAGGTATTCCAGGCGGCGTGAGTTGTGAAACTATTCCACATTTTCTTAAGTGTGTGCCAAATTCGTGACTCAAGTATTCTCCTCCACGATCTGATCGTAGAAACTTGATCTTTTTCTCACGTTGATTTTCAACCTCACTCTGAAATTCCTTGAACTTTTCGAAGGTCTCAGATTTGTGTTTCATTAAGTAGACATACCCATATCTACTTAAGTCATCAGTGAGGGTGAGAACATAACGATAGCCACCGCGAGCCTCAACACTCATTGGACCGCACACATCGGTATGTATGATTTCCAATAAGTTGGTTGCTCGCTCCATTGTTCCTGAGAACGGAGTCTTGGTCATTTTACCCATGAGGCATGGTTCGCACGTGTCAAATGATTCATAATCAAGAGACTCTAAAAGTCCATCTGCATGGAGCTTCTTCATGCGTTTGACACCTATGTGACCAATGCGGCAGTGCCACAAATATGTGGGACTATTGTTATCAACTTTAACTCTTTTGGTATTCACACTATGAATATGTGTATCATCACGTACGAGATTCATTAAGAATAAACCATTAACCATCGGAGCATGACCATAAAACATATCTCTCATATAAATAGAACAACCATTATTCTCGGATTTAAATGAGTAGCCATCTCGAATTAAACGAGATCCAGACACAATGTTCATGCTCAAACTTGGCACTAAATAACAATTATTGAGGTTTAAAACTAATCTCGTAGGTAAATGTAGAGGTAGCGTGCCGACGGCGATCACGTCGACCTTGGAACCATTCCCGACGCGCATCGTCACCTCGTCCTTCGCCAGTCTCCGTTTATTCCGCAGCTCCTGCTTTGAGTTACAAATGTGAGCAACTGCACCGGTATCAAATACCCAAGAGCTACTACGAGTACTGGTAAGGTACACATCAATTACATGTATATCACATATACCTTTGGTTTTGCCGGCCTTCTTGTCCGCTAAGTATTTGGGGCAGTTCCGCTTCCAGTGACCACTTCCCTTGCAATAAAAACACTCAGTCTCGGGCTTGGGTCCATTCTTTGGCTTCTTCCCGGCAACTTGCTGACCGGGCGTGGCAACTTCCTTGCCGTCCTTCTTGAAGTTCTTTTTACCCTTGCCCTTCTTGAACTTAGTGGTTTTATTCACCATCAACACTTGATGCTCCTTCTTGATTTCTACCTCTGCTGATTTCAGCATAGCATATACCTCAGGAATGGTCTTTACCATCCCCTGCATATTGTAGTTCATCACAAAGCTCTTGTAGCTAGGTGGAAGCGATTGGAGGATTCTGTCAATGACCACTTCTTCTGGGAGATTAACTTCCAGTTGAGTCAAGCGGCTGTGCAACCCAGACATTCTGAGTATGTGCTCACTGACAGAACTATTTTCCTCCATCTTACAGCTAAAGAATTTGTTGGAGATCTCATATCTCTCGACCCGGGCATGAGCTTGGAAAACCATTTTCAGCTCTTCGAACATCTCATATGCTCCATGTCTCTCAAAACGTTTTTGGAGCCCCGGCTCTAAGCTGTAAAGCATGCCGCACTGAACGAGGGAGTAATCATCGCATCGTGACTGCCAAGCGTTCATAACGTCTTGTTCTGCAGGGAGAATAGGTGCGTCACCCAGCGGTGCTCTTAGGACATAATCTTTCTTGGCAGCTATGAGGATGATCCTCAGGTTCCGGACCCAGTCCCTATAGTTGCTACCATCGTCTTTCAGCTTGGTTTTCTCTAGGAACGCGTTGAAGTTGAGGACTACGTTGGCCATTTGATCTACAAGACATATTGTAAATATTTAGACTAAGTTCATGATAATAAAGTTCATTTAATCAAATTATTTAATGAACTCCCACTTAGATAGACATCCCTCTTCTAGTCATCTAAGTATTACATGATCCGAGTCAACTAGGCCGTGTCCGATCATCACGTGAGACGGACTAGTCAACATCGGTGAACATCTTCATGTTGATCGTATCTTCTATACGACTCATGCTCGACCTTTCGGTCTTCTGTGTTCCGAGGCCATGTCTGTACATGCTAGGCTCGTCAAGTCAACCTAAGTGTTTTGCGTGTGTAAATCTGTCTTACACCCGTTGTATGCGAACGTAAGGACCTATCACACCCGATCATCACGTGGTGCTTCGGAACGACGAACCTTAGCAACGGTGCACAGTTAGGGTGAACACTTTCTTGAAATTATTATGAGGGATCATCTTATTTACTACCGTCGTTCTAAGTAAACAAGATGCAAAAACATGATAAACATCACATGCAATCAAATAATAAACGTGACATGATATGGCCAATATCACATAGCTCCTTCGATCTCCATCTTGGGGCTCCATGATCATCTTGTCACCGGCTTGACACCATGATCTTCATCATCGTGTCTCCATGAAGTTGCTCGCCAACTATTGCTTCTACTACTATGGCTAACGCGTTTAGCAATAAAGTAAAGTAATTTACATGGCGATTCTCAATGACACGCAGGTCATACAAAAATAAAGACAACTCCTATGGCTCCTGCCGGTTGTCATACTCATCGACATGCAAGTCGTGATTCCTATTACAATAGCATGAACATCTCATACATCACATATAGATCATTCATCATACATCACAACTTTGGCCATATCATATCACAAAGCACTTGCTGCAAAAACAAGTTAGACGTCCTCTAATTGTTGTTGCAAGTTTTACGTGGCTGAATCAGGGTTCTAGCAAGAACGTTTTCTTACCTACGTAAAACCACAACGTGATTTGTCAACTTCTATTTACCCTTCATAAGGACCCTTTTCATCGAATCCGCTCCAACTAAAGTAGGAGAGACAGACACCCGCCAGCCACCTTATGCAACTAGTGCATGTTAGTCGGTGGAACCGGTCTCACGTAAGCGTACGTGTAAGGTTGGTCCGGGCCGCTTCATCCCACAATACCGCTGAAGCAAGATAAGACTAGTAGCGGCAAGAAGAGTTGACAACATCTACGCCCACAACAAATTGTGTTCTACTCGCGCAAGAAGAACTACGCATAGACCTAGCTCATGATGCCACTGTTGGGGAACGTTGCAGAAAATTAAAAAATTTCCTACGGTTTCACCAAGATCCATCTATGAGTTCATCTAGCAACGAGTATTCAGATTAGATAGCATCTACATACCACTTTGTAGATCGCAACGGAAGCGTTCGAGTGAACGTGGATGAGGTAGTCGTACTTGCCGTGATCCAATTCACCGATGATCTAGTACCGAACGGACGGCACCTCCGTGTTCAACACACGTACGGGACGGGAGACGTCTCCTCCTTCTTGATCCAGCAAGGGGGGAGGAGAGGTTGAGGAAGATCCAGCACGACGGTGTGGTGGTGGATGCAGCAGAACTCCGGCAGGGCTTCGCTAAGCAACTACGGGAGGAGGAGGAGGTGTTGCAGGGAGGAGGGAGTGCCAGGGCATATGGTGCGCTGCCCCCCTCCCCTTCCCCCCTTTATATAGGCACATGAGAGGGGGGAGGGCGCAGCCTTGCCCCTTCCTCCAAGGAAGGGGTGCGGCCAAAGGGGGGGAGGAGTCCATCCTCCCCAAGGCACCTCGGAGGTGCCTTCCCCTCTTTGGACTCTTCCCTCTCCAAGTCTTCTTGGCGCATGGGCCCTCGGGGCTGGTGCCCTTGGCCCATGTAGGCCAGGGCGCACCCCCTATAGCCCATGTGGCCCCCCGGGGCAGGTGGACCCCCCCCGGTGGACCCCCTGGGACCCCTCCGGTGGTCCCGGTACAATACCGATAACACCGAAACTTGTCCCGATGGACAAAATAGCACTTCCTATATATAATTCTTTACCTCCAGACCATTCCGGAACTCCTCGTGACGTCCGGGATCTCATCCGGGACTCCGAACAACATTCGGGTTACTGCATATACATATCTTCACAACCCTAGCGTCACCGAACCTTAAGTGTGTAGACCCTACGGGTTCGGGAGACATGCAGACATGACCGAGATGGCTCTCGGGCAATAACCAACAGCGGGATCTGGATACCCATGTTGGATCCCACATGCTCCACGATGATCTCATCGGATGAACCACGATGTCAAGGATTCAATTAATCCCGTATACGATTCCCTTTGTCAATCGGTATTTTACTTGCCCGAGATTCGATCGTCGGTATACCAATACCTCGTTCAATCTCGTTACCGGCAAGTCACTTTTCTCGTTACCGTAATGCATGATCCCGTGATCAAACACTTTGGTCACATTGAGCTCATTGTGATGATGCATTACCGAGAGGGCCCGGTGATACCTCTCCGTCAAGCGGAGTGACAAATCCCAGTCTCGATCCATGTCAACCCAACAGACACTTTCAGAGATACCCGTAGTATACCTTTATAATCACCCAGTTACGTTGTGACGTTTGGCATACCCAAAGCACTCCTACGGTATCCGGGAGTTACACGATCTCATGGTCTAAGGAAAGGATACTTGACATTGGATAACTCTAGCAAACGAACTATGCGATCTTATGCTATGTTTAGGATTGGGTCTTTTCCATCACATCATTCTCCTAATGATGTGATCCCGTTATCGATGACATCCAATGTCCATAGTCAGGAAACCATGACTATCTGTCGATCAACGAGCTAGTCAACTAGAGGCTCACTAGGGACATATTGTTGTCTGTTATTCACACATGTATTACGATTTCCGGTTAACACAATTATAGCACGAATAAAGACAATTATCATGAATAAGGAAATATAATAATAATGCTTTTATTATTGCCTCTAGGGCATATTTCCAACACATCTTTCATCTTCTCTCTATCTTCTGCAGTGGTCAGGCATTGAGTCTTACTCAACTTCACACCTTGTAATACAGGCAAGAACCCTTTCTTTGCTTGATCCATTTTGAACTTTTTCAAAACTTTGTCAAGGTATGTGCTTTGTGATTGTCCAATTAAGCGTCTTGATCTATCTCTATAGATCTTAATGCCCAATATGTAAGCAGCTTCACCGAGGTCTTTCATTGAAAAACTTTTATTCAAGTATCCCTTTATGCTATCCAGAAATTCTATATCATTTCCAATCAGTAATATGTCATCTACATATAATATCAGAAATGCTACAGAGCTCCCACTCACTTTCTTGTAAATACAGGCTTCTCCAAAAGTCTGTACAAACCCAAATGCTTTGATCACACTATCAAAGCGTTTATTCCAACTCCGAGAGGCTTGCACCAGTCCATAAATGGATCGCTGGAGCTTGCACACTTTGTTAGCTCCCTTTGGATCGATAAAACCTTCCGGTTGCATCATATATAACTCTTCTTCAAGAAATCCATTCAGGAATGCAGTCTTTACATCCATTTGCCAAATTTCATAATAATAAAATGCGGCAATTGCTAACATGATTCGGACAGACTTAAGCATCGCTACGGGTGAGAAGGTCTCATCGTAGTCAATCCCTTGAACTTGTCGAAAACCTTTTGCGACAAGTCGAGCTTTGTAGACAGTAACATTACCATCAGCGTCAGTCTTCTTCTTGAAGATCCATTTATTCTCTATTGCTTGCCGACCATCAGGCAAGTCAACCAAAGTCCATACTTTGTTCTCATACATGGATCCCATCTCAGATTTCATGGCTTCAAGCCATTTTGCGGAATCTGGGCTCACCATCGCTTCTTCATAGTTCGTAGGTTCACCATGATCTAGTAGCATGATTTCCAGAACAGGATTGCCGTACCACTCTGGCGCAGATCTTACTCTGGTTGATCTACGAGGTTCTGTAGTAACTTGATCTGAAGTTGCATGATCATCATCATTAACTTCCTCACTAATTGGTGTAGGTGCTTCAGAAACAGATTTATGTGATGTACTACTTTCCAATAAGGGAGCAGGTACAGTTACCTCATCAAGTTCTACTTTCCTCCCACTCACTTCTTTCGAGAGAAACTCTTTTTCTAGAAAGGATCCATTTTTAGCAACAAATGTCTTGCCTTCGGATCTGTGATAGAAGGTGTACCCAACAGTTTCTTTTGGGTATCCTATGAAGACACATTTCTCCGATTTGGGTTCGAGCTTATCAGGTTGAAGCTTTTTCACATAAGCATCGCAGCCCCAAACTTTAAGAAACGACAACTTTGGTTTCTTGCTAAACCATAGTTCATAAGGCGTCGTCTCAACGGATTTCGATGGCCTCCTATTCAATGTGAATGCGGCCATCTCTAGAGCATAACCCCAAAACGATAGTGGTAAATCTGTAAGAGACATCATAGATCGCACCATATCAAGTAAAGTGCGATTACGACGTTCTGACACACCATTGTGTTGTGGTGTTCCGGGTGGCGTGAGTTGCGAAACTATTCCGCATTGTTTCAAATGTAGACCTAACTCGTAACTCAAATATTCTCCTCCACGATCAGATCGTAGAAACTTTATTTTCTTGTTACGATGATTTTCAACTTCACTCTGAAATTCTTTGAACTTTTCAAATGTTTCAGACTTGTGTTTCATTAAGTAGATATATCCATATCTGCTTAAATCATCTGTGAAGGTGAGAAAATAACGATATCCGCCACGAGCCTCAACATTCATCGGACCACATACATCTGTATGTATGATTTCCAACAAATCTGTTGCTCTCTCCATAGTACCGGAGAACGGTGTTTTAGTCATCTTGCCCATGAGGCACGGTTCGCAAGTACCAAGTGATTCATAATCAAGTGGTTCCAAAAGTCCATCAGTATGGAGTTTCTTCATGCGCTTTATACCGATATGACCTAAACGGCAGTGCCACAAATAAGTTGCACTATCATTATCAACTCTGCATCTTTTGGTTTCAACATTATGAATATGTGTATCACTATTATCGAGATTCATCAAAAATAGACAACTCTTCAAGGGTGCATGACCATAAAAGATATTAATCATATAAATAGAACAACCATTATTCTCTGATTTAAATGAATAACCGTCTCGCATCAAACAAGATCCAGATATAATGTTCATGCTCAACGCTGGCACCAAATAACAATTATTTAGGTCTAATACCAATCCCGAAGGTAGATGTAGAGGTAGCGTGCCGACTGCGATCACATCGACTTTGGAACCGTTTCCCACGCGCATCGTCACCTCGTCCTTTGCCAGTGTTCGCTTAATCCGTAGTCCCTGTTTTGAGTTGCAAATATTAGCAACAGAACCAGTATCAAATACCCAGGTACTACCGCGAGCTCTAGTAAGGTACACATCAATAACATGTATATCACATATACCTTTGTTCACCTTGCCATCCTTCTTGTCCGCCAAATACTTGGGGCAGTTCCGCTTCCAGTGACCAGTCTGCTTGCAGTAGAAGCACTCAGTTTCAGGCTTAGGTCCAGACTTGGGTTTCTTCTCTTGAGCAGCAACTTGTTTGCTGTTCTTCTTGAAGTTCCCCTTCTTCTTCCCTTTGCCCTTTTTCTTGAAACTAGTGGTTTTGTTAACCATCAACACTTGATGCTCCTTCTTGATTTCTACCTCCGCAGCCTTTAGCATTGCGAAGAGCTCGGGAATCGTCTTATCCATCCCTTGCATATTATAGTTCATCACGAAGCCTTTGTAGCTTGGTGGAAGTGATTGGAGAATTATGTCAACGACGCAATCATCCGGAAGATTAACCCCCAGTTGAATCAAGTGATTATAATACCCAGACATTTTGAGTATATGCTCACTGACAGAACTATTCTCCTCCATCTTGAAGCTATAGAACTTATTGGAGACTTCATATCTCTCAATCCCGGCATTCTGTTGGAATATTAACTTCAACTCTTGGAACATCTCATATGCTCCATGATGTTCAAAACGTCGTTGAAGTCCCGGTTCTAAGCCGTAAAGCATGGCACATTGAACTATCGAGTAGTCATCAGCTTTGCTCTGCCAGACGTTCACAACATCTGGTGTTGCTCCAGCAATAGGCCTGGCACCTAGCGGTGCTTCCAGGACATAACTCTTCTGTGCAACAATGAGGATAATCCTCAAGTTACGGACCCAGTCCGTGTAATTGCTACCATCATCTTTCAACTTTGCTTTCTCAAGGAACGCATTAAAATTCAACGGAACAACAGCACGAGCCATCTATCTACAATCAACATAAACAAGCAAGATACTATCAGGGACTAAGTTCATGATAAATTTAAGTTCAATTAATCATATTACTTAAGAACTCCCACTTAGATAGACATCCCTCTAATCTTCTAAGTGATCACGTGATCCAAATCAAACTAAACCATAACCGATCATCACGTGAAATGGATTAGTTTTCAATGGTGAACATCATTATGTTGATCATATCTACTATATGATTCACGCTCGACCTTTCGGTCTCCGTGTTCCAAGGCCATATCTGCATATGCTAGGCTTGTCAAGTATAACCCGAGTATTCTGCGTGTGCAAAAACTGGCTTGCACCCGTTGTAGATGGACGTAGAGCTTATCACACCCGATCATCACGTGGTGTCTGGGCACGACGAACTTTGGCAACGGTGCATACTCGGGGAGAACACTTCTTGATAATTTAGTGAGAGATCATCTTATAATGCTACCGTCAATCAAAGCAAGATAAGATGCATAAAAAGATAAACATCACATGCAATCAATATAAGTGATATGATATGGTCATCATCATCTTGTGCTTGTGATCTCCATCTCCGCAGCACCGTCATGATCACCATCGTCACCGGCGCGACACCTTGATCTCCATCGTAGCATCGTTGTCGTCTCGCCAATCTTATGCTTCTACGACTATCGCTACCGCTTAGTGATAAAGTAAAGCATTACAGGGCGATTGCATTGCATACAATAAAGCGACAACCATACGGCTCCTGCCGGTTGCCGATAACTCGGTTACAAAACAATGATCATCTCATACAATAAAATATAGCATCATGTCTTGACCATATCACATCACAACATGCCCTGCAAAAACAAGTTAGACGTCCTCTACTTTGTTTGTTGCAAGTTTTACGTGGCTGCTACGGGCTTAAGCAAGAACCAATCTCACCTACGCATCAAAACCACAATGATAGTTTGTCAAATAGACTCTGTTTTAACCTTCTCAAGGACCGGGCGTAGCCATACTCGGTTCAACTAAACTTGGAGAAACTGACACCTGCCAGCCACCTGTGTGCAAAGCACGGCGGTAGAACCAGTCTCGCGTAAGCGTACGCGTAATGTCGGTCCGGGCCGCTTAATCCAACAATACCGCCGAACCAAAGTATGACATGCTGGTAGGCAGTATGACTTGTATCGTCCACAACTCACTTGTGTTCTACTCGTGCAAAACATCAAACCATAAAAACCTGGCTCTGATACCACTGTTGGGGAACGTAGTAATTTCAAAAAAATTCCTACGCACACGCAGGATCATGGTGATGCATAGCAACAAGAGGGGAGAGTGTTGTCTACGTACCCTCGTAGACCGAAGCAAAAGCGTTGACGCAACGTAGAGGAAGTAGTCGTATGTCTTCCCGATCCGACCGATCCAAGCGCCGTTACTCCGGCACCTCCGAGTTCTTAGCACACGTTCAGCTCGATGATGATCCCCGGGCTCCGATCCAGCAAAGCTTCGGGGAGGAGTTCCGTCAGCACGACGGCGTGGTGACGATCTTGATGTACTACCGACGCAGGGCTTCGCCTAAGCACCGCGACAATATGACCGAGGTGGAATATGGTGGAGGGGGCACCGCACACGGCTAAGGAACGATCACGTTGATCAATTGTGTGTTCTAGGGTGCCCCCCTGCCCCCGTATATAAAGGAGAAAGGGGGGAGGCCGGCCGGCCCTTGGGGCGGGCGCCAGGAGGAGGAGTCCTCCTCCTAGTAGGAGTAGGACTCCCCTCTTTCCGACTCCTACTAGGAGGGGGAAAGGAAGGGGGAGAGGGAGAGGGAAAGGGGGACGCCGCCCCCCCTCTCCTAGTCCAATTCGGACCAGAGGGGGAGGGGGCGCGCGGCCCACCCTGGCCGCCCCTCTCTCTCTCTCTCCACTAAGGCCCATATGGCCCAATACTCCTCCCGGGGGGTTCCGGTAACCCCTCCGGCACTTCGGTTTTCTTCGAAACCACTCGGAACCATTCCGATGTCCGAATATAGTCGTCCAATATATCAATCTTTACGCCTCGGCCATTTCGAAACTCCTTGTCATGTCCGTGATCTCATCCGGGACTCCGAACTAACTTCGGTACATCAAAATGCATAAACTCATAATATAACTGTCATCGAAACCTTAAGCGTGCGGACCCTACGGTTCGAGAACAATGTAGACATGACCGAGACACGTCTCTGGTCAATAACCAATAGCGGGACCTGGATGCCCATATTGGTTCCCACATATTCTACGAAGATCTTTATCGGTCAGACCGCATAACAACATACGTTGTTCCCTTTGTCATCGGTATGTTACTTGCCCGAGATTCGATCGTCGGTATCCAATACCTAGTTCAATCTCGTTACCGGCAAGTCTCTTTACTCGTTCCGTAATACATCATCTCGCAACTAACTCATTGGTTGCAATGCTTGCAAGGCTTATGTGATGTGCATTACCGAGAAGGCCCTGAGATACCTCTCCGACATTCGGAGTGACAAATCCTAATCTCGAAATACGCCAACCCAACAAATACTTTCGGAGACACCTGTAGAGCACCTTTATAATCACCCAGTTACGTTGTGACGTTTGGTAGCACACAAAGTGTTCCTACGGTAAACGGGAGTTGCATAATCTCATAGTCATAGGAACATGTATAAGTCATGAAGAAAGCAATAGCAACATACTAAACGATCTGGTGCTAAGCTAATGGAATGGGTCATGTCAATCAGATCATTCAACTAATGATGTGACCTTGTTAATCAAATGACAACTCCTTTGTCTATGGTTAGGAAACTTAACCATCTTTGATTAACAAGCTAGTCAAGTAGAGGTATACTAGTGACACTCTGTTTGTCTATGTATCCACACATGTATTATGTTTCCGGTTAATACAATTCTAGCATGAATAATAAACATTTATCATGATATGCAAGGAAATAAATAATAACTTTATTATTGCCTCTAGGGCATATTTCCTTCAATTGATATCTAGTCACAACTAAGATACATGCATATTTTGATTTCCTTCTTAACAGTTCACAGAGGTGTGGGACAAGCTCATAGAAATGGAGCGCGTACAAGCACTTCAAGAGCAAATATGCAGATTTTTGCTCGACCAGGTCATAGATCCGAAGGGAGAATACTATTACCCTCTACCGCCCCCATGAACCACTTCCAATTGTCATCGTTCTCCGAAGGCACCAATTAGGCTAATGCCACTGGCTCCGAAGGCAACATTGTAGGAGAAATTGTATATAACTATCTAATTGTATATATATATATATGTGTGTGTGTGTGTGTGTGTGTGTGTGTGTATGTCTGAATTAATTAATATGGTGGTTTGTGAGACATTTGATGATATATATATATATATGATCGGTTCTACTAGAAATTATATATATATATATATAGTATATGCGTAACGTGTACAATGTGTAGTATCGTAAAATACCAGCAAACGAAAAAGAATTAAATGGAAAACACAAAATTAAATGAAAAAGAAATCATTAACCCAACCCCCCCCCCCCCCAACATTTTAATACCGGTTGGTGTTACCAACCGGCACTAAAGGGCTCTCTGCCCCCGGAGCTGCCTCATGCCACGTGGTTGGCCTTTAGCACCGATTCGTGCTGAACCGGTACTAAAGGGGGGCCCTTTAGTGACCACACTTTAGTGCCGGTTGCGGAACCGGCACTAAAGGGCCTTACGAACCGGTGCTATTGCCCGGTTCTGCACTAGTGGCGAGGGTTACTTTTACCCAGCATGGGTGGTAACATGATCTTAGGCCTCGAAGAGTTCAGGAGTGTGTGGAGGGGAAAGAGTGAATGACAAAGAAAACTACCACTTTAGGAGTTGAGAGAATTCCTTATTTGACACTCTCTTAAAATTGTGTTCCTTATTTGACACTGGAAAAAAAAAATTCTTCCCTATACGATCTCTAGTCTTAATTTTTTTCCCTATATGACACTTTAGTGCATTTTACCCATATGTATAATGTGACCACAAATATGTACAAGATAATAGTTGTTCTAAAAAAATCAGTCGAGTTATCCATATGTGACATCATATATGCTGGTATTGTCATGCCAGTCGATTTGCTACTGTTCCGGTTAGATTGTGTACCTGCAGTAGCATATCTTTGGAAATGATCCATACTACATTTTGTTAAATATGGGAGCACGCCAGCATGCATCACCATGCAACTGTGCAACACGAGGAGCACCGTACGTATGTAGGTGCGTATGTGCACCGTACGTATGTAGTTGCGTACGAGGAGCACCGAGGCCTTCGATGGTTCATGTGCTAATTGACCTCACGGTCTGGCTAGTTGTCTATACATATTTGTGTACATATACGCGGCCAGTTTGCCGGCCGGAGCGTAGATATTTAAATACGTAGGCGCACCCTGACGATCAAGCAAATACATGTATTCTAGGTTTCTATGACCCGGTTCATATACATACGCATGTTGGCTGCACCGAACCGGGCGTACGTTCTTGCTAGCACGCAACTTCCTTCCATACAGCTATAGGTCCTGCATGGGCCATGCAAATACGTGCACATGCACTAATGGCATGCACGTAGGTGATCACCGAAGCACACACAAAAGTGCTTAAAAAATTCATTCATTTTTAAGAATGCATTTTAGTGTTAAAGCACACGTACAAAACTACGTCAAACAGTCGCACTCACAAACCATACCACATGAAATTAGACCCACAGCTGAATATGTTCTAAATACATTGGATGGATGCACTCAGGTATGCAGAATACACACGCATCCCAAAAAAGACCAACGGAGGAGATAACATGTTCAGCTGTGCTCACTACGAATTTTCCCTAATTAGGCTCAATGCTACATATTTCTGGTCACATTATGTACAGGGGCAAAAAGGTCTTTTCACGTGTATAAAATGAACTAGAGTGTCATACAGGGAAAGAAATTAAGACTATAGGTCTTATAGGGAAGAAAATTTTTCCTGTGTCAAGTAAGGAACATGATTTTAAAGGAGTGTCCCATAGAACTACCACTTTAAAAAAATGACCGAAAACTATTACAACTTTCTAATTTTGTGACTAAAAACTATCACTTTCAGATAATGACAGCTTAGACGATTTAAACGTGTTTATGACAGGCGGGGTCCATCTATCAGCGCTGACGTGGCGTCAAAGTCAACTTCACAGGAGAGTGGACATCGGTCGCCTCGCCTATCCCCGAGATCTGGGGCGTCAATGGAGTTTCGTCGGCGTTCCACCCGGCTGCGACGATCGGACCGCATCAGGGCCCTCCCCGACGACCTGCTCCTCCTCGTCCTCGCCCGCCTCCGCTGCGCCCGGGCCGCCGCGCACACCGGCCTCATCTCGCTCCGGTGGCGCAGCCTCGCGTCAACTCGTTGCTTCGCGCCGCCGCGCGGCTCGAACCGGAGGAGCTCGTCTTCGACCTCCCCTTCGATCTGGTCGACGGCTCCCTCGTCGTCGACCTGCCCTGTATGCGCCGCGCCAGTCGACGGCTCCCTCGTCGTCGACCTGCCATGCCTGCGCCGCGCCACCTCCTCCTCATCCTCCGCATGCCCGACGGCGCTGAATTCGGGCAGCAGCAGTCTCGCCCAGCAGCAAGGGCTCACCGCGATGGTGGCTCCCTTCGAATTGGAGCTCGTGGTCAGCGGCAAGGAGCAGCAGCACCACGGCTCCGGCCTCCCTCTCGCCTCCAGCGACGACTGCCGGGGAGCCGGGATGCACAGAAGCTGTTTGTGAAAATGCCAAAGAAAGATAGAGAGAGGAGGAAGAAGAATGACGTGTGGGTCCCATCTGTAATAACGGTCAACTGAACGGTCAACATGTTTAAATCGTTTAAACTGGCTGTTATCTGAAAGTGGTAGTTTTTAGTCATAAAATTAAAAAAAATTGGTAGTTTTCGGCCACTTTTTAAAAATGAAAGTTCTGTGGGACAAAAACCCCTAAAGTGGTAGTTTTTTTTTAAATTAAAGTGGTAGTTTTTTGTCAAACAGTCGAGGGGAAAGCACATATGTTTTTTTTCTCCCTCTTTTTTTGTTACTTGGTGGGTCCTCCCTCTTATTCTTGCCATTTTAGTGCCAAAGCTTTATTCTCAAAAGACAAAAAGGTTGATGATCATTTTTAATACAGAAAAAAATCATGAAACTAGCAACATAAAGGGCCACCTATGCATCAGTTTACAAAAATCAGTCCATTTTTCTAGTAGTTGAATTGCATCTTCCACTCCCCGCCCTTCCCTCTCCGGTTTCTTCCTTCTCACAACAGCCCTACCCGACGCCAACCCAAACACCTGTTCCACCCACCGTGACCGATGGGCATTGTCGTGCCGCCCGACCCTTTCCTCGCTGTCAACCTTACATCGTGTTGCCGTCGCCCCGGGCCTTCCTCTAAACCACGCCACAATTTCATCATCGGTGACCTTCATGTAGCCTGCCGCACTAGAACACGTCAACCTCCGACTCCCCTCCATCACTGGTGCCGCTGCTACATTGTCACTGACTCCAGATTGCTCCTGACTCAACCTCACTGACGTCCCCATGACTCGCTTTCGCTCACAGCAGCGCCATGTCTTCGCCTTGAGACTTCGCGCAAGATGGACTAGCGTGAATTAGATGTCCACACAAATGTGGCAAAATAAATATGAGACATTTTGTGTGTGGTAAAATAAGGCCGAGGCATTTTATCAATGAACCCTTTTACTTTGTAAACTCAACTTAGTGGCTACTGTGTCATGGTTTGGCTCAAACCACATGGTTTCGTGTCTCTCCACGACTCCACTTAAATGCAGATCTAGTAGTATGAAAGAAAATAGAAAACTAATCTTAAAATGTTCTTTTGAGAAGAAAAAGGAATGAGTATTCTTGAAAAGTTATACAAAAATATGGGTTTCATAATATTATTTTAACAAACCTTTACCAACTTCACATATTTCATGGTTTTCCAAATTTAAGCAATTTTCATAGGTTTTCATATATTTCTGATTGTTACACACTTGTAGAATTTCAAAAAGTTTGTAGCTTTACGGAAATGTTTATGTTTCCCCTAAATGAGTGGCATTTTTTTCCTTTTTCTCAATTTTCCAGTTTCATTTTTTTCAACCTTTATTAATGTCTTTTTTCTATATTTTTGGAATATTATGTGTGAAACCCCCGACATGTGATGGTCGAGGCTGTTTTACTTGTCATGGATATAAATAAAGGTAACAAATCTAGATGGTTTTTTTAAGCAGAAGTGTTTTTTAAACAAGACAAAAAACTTGTCATTTTTATTGATTGAGAAGAAGGTTTAGACATAAACCACAACGCGGCAAATGGAAAATGCCTACTCTCGCAACATAACAATATTCAAGAGCTTGGCTCCCGCCAAAGCCCAGAGGCAGGCCTCCTCTTTGACTTTCACGACCACAGTGAAAGTTGGGGTTGTAGTGTTGTGAAAAATTCTCGCGTTTTGCTATTTTCAAATTTTCCATGAGACAAGCATCATCAAAGAGGCGATGGCCTTCTGGTTATAACCTCTAGAAGGTCCTGTTAATTTTTTTTGACAGCACTAGACGGTCCCCATTGACATAATAGATGTCGAGATTGGTGCAATGAAGAGCACATGATTTTTGGATTCAAAAGAAAAAAGAGCATGGGATTTTCAGAAATAGTCTCAGTTGAGAAGGGCCAAATGGTCAGCTTGGAAGAGATAATAATCTTAGATGCATTTTGCAATGTCTTAGCCCTGTTTATTTGGGTTTTTACTTCTGCTTTTGCAATTTTTTCACTTTAGCATAGGTGCATAGCCCCAGGGTGATGCCCCGTAGGCCATGTAGGATCGGATGTCGAAAAAAGTAGGTTCGGATGGAGCAGCGGAATCCTCTACAGGAGGCATGTTCTTGGGGAGAAAAAGTATGGTCTGGTGCATAAAGCTGAAAAGATTGAAGTGTGTTGGGTTTAGTCCCACATCGGTTGTGGGAGGAGACATAACACGATTTATAAGGACGGGGGTGTCCCCTCCTAACAGGCTAGTCTTTTAGAGGGAGAGGGCCTAAGGCCGCTCATAAGTTCGTGTTGCTCTCCGGTTGGGCCTGGTTGATGCAGATGTGTCGGAACGCTGGTGATAGCGGACCCGGGATTGCGTAACAATTGGTATCAGAGCCTAGGTGCCCGAAATAAATCTCGATGGACTCATGGGTGGTCGGTCATGGTTGATGGGTTGGAAACGTTGGTGTTAGTGGACCCATGGGTGACCGATGTGTGAGGGAGAGATTGTTGGGTTTAGTCCCACATCGGTTGTGGGAGGAGACATAACACGATTTATAAGGGCGGGGTGTCCCCTCCTAACAGGCTAGTCTTTTAGGGGGAGAGGGCCTAAGGCCGCTCATAAGTTGGTGTTGCTCCTTGATTGGGCCTGGTTGATGCAGATAGGTCGGAACGCTGGTGATAGCGGATCCGGAATTGCGTAACAATATCGTGGAAGGATCAGGCGTCGGCGATGCAATCGGAAAATACGCGCGGCAATGCAATTGTGTGGAGCAGCGTCAGTTGGATAGGGAGTCGGCGAGATTGAAAGATAACCTGCAGGCTGCAGCAGTAGCACGTGCAGCAACGCAACAGTTGGTACGGTCCAGCACGACGGCTGGAGGCGGGCCAGCGGAGCCCAACGCGGGCGCGCGTACACGTTGTGGCTGGAGGCAGCGGCAGGTTTGGCGGTTCTCTGGGTGCAATCAGAAACAGCAAGTCACCGAATTTGTTTTGAGAAAAAAAGAGGAGATCAAGTCTCCACGTATGACACGGAAGGTAGCTAGGCATGCAAATCAACTGGCGAATTAGAAACAGTTTGTCTAATTCACATATAGATGTTTTTTAAGGATGTCACATCTAAGCTCTCAGAAATATATAATGCAGTAACAAGAAATAAAAAAACTAGGACAAAAAAAATTAAACCATAAACAGAGTGGGCATCAGTCTATGTCACATCTAGATGTGTCCTAGGCAGACCCAATTAGAAAAATCACAATTGGAAGGCAAGGGCAGAAAGGCAAAGCAAAGCTAGCGTCTTGGAGTTGAACTAGAGCTACTACACGTGAAGATCAAAAGTGTTGTTGAATTGCTACTAGTACTGGGAGGTGACCACGTTAGGTTTGTTTATGTACTTCGGCATCGTGGAAAGAAGCTCGGTTATTTTTCACAAGGTCAAGTTTACGAAGAATCATGATGCCATCAGGCATCGGGTTTGAGGTGGAGAAGTTCAATGGAACTAAAAACCTTGGGTTATGGCAGAGATGGGTGAAAGATTGTTGGCACACAATAAGGATGCTTGAAGGAGTTGCAGAAAGTCATGTCAGCTAAGATGGAATTATCAGGTGATGGATGGAGATTCGCAGAAGACGATTTGGGAGCCTCGAGTGTGTCGTACAGTCGAACGAGTTCGCCTGGGTCAGACTAGGCAGTCTAACAGATCGACGTGAGTCGGTTGGAACAGAAGATGGTGGTGGGATCGGCAACAGCGACATAGGAGTGTGATGCTGATGGTGACCGACTTCTGGGCGTGGAAACACGTGGCACTGGCCCGAGGGCTTGTGTGGCTTCGACAAGACTATGACGCGGGATTGATTCAAGGTGGTGTATACACGGAGCTTGAAGTCGATAGGGCGCAAGGGTGGACTGATCATCTAGCATGGAGTCATGTTGAAGGTGGAGCTGGAGTCTGGAGGACTTCACTCGGTGCTGATTGAGGGGCTACGGCATAAGTGGACAGAGAGTCGAAGGCTATTCAGTGGAAAAAACGAGGGACACGTAGTTCAGACTGGAGCCCAGTGGTCTGATGGAAGCGTGAAAATCGTCATCGGTCGGTGATGATAGGTGGTACTCTGCAGTGGGGTTTGAGTGGTGTGGGTTCGCGACCCTTGAGACTCGAATAGGACAACGGAGGCTCGACGCGGTGATAGCGGCGAGGCGTGCGGTATGCACGGGGCATGGAGACGGGCCAGGGCTTTGGTGGTCATACATGTGGTGAGACAACTACGAATTTGACTCGGAATGATTACAAGTAATGGTGAAATTCCTTCAAGTTTTAGACAGGCGGTCAAGAAAGGAGCGGTGATGTTGAGTTCAGGTAACTCTTATGTGTGACACCCAATATGTGAGTTGTTTACTTTCACGCAGGTCAGTGATTAATGTGTGATGGCATTGGACGGATACTCTGGAAGTTGAGAGCACAAACTAGAGTAACAAGGAACTTAATTTTTCTCGAGTGTTGAGTGTGGTTAAGAAAAGTGTTGGAGATATGCCCTAGAGGCAATCATGTATGATGATATTTCCCATGTGCTTATGAATAAAGATAGTCCTAGGACATTATCAATGATGTGTATCAGCAAGTACGTGACTTGTTTGTGAGACTATGCATTGTATGATGACTGTCCTAAAAGGTCCCTAGTCGAAAGGGCTGTGTGGACGCGCAGCTGACTAGACTAGCATATGACACGGTCGATGGCTTGGTCTCACTAGCCATGGAGCATTGGATACTAACCGGATAATATGGACTTGGAAAGGTCCGGTCGGATTCGACGTAGTCGGATCCGAGTCATGATAAGGCCCGAGTCAGACAGACCCAACTATGAGACACAGCGATATGTCATCTGTGAGTCTCTCGTACAACATACGTTCTATGTCCTAAGACCTGAGCTGGCACATGTACTCGGGATGATGAAAGACCTGCTTTGGGCCGACCAAACGCTACTTCATGACTAGGTAGTTATAAAGGTAGGTTTCGGGCTTGTCCAGACCCATGCTGCGAGACATGGTCGAGCAAGATGGGATTTGCCCCTCCGACCAGGAGAGATATACTCTGGGCCCCTCGTGTGATCCGACCAGGATAAGCATGGCCATGCGACAAGGATTATGAGATAATCCGGATGGTGGTCGACATCACTGGAACGAGAAAGAGGTCGGGCTAGCACAAGGATGACAGACTCGCCTTGAGCTTGACAACGTATACCGTGTGGCAAAAGGAATGGAAGTGTGATGTACATATTCGTTAACCAGCTTCATAGTCTGCTTGGTGTTCGGCATGCCTTACTAGAGGCCGCTACCAACCGTACAGTTCGGAGGTGATCCGAACTGCGACCAAGCCGGCTTGAACGTAAGGGGTCGCGCGCTTAAGGGAAGGAACCTACGAGGTCGGATCCGAGGACACTGGTCGGATGTGATCCGAGCTGTATTCGGATTGTGGCCGAGTAGACTTATGGGCTTTAGGGTCCGTGCGAGGCCCAAGTGTTGAGCCCGCGACGGACGCCTATATAAAGTGGAGGTGTGGCACACTCATCGGCTGATCGCTTCGGCGTTGTCACTAGGGTTTGCATGTGTTGCGAATAGACATCTCCACTCACCGCCGACTGTGTGATCGGACCTAGCAGTCCACCGCACGGTGTTCCTCCTGCACGCGCGGATACCCTTAGAGGCGGTGCACTTGCGCCGCTCCGGCGAACTTGTACGTGGGATCGGACTACCAGCTGTTCGAGCACTAGTAGAAAAGGGGGCAATGGTCCAGGGTGGGTTAGCCCATTAGTCCCGGTTCAATCTAGAACCGGGACCAATGGGGGCATTGGACCCGGTTCGTGAGCCCAGGGGGCCGGCCGGGCCACGTGGGCCATTGGTCCCGGTTCGTCTGGACCTTTTGGTCCCGGTTGGTGGGACGAACCGGGACCAATTGGCCTCGCTCCTGGCCCACCACCATTGGTCCCGGTTGGTGGCATGAACCGGGACCAAAGGTACCCATTTAGTCCCGGTTCATGCCACGAACCGGGACCAGTGGTGCAGCCTATATATACCCCTCGCGCCGGAGCAGAGCACTCAGTGCTCTGTTTTTCTGGGCAGGCGAGAGGAGGGGCTTTAGGTGCTCTAGCTCACCTCCTATGCACATGAGGTGTTCGATGAAATGCCCGAGCCACACTAGTTAAGCTTTCTCCTCTCGAAGCTCGACCTCAAAGCTCCATTTTCCTCGAGATTTGTCTAGATTTAGCGGTCCGTCACGCCCCACCCCTGTCTTCACCGCCGTCGATCACCCGCGCCAATCTCATCACCTACACCACCGTGGTGAGCCTCTTGCTCTTATCTTCTTTCTGAAAGGAAAAATATTCTTACTTGTATGTTTAGATAGATACTTGTATCATTTTCTTACTTTTATTATTGCATCTTATATAGTGCGATGGTTTTGGTATCCGCCCCCGTCGGCCCTCGTCCTGTCTACGATTCGGATGTGGTATATATATTAATCTTTATAACTATTGGTTCATTTATTGTTTATGATAATTATGCGGACCAACGTGACATAGATCTTATTTATCTAGGATGTATGTGAACCGGAAATTCCAACCGACCCTATTGTTGAGAGGTTAAATTTAGTTGAAGAAGAAAACAATTTCTTGAAGGAAAAAATAAAAAAAATTGAGGAGGAGAAGATGATATTGGAGTTGCATGTTGCGGATGTCGTCGATGATCACAGGATCAAGATGGATGCAATGCGCTTGAAGATTAGAAAGATTAGAAAATATGCCATTCATACCGAGGCTTGGTATCATTATGCCGTTGGATCAATTGTTACCTTGGTTGCGATTATGATCGCATTTGTTTTCGCATTAAAATGTTTTACATAGTTTCAATGTATGGTTTAATTAATTAGATGCTCTGGAGAGCTATATGTTGTTAGATGAGAACTATGTATGTACTTTGTTTTTAATGCATGTGATGATGAACTTCTATTAATTTGGACACTTAATTATATATAATGCACGCAGATGAACCGGCAATGGATGTACGGTGACAGACACACCTCCGAGTACATTAAGGGCGTGCATGAGTTTCTCGATGCGGCTAAGGCAAACAAGCAGAATGGTTTTATGTGTTGTCCATGCCCTGATTGTGGGAATACGAAGTCTTACTCTGACCGAAAAATCCTTCACACCCACCTGCTTTACAAGGGTTTCATGCCACACTATAATGTTTGGACGAGGCACGGAGAAATAGGGGTTATGATGGAAGACGACGAAGAAGAAGAGTACGATGACAACTACGTGCCCCCTGAATACCGTGATGCTGCAACGGGGGGAGCTGGTGAAGATCAAGAGGAACCAGACGATGTGCCCAATGATGCTGCAACAGGTGAAGGTGCTGAAGATGAAGAGGAACCAGACGATGTGCACGATGATGGTGATCTCCGCCGGGTCATTGTCGATGCAAGGACGCAATGCGAAAGTCAAAAGGAGAAGCTGAAGTTCGATCGCATGTTAGAGGATCACAAAAAAGGGTTGTACCCCAATTGCGAAGATGGCAACACAAAGCTCGGTACCGTATTGGAATTGCTGCAGTGGAAGGCAGAGAATGCTGTGCCTGACAAAGGATTTGAGAAGCTACTGAAAATATTGAAGAAGAAGCTTCCAAAGGATAACGAATTGCCCGACAGTACATACGCAGCAAAGAAGGTCGTATGCCCTCTAGGATTGGAGGTGGAGAAGATACATGCATGCCCTAATGACTGCATCCTATACCGCGGTGCATACAAGTATCTGAACGCATGCCCGGTATGCGGTGCATTGCGGTATAAGATCAGACGAGATGACCCTGGTGATGTTCACGGCGATCCCCGCAGGAAGAGGGTTCCTGCGAAGGTGATGTGGTATGCTCCTATAATACCATGGTTGAAACGTCTATTCAGAAACGGAGAGCATGCCAAGTCGATGCAATGGCACAGTGAGGACCGTAAGAAAGACGGGAAGTTGAGAGCACCCGCTGACGGGTCGCAGTGGACAAAAATCGTGAGAAAGTACTGGGATGAGTTTGCAAAGGACCCAAGGAACATATGGTTTGCTTTAAGCGCGGATGGCATTAATCCTTTCGGGGAGCAGAGCAGCAATCACAGCACCTGGCCGGTCACTCTATGTATGTATAACCTTCCTCCTTGGATGTGCATGAAGCGGAAGTTCATTATGATGCCAATTCTCATCCAAGGCCCTAAGCAACCCGGCAACGACATTGATGTGTACCTAAGGCCATTAGATAAAGAACTTTTACAGCTGTGGAATGGAAATGGTGTACGTACGTGGGATGAGCACGGACAGGAGGAATTTAACCTAAAGGCGTTGATGTTCGTGACCATCAACGATTGGCCCGCTCTCAGTAACCTTTCAGGATAGACAAACAAAGGATACCACGCATGCACACACTGAAAGTATATACCTGGACAAATGCAGGAAGAATGTGTACCTGGGCCATCGTCGATTTCTTCCGACCAACCATCAATGTCGAAAGAAAGGTAAGCATTTCAAAGGCGAGGCAGATCACCGGAAGAAGCCCGCCATGCGTACCGGTGGTCACGTACTTGCTATGGTCAATGATTTACACGTAATCTTTGGAAAGGGTGCCGGCGCACTAGCTGTTCCGAATGACGCTGAGGGACACGCACCCATGTGGAAGAAGAAATCTATATTTTGGGACCTACCCTACTGGAAAGACCTAGAGGTCCGCTCTTCAATCGACGTGATGCACGTGACGAAGAACCTTTGCGTGAACCTGCTAGGCTTCTTGGGCGTGTATGGAAAGACAAAAGATACACCCGAGGCACGGGAGGACCTCCAACGTTTGCACCAAAAAGACGGCATGCCTCCGAAGCAGTATGAAGGTCCTGCCAGCTACGCTCTTACGAAAGATGAGAAAGAAATCTTCTTTGAATGCCTGCTCAGTATGAAGGTCCCGACTGGCTTCTCGTCGAATATAAAGGGAATAATAAATATTCCAGAGAAAAAGTTCCAGAACCTAAAGTTTCATGACTGCCACGTGATTATGACGCAACTGCTTCCGGTTGCATTGAGGGGGATTCTACCGAAAAACATCCGATTAGCCATTGTGAAGCTATGTGCATTTCTCAATGCAATCTCTCAGAAGGTGATCGGTCCAGAAATGGTACCAAGGCTAAGGAGTGATGTGGCGCAATGTCTTGTCAGTTTCGAGCTGGTGTTCCCACCATCCTTCTTCAATATCATGACGCATTGTCGTTCTGGGGCCCGTATTTCTACACAATATGTTCCCCTTTGAGAGGTTCATGGGAGTCCTAAAGAAATATGTCCGTAACCGCGCTAGGCCAGAAGGAAGCATCTCCATGGGCCATCAAACAGAGGATGTCATCGGGTTTTGTGTTGACTTCATTCCTGGCCTTAAGAAGATAGGTCTCCCTAAATCGCGGTATGAGGGGAGACTGACTGGAAAAGGCACGCTAGGAGCGGACTCAATAATATGCAGGGACGGGCATTCTTGGTCTCAAGCACACTACACAGTTCTACAGAACTCTACCTTGGTGACCCCTTATGTCGATGAACACAAGAACAGTCTGCACTCCAAACACCCGGAGCAGTGCGACGACTGGATTACATGTGAACACATCAGGACTTTCAGCAGTTGGTTGGAAGCACGTCTCAGAGGTGACAACACTGTTTGTGATGAGTTGTACTTGTTGTCCAGGGGACCATCTTTGACTGTATTGATTTACAAAGGATACGAGATAAATGGGAATACATTTTACACGATTGACCAAGATCAGAAGAGCACCAACCAAAACAGCGGTGTCCGCTTTGATGCAACAACCGAGACGGGAAAGGACACATATTATGGTTACATAGTGGACATATGGGAACTTGACTACGGACAAGATTTTAAGGTCCCTTTGTTTAAGTGCAAATGGGTCAATCTGTCAGGAGGCGGGGTACATGTAGATCCACAGTACGGAATGACAACAGTGGATCTGAAAAATCTTGGGTACACTGATGAACCGTTCGTCCTAGCCAATGATGTGGCACAGGTTATCTATGTGAAGGACATGTCTACCAGACCGAGAAAAAGAAAAGATAAGGAAACGGATACATCATACGATGAGCCAAAGCGCCACATAGTTCTTTCAGGAAAAAGGGATATCCTGGGAGTGGATGGCAAGACAGACATGTCTGAAGATTATGAAAGATTTCATGAAATTCCTCCCTTCAATGTCAAGGCTGACCCAAGCATCCTGATAAACGCTGAAGATTATCCATGGTTACGGTGCAATAAGCAAATGACACAAGCGAAGAAAAAGTGAAGACTTTCTCCCGCAACTATTATGATGATATCATGCCAAATTTATAACAGACGAGCATGTTATGCCAACTTTTTTAGAGTTCATTTGAAAACTATGAATTTAGGTCGAATTTTCTCTATAGATGCATCTATGTTCATTTTTTTAGTAAAGTTAATCACAAACTTGTGATTCACACAAATTTTAAAGAATTTAAATTTTAACTATTCAAATTTGAGTTTATAATTTTTCTAAAACTAATGGCACTAACAGAAAGTTTATAATTTTGCTGACCTAAAAGCAAAAAGAATAAAAAAATAAAGCAAAAAACAAAAGAAAATAAATAATACAGAAAGCAAAACAAAAACAAAAGCTCGTCCCTCTCTGCGTTGTTGAGCTCCTCTCAAACTGAAAAAAATGCCTATAATATTTGTTATGACTAACTAAAATTACCAAATTGACTATAATGATAAAACACAGTAATATTAAATAGCAGGAAAAACAATGACTCAAAAATCAATTTTTATTGTAAAGTTATTCATAAACTAGTGATTCACACAAATTTTAAAAAATTCAAATTTAAACTATTCTAATTTTAAAAGTAATTGCGCTAACAGAAAGTTTATAGTTTTTGTGACATAAAATAAAAAAGAAATCACTACAAAACTATAAGTATTTAGTTCTAAGTAGAAATGAAAAAAATAGCAAAAAATGCCACCTACTGGGCTACCACGGCCTGAATACGACTAGAAACCCAACCACCATGGGCCAGGATTCAGGCCCGTAGCAGGCCCAGCAGGCCCACAGGCATTGCAGTGACAGATTAGGCCCGAAAGCCTGCAGTCGAGAGGAGCTCGAGAGGGTGGGCGCAGCAGCGCTTATAAACCACTCTCGAGCTCTCTCAGCTAGCGAGGTGGGACTAAAGTTTTGGCGCGGGGCAGCACAAGGCCTTTGGTCCCGGTTGGTGCCACCAACCGGGACTAAAGGGGGGCATTGGTACCGGTTCGTGGCACAAACCGGGACCAATGCCCACCTTTAGTCCCGGTTGGTGCCAACAATCGGGACCAAAGGCCGCCGCTTCCCGCCGTTTGGGCTGCTGAAAATAAGCCTTTGGTCCCGGTTGGTGCCACCAACCGGGACTAAAGGGGGGCATTGGTACCGGTTCGTGGCACAAACCGGGACCAATGCCCACCTTTAGTCCCGGTTGGTGCCACCAACCGGGACCAAAGGCTTATTTTCAGCAGCCTTTAGGGTTTAGGTTTCACGAACCGGGACTAATGCTCTTGCTATATAAGCAGCACTTAGCAGTTTTCGACCAAATCCATCTGTTTCTTCTCGCCCCGACGCCTTCTGCTCCTTGTCGCCGTCGCCGCTGAGCCCTGCCCCGACGCCGTCAGGCTGGTCCACCTCGCCGTTGCCGCCGCCGAGCCACTGCCCCGACACCATCGCCGCGCCCGCGGCCCCTGCCGGTTTCACGAACCGGGACTAATGCTCTTGCTATATAAGCAGCACTTAGCAGTTTTCGACCAAATCCATCTGTTTCTTCTCGCCCCGACGCCTTCTGCTCCTTGTCGCCGTCGCCGCTGAGCCCTGCCCCGACGCCGTCAGGCTGGTCCACCTCGCCGTTGCCGCCGCCGAGCCACTGCCCCGACACCATCGCCGCGCCCGCGGCCCCTGCCGGCCCCGACATCATCGCCGTCGCCGCGCGCGCCGCCCCTGCCCCGACCCCGTCACCGTCGCCGCGCGCGCCACCCGTTCCCTGACCCCGTCGCCGTCGCCGCGCGCGCCGCCCCTTCCCCGACCCCGTCGCCGTCGCCGCGTGCATCGCCCGTTCCCCGACCCCATCGCCGTCGCCGCGCGCGCGCCGCCCCTTCCCCGACCCCGTGGCCGTCGCCGCGCACGCCAGCCCCTTCCCCGACCCCGTCGCCGTCGCCGTCGCCGTCGCGCCTTCCCCAACCCCGTCGCCGTTGCCCCGACCACACGCCGCCGCCTTCGGTCCGGCCGCCGGCGCCCTTTTCTCTTATTTTTTGCATTATTATAAAAATGTGTATATATGCATATGTTCTCTGTGTATATATGTTCATATATGCAAAAGTTAGATTTTAGAAAAACTTTATATATGCAAAAAAATTACATATATGCAAGTATATATGTATGTATGTGGATACATGAGGGGGGTCGATATACCCCCTCTCCGATAGCATTTGTGTGTATTTTAGGTTAGTGTATATATATGTTGATGTATACATGCAAAAGATAGATTTTTAGATATGATGATGTCTTTTTTTCATATGTGCATTTTTTCACATATGTATTATTTTTTAAGTTGTTAGTAGATATCGATTTTAGGTTAGTGCATTTTATCACTGATTTTAGGTTAGTTGATCGATTTAGTGCATTTTATGTTTGTTGCATTTTAGGTTAGTGCATTTTATGTTAGTGGAGAGGAAAAAGTAAAATAAGGAAAAGGAAAATAAGTAGAGAAAGAAGGAGAAGAAGAAGGAGAAGACGAGGAGAGGAAGAAGAGGAAGAAGAAGAAAAAAAGAGGAGAAGAAGAAGGAATAGAGGAGCTTCTTCTCCTCTGTTCTTTCTTCTCCTCTTTTTTTTCTTCTTCTTCCTCTTTTTTTTATCGGGAATGAGGGTCGTCGAACATGACAGGAAGAAGAGGATAAAAAGAAGAGGAAGAAGAAGAAAAAAAGAGGAGAAGAAAGAATAGAGGAGTTCTTATCCTCTATTCTTTCTTCTCCTCTTTTTTTTCTTCTCCTCTTTTTTTTTCTTCTTCTTCCTCTTTTTTTATCGTGAACGAGGGTCGCCGAGCGGTAGAGAGGAAACCCTAATTAAATAGCAAGTATCGTCGGTGTGACATACATGTGGCCGTCGGTGTCGGATACTACATCCACGTCCCACAAGTGACGCGGGTTTCGACGCCCACGTCACTTGTGGGACGTGGATGTAGTGTCTGACACCGACGGCCACTTGTATCTCACACCCACGATACTTGCTATTTAGGGTTTCCTCTACCGTTCGGCGACCCTCTTTTTTTCTCCTCTTTTTTTTTCTTCTTCTTCCTCTTTTTTTTATCGTGAACGAGGGTCGCCGAGCGGTAGAGGAAACCCTAATTAAATAGCAAGTATCGTCGGTGTGAGATACATGTGGCCGTCGGTGTTGGACACTACATCCACGTCCCACAAGTGACGCGGGCTTCGACGCCCACGTCACTTGTGGGACGTGGATGTAGTGTCCGACACCGACGGCTACTTGTATCTCACACCCACGATACTTGCTATTTAGGGTTTCCTCTACCGTTCGGCGACCCTCTTTTTTTTCTCCTCTTTTTTCTTCTCCACCGAGGGTTCTTGCTGAACTTTGTACCAAAAAGCGAATTATCCTATATGAGACTCCGTTCCAAAATAACTTTGGAGAGCTTCGTACCATCATGCTCCTGTTACTTTCGCCTAATGATGAAGACATGGTTTTGTTGAATCCTTTGACACTAGGCAACCTCCCCGATAGCCACCCCAAACCCTTGAAGCATTGTCGAGGCCACCCCAAACCCTAGAGAAGCAGCGTCGAGGCCACTAATTAATATATATGATTCCTTACTATGATTAGCTAGCTAGTTCTACGTTTGCCACTAATATATCCATCTGTCATGTTTGAATAATAATTGCCATGTTGTAAATATTTGTAGAAACTATGGACACCACCCGAGACGAAGCAAAAGAAGCGATGTTGAGGGACATAATCGCAGAAGGAAGTGTTGTCGTCTCGTTGTATCTCAACGACACCGATGGTACTCTAGAAGAAGAGGGTGAAGAAGCTGGCTCTGGTGACCTAATGCTGGTGCAAGAAGAAGAACGTGAGGACGGCTCCGGTGACCCAATGCTGGTGCAAGAAGGAGACCGTGATGACGGCTCCAGTGACCGAACCGATTCCGGCCAGGTATATATATTAGTTAAGCCTGTGCTGACTAGCCAATTGATGCATTCATTGTTTTGGTATGTACACATATTAATTAAGTCTTTGTTCTTTTTTCTAGCCCTCCGGATCGAGCACAACTGAGGTAAAGAGACGAGGCCCGAAGAGAAAGTTGAGGTCGGATGAAAGGTTTGAGATCATAGCAATCGCGCCCGACGGCCAACCTACTGAACCCATCCGAACAAAGAAGGCATTTGTTGCTCAGTGCGGGGTTCTGGTTAGGGACAAGATCCCGATCAGCATCCAACAATGGTTCAAGCCGGCTACTGAAGACCCCGAGGTGTCTTACGTCAATGATATGCAGAAAAATGATCTTTGGAATGAGCTGAAGACAAATTTCACCCTACCGCCAGAGGATGATCCGGAGAAGTCAGTTAAAGAGGAATTAATAAAGTCTTTTGCTCTTAAGGGGATGGCAGACCTATTCAAGAGGTGGAAGAAAGACCTGAATAGGTTTGTCGAGAAAAAAGAGACACCAGAATTCAAGGGCATATATGAGAAGATCAGAGATGACTGGCCTGCATTTGTGGCCCACAAGACATCGGAAAAGAGTAAGAAGATGTCGGAGACAAATAAGAAAAATGCTGCGAAGAAGAAGCATCACCATCGCACGGGGTCAGGTGGCTACCTGGTAGCCCGGCCTAAGTGGGCCAAGGGTGAGAATGATCTGTTTCAAAAAGGGATCGAACCAGAGACAATGAGCTGGCCAGACCATTGCCGGACTTGGTTCTTCGGGGTTGGCGGAACCTTGGACCCTGTAACAAGGAAGTGCATTTGGACGGACGAGCAACGTGACATTCCCTTGAAGAAGCTTCGGTACTATATCAAAGCAGCGCAGGAAGGGACGTTCCTTCCAGACAGAGAGAACGACGAGCTCACAAAGGCCCTCGGGAATCCTGAGCACCCTGGACGGACACGAGGCACGCCAGGCTCCATTCCGTGGAAGGTTGGGTTTCCGGACGCAGGCGGTTACAAAAGCCAGGAGAGGAGGAAGCAAGTGCAACAGTCCGAACTGCAGGCGCTTAAAACAAGGGTACTCGGGATAGAGGAACGAGAAGCAAATCGCAGCAACCGAACTGCCGAAGCTTCCCCTGAAGCTACCCCGCCATCTCAGCGGAGAAGCAGCGTGGCTTCCACCGAGCTGCTTCAGCCAGAGTTTGTCTTGACGGCTCCTGCCAGCTATCCCGTGGATGCTATCACGGAGGCTCAAATTTGCCACCTTATGACGCAGTGGATGAATATGAAGGTCAAGGCGGCTGTTGGCTCTGTTTATCCTAATGAACCCGGCGCAACTTTTCACTGCCAGCCGATTCCAGAAGGATATGCTAAGGTGATGGTGGATGAAATAACGGAGGGATTTGAGGACCTCTCGCTTGACCACCCTACCGAAGAAGGGGAGACTCGGCTGGGTTCTGCTCTGAAGACTCCATGCCTATGGCGGAAAGAGCTCATCAACCTTCCGAACTGGACGCCTCCGCCTCCTCCTCCTCCTCCGGCGAGTCAGGGCACTCTGCCTCCTCCACCGCCTCCTCCTCCGGCGAGTGACGACCAGGGACCTCGGCCGGCTCCTTCTCCGGCGCGTGGCGGCACTCTGCCTCCTCCGCCTGCGCCGGCGCGCCCGAGCAGCCAGCCTCCTCCTTCTCCGCCTCGTCAGCAAGGGCGGAAGAGACCCGCCGCCGCACCGGCAGCTGCTCCGACGCGTCGTAGCCCTTCTCCTCCGCCTCGTAAGCAAGTCAAGAAGACTGCCGCTCCGTCTGCTCTACCGGCGTCTAGCAGTACAACCAGAGGCGGGAGCAAATACAGATTCGGTCCTTCTCTGAAGACTCCAGAGAAGTTACCATACGAGAGGACCCCGGAGGAGAACGCGAGGATCGCGCAAACCGAGGTGGATGACTGGTTTGAAGGGTTGAAAACAAAGAGAAATCCACCTCCGAAGGAGAAGCTAGATCGGGTGAAAGTGAAGCGCACTCTGGCTGCCCTGGCAAAACCACCCAAGTCTCCGCCGAAAGGCAACTATGAGCGCATTATTGCAAAGACATGGGGTTGGAAATATGCCCTAGAGGCAATAATAAAAGCATTATTATTATATTTCCTTATTCATGATAATTGTCTTTATTCGTGCTATAATTGTGTTAACCGGAAATCGTAATACATGTGTGAATAACAGACAACAAACATGTCCCTAGTGAGCCTCTAGTTGACTAGCTCGTTGATCGACAGATAGTCATGGTTTCCTGACTATGGACATTGGATGTCATCGATAACGGGATCACATCATTAGGAGAATGATGTGATGGACAAGACCCAATCCTAAACATAGCATAAGATCGCATAGTTCGTTTGCTAGATTTTTCCAATGTCAAGTATCCTTTCCTTAGACCATGAGATCGTGTAACTCCCGGATACCGTAGGAGTGCTTTGGGTATGCCAAACGTCACAACGTAACTGGGTGACTATAAAGGTATGCTACGGGTATCTCTGAAAGTGTCTGTTGGGTTGACATGGATCGAGACTGGGATTTGTCACTCCGCTTGACGGAGAGGTATCACCGGGCCCTCTCGGTAATGCATCATCATAATGAGCTCAATGTGATCAAAGTGTTTGATCACGGGATCATGCATTACGGTACGAGAAAAGTGACTTGCCGGTAACGAGATTGAACGAGGTATTGTGATACCGACGATCGAATCTCGGGCAAGTAAAATACCGATTGACAAAGGGAATCGTATACGGGATTAATTGAATCCTTGACATGGTTCATCCGATGAGATCATCGTGGAGCATGTGGGAGCCAACATGGGTATCCAGATCCCGTTGTTGGTTATTGCTCGAGAGCCGTCTCGGTCATGTCTGCATGTCTCCCGAACCCGTAGGGTCTACACACTTAAGGTTCGGTGACACTAGGGTTGTAGGGATATGTATGTGCAGTAACCCGAATGTTGTTCGGAGTTCCGGATGAGATCCCGGACGTCACGAGGAGTTTCGGAATGGTCCGGAGGTAAAGATTTATATATGGAAAGTCATCATACGGACATCGGGACAAGTTTCGAGGTTATCGGTATTGTACCGGGACCACCGGAGGGTCCCGGGGGGTCCACCGGGTGGGGCCACCTATCCCGGAGGGCCCCGTGGGCTGTATGAGGGAGGGAACCAGCCCATAGTGGGCTGGTGCGCCTCCCCCCCCAAGGGCCCATGCGCCTAGGGTTTGGGGGGAGGGAAAACCCTAAAGGGGGCGCCCCCCTTGCTTGGGGGGCAAGCCCCCCTTCCCTGGCCGCCGCCCCCCCTAGGAGATCTCATCTCCTAGGGCCGGCGCCCCCCAAGGGGTTATATAAAGGGGGGAGGGGAGGGGGGCTGACTACCCATTGCCCTGGCGCCCAAATCTCCCTCTCCAACACCTCCTCCTCCTCCATTGAGCACGGCGAAGCCCTGCCGGAGTACTGCAGTTCCACCATCACCACGCCGTCGTGCTGCTGCTGGAACCTTCTTCCCCAACCTCTCCTTTGCCTTGCTGGATCAAGAAGGAGGAGACGTCACGCTTTCCGTACGTGTGTTGAACGCATTGGTGCCGTCCGTTCGGCACTAGATCATCGGTGAATTGGATCACGGCGAGTACGACTACCTCATCCACGTTCACTCGAACGCTTCCGTTGCGATCTACAAAGTGGTATGTAGATGCTATCTAATCTGAATACTCGTTGCTAGATGAACTCATAGATGGATCTTGGTGAAAACGTAGGAAAATTTTTAATTTTCTGCAACGTTCACCAACAGTGGCATCATGAGCTAGGTCTATGGGTAGTTCTTCTTGCGCGAGTAGAACACAATTTGTTGTGGGCGTAGATGTTGTCAACTCTTCTTGCCGCTACTAGTCTTATCTTGCTTCAGCGGTATTGTGGGATGAAGCGGCCCGGACCAACCTTACACGTACGCTTACGTGAGACCGGTTCCACCGACTAACATGCACTAGTTGCATAAGGTGGCTGGCGGGTGTCTGTCTCTCCTACTTTAGTTGGAGCGGATTCGATGAAAAGGGTCCTTATGAAGGGTAAATAGAAGTTGACAAATCACGTTGTGGCTTTTACGTAGGTAAGAAAACGTTCTTGCTAGAACCCTAATTCAGCCACGTAAAACTTGCAACAACAATTAGAGGACGTCTAACTTGTTTTTGCAGCAAGTGCTTTGTGATATGATATGGCCAAAGTTGTGATGAATGATGAATGATCTATATGTGATGTATGAGATGTTCATGCTATTGTAATAGGAATCACGACTTGCATGTCGATGAGTATGACAACCGGCAGGAGCCATAGGAGATGTCTTTATTTTTTTGTATGACCTGCGTGTCATTGAGAATCGCCATGTAAATTACTTTACTTTATTGCTAAACGCGTTAGCCATAGTAGTAGAAGTAATAGTTGGCGAGCAACTTCATGGAGACACGATGATGAAGATCATGGTGTCAAGACGGTGACAAGATGATCATGGAGCCCCAAGATGGAGATCGATGGAGCTATGTGATATTGGCCATATCATGTCACGTTTATTATTTGATTGCATGTGATGTTTATCATGTTTTGCATCTTGTTTACTTAGAACGACGGTAGTAAATAAGATGATCCCTCATAATAATTTCAAGAAAGTGTTCACCCTAACTGTGCACCGTTGCGACAGTTCGTTGTTTCGAAGCACCACGTGATGATCGGGTGTGATAGACTCTAACGTTCACATACAACGGGTGTAAGACAGATTTACACACGGAAAACACTTAGGTTGACTTGACGAGCCTAGCATGTACAGACATGGCCTCGGAACACAGAAGACCGAAAGGTCGAGCATGAGTCGTATAGAAGATACGATCAACATGAAGATGTTCACCGATGTTGACTAGTCCGTCTCACGTGATGATCGGACACGGCCTAGTTGACTCGGATCATGTAATACTTAGATGACTAGAAGAGGGATGTCTATCTAAGTGGGAGTTCATTAAATAATTTGATTAAATGAACTTTATTATCATGAACTTAGTCTAAATATTTACAATATGTCTTGTAGATCAAATGGCCAACGTAGTCCTCAACTTCAACGCGTTCCTAGAGAAAACCAAGCTGAAAGACGATGGTAGCAACTATACGGACTGGGTCCGGAACCTGAGGATCATCCTCATAGCTGCCAAGAAAGATTATGTCCTACGAGCACCGCTGGGTGATGCACCTATTCTCCCTGCACAACAAGATGTTATGAACGCTTGGCAGTCGCGATGCGATGATTACTCCCTCGTTCAGTGCGGCATGCTTTACAGCTTAGAGCCGGGGCTCCAAAAACGTTTTGAGAGACATGGAGCATATGAGATGTTCGAAGAGCTGAAAATGGTTTTCCAAGCTCATGCCCGGGTCGAGAGATATGAGATCTCCAACAAATTCTTTAGCTGTAAGATGGAGGAAAATAGTTCTGTCAGTGAGCACATACTCAGAATGTCTGGGTTGCACAGCCGCTTGACTCAACTGGAAGTTAATCTCCCGGAAGAAGTGGTCATTGACAGAATCCTCCAATCGCTTCCACCTAGCTACAAGAGCTTTGTGATGAACTACAATATGCAGGGGATGGTAAAGACCATTCCTGAGGTATATGCTATGCTGAAATCAGCAGAGGTAGAAATCAAGAAGGAGCATCAAGTGTTGATGGTGAATAAAACCACTAAGTTCAAGAAGGGCAAGGGTAAAAAGAACTTCAAGAAGGGCGGCAAGGAAGTTGCCACGCCCGGTAAGCAAGTTGCCGGGAAGAAGCCAAAGAATGGACCCAAGCCCGAGACTGAGTGTTTTTATTGCAAGGGAAGTGGTCACTGGAAGCGGAACTGCCCCAAATACTTAGCGGACAAGAAGGCCGGCAAAACCAAAGGTATATGTGATATACATGTAATTGATGTGTACCTTACCAGTACTCGTAGTAGCTCTTGGGTATTTGATACCGATGCAGTTGCTCACATTTGTAACTCAAAGCAGGAGCTACGGAATAAACGGAGACTGGCGAAGGACGAGGTGACGATGCGCGTCGGGAATGGTTCCAAGGTCGATGTGATCGCTGTCGGCACGCTGCCTCTACATTTACCTACGGGATTAGTTTTAAACCTCAATAATTGTTATTTAGTGCCAAGTTTGAGCATGAACATTGTATCTGGATCTCGCTTAATTCGAGATGGCTACTCATTTAAATCCGAGAATAATGGTTGTTCTATTTATATGAGAGATATGTTTTATGGTCATGCTCCGATGGTTAATGGTTTATTCTTGATGAATCTCGTACGTGATGATACACATATTCATAGTGTGAGTACCAAAAGAGTTAAAGTTGATAACAATAGTCCCACATATTTGTGGCACTGCCGCCTTGGTCACATAGGTGTCAAACGCATGAAGAAGCTCCATGCAGATGGACTTTTAGAGTCTCTTGATTATGAATCATTTGACACGTGCGAACCATGCCTCATGGGTAAAATGACCAAGACTCCGTTCTCAGGAACAATGGAGCGAGCAACCAACTTATTGGAAATCATACATACCGATGTGTGCGGTCCAATGAGTGTTGAGGCTCGCGGTGGCTATCGTTATGTTCTCACCCTCACTGATGACTTAAGTAGATATGGGTATGTCTACTTAATGAAACACAAATCTGAGACCTTCGAAAAGTTCAAGGAATTTCAGAGTGAGGTTGAAAATCAATGTGAGAAAAAGATCAAGTTTCTACGATCAGATCGTGGAGGAGAATACTTGAGTCACGAATTTGGAACACACTTAAGAAAATGTGGAATAGTTTCACAACTCACGCCGCCTGGAACACCTCAGCGTAATGGTGTGTCCGAACGTCGTAATCGCACTCTATTATATATGGTGCGATCTATGACGTCTCTTACCGACTTACCGCTATCTTTTTGGGGCTATGCTTTAGAGACTGCCGCATTCACTTTAAATAGGGCTCCGTCGAAATCCGTTGAGACGACACCGTATGAATTATGGTTTGGGAAGAAACCTAAGCTGTCGTTTCTGAAAGTTTGGGGATGCGATGCTTATGTCAAGAAACTTCAACCTGAGAAGCTCGAACCCGAATCGGAAAAATGCGTCTTCATAGGATACCCTAAAGAAACTGTTGGGTATACCTTCTACCTCAGATCCGAAGGCAAGATCTTTGTTGCCAAGAATGGATCCTTTCTAGAAAAAGAGTTTCTCTCGAAAGAAGTAAGTGGGAGGAAAGTAGAACTTGATGAAGTATTACCTCTTGAACCGGAAAATGGCGAAACTCAAGAAAACATTTCTGAGGTGCCTGCACCGACTAGAGAGGAAATTAATGATGATGATCAAGATGCTTCTGATCAAGCTCCTACTGAAATTCGAAGGTCCACAAGGACACGTTCCACACCAGAGTGGTACGGCAACCCTGTCTTGGAAATCATGTTGTTAGACAACGGTGAACCTTCGAACTATGAGGAAGCAATGGCGGGCCCGTATTCCGACAAATGGCTGGAAGCCATGAAATCCGAGATAGGATCCATGTATGAAAACGAAGTATGGACTTTAACTGACTTGCCCGTTGAACGGCGAGCCATAGAAAATAAATGGATCTTTAAGAAGAAGACAGACGCGGATGGTAATGTGACCATCTATAAAGCTCGGCTTGTCGCTAAGGGTTATCGACAAGTTCAAGGGGTTGACTACGATGAGACTTTCTCACCGGTAGCGAAGCTGAAGTCCGTCCGAATCATGTTAGCAATTGCCGCATACTATGATTATGAGATATGGCAAATGGACGTCAAAACGGCATTCCTTAATGGTTTCCTTAATGAAGAATTGTATATGATGCAGCCGGAAGGTTTTGTCGATCCTAAGAATGCTGACAAGGTGTGCAAGCTCCAACGCTCGATTTATGGGCTGGTGCAAGCATCTCGGAGTTGGAACATTCGCTTTGATGAGATGATCAAAGCGTTTGAGTTTACACAGACTTATGGAGAAGCCTGTGTTTACAAGAAAGTGAGTGGGAGCTCTGTAGCATTTCTCATATTATATGTAGACGACATACTTTTGATGGGAAATGATATAGAACTCTTGGACAGCATCAAGGCCTACTTGAATAAGAGTTTTTCAATGAAGGACCTTGGAGAAGCTGCTTATATATTAGGCATCAAGATCTATAGAGATAGATCGAGACGCCTCATAGGTCTTTCACAAAGCACATACCTTGATAAGATATTGAAGAAATTCAATATGGATCAATCTAAGAAAGGGTTCTTACCTGTGTTACAAGGTGTGAAATTGAGCTCAGCTCAATGTCCGACCACGGCAGAAGATATAGAAGAGATGAGCGTCATCCCCTATGCCTCAGCCATAGGTTCTATTATGTATGCCATGTTGTGTACCAGACCTGATGTAAACCTTGCCGTAAGTTTGGTAGGAAGGTACCAAAGTAATCCCGGCAAGGAACACTGGACAGCGGTCAAGAATATCCTGAAGTACCTGAAAAGGACCAAGGAAATGTTTCTCATTTATGGAGGTGACGAAGAGCTCGTCGTAAAAGGTTACGTCGATGCTAGTTTCGACACAGATCTGGATGACTCTAAGTCACAAACCGGATACGTGTATATTTTGAATGGTGGGGCAGTAAGCTGGTGCAGTTGCAAGCAAAGCGTCGTGGCGGGATCTACATGTGAAGCGGAGTACATGGCAGCCTCGGAGGCAGCACATGAAGCAATTTGGGTGAAGGAGTTCATCACCGACCTCGGAGTCATACCCAATGCGTCGGGGCCAATCAAGCTCTTCTGTGACAACACTGGAGCTATTGCACTTGCAAAGGAGCCCAGGTTTCACAAGAAGACTAGGCACATCAAGCGTCGCTTCAACTCCATTCGTGAAAATGTTCAAGATGGAGACATAGAAATTTGTAAAGTGCACACGGATCTGAATGTCACAGATCCGTTGACTAAACCTCTCCCTAAGGCAAAACATGATCAGCACCAGAACTCTATGGGTGTTCGATTCATCACAATGTAACTAGATTATTGACTCTAGTGCAAGTGGGAGACTGTTGGAAATATGCCCTAGAGGCAATAATAAAAGCATTATTATTATATTTCCTTATTCATGATAATTGTCTTTATTCGTGCTATAATTGTGTTAACCGGAAATCGTAATACATGTGTGAATAACAGACAACAAACATGTCCCTAGTGAGCCTCTGGTTGACTAGCTCGTTGATCGACAGATAGTCATGGTTTCCTGACTATGGACATTGGATGTCATCGATAACGGGATCACATCATTAGGAGAATGATGTGATGGACAAGACCCAATCCTAAACATAGCATAAGATCGCATAGTTCGTTTGCTAGAGTTTTCCAATGTCAAGTATCCTTTCCTTAGACCATGAGATCGTGTAACTCCCGGATACCGTAGGAGTGCTTTGGGTATGCCAAACGTCACAACGTAACTGGGTGACTATAAAGGTATGCTACGGGTATCTCTGAAAGTGTCTGTTGGGTTGACATGGATCGAGACTGGGATTTGTCACTCCGCTTGACGGAGAGGTATCACCGGGCCCTCTCGGTAATGCATCATCATAATGAGCTCAATGTGATCAAAGTGTTTGATCACGGGATCATGCATTACGGTACGAGAAAAGTGACTTGCCGGTAACGAGATTGAACGAGGTATTGGGATACCGACGATCGAATCTCGGGCAAGTAAAATACCGATTGACAAAGGGAATCGTATACGGGATTAATTGAATCCTTGACATCATGGTTCATCCGATGAGATCATCGTGGAGCATGTGGGAGCCAACATGGGTATCCAGATCCCGCTGTTGGTTATTGCCCGAGAGCCGTCTCGGTCATGTCTGCATGTCTCCCGAACCCGTAGGGTCTACACACTTAAGGTTCGGTGACGCTAGGGTTGTAGGGATATGTATGTGCAGTAACCCGAATGTTGTTCGGAGTCCCGGATGAGATCCCGGACGTCACGAGGAGTTCCGGAATGGTCCGGAGGTAAAGATTTATATATGGAAAGTCATCATACGGACATCGGGACAAGTTTCGAGGTTATCGGTATTGTACCGGGACCACCGGAGGGTCCCGGGGGGTCCACCGGGTGGGGCCACCTATCCCGGAGGGCCCCGTGGGCTGTATGAGGGAGGGAACCAGCCCATAGTGGGCTGGTGCGCCTCCCCCCCAAGGGCCCATGCGCCTAGGGTTTTGGGGGGAGGGAAAACCCTAAAGGGGGCGCCCCCCTTGCTTGGGGGGCAAGCCCCCCTTCCCTGGCCGCCGCCCCCCCCTAGGAGATCTCATCTCCTAGGGCCGGCGCCCCCCCAAGGGGTTATATAAAGGGGTGAGGGGAGGGGGGGCTGACCACCCATTGCCCTGGCGCCTCCCTCTCCCTCTCCAACACCTCCTCCTCCTCCATTGAGCACGGCGAAGCCCTGCCGGAGTACTGCAATTCCACCATCACCACGCCGTCGTGCTGCTGCTGGAACCTTCTTCCCCAACCTCTCCTTTGCCTTGCTGGATCAAGAAGGAGGAGACGTCACGCTTTCCGTACGTGTGTTGAACGCGGAGGTGCCGTCCGTTCGGCACTAGATCATCAGTGAATTGGATCACGGCGAGTACGACTACCTCATCCACGTTCACTCGAACGCTTCCGTTGCGATCTACAAAGTGGTATGTAGATGCTATCTAATCTGAATACTCGTTGCTAGATGAACTCATAGATGGATCTTGGTGAAACCGTAGGAAAAATTTTAATTTTCTGCAACGTTCACCAACAGCGTCGTGGTCGGGAAGTACAGTCAGTGATCAAAGGCTGAAAGAACGACGAGTAGCTGAGAAACAAATTGCCCAGCTCGGCGAACAAGCAAAGCAATCGTGCCCCCCGCTCAAGGTGCCTAGCGTCGATCCGAGGATGGCGCCCGGTTATACCAATCTTGACGATTATCTGCCCGACGATGTAGATTATGGTTTCCTGGACGTGCAGATACACAGATACGAGTACGGGAAGCCTCTCGTCAAAGATGAAAGATCTCTAACAACGATGATGCGAAGATTGCATGATTGGTACATGAAAACCTGCAGAGAGTCTGGGGGGAGGAATACTTTGTATATGAGAGTTAAACCGGAGCATGACCTCGTTGGAATTGAACTGTTGCATGTTCCATTTGAGGAGTTCTATCAGTTTTTAAATCAATTGGCCCTCGATAAAGCAACGGTCACCTGCTACTGTCTGTAAGTACTACTACTTCTGTCATTAAGTCTCTCTACATAGCTCAACTCTTTCATTGCATGTATTTATAATTATCCTCACTATATTATGCAGATTGAAGATCGCCGAATTGAAGAAAAGACAAATCGGTGATATTGGGTTCATTAACACAAATCTCATAGATGCAGTTCAGGTTAAAGATCATGCCGCAGATACCGAGGCCAGCTTGCTACGATCATTCAAAATAAATGAACACAAAAATATAATACTCTTTCCTTACAACTTCAAGTGAGTGTTGTCTTGTGCATATTCGGTTTCCCTTATATATTAGTCCAGGTTATAGTAATGTAATTGATGAGTTATGCATGCGTGCGCAGTTACCACTATATTCTCCTGGAGATTAGGCTTGAGAAGGGAGTAGTAACTGTCTTGGACTCGAGACGAAAAGATCCCCAGGAGTATGCGGACATGACTGAAATCCTCAAGAAGTAAGTTAAATCGATCATTATCCACCATATCAGCAAATTTGTTCATTTCCTGATATCAAGTAATTGTTTTCTTTTGTCTGGCAGTGTTTGGAGAAAATTCAGCACAAATTCCCCGGGACTCCCGAAGGAGCTGGAACTTAGATACCCGAAAGTAAGTACTACACTACCATGTTCCGCGCGTCTCCTAGCTATTGATTCAAGCGCTAGTTTCATCAATACCATTTGGCATTCTTGCTTATCTGTTTAATTGACCTCTATTTCTTGTAAAGTGGTTGTGGCAGGAACAAGGGAATGATTTCTGTGGATACTATGTCTGCGAGTCCATCCGCCACACGACCTGTGAGCGGGGCGGGTACTCTGAGAAACAATATGAAGTGCGTAAGAAATAATATTCACAATTTTTGTTTATTACCATCATTTGTGTTGAGTTTCACTCATTCATATATATATATATATATATATATATATATATATATGTGTGTGTGTGTGTGTGTGTGTGTGTGTGTGTGTGTGTGTGTGTGTATTGACCCCCTTCTTCAAATTAGATGTTTCGGCAGCGGAATGAACTCCTAGGACCAGATCGCATGCGAGCAATTCAAGAGGAATTGGCGGCATTCTTTCTTGACCACGTGATCGCTGAAGACGGAGAATACTATGTGGACCATGCGTCCGTAATTTAAGAGATTATATTTGTAAAAGATAATTATTGTATATATGTAGCCGGTAGTGTCGGACGATAGATATACGAGAACTTGTTGCTCGACCAATCTCTCAGAGAAGGAGATGTGGTCGATATCACTTCTCTCTGTATGCATATATGTTCATGACGATCTTCTGTTTCCTTCGTTTGCTTACTAGCTAGCATATCCCTAGTCTTCTCTATACGTATGTTTAGTACGTAACGTCGACCAAGCACGGACATAAAAGAGGACACTTCTCTCTATTAATTAGCTATCTAGCTAACACAATATATGAAATACCTAAATTAACCCCCCAAAATCCCCAAACCCCCTCCCCCCTTTCAAAAAAAACCAAAAACCCCAGCCACAGAAATGCTGACGCGTGGATGCCTATTGGTCCCGGTTCCAACCGGGACCAAAGGCCCTCCTGCCTGGGCTCGGCACACAGGCCACGTGGAGGCCCATCTGTCCCGGTTCTGGTTTGAACCGGGACTAAAGGGTGAGGGTATTAGTAACGACCCTTTAGTCCCGGTTCAAGAACCGGGACTAAAGGCCCTTACAAACCGGGACAATAGGCCGGTTTTCTACTAGTGAGGGAGATCAGACGAGGAGGAGACGAACCGCGCGGACGTGCTGTCCCAACTCTTCTTCCGCTGCACGGCACTACACGTCTAGTGGTAATGAACTGTGATCCATCTCTCGTAGCATGTTTTTGGTTGTTTTGCACGTAGGATTTTTTTTAATTTGCAGTCGACGCACCCTACTGTAGAACCCAACAAAAAGAAGGGACTACAAGTTGCAGGTGAAGTCATATGGAGTCTTTGGATAGCAGCGGTACTCATGGGATAAGCTCAAGTCCAGTTTATGAAAGTTTGATGCATCGACGAATTCAAGGTGGTGGAGAATATTCGTCAAGGTAGAGTTTGTTATGGTTGTGTCGAATATTGTGTACAAGGTAGATTATAGTTGGACTATGAGTTGTATTGTGTTTATATAAGATGTGGAGTCGTCAAATAGTCGTTTTGGTGGACGAGCACCTGATAGCTCGGTATCGCGTCCGCAGAAGATGCTTTGGGATGGCCTATATCGATGTATTAGTGTGAGGTACAGATCGGTTAGTTCGTTGTATTTATGATGTATTTCATCCACAGAAAGCGACATCTGGGCCACCGTAGTTAATGCACACGACACGTTTTTACTCGTTAACAAATCTCGGTGTCGTGCTCGTGTGATTGCTTGGTCCTCGGATGATCAACGGTATGCCTCGGATTTATTCTAAGAAAGTGGAGAGTAAAGACGCATGTGTAGTGGGAGTCTTTATTTTCTATTATTTGATGAGACCTACTAGTAGTAGCTTGAATTGAGGAGAGAAAAATCAATATGGATGCCTCAAACTATTTTTTGTCATGAGGTATCTGTATCCGTATGCCCATACCCTAATAACATCTACTCTCTCCGTTCAAAAATATTTATCATAGAAATGACTAAAATAGTGTATTTATAACTAAAATAAATTTAGATATGTTTAGGCAAATATTTTTGGATAGAGGAAGTATCTAGGAGTTTTTATGGCTTTTTTAAGCGAAAAGCTGTAAAAGCAGAAGTATAAGGGTGAAACGAACAGTGACTTAGCCTTACCGGCATGCGGGCATGCGCCGCGGTGATGACCTCTCCGCGGGAGTCCCGGACGCGCAGCTTGACCGACGCGGCGCCGGAGCCGACGTGCGCCGCGTGGAAGTCCTCCAGCGCCATGGATATGCAGGTGAGGCTCTGCCTCCCCACGTCGCTCGTCAAGTCCAGCAGCGCGCGCACGGTCACCGGCCCAGACGGCGGCGACCCTCCCGCACTTGAAAGAACGAGCAGGGAGAAGACCGCCGCGGAAGCAGCGAGAAGGAGCGCCGAGACACCCATGATGGAGCGCTTCGGAGGGCTACGCGGAATCCTTCACAGGCGCAATTTTATAGTACTAGTGATCGTTAGAGTCATCTTCAATCGACGACGAGAAGATCTCGTCGGGTCACTGGGTCAGGCTCTCGGTTGCTGTCATCTGTGTGGATTGGACTGTCGAACTCCTCGCCTCGTTCTCGGGAAAGTGTGCTCCTTTGACTTTGAAGTTTGAACCTATTGGCTTGGGCGGCAAAATTTCGTGTTTTGACCCTTTTCCGAAACCTATTCGAGATCTGACCCTAGTTTAAAAAAATTTCAAGATCTGACCCTTTTGCTACCGCCAGGGTCCATGGCGGTAGGGTGTAACAGCCTACCGCCAGGAACCTTGGCGGTAGCAAACATGCCTACCGCTAAACATACTGGCGGTAGGCTGTACAACCCTACCGTCAAGGTGCTTGGCGGTAGGCACGAGCACACACTGTGTTCAACATTTAAAAAAAATTACGGTAGGACATGCAACCCTACCGCCAGGGACCTTGGCGGTAGGCTGTTAGACCCTACCGCCATGGACCTTGGCGGTAGCAAAAGGGTCAGATCTTGAAAATTTATCAGACTAGGGTCAGATCTCGAATACATATCAGAAAAGGGTCAAAACACGAAATTTAGCCGGCCTGGGCCTCGAAGACGGTACATTGATTGATAAGGACACTCAAGACTGAATGTGGAGTCTACCTACTTCATTCTAGGCTTGTTTGACTGAATTGTACTGTACTACTCCCTCCGTCTAGATGTGTAAGTCATCTTACGAAAACCAAATAATCTCAAAACACTTAGGCGCGGTGCATTAACTTCTACCTCGTTTCTTGACATATCAACCAAGAAGATATGTGGGGTGTGCATGATTTTAATGACTTGAAACTACCAAACACGACATGCAGTGGTTAGTTCATTGCATGCAATGCTATTAATTAGCAAATAAACATTAAGTTCTCTCGTTTTCCCTTTCTCCTTGATCACGGTGCATAACCTAAAATGACTTACTCACCTAGACGAAGGGAGTACTAAACATACTTTCTTTTAGCCAATTTTTTTTTAGAATCACTGGGGTGGGTGGGGAGCTCCCCACCTGAATATATTACTCAAAAAAAGCTGCCAATGCAGTAAGTATAGAATTATATAGGCACGCCGCAGCGTGCAGAGAGGTAGGAACGCCACGAGAAGACGTCCTCCTTGTCATTTGTCTCCATAAGACGATGTGACCAAAGATCCAAGTCAGAAATAAGGGACCTGAGGGTTATTACAGAATATTGATCAACACTTCTAAACAACATATCATTACGCGCTGCCCAGATCTTCCATAGTAGTGACAAGAGAACCAGTGACCAAGCTTTATGGGGAAGCTGATGGGGCAGTGGTGTATCCCATAACTCAGAGATGTTGGAGGTCTGAGGCATAATACCAATGCGCTGCCAAATCCGGTTGGCAAGTGGGCAGGTGACGAAGAGGTGCATGGAGTCTTCGGGTGACAGAGCACATCGAGGCCATATGTCGGTGGAGATGATATGCTTGTGGGCGAGGTTGACCCTAGTGTTGAGGCGGTCTTTGAAGAGGAGCCAAGCAAAAATTTTGATCTTGCGTGGAGCCTTGGAACACCATATGAGAGGAGCAAGGGGATCGTTGTCAGGCTGGGACATGAGGACGCCGTACGCATGTTTGGTGGAGAAGTCATGACCTTGAAGTAGGAACCTTTGGTCTACGAAAACTCTCTATGAATTGATGCTCAGACGAATTCTTGAATTTTCTATGGATTCAGTCTCCCATACGAAAAGGATTCCAAGTATTCAGCTCTCCATTTTCCCACAGAAATCCTACTAAAACCCCCACAGAAATCCTACTAAAACCGCCTCCCATCCGTTTACTGTTAACCATGAACCGTGTAAAGAAACTTTGCATGGTTGCCAATTTTTAAACATGTCTATGCCATCTTTGATCCTTAGTCCCTCCCGCAAAAATAAAAAGATCTTTAGCCCCTATACAGCATTTTTTTTCCAATATTGGTCAATCACAATAGCAAGCAGTCTGAACAGAAACTCTGGCAAGCCAACTTTCTCCTGTAGAAATAGGCCTGTCTGTGGACTGCTTCATTGACAGTATCCTCGTAAGAACAAGGGCCTAGACAAGCTTTTCTGAACCTCTCTGAGCTTCTCAAACTTCACAAAATCAGCTTCTGGAGCTAGCTTCGAACTTCACCTGGCGATTCGATTCGTTCGACAATGTTTGTAGCTTCTCTCCACGATTTGGCCCAGCTGGGAGGCTATTGGCCCGTTGGGCGCCAGTTTGGGCCGGATGAAGGCAGCCCATATGGCTTTAGCTTGTATCGTGTGTGGTGGAGCGCTCGCCACGTGCGTAGTACGAAGCGAGCATCCCACAGGGCGTCGGGGATCTGTTTCACGAATCATTTTTCTACTTCACGGTGGCATCCTTTTGTAATTAGTAGGAACTCCTCATGGCAATGGGTACCCGTTGCCCGCTAATCCGACAGGTAAAAACCCTATTAGGGTAAGGGTATGGGAAAATAAAATACCCATGGGTATTTAAATGGGAAAAATCTATACCCATCGGGTAAGCCGGGTATGGGTACGGGAATGCAATACCCATACCCGTCTACCCGCCTACCCGCATGTTACTACATCTTACATGTAGGCCCCCTATGTCATTCACTAGAAAAAGAAAAAAAACCTAGCCTAAGCACCCAGTGGCCGCAACCCTAGCCCCCGCAGGCCCGCACCGCACAAAACCCCCTCCGCCCCTCGACCCCTCACCCTCACCCCATCGCGCCGTCACACCCATCTCTCTCACCCGGGCTGCAACCCTAGGTGGCTGCAGCCGCCACCGGCCGCCGCCGGCCGCTGCGGCTGCTAGGGCAGGGCACCAGGTCATCTCCCTCGTCTCCACATCTCCTCCCTCCACAGCGCCTCCTCCACTCATCTCGCTTGCCGTTGCCGCAACTCTTCCATCTCAACCGCCGGAGTAAACGGAGCACCTCCCAGCCTCAACTTCGGCGCGGATGGAGAGCGGTCCAGAGGACGTGGAGGAGGCCCACTACTTCGGCGCGGATGGGGACCTCGTCCGCTCAACCTCAACACCCGTGGATGAGGAAGATCTCGGACAAGATGGCGCCGGTGGTAGTGGTTCTCAGGTGCGGATGCCGACGCCTTCGTCTACCTCCAAGAACATGCGTCTCCAACCACCTTCAATGGGGCAGAATCCCGGGCGCCGCTCCAACTCATCCGCGCCCGGTTACAAGGTGGGTCGTGGCCGTTGCCGTGGAGGCACGACGGCGGTGGCCAGCACCCGGCAGAGTCCGGCTGCTCCTGCTTCTGCGAGGAACAAATCGACCCCACCAGCGAAAAGGGCACCAAAGCGTCCAAAGCGGTGAAATTTTTCTCACTTTTTCATAAAATTCTATGATGCATGAACTGATCTATTTGATTCTGTTGTGTATGAAGTATGTTGTAACATGAAAGTGAGTGTTGATAAATATGTACTAAATGTTGTTATCTTGTTGATCTTTAGAATCAGATTTTATTGTTCTAGTTCAGGATAGAAGTTTTGTATACCCATGAATTGGAACAACAAATTTGGGAGTTAGAATGCCATGCCATAAATTTATTTCCAGATCATTGACTTGTAACTTGTTCTAGTTTAGGAGAAAAACTTGTATATACAAAAGAAGGTTATATAAAGTGAATCGTTTCTGTAAATCATTTAGTGTAGTTTGATCTTGTAATACAAAAGAAGGTTATATACAGTGAATCATTTCTGTAACTTTTACAAAGCAATTTCTATGACTGTTTCTGTAAACATTTTTGTGTGGTATATTAAGTTTGGACAAATCTGGTTCTGCTATATAGTGAATTGTTAACTTTCTTGTGCAGTGATACAAGCCAAGTAGATGAGTCCATGGACATAGTGACACCAATGGATGAAGATGGAAATCATGTTAGCATTTCAGACGATGAAGGAGAAGAGGATGAGGCGGAAGAGGTGCATCTGCATCAACCATCTAGTCGCAAGCTCATGTCTAAGGTTTGGTTGAACATGAAGAAGATCAAGATAAATGGAGAATGGAAGGCCAAGTGTAATTGGTGCCATAAGACACTTACCGTAGGATCAAGGAATGGTACTAAGCATCTAAAGTTGCATCTTCAGAGTTGCACTCTTAGGAAGTTGAAGACGAAGGATGGTAAAACTTTGCATCAAGCCTCATTGAAGGTGATGGCCGAGAATGATGGGAAAGTGAGCATGGAGAGCTACACTTTTAATAAAGAGTATGCTAGAGCAGAGCTTGGCAACATGTTGGTGTTGCATGATTATCCTTTGTCTATGGTGGACCATGTTGGTTTTAGGAGATTTGTTGCTGCACTTCAGCCATTTGTTCCTGCTGTTTAGATGTGCTGTATTGCTAATTATATGTGCTGTAATGCTGTATATAAGTGCTGAAATGCTGAAATATGAGCTGGAGTGCTGTTTATATGTGTTGGAATGATGTATATAAGTGCTGCAATGCTGAAATATGTGCTGGAATGTTGTCTATATGAGTTGAAAATGGGTTATATGTTGCTGAAATGTTGACTTGTGGTATATATGTTGCTAAAATGATGAAATATGCGTGTTGAATTGATGAAATGTTGTATATATGTGATGAAACGCTCCAATATACTTGTTGAAATGTCAATTGGGTGAGGTGACAGAGTTGGGTATTTTTACCCGCGGGTATTACCCGTACCCGGCCGGGTACGGGTATGGGAACAATTTTATACCCGGGGTGCGGGTAAGGGTATGGGTATGGGCTAAAAATGTTGAGACGGGTAAGGGTTTGGGCGCGTATTGCCCGCACCCGAACCCGTTGGGTGCCATGAGGAGTAGGAACTCCTAGCTTCTTTGTTTTGTGAAGCTGGGCTTTAGCAACTTCAGCAATTTGCACTACAGACTTGTAAAGCTTCATGAAGCTGGCTCCACGGAGCTAAAATCGTTCTGTCCGGCTCCACGTTTGGAGTTGGAGAACCTTGGAGTGGGAGGACTTCAGAACAGGCCCTTTGTCTGTACAAATGTGGCGCCAATAATGATCCTCGGAGAATATTGAAGCCCATCACATATTTTGCTCAAAAGTAGCTAACCATCAAGCGATGAAGATTCGAGCTCGACAGAAAATCTAGCAGACAAGACATAATTAAATTGGAGCGCTGACGTAGAGCAAAGGCATCTTCGAGGTGGACCCTCAAACCATCCACAACCGTTCGGTTTGACATCCAACACGGGTCTGTGTTGGTATGCCGAGCGGTCCGAACATACTTTTTCCGGCAAACCCGAGATAAACGTGAGGGGCTTTGCAGGAGTTCGGACAGCAGACACGTAGAACTCCGACACCTCCGGCCCACCCAAAACCCTTCTCGGACCCCGCGCCTTCATCCTCCTCATTTTCCCTCCTTCCTTCTTTCTCTCTTGCCGTCGCCACCGCTCCACCACCCCGGCCGCCACGCCACACCCCTGCTGAAACTCTACGTCACCATCACCTCTAGGGTTCTAGTCCGGGCTCCACCCCGCTTCTCCTCCGTCACCGTTCAACCCCTCACCTTCGACCGCCCCGCCAGGTACCATCCGCTACTTCTATACTCACCATGCCTGGCAAGGCTGCAACTGTTCGATGAATTGTCGGCGCCGTCGCCTCCCGCGCCACCACGGCAGCAGCTGGCGACGCACCATCGACGATGATGCTCCAAAGCGTGAGCAAAGAGAGAACCAGGAGCAAGTGGCTTGTGGCCGGCGACTCCATGCCCATGCGCGAGGCTAAGAACTCACTGGTGCTGCTTAGCAGGGTCTAAATTACGTGTTCATCAGTTGGTTTATGTAGGTCGATACGTGACAAATATATACACTGCCTCGTTTGCTCATCCTCTCCATGCCCGTATGCCGGATGGCCACACAGCCTGGTGTGGCCAAATTTCCCGGAAACTTCGGAGAGTCAACATGATGACTTTTGAGTCTTTGCTTGGTACGTGCTCCCGGAAATTCTGCTCAGTGGCTGTGCGCATCAGGGTTGGAGGCTGTAAATTCCGCTTGGTGGTCGTCGCGTCGGAGAAGGCGATATGGAGGTGGTGGGTGGGACGACGGCGAAGTAGACTCGAAAGGTGAGGTCGACGGAGCCGTTGGGTTGGTCAATAACTGAAAGCGAATTCAGATTCTCTTCTCGCCCCTACTCTTCGTGCATGTAACGCCCTGGATTTGATGCGCCAGGTGTCTGCCAGTTATTCATCGTCGTTGCCATGTCATTTGCTAGCGTGTTGCATTTTGCCATGTCACCACGTGCATCTCATTTCGCATACGTGTTCGTCTAATGCATCCGAGCATTTTTCCCGTTGTCCGTTTTGCAATCCGACACTCCTATGTCCTCCGGCGTCCCCCTTTTGCCTCTTGTTGTGAGCGGGTGTTAAACATTCTCGGAATGGACCGAGATTTGCCAAGCGGCCTTGGTACACCACCGGTAGACCGCCTGTCAAGTTTCGTTCCATTTCGCGTCTGTTTGATACTCCAACGGTTAACCGGGTAACCGCAAAGGACTCTATTGTGTGCAGCCCAACACCCCTCCAAAACAGTCCAATAACCCATCCAAAACCCCTCCATGCTCTTGGTCATTCGATCATAACCGCGTGGCTGAAAACCGCTCCATTTGGACGCTCCTACCTCCTCCTACCTATAATTATGCCTCCCCACGTTCAAATCCGGGTCCAAACCCTAGAGATAGCCCCTGTTACCGCCGGACATTCTTCCACCGCCGACGGAAACGTCCACCCGTCACCGCCGCCGCGTCCGCAGCCAGTGGCAGCGCGCCACGTGGCGCCTCCGCTGCCCGCCACCTCCGCGGCCCGGAGAGCCCGCGGCCGGCCCCCGCGGGGACCGTCCGCCGCCCGCGCGCCCCTGCGCTCGCCGCCGCCCGTCCGCGCATCCGCCGGCCGACACCGCCCGCCATCGCGCGCCGCCGCCCCGCGCCTCGCCCGCCGCCCCTCGTCGGCTCCAGCCAGATCCGGTCGAGGAGCGACCGGATCCGGCTCCCCCGTGCTCTGGCGAGCCTCCCCCGCGCCTCTCCGGTCGTCTCCCTCTCCTCCGGCGGGCATCTCCGGCGAACCTCGGGCTCCGTGCCCGACCCCAGATCCAGATCCAGCTAGCAAGGTTGACTCCCGTTTTCCTCCAAGTCCTTTTCTGTTATTGTTTTTAGCCATGTTCATCGCATCATATCTCCTAGCATACGGCTCTTTTTCGCATGCATGATATATAGAAATGTTCATCAGGATGTGCTCTTTATTTTGTTCCATTATGACATGTTCATTTGAGTTCATTTTGATGCCCTAATCATCGTTGCAAGAGTGCTATATAATGTTGTCTGCTGTAGTTCAACAGAACATGCTCATTTGTCATTTTTGCATCTTTTTGTGTGATTTTCTTTTGAGCATGAAGTCTACATGTATTATGAGCTACAACATGCCATATTTGCTGTGGTTCAATCAAATCTTCATGATATGCCATGTATTGATTGTTTCAAGCTTGCAAAGTAGCCTCCGTGATGTTGCTGATTTCAAGGACTTAGAATTTCATTAAGTTATTTCCCTGCTGTTATTTTTATGCCATGTATTCATGTTGCTCCAGTGAGATACATGCCTCTTTTGAGTATATTCAGTAAGGATGTTGTGCACATATGGATGTGCTCTATCCATCAATGCCTTTGTTTGTATTTATAGAGTGCTCTAGCATGTCTTAATCTTGCTCCACTTTTGCTATAAAATGTTCCTGGCAAATTGTTTACATGTTATTCAATTTTTCCAAGGTTGTTGCTAGTGATCCGTGCATTCTATGAACTTGCTATTGTCATTCTTAGCTTCATGAACATGTATTTTTGTTGATGCTATGCTTATCTTGTCATGCAATGCCTTGTGGTGAGTGGATCGAGCTCGCAAACATGCCTTCATAATTCTGTTTACGTCATGCACTGTTATTTTCACTAAGTCTGAATCTGTAACGAAATATGCTATGTTTACATGGGTGCCATCATATTTTCTGTGCCTTTTTGACTCATGGTCAGTAAGGGACTTTTGTTCTATGAAATTAGTAGATTCATGCCTTGCCTTTTGTTGCCATGATAAGTTCCTGTAGTATGTTGTGTTATAGCTATAAACATTGCAACCTGGTGTTATTTCTGCCATGTCCTGTGAATTCCACTAAGTCTATGAACTGTTATTATTTGCAATCTTGCCATGTCCTTTTGAGCATGTTCTAGTAGTTTCTGGAGATAGCTCAGTGTTTATGTTTTGTTATGCTTTACCTGAACATCATGTCCATGCCTTTTCTTTTCATATTGAGGTGCTATAGCATATTGTTTTGATGCTTGCAATATGCCTAGTTGCTGTTTTGGACAGCTTGCCCTTTAAACTTGTATGATGTGTATGTGTTGAACCGTTGCTCCGTTTTGAGTGTGCTCTACATGAAACTTGCTTAGTTTTGCATGTGGCTTCATATTACCTTGTTGCATCCATGTTTTGAGTGTGTTTGCTTGATGTTTGTATGCATTTTGCATCAATGCCATGCTTAACTTGTTTTGCTCATATCTCCTAGGCCGTAGCTCCGAGTTTAATGAACTTCATATGTAACTTGACTAGAATTTCGTGTAGATCATCGTGGTGCATATTAACTTGTTGTTTAATAACTTGAACATAAGGTTTATTCAGATCAGGACCAATTTCTAAATTTGCATATGGGGACTTACCGGATTTGTTATATGTTGTTTCCGGCCTCATTTAAACTTGCTTTGACGTGTTGCTCTTGTATGCATCCTCTCTTGCCATGAGTAGTTTCATGTAGCCTTATCATGCATCATACTTGGTTGAGCATCATGCCTTGTTCATGTGTGGTATGTTTACCATGTCGTGTGTTTCTTCTCGATAGTTCCCGTTTTGTTGCGATCGTGAGGACTCGTTCGTCTATGATTAGTTCTTCTGCGTGGCTTCATCTTTTTCATGGACTCGTTCTTCTTCCTTGCGGGATTTCAGGCAAGATGACCGTCACCTTGGATCTCATTACTATCATTGCTATGCTAGTTGCTTCGTTCTATCGCTATGCCGCGTTACCAACCACTTGCTTATCAAGCCTCCCAAATTGCCATGAACCTCTAACCTTTGTGACCCTTCCCAGCAAACTGTTGTTTGGCTATGTTACCGCTTTTGCTCAGCCCCTCTTATAGCGATGCTAATTGCAGGTGAAGATGAAGATTGCTCCATGTTGGATTATGTTTATGTTGGGATATCACAATATCTTTTATATTATTAATGCATATATATACTTGGTAAAGGATGGAAGGCTCGGCCTTATGCCTGGTGTTTTGTTCCACTCTTGCCGTCCTAGTTTCCGTCATACCGGTGTTATGTTCCCAGATTTTGCGTCCCTAACGCGGTTGGGTGATTTATGGGACCCCCTTGACAGTTTGCTTTGAATAAAGCTCTTCCAGCAAGGCCCAACATTGGTTTTACATGTTACAGTTGAATAGATCTCTTCCAGCAAGGCTATGGCAAGGTAGAGAATCTGCGCCCGGGAAAAGCATGCAATGGTGCAGGCACAACAATTTAACTGGCCAGAGAATAAAAATTTAAAATAAACACAATACATGTTACAGTTGAATAGATTTTTCTTTCTCTCATATTCGTTTTAGAAATAGTATTACCCTGTTTGTTTACCAATATTTTTGGAAAAAGTCCAAAACAAACCTTCAACTTGTAGGCGAAAGCTAAATCAAACCCTAGATTTTCGATCCCGGAAATCAGCACACCGAACTATATGATTCCGGTCTATTTTAAACCTTGAGGGAGTTCAGCTGGTATTTGCTGATGTGGCAAGTGTTGACTGGGTGGCTGGACATTAGACTAATCGGCCCACCCCATTAGCGCAGTGGCTCGCGCGTGCGTTTCTTTTTTTCCTTTTCATTTTCTTTCTTTTATATTTTTGTAATTCTTTTGTATTGTCGCATTGAAAATAAATAACTAATAAAAGTGCAAGAACCCATTTGTCTTCTATTAGGAGTGACAAAAAATACTAGTGATTATATATTCCTGAGTTGTCTTCCATTAGCAGCAGACAAAAAGTACTAGTGATTATATATTCCTGAGCTTGAGAGGACTCGAAATTCGGGATCTCACACTCGCGGCAGCTGGAACAAGCAAATTGCCCTCAAGGCTGCTAGAGATAGAAGCGTTTTTTTTTGCGGGTGTAGTGATAGAAGCGTTCATATATGAAATCATTTTTGAAAACTTTCAAAACATTTGTTGAAAAAAATGTGAACAATACAGAATATATATTTTTAAACACAGATAATTTACGAAATTCTAAAATATTTTTTTAAATGTGACATCGTAACATTTTTCCAAATACAGGATTTACATTTTATAAAACTATATGAATATTCATGTTTCAAATAGTGCTGACCTTTCCAAATTGATTGTGTTTTTAAAAAATGTTCATTTTTTAAAAAGTATTCAGAATTTTCGAAACTGTTCGCACTTTAAAAAAATCAGAGATTTCAAAAATAGTTCGGCCCTGCACGCTTTCGATATTTGTTTGCCCTTAAGAAAATCCAAATCTCAACGCGGCTGCATGTGGTTAAATAGATTGGGCCTCTATTCACATTAATAACAACCAGTGTTTCTGGTGGTTAGCGGGGAGGAACTTAGCTTCTCCGGATCGCACGTTCGAATCCAGCCAAGTTTCACTTTTGTAGTATTTTTGTTTTGCTTTAAAGAAAAAATATAGCTGCGCCTCTTGTTTCACTTTTTTCAGTATTTTTACTTCCCTGTTATGGAAAAGCAAAAATAAAAAAAATCGCGTCTGTTGGGCCGGCCCAGTCGCGACCGCAGTCACAATCCCGGGATTTGATCTGCCACGTCGACAATCCCTGCTTGGGAATGCTCTGAAGGTTTAAAATAGACTGGGATCAAAGAGTTTGGTGTGCTGATTTTCGGAATTGTAAGTTCAGGGTTTGATTTAGTTTTCATATACAAGTTCAGGGTCTGTTTGGACTTTTTCCAATATTTTTTGTGTACAACTTTGATCAACCAACTGAACATAATCAATGCTTGAACAATTATGTATTTTTCTTTTTGCGTTGGACAATTTTTTTCATAATGATAAATAACTTGCAGCTTAGTACTCTTTCCCTTGCCCAGTTCAAAGTGTATTAAATTTACAGATGTCTAAGGATTTCAAATTATGTAAAAGCAAGATTACACAAATATCAAAGTGTTTATATCATTACAATTAATAGTGTTAATTTGCGTACATGACTCTACTCATCGTAGTTTAAATTATATAGATGTGTGTAAGAGAAAACAAGCTCTTCTAATGTGTATTGGTCGTACTTGAAAAAATGATTGAATAAATGTTGACAATATAATTATATCGAATGCAATTAATTACCATAGTGCCCCCCCCCCCCCCCCCCACAAAAAAAACATGCAGCATTTCATAGTAATCCTAAAATTATACACGTGCAAGGCATGTGCCATTTACTAGTAATATAATAGTGCACCAAAACCATGCATAATTGATGTAAATATAGCATGAATGCTTCATAAAACATAGATACGGGGACATATCACACGCCTCCTTCCCCTAACGGCGGTGGCGGATAGACACAAACACGGGGGAGGGGATCCGGGCGAAGAGTTGGGTGGTTGGCAAGGGACTCCTCCTTGGCAGTCCGTAAGGAAGTATTGTGTGAAGGTGGGAGGGCGCTATGGCGACAAAGGTGAGGTGGACATCATCCGGTTTCAAACGAGAAGACTCCATTGAGAAATGTCCCGCTACAACGGGAAATAAGCGAGAATGGGATGAAGGTGTTTGGCACCCGTTTGATGTCCAAACACGCCATACATATGAGGGAAAAAATAGTTTCGGTCTTTAAGATGATTTTAACCATTGAATTCATTTATATGCATTATTATAGCCCGTACCGAAAGAAGGTACTACCTCAATTCTGATTTATTAGTTTTTATTGTATTTTGTGTCAAATTTTGACTGTAAATTTAACTAACAAAATGTTCATGCGTGCCACAAAAAAATGTATCATTAAAAAGTAGGTTCAAATACGAATACAACTATATAATTTTTATTGACATGCATTAACATTTTATTAGTTAAATATTTGGTCCTCCGCAAAAAAAAGTTAAATATTTGATCAAAATTTGATAAATTAGAAAGAAAACCAATAAACCAAGACGGAGGTAGTAGTAGGCCTCCCGTGGAGTTCGGGAGAAATTACCAACCATCAATCCATCAAATCATACACCACGAGACAACATTGGCGGACGGAAAGAGCCTGTGCCTGTCTCGGGTATTGCTTCCCCAATCCCCACTGAAATCTCTACACGCTCGTCCTTTCTCGTGCCCTCCATGGCGCAACCCTAGGTACCTCGATCCACACCGCCGCCTCTCATCGTCTGGGCCCAGCTCTGTCCGCCTCCCCCCAAGCCCCCCGCCCCCCGCCCCCACCCCCACCCCGTCTATCACGCCGCCGCCGCCGCCGCCGCCGTCTACAGTGAAGAAGCAGGATCTCGCGACGCCACCGACCAGGATCTCGGTGCCGCCTCTTTCACTACTTCAGCGACGGTACATCAAGGTCCAGCCGCCTTCGCCTCCTCCTCCAAGACCTCAGCGACGTTACATCAAGGTCGAGCCGCCGCCTGCTTCCAGGAATTCGCCGCGGCCTCCAATATCCTCTTCAATCCCTCCGCTTTGAAGGTATCTGACCTCCTCCTTTGCAGTTTTTGCTAGCCACAACAATCTTTTCACAAACTGGAGCCGTAGCTAATTTGTTAGTCAAGAGACCTATACAGAGGTGAAGGGTCAAGTTCGAGGTGGGGTCGAGCTGCCCCAGAGACCCCCTAACCTTAGCCCTCGGCTGCACATCCGGTCGCTGGCAATTTCACCACCAACTCTTGTTGCAGGCCTGATCAGTTGAGATGTCATTAACACGGACCTCATCCACGGCCTCATCCTCAGCCTCGAGTGGAACCGCTTCTCCTCCCAGCGAACAGATTGGTGAAGAACATATCTTCAACAGGTGCGTAGACATCTTATTTATTGCGCGCGTGCCTGCAATTCGATGTGATCCTGTTATATTTCGTTATATCTGCCTACCACTTTCACACGAGCTAGGTCATATAGGTAAACTAGAAGCATATTCTACTGGATTCTTAGGGCATATGTTTGGTTGGCAGCCACATTTTGCCACAACTAAGGTTAGGCGGGTGCCGCAGTTGTGGCAAAACAAGGTCGTTTGGTTGGTTGCCACCCGTTTGGGTGATTGCCATGTAACCTGCCATGGTTCTGGCAAAAATGTGTGTGTTTGTTTGGTAGCGAAATCTGATGGTCACCTCTGTTGAATGAATTGATGATGAGTTCACCCTCTTATGCTCATGCATGTCATGTCAGACATCATCTGGTAATTCGCATGAAAAAAATACCAGTCTACCAAACTGAGTAATCTATTTAGCATATAAATAGCCTGTACAAGTGCTACAGAATAACCATCACTTAGAATAACCCCTTAAACATCTCGTACAATAGTTTATTATAGTAAACTCTTGCACTGATTTACAGAAACCAGTATGATAATAATATATATTCCATGTCGATGCTATTATACATAAGCATCTAACAGTTCTAGCATCTAAGAGCTACTAACAAACATACATAGTTGGTCATATTAGTAGTACTAGATAAAAGCATCTAATTGTTCTTGTACTTGACATTAGTTCAGCAACCTTCAGTACCAATAACAGTCGGAACAACATCCAAAAGCATCTTCATCACAGCTCACATGTACCCGCCATTAGCAGCAAAAGGAGGCCAAAATACACCCAAAAGCATGTACTTCCAGGAACCAATAGTTGCTGTTGATCTTTATGCTTGCAAATAAATTGGTAAACCTAAGTATCCAAAGTTTTGTCATGGCTGCAGGATAGAAAACTGCGGACACCCTCGTTGTCTGAGTGTGCATGATATTCATCGATAAGAATCCTATATTCAGTACCAATATTTATCGCCTCAAGCCTTTGCCACAATGCAGCATTGGGCTCAACAAGTTGTGGCAACTGCACAGGAGGAGGATTTGCAAGAGTTTGTTGGATTGCTTTTATTGTGGTGGTGATATGTTCAATAGCATTAGTGAAATTATTTTTAGGCTGCTTCATCGGCTTGTTACTTGGTGGTTTTACACCTCTAGGTCGCTTTATACCAGCATGTGGATTATTAGATGAGCCAAAGCCTTCATTTGCTGCCACTTTATCACTTGGAGGGGTTGATATTGTAGAGATGAGCCAAAGCCTTCACTTGCTGCCACTTTATCACTTGGAGGGGTTGATATTGTAGGAGAGTCATTACCTTTAAGGTTAACATACTGTGAATATGTGGACAACTGGGCATGTCATTTCAGGATGCAAGTGGGGCCAGACTGCCTGCCAAGCCGCAATTCCGCCTAGCATACCACTAAAATCTGCCGGACTGATCGCATGAGGTGAAGTAGGCTCGAGGGGAACCGCGCCGTATCTGAATCAATAGAATTGGATGTGAAGGGTTTGTCTCGCTCTTGTGGCCTGCCATAGGATTTTTTCACTCTTCAACAGATAGAATTCCACGATGCCAAGCTCCTCGCCGCGCCAATGTGCCGTCGCACCCGGCCAGCCAAATCCTGGGGCCACCGTCATGTCTCTCCGCGTCGACAAGCACCTATGCGCCGCCGACCCCTCCCCAGAGACATCCGACCAACCGTAAAGGTCAATAGCCTCCCAATTCCTGAACTGCAAGCCCGCCTCCACAATTAGTGTTCTTTGTCGCCTACTCGCCTCCTCTCCGATAGCCAGCTACCCAGCAAAGGTCCTGCTGCCTTTGCTGTTACGGGAGATTATCAAATCCTGCTGCATGTCGGCAAGCAATATCATAAGTAGGTAAGCTGCATGCCAACTCTTCCTCTGTACAAGCAGAGCGGCACCATCGTACATGCTGGGGCTTGTCTTGTGGTTAGTTGTCTGAACGTTCAACACTAATTGCGGGTTTGTGGCAGGCTTACACGGGCTGCCACATTGCACCACACTTATCCTAGCAGACTGTTATGGCACTCACGGATAGCGGCAACACGTGGGCGCCCCACTTGCATCCTGAATGTCATTCAGCTCTTGTGAGTTGCAGTTGGGTGATCCACTTTCATCATCCAAGCCTGTTTCTGGATCCATGGCAAGGGCACCATCAACATTAATGCCTGATAAAAGTTCTTGCATTTCATGAAAGGACTTGATGGGGTTGGAGAGCAAGTGCCTAGCCCTGTCCTGCATGCATGTGTATAATCTAATCAGTACCATAAAATTCTTTATGATGGTGTATTTTATATGAACCAAAAAAAAACTACACTAAGTTGTTCCTTTTCAGACTTTGAAATGGCCACTGTACATTTGGCTGCATCAAAACCACCACTCGTATTCATAGCTGTTTGGACTATCTTCCAATTCTTTTTGTAGAGTCTTTAGTGACGATCATCTTGGTCAAGTGGAACCCCCACAACGAACTCTTTGTTTAAAGTATCAACACACTTCGTATGGTGTTGCTTTTTGAACATGAAGCATGCATGTTGCTCTTTTTCGGTACTCGATGTAACAATCCAGCATGAGCTTGGTCTGTTCATTCCAACTTTATGGTTCTCTGCTGATAAGCTCCATCGCCATCCAACTTTTCCCTTTCCCTTTGCCATTGCCAATCCAATGAGAAGAAATGATTTCTTATGAAGTGATGAAATGGGCAACATTAAGCACACGATAACGAGCAGAACCAGTCAGAAAACTAAAATTTTTTGAATAATAAATAGTTTATATAGGCCATACAAGCAGCAATAGGTGTGTAGCGATGAAAACAGCATGGAGTCACAACAGCATGGGACATTAATGAGTATTGATTATGGGTACTCATACTACGTACCCTTGTACGCCATACTGGCTTGTGTATACACATGCCCATGGGGCCCATGAAGGGGCTGACCGACCTAGGTGGTGTGAGCCGGGGTCCCCTAGAGGAAGGCTTGCAGGTTGCTTGGCGAGAGATCATGAGATTTACTCATAATATGGCCTGTAGTTCTGCTCGTACACATAGAAGGTCACCAACATACCTTGCCATATAAAGGTCGCCAAGACCTCGCAGGAAGGTCAAATTGTACACAAGTCGTCACCCTAGGGACAGGAACCCTATCAATCCTGTGCGTCTCGCCTAGTTTTGTTAGCCGCGAGTTAACCAACTCGGTGGGATCTCTCATTGTAACCACGCAGGGGAACTGGATGTCAATAGGTTGATACTCCCTCCGTTCCAAAATAGATGACTCAACTTTGTACTAACTTTATACCCCCCCCCCCCCCCCCCCATAAAAATCAACTATGACCTCCACGACCTGACCCGGCCAACAGACTCTCTGCAATGGTGTGCATCAGTTTTAATCTGTTCTTAGACTCTCTGCAATGGTGTTTGGACCTTATCAAACACTCTTTTGTTTTCTCTCCAGACCGACCACACGACCAGAATTATCAAGGAATTTAGAGTTTTCCTAGTCACCTGTTGCAGCCTCACTCGCTGAAGACCACCAAACGCGGAGCCATCTATCTTGATATATGATCCAATCAAGGCAGCAGGGCTATTACTCACGACAAGGGGCCCCGAGCCTGGGCAAATCGTGTCCAAAGACCCCTGGTGACCTGAGGTGACGTCCCAGGTCCAAATAAATCATGCGCAGCTACCATACTGCTACAACCCACCGGCAAAATCCTCCTATAGATAGGCATTACAACACACACTAACATACTATTTGTCATCCTCAATGTTGTTGCTCTTGATGTTTTGATTAGCATCTGCTTGACCTATTTTATCTTTCCACATGCAACCTGCTAGCTGGTGCCTCTAAGTGCACTAGTCCGATCTAGCACTGGTCCCTATTAAGTGCCCATGCCCGACTCTCAAGACGCATCTCATGCTACACCCTATTTGCTCCTTGGTGGGGCTGTGTATCAAGAATCTTCATCATAAACATACTCATCACTCTAGGATCCAATTGTGAAGTGCACAACTTGCAACCACAATCTGTCCCACCGCATGCATTTAGATTTCAAGTTGTTCTTCCACTGGCATGCAAAGTGTCTACCAAGAAACCACGTGATCTGAGATGGCCACAAAGGTTATGATAGGAAGCTTTTTCAACATCGTGCATGGCCACAAACGATTAGACCGCGTGAATGGTCTGATCCAACTCGTGGATCAATAAATTTGTCCAGGGACTAGCGTGTAAGCCCTAGAGGCAACAAGGAATCAATAATAAAACAGAAAGGAGGCTTCTTCTCATGGCTGTGCTCTCAGGAGCTTGGTCTGTGACAGTTAGTGTGTTAAACGATCTAATTGCTTCAACAAATAGGCATTCAGCCTTTGATAATGATATCTGTTGCAACAGACTGTTTGCACAGTTCGCCCAGTCGTCATCCATGCCAAAATACTCGATCAGGTGGCCTATGCATTTTATTATTTTGCTGTTAGCAAGCTTATTGCCCCCATTTCACACTATAACTACATGCCCACTATGCATACATGCCAAGGAGGCAAGGGTACACTTAAGTCTAACAGAGAGTTAATGACGGTGGGACATGATTTTCTTTGGTTCAGTTCGCCCCCCTTTTAATTTTTTATTTTTATTTTCGATGCAGATCAGTGGTATGCAGTCTAATTCACATGGACTTCACTTGTCATTAACAACTCACTACATGCAGGAGCATCCTTATTCACGTGTGGTACGAGTTAGTTTATATCCAAATTGGGATATATTGATGTGTACAGATATATACCAATTCAGTCACAATCTCTTGTTAAAATAGGGGTATAATTGGAAATGTTGCAATAACTACACGCTTGATTTCATTGGAGTATGAACAATGTGCTCATTTCAACGGTACCAAGGGGACAGAATCAAGCAAGTTTCAACACTACGAGGGGGTGTCCAACCTAGAAAATTTCTGGTATTTGACAGCCCACCTGGTACCGAGACCAGCAACTTATTGAATCGCCGGTCCCGTCTGATACTTAAGAGGAGGAAGTACAAACTGGAAGGAAATAACTTAGTACTGGAGTGATGTGACACTCTTGGTAATGGACCAGGTAGCTCACATTGTTCATGCTCTCGTCAAACTACCAATCCCATGGCAATGGACCACTGGATGTTGTTTTCAAATATTTATTTTGGAATCTCATGCATATTTGAATTTGATATAGCGTAAAGAAAAATATGTGTATACAATATTGTGTACTCCCTCCGTCCCAAAATTCTTGTCTTAAATTTGTCTAGATACGGATGTATCTAACACTAAAACGTGACTAGATACATCTGTATTTACACAAATCTAAGACAAGAATTTTGGGACGGAGGGAGTATTTGCCAGTATGACAACCACTTTGCTGAAGAGATGCTTTATGCATGCACACGTGTCACCAAATCAAATGTGCCTTGTTTTGATGCTCACTTTGAGAATTGAAACCAGCATTGCCGTCTTCTAATCATTGCAATATTCCTTGCATGAATGATCTGTAGATATGAATATTGTATATGTGCTCACATCTGCATGTGGTCTTTAATTTTTTTTCCTGTATGAACAGCTTGTTTAGACAAGATACTTATCTACAAAGTTGCACCGATACGGATACACATATCAGTATCGGGCCGATACCGATACGTAAATACGGCATTTTCAGAAAGTGCCAATACAGGGATACATTTGACTATTTTTCTTAAAACAAAAATAAGTATGTATAGTTGCTATAATCATCAGATTACCCACTGGCCAGCAACAGCCAGTAACAAACACGTGTAGAACAAGTGAGCTACTAGCATGAGAGAGAGGAAGTGGAGCAGGAGCACCGGAGCTGACCAAGTGAGCAAACTCGCTGCTGCTTGTTGAGGGGGGTGGCGAGTGGTTTTGCCTGCTGGATACCGCCGGCTTGCTACCAGGAGCTGCTGGTGGAGGAGCCGCCGCGTAGGCCATGAGGGGCCAGGAATGGCGCCGCCGCCGTCTAGGTTGGGACATAGGGGATATCGGGTCAGAATATGCTCTGCTTAATGTGCTGATGATGGGCCGGAAGTATCCACAACGTATCAGGTAGGTATCCTGCACGTAGGGATGCAAAGTGGCGCCCGGATCCGTCCCGCTTCGTATACAAAATGAGTAAAATTACTTGTAGCTTTTGTTTGATAAAGTTAGTTTATTTTGTACTAGCTGATTGATTTTGCGGGACTATGCGGGATGCCCGCCTGCATCCCTACCTGCACGTATCGGGAATGAAGATCAATTGTTTTTAACACTATTTTCGGGGATACTCTGCTGATACGCATCCAGCACGTATCAGGGACGAATCCATACCGGACATGGTATCTGATACAGATTCGCTAGGGCCTGGATGTATCCGTGTTTTCTTGTTATCTAATTGCCTTTCCATCGAATTTGCCAAGATAATTTTATGCTAATTCATCAGTGATTATGCTTTAATGTGTTAATTTTGTTATTATACAGCAACGACTTTGCTGGGTTGGAAAGCTGGGGAGATCCCACCCCTAGACCATCGCCCTTTACTCTGAAGGAGCTGGGTGATGCCTGGGTTGCTGCTGCAAAGCGCCAGCTCATTCAGAGGCCCAAGTCGCCGACTCGTGAGGAGCGGCTAAGGCGCCTGCAAGAGCATGATCGGAAGAGTTTGATGATAGCATTGGGCGTCTATGCTGAACAAAATAATATACAAGTATGTGACCCGAATCAAAATATTTAAGTTGGTGATATATTTTATTTAATCATTGGTTTATGACTATTCTGTTTATTTCAGACTACTTTGTTAGTTAATTAGTGGTTAGAATAGTTAATATCCCATGCCTTGATTTGTTTATTGAATTAACAAAAGGTTGTGGAAGTACAACTACACCTTGCTCCTACAAAGTGATAGATCACTAGTGTTGAAGGAACTACAACGTGTTTTGTTGGATACCAAGCATGAGTTCAGTCCAAAACTCCTAGAACACAAGCTCCAGTCCAAGATCTTAGATAAGAATACCAAGTTCTGTTATAGCCTTATAGGAGCTCAATTATAGGGCTTTGGCAAGCCTTTACATCTTAACTTGTACTTATAGCTAAACACTCTGGAAAACAGTAGTTAAGGTTCAACTTGTACTCATAGCTAGAAGACTAGAAAATAGTAGCTAAGGTTAAGAAAACAAAAGAAATACAACTACATATGACTTAAGGACCATCTTATCTAGAATGGAGTAGAAGTAATGACTTGTGATTTTTTTCTTTAATTTTCTTTATTGTTCCTCGTCATTTGCAGATTAGAAATGTAAACATATCTTGTTAGGCTTATTAGTTTACACGCATCATTTTTATTTCAGCCTGCTGACCTTGAAGTGATAGAAGTGAAGGAAAGAAATTTAATCGACGAGGAGGGAAAGGGTTATGTGCATTTCAACTTTCTTGTGAAAATGCCACATAACCCATCTAGTTTGTTCTTTGCGGAGGTGCATCCGGACTGTAGAGAGGGGGAGGATGTGTATCTTTGCACTCCTCTGGAGCCTAATGACTCGGGTAACTATCTATTATGTTGTTCATATTGATATTTTTTGCAGAAATTTTTGTTATGCATCTCTACTAATAATACACTTTCCCTGTTTTATAAGGTGACTGTTATGGGTGCAAGGACCGTGCAAAGGAGCTTATGCATCCCAATAGCGGTGGCTACTTGGGTGGGCATATGGATGTTGTTTTCCCCTTCATTTATGTAAGTGGTGAAGAAAGTGAAGACGAGGCCTGATTTCTCCTGGTTTGCATAGTTTCTTGTGGACAGGAGTGTTAGTCGTAGCGTGACGTGCTAGTGGTCGTGTTTGATAAAATGGGGTGGTGCTAGTTAGTGGTCGTAAGGAAGGATGAATCCTCCTCACAAGGCTTCAATATGCTTTTTCTCATTTTGATTTTGAACGCAGTTGTTCTACTCTGAGCAGAGAGAGGGAGCTACACTTGGAAAAACTACTGGTAGAGAGGAAGCTTAAGACGGATGAATGTTTCCTGTACATCTTGTTCGCAGAATTTTTGTTTCAGTGCTTTAGTTTTTGGGATAGTGTTGCAAAGCTAAGGGTTGGACCATAGTATAATATATTACCTCTGTCCTAAATTACTCGTCTTAGATTTGTCTAGATATGGATGTATCTAACACTAAGTAATTCAGGACGGAGGGCGTATTATTCTTGTATGCCTGTAGCTTGGCAGGTGGATTAAGTTAACTCCAGGAACTTGAAAACCTTATATGTGCACACCATCGTTTTACGGGATTCTCAAATCATAGAAACAGGAAGAGTAAAGGATTGGGATGTCATGTCCACTCCAATCCTTGGAATTTCTCCTGATGTCTCATCTACTCCCTCCGTTCCGAAATAGATGACTCAACTTTATACTAACTTCAGTATAAAGTTGGGTCATCTATTTTGGAACGGAGGGAGTAATAAGCTAAGAATTTAAAACTACAGTATTTTAAAACTACAGTATTTTATCCTATAGGTACAAGATACCGCTGCAATAATATACCATATTATTTTGGACTATTACTGTAAATTTGTTTAGCTAGAGCTTATATGTAATGTAAACTAGCAGCAGCTGCCGTTTGTTATTCTTTTTTAGTGTGCTCAGTTTGTAGAAAAGAGAAGGCAGCCACCGCCACCCGACGAGGGCGAGGTCAAGAGCGTCAGCGGCGCGGGGCCCATCTTGCGGCCGCCCGGAGGTCAGCTCACCGCTGCTCGCGCTCGCTTCCAGCTGCTTGTGTGCTAGCTTGGCCCGGCAAGTGTGGCAGCCAACCATCCATCTCGGATGTGAGCCGCGCTCGGGCCAGCAAGCCAGCTCGGGCGGAGGCCAGTGCGGCGACTTTCTCGCCCAGTGACGCGACAACCGGTAGCCTGCTTGACAAGCCCGGCCTGCGGTGCGGGGGGCCAACTCGCCCATTACCGGCACCGGCGACAGCCACACATACGAACTGTTTGAAGAAATGTCCAGGGACAATGCTTGAAGGAAGAAGAAGATGATTGGTGCTTACATATGGATCCCACCTATCATAACAGTTAACACAACGGTCAATCAAGCGGAGTTGACTACTATGCTACGTCAGCGCTTGCGAGTGGGCCCAACCTGTCATAAACGGGCTTAAACGAGCCTAATTGGCCACTTTTCTAACTTGGTATTTTTTTTGCAACAGATTAGTAAAAAAATTATAGGTTTTTGCTAATTTTGTGGAGTTGTAGTTTTTTTGCTAGGGTTGGATAGAATGTGGTAGTTTTTTTTTAAAGAAAATACTCGCTTGATTCGGTGAGCATACTGATACGGACACCGCAGGTACTCTTGTGGTTCCTCCATTACTGTCAAGTAAAATATCCTCCAACCGAGTGACTCGTTATGAAAGTAAGATGCAAAAGTATGTGGTTCCTGCTGTACATCATAAGAATTAAGAAGACCATGTGTGCTACAGAACAGAGAGGCATCTTAGGTGTGAAGCCTGTTGCATATGCTACTGAAGGGAGATGGTCATATGCTCTACCAATTGAACACAATAACATCATCACAAATAATTCTTTTGTTTGTTTAATTGCTCCATAGATTGTGCGTCAGGGGAAAGTGACCCACGTTCAGAACACCTTACCATGCAAGTATACGTACGTGATGAATCCCAGAATCAATCATCCTACAATCCTACAAGAGTGCAAGCCGAGTAATATTTTGCCGTAGGGAAGGATACGTGTGTCCTTTTTATTTGTTCCCATAGTTTGATCATATTTGGTAGTTTTTCTTCTTCTTTTGTTGCGTACAACTTTTTTTTTAGAGAAGATGTTGCGTACAACTTGTAACCCATGAGGAGTCCTCATGTTTTTCTTAGTCCAGGTCGGGCCTGGCCCAAGTGTTAGGCACCACTTATATAGGGGGTGCAACGCTTTGTAATGGTTAGGTTTTAGTACGTGAAGAAAATACTCAGAAAAGCATCTGATGGATGCGCCACATCTGTGTTCCTGCGAGTGCTAAAGGAAGTACAGAGGGTCGGCGGAGATGAAGGGCCATCAACACTGGCACTAACAGTTGTCTGCAAAAGATGGCGAGAGGCGGCAACAAATGTAATTTGGGGGTTGAAGTTCAACAGAAGACAAGGAGATGGAGAAGAAGATGCAGGACGAAATTCATGGGACTATATTAGAGGGACTCCTAGGGACTCCCACTTTAGACCGAAAGCGGAAGCGTTTTGACAACGCGGTTGATGTAGTCGAACTTCTTCTAGATCTGACCGATCAAGCACCGAACGTACGACACCTCCGAGTTCTGCACACATTCAGCTCGATGACGTCCCTCGTCCTCTTGATCCAGCAAGGTGTCGAGGAAGTAAATGAGTTACGTCAGCACGATGGTGTGGTGACGGTGATGGTGAAGTAATCCGTGCAGGGCTTCGCCTAAGCACCGCGAGAATATGACCGGGGGTGTAAACTATGGAGGGGGGCGCTGCACACGGCTAACAATTGATGTTGTGTGTTCTAGGTGCCATCTCCCCACATATATATAGGTGGAAGGGGAGGGGAGGCAGCCAGGGCGCGCCCTAGGGTTGGCCGCCGCCCCCTAGGGGACCTGCCTTGCCCTGCACCCCCCTTTTCCATGTATGCATGAAGGGGAAGGAAAGAGGGGATGTGAGGGAAGAAAGTGGGAATCCTAACCCACACTTTCCTTTCCCTTCCCCCCTTTCCTTCTCCTCCTCCTATGGACCTATAGGGCACGCCAGCCCCTTGTGGGCTGGTGTGTTCCTTCACAAGGCCCATAGGATTGCCGGGGGCACCCGAAACACCTTCCGGTGACCCGATAAGTAGCCGATACCCTCCGGAACACTTCCGGTGTCTGAATACTATCGTCCTATATATCAATCTTTACCTCTTGACCATTTCTAGACTCCTCGTCATGTTCGTGATCTCATCCGGAACTCCGAACAACATTCGGTCACCAAATCACATAACTCATATAATACAATATCGTCATCGAACGTTAAGCGTGCGGACCCTATGGGTTCGAGAACTATGTAGACATGACCGAGACACCTCTCCGGTCAATAACCAATAGCGGAACCTGGATGCTCATATTGGCTCCTACATATTCTACTAAGATCTTTATTGGTCGAACCGTTATGACAACATACGTTATTCCCTTTGTCTATCGGTATGTTACTTGCCCGAGATTCGATCGTTGGTATCTTCATACCTAGTTCAATCTCGTTATCGGCAAGTCTCTTTACTCGTTCTGTAATACGTCATCCTGCAACTAATTCATTAGTCACTTTGCTTGCAAGGCTTCTTATGATGTGCATTACCGAGAGGGCCCAGAGATACCTCTCCGAAACTTGGAGTGACAAATCCTAATCTTAATCTATGCCAACCCAACAAACACCTTCGGAGATACCTGTAGAGCATCTTTATAATCACCCAGTTACGTTGTGACGTTTTATAGCACACAAGGCATTCCTCCAGTATCCGGGAGTTGCATAATCTCATAGTCGAAGGAATATGTATTTGACATGAAGAAAGCAATAGCAATAAAACTGAACGATCAATATGCTAAGCTAACGGATGGGTCTTGTCCATCACATCATTCTCCTAATGATGTGATCCCGTTATCAAATGACAAATCATGTCCATGGTTAGGAAACCTTAACCATCTTTGATCAACGAGCTAGTCAAGTAGAGGCTCACTAGGGACACTGTGTTTGTCTATGTATTCACACATGTATTTAGGTTTCCGATCAATACAATTCTAGCATGAATAATAAACATTTATCATGAATAACAACTTTATTATTGCCTCTAGGGCATAATTCCTTCACCTAGGACCATAAGAGACGAGGCGTACAAGCGGCGGCAAAGAGGCAGTGGAGACCCTAGGTGTGCGCCTTGGGTCGCAGCCTCAGCACGAGCGAAGGTGTAACTAAAAGTATGATATTTAACACTTGGTAATATTAAAATAGTATGACAGAAATAAAGGTCTTTGTGTCTTCAATGGGAAAATGGGGAAAATTTAAGTACGGTGAATGAAGAAGAACTTACTTGCTACTATCATGGAATCATTTTTGTGTGTAGTGTTACAATGAGTATTTGATAAGTAAGTGTTTTCCATATTTGATATTTTGAACAGTTCTGTCCATACAACCCAATGGTGTGAGCTTATATGAATATCTATGCACTTCTTTGATCTCTCTGCTTCAACTTTCAAATTTAGCGGCATAAATGTCAGCTTCATCGTTAGAGTGATCACTATCATATTCGACCATATGCAGTTAAGGACACTCGATTTTATATCTACGCACTTCTTTAATCTCTTTGATTCGGTTTTGATGGGCCAAAGCTCGTTCTAGGACTTGGTTAATGCTTAAAACTCGTAGCCTTCTAAATTCTCTTTGATGTGAGTTTTTAAACCATCGAGCACAAGATCCGTCGAATCTCTCTCGGTTCTCCAAGCTATAGCACCCGTTTTTTGTATCTTGACGTAATGGGAGACTAATTCATCATGCTTTTGTCTAGCTGATGTAAGATGGGATAACTTAAGCTCATTATCACCACTATAAAAATGGTCATGTAATTTTTGTTCTAACTAAAACCATGTATCAATAGAATCAAGTGATAAAGCAGACAACCATGAGAATGCAGTACCAGCCAAAAATAAGGGGAAATAACGTACTCTCCACTAGTCTCATGAACCGGCTTCACCCAATTGCGCCAAGTATTGACTAACATGGTCCCATGTAGTTTTTGTTCTTTTTTCCCTTTGAGGAACCGGCAGGAGCACTACCTTTTTCTTATAGAAGGGATGGAGGAAAACGCAATTTACAGAGGGGCGAGCGTTTGGCAAGCTTGCTGCAAATACCAATTCACGCTGATTAATTGCGTCTAGGGCTAGTGCCGCAACCTCGCGGCGCGTCAGTCGTTGTCCAGTGAAAACACGCCTATTTCGCTCCTTCCAAATCGACCATAATGTGTAAATGATTCTCCCGCTGCACCTCCTGCGCACCTGCTTGGATTGTGATGTTAACGCCGTGTCCCACTAGTCGGACATGTTTCCTGGCTCCAGGAGGAAGCATGAGATTGGTACGCCCTTGTTTGTCTAGGTGTTCACCTGATTTCAGACCGCGACCGTGAAGGGATAATCCTTGCCTAGGTGAGTTGCTATTTCCGTATGTTGGAGGCATAGAAGGCACCTGGGGTCATGAGGCCATCCCCTCGCAGCCAGCATGTCCATGGTGAGGATTCTTCCGTGCAGAACGAGCCAGGCAAAGAATTTGCACTTGGGCTCAACGTTTGCGGACCAGACCTTGGCCATGTTGAAACGTGTGTAGGAGCCGAAGAATTGCGCATCGTAGGCCGAAGCAGCAGAGTATGCCCAGAGGTGGTTAAGTTCCATTGAATGCAGTCCTCTTGGGCAGGTAGAAGAGATGTCTGACTGATCCGCTCCCAGGGAGTCACAATTCTCCCATTTGCTGCATGGTCTGAAGTTTGGCCACCGCCCTGATCCAGTTCTCGTTCGTGAGTTCATTGTGCACCGATCTGTTCTTTCTGGAGGTGATCTTGTAAAGCTTTAGAGTTAGAAACTTGAGAGGGCCGCTTCCCGTCCTGTTGTCATGCCAGAAGAGGGCCTTTTACCCATTGCTCGGCGTAATTGAGGTGCACACACGAAAGAGGTTCAGGTCTGCTTGGTCGCATGGTAACTCAGATCCTGCACATGGCCTCTTTGGATCAGTCCATTGTAGCCACGACCACCGGAGACGCGGCGCGGCCAAATCTCTCCAGGTCCATGATCCCTAGGCCACCCAAATGCTTCGGGCGGCAGACGATCTTCCAGTTAACAAAGGAGTGACCACCCCAGGTCTGAGATTGGTCTTCTTTTTGCCAGATGAAGGCTCGAATGATTTTGTCGATCTTTCCCAGGGTCCCCTTCGACAGGTTGAGAGAGGTGATGTGGAAGGTTGCCATGGCCGTGAGAACGGACTGCGCAAGTGCCAACCTGCCAGGCTTGTTCAGTAGTTTTCCTTTCCAGCCTAGAAATCTGCCCGTGAACCTGTCGATGAAGGGTTGCAGATCAATCCCTCTTAGTCGGCGATAATGCAGGGGGAGCCCCAAGTAATGTCCCGAGAAGGTGGCGATCTTGGCGGGGAAGACTGATAGTGCATCCTGAAGGTCAATGCGAGCACATCTGATCGGGAAGACCTAAGTCTTGGTCAAGTTTGTGACCAGTCCGCTTGCCTCCCCAGAAGTCTTTAGTATTGCAGGAATCGCATGAAGATCATCCTTGTCTGGGTTCACAAAAATGCCCGCATCATGGGCGTATAGGGAGATCCTGCATCTGGCCGTCCTTGCACGAATGGGCTTGAGGATGCCTTGTCGGGAGGCGAGCTGAAGGATCTGCTGTAGTGGGTCAATGGCTAGCATGAAAAGCATCGGAGATATTGGGCCGCCCCGACGAAGGCCCTTTGTGTGTCTAAACTTCATTCCGGGGTTTCCATTAAGAAGTACCCTTGATGAAGAAGAAGAAGAAGAAAAGGAGAGGCAGATCTAGTCCCGCCACCGTTGTCCAAACCTAAGGCGTTGCATCTCAAGTTGGAAGGCCCAATTAACAGAATCAAAAGTCTTTGAAATATTAAGCTTGAGGAAGAGGCCCGGGATGTTCCGACAATGCAAGTCCTTTATGAGGTTCTTAACATGCAAGAAGTTGTCATGGATGGAGCACTTCTGCACGAAGGTGCTTTGGCATTTGGATACCACTGTGGGCATGATCGGAGCGAGTCTGTTGGCTAGGAGCTTGGAGAAGATCTTGGACAGGCTATGAATGAGGTTGATAGTTCTGTAGTCCCCGATCACTCGAGCGTCGGCTTTCTTAGGGAGCAGTATGATGTTCGCTTAGTTGATGAGAGAAGCACGGTCTCCGCGGAGGTTAGCAAGCTGTAGGATTGCATCAACAATGTCACTCCGAATGATATCCCAGCATGCTTTGAAGAAGGCTCCAATGAACCCATCTGGGCTAGGCGCTTTGACAGAGGGTAGCGAAAAAACCGCGTCTTTTATCTTATCCTCATTGAAAGGTGCGCCGAGCTCCGAAAGATCATGCGAAATGATCTCCAGGTAGTCCCAAATTAAACTTGAGTTCCGGGGCGTGGGAGTACCCAAATGGTCCTGGAAATGGGAGACGAGCACTTGTTCCTTATCTTCCGCCGTGATGACAACCCCTTGGTCCGTGTGAAGTGTTTGAATGTAGTTTTTCCGCCGGCGCCCATTCACCTTTGAGTTGACGTCCCCAAGCCTAATACCCGTGAGGCGTGCGCGCTGGCGGAGCTTAACCTTATGGAAGGATAGAAGACCAATATATGAAAGCTTTAGCCTGCGCCTGAGCCTAGTTCTGTTGGGGAGAGAAACCTTCCCTCCTCGGCGAAATCATCTCCAGGTCTGAATCTGAATGTAGTTTTTGTTCTCTCAACACTAAATTTAATAAAATCTGGAACTTATACCTGCGTGAGCATGGGATTGTGTCAAAGTACTATAAATATGGTTTTCTACAAATTCATGGCTTTGGCAACTCAATCCCATAATTTTCTCGGAACATCTTAGACATTTCCTCTAACGTTAGCCATAATATTACTCTAGTTAGTGGTGCGGCTTGCAGTGGTGATGTATGGGGAACATTGACTACTAGCAGTCGGTACAGCAGTTGCCTGTATGGCTGATGGTGTGCACGTCGTACCGTAGTTTGGCAGTAAACCAGTCAGGTTTGCCAAACGCAGGCATGTTCTTCTGTTCAACTTAAGCCTTCATTTTTCGAAGTCAAACAGGCGCTCATACGACCAAGAGCGGTCGTATGGAACGTCGTCTTTTTCACTGTTTGTTTAAGCACGCAGGTAAAGTCATCGAACGGACGCTCAAACGACCAGTAGCGGTCGTATGAAAGGCCATCGAACGATCTGTCGTCCTCAACTAACTTTTGCTTGTGGTGTTTAAAGAAGGACGACGATAACTGCCACACGTGTGGGTGTTAAGGGATCTGCCCACACGTTTTATGTGGTGTCTAAGAGGATCAGCCCACACGCCTACGTGTGGGCAAAACAAGTAATGCCCACACACTTCTTTTTTTCCTCGCGGTCCCTCTCACATGCCTACGTGTGGGCAAAATAGATAACGCCCACACGACCTCTCTCAGCCACCTACCTCACGGCCCCGCACGTCCCGCGTGACAGTCGCCACACATCCCCGCAGTTGCCATGGTCCGGACCCTCTTCAATGTCCGTTTAATTGCAGTTGCCATGTTGCTGTACTGCAGTTGCCATGTTGGTGTACTACAGTTGCCATGTCTGATAACTACATTTGCCATGGTTGCTCAACTGCGGTTGCCATCTCAGGTCAAGTGTCACATGCCATTTTTTGGACAAAACGCAATTGTTGCCATGTATGGTCTGGTTACTACAGTTGCCATGATTTGAAAACTTCAGGAGTTGCCACCTACTAACACTAGACAGTTGCCATGTATGGTCTGGTTTACTACAGTTGCCATGATTCGAAAACTTTAGGAGTTTCCACCTACTAACACTAAGTAGTTGACGTGTAGCGCTACAAAAAGACATCGCAAAATAACATGTTTGGGTAAAGAGACAGTTGCCATCTGCTTACAAGCACACTAGGGCACTTGCCATGTACCCTACAAAACACATGATAACTGACATGTTCGGGTAAAAGAGAGAGTTGCCATATGCTTACAAGCACACTAGGGCAGTTGCCATGTATCCCTGCAAAACACATGCAAGTGACATCTTCGGGTGAGGGAGAGGAGACGGGCGTGTGGGCGAACTGATAAATGCCCACACACCAGCCCCTGTGTGTGAGTGAAAACTGACGTGTGGGCGAACTGCTAAACGCCCATGTCGTGGTTTTGTCACAAAAGATGTCCTAGGGAAAGGACTTAGTCGTGGAGCCATCGCTATGGGTTAACTTAAAGGGGTTAAAGCGGACAAGGGACGCAAGAGAGTTTATACTGGTTCGGCCCCTTGCGGTAAAGGTAAAAGCCTACGATCCAGTTGTTGTGGGATTGCTTGGGTTTCGATGACCAGGGAGTGAATACGCTTTGCCCGAGTCTCGAGTTGTTGTCTGTGTTCTGGACCACCGCCGGGTCGTCCCCTTATATACACGGGTTGACGCCCATCGGTTTACACAATCCCAAGGCCGGCTCATAAACGTGTCCGGCTCGGTCTCTGTTCTTACTATCTTACAACACAAGTTTACATATCAAAAACGGTTTATGTCTACAGGCCTTAAACCGGCTTTGGGCCCTGGGCCTTCATAAAGCGTCACCGTCTGTCTTCGTGGGCTTCAGATATAATGAACTACTTATGGGGTTAACCCGACCTCTCCTGGCCGATTTACGCCCAGTGGTAATATCCCCAACATTAGGCCCTAGATTGATTTGAACTAGTTCATGTCAATCCTCAATACTTAAGAAAATTTCTTCTTCGTCATCTTCACATAATCTTGTAAACCGCCGTGACGTCACCTTCCAGGACCATGGTAAACCGCCATGACGTCATCTGTTATTTAAAACTGTGTATAACCCATCTTCATTAATGGGCCTCCGAGGATCGAGGCAACAGAGTTGTCACACACCCCATTTTTCGGGCTCCTCGATTCTCGCGCCTGCCTTTTATCCATTCACCTTATAAATAAGCCGAGGGGTCCCTTTCACTTTTCCCCCTCGTGCCTCTTCGTGTCATCTTCTTCCTCGCGCCGACCGACCTTCGAGCTCTGCCGCCGCCGTCGTCCTTCGCCTCTGCCTCAACGACGGCCGCTGCATCAACCTGACCGTACCAGAAAAACGCGACAATCCTCCGCTGCTTCCTCGGCACCGGTACGGTCCTCCTTTCTCACTCCAGATCCACCATTAGGGTTCGGTGTTCTTCATAGTTCTTGAATCTGTTCTTCCTTGTTTCTCTTTAGTAGTACCAATGGCTAGTTAGATCTGCTTTTCCCAATGCCCTTGTACTTTAAACTCCTGCTTCCTTGTTAGAACATCTGCCTCATATAAAAACTCATCTGAACTTGGTGAAGTCTTAACACACTGGAATTTAGGTTAGAATATATTTTGTTTTTCCAACGCACGGTAGATCTGAAATTACCACACCAAGATGTGAAGCTTGTTTTTCCTTCACTTACGCACCTTTTAGACATATACCTTTAATACCAGATTAGGTGGTTTAACTTCATAGAAAAAATGATGACCCAGTAGATACCATTAGTCCCCGGTTGAACCGCCAATGCATTCATCATTGTACTGTCTCCATTGTCAGACTCCGGTTTACGAATAACAAACCCCGGTTTAACAATATGCTTACATCCTTATACCGCTTTATAGTTGTCCATTGTAAATCTTAAACCGGCAATAATCATGTTTCAGATCTTCATTGCCATGGCCAAGCAAGTCTATGAATGCAATTGGGCTCCTTCTCGAGTAATCGAAGAGCAGTTAAACAACTGTGTTAAAACGGGCGCTTTAGCCAAGAAAGATGTCATCCACTGGAGGGTCCCTGGCCCGGAAAATCCTCCTACACCCAAGGATGGAGAGGTAGTCATGTTTGCTGATCACCTGGGTCGAGGTTTTAGCCCTCCCGGTTCAAATTTTTTTCGAGATATTCTGGTCAGCTTTCAGTTGCACCCTCAAGACATCGGTCCAAATTCTGTGACCAACATCTGCCACTTCCAAGTCTTCTGTGAGGCTTATCTACAAGAGGAACCTACAGTCGAATTGTTTAAGGACTTATTTCACTTAAACCGTCGCACAGAGTTCACGGATGGACCCAATACGGAATTGGGTGGAATGGCAGTTCAGAAAAGGAAGGAAGTTACTCTCCCTCATCCCAAGCTCCACAGTCACCCCAAAGAGTGGAGCCAGACTTGGTTTTACTACAAAGATACATCTCCAACCGATGAGAACCCCTTGCCGGGTTACCGCCCTCACCGCCTTAGTAACACACATCCCTTTCCCCAGAGGGTGACTGCAAAAGAAAGGGCCAACTATGCCCCTCAACTATCAAAGCTTAGAGCCTTCATGGCGAATGGTTTGACAGGAGTTGACCTTGCTCGTTGTTGGATAAGCTGGAGTATTCTGCCCTTAAGCCGGCGCTCCGGTTTGATGTGTGAGTACACGGGGATTTTGAAGGATGCTCAACGACATATTGATATTCAGCTTACAGATGCGGAAGTTACTGAGGCTGTAAAGAAGATGCTGAATGAACCGGAGGCTGTCTGTGGCCAGACCGGACTACTCCCTTTCTGCACTTTCAACAAACCGCTAGCTGTAAGAATCATATAATCTTTTTATCTGAAGTTGCTTCTGTCCAAATATTCTCTGAAAGTGTGATTATTTTCTGACAGGGTGATGATCCGTTCTGGAACAAGAAACCGCAAGACAAACCGGCAAAGCCGCAAGACAAAACGGCCAAGCCACTTCGTCCAAAGACCAAGGTTGTTAAGAAACCTGCCAAGAAAAGGACCACTGCATCCTCCGAGCTAAATGCTGATGACGATGTGGGTAACCCAGAATCAGAGGTAGAACTTGACTCTCTTGGTTCGTTTTTCGTACACCTCATTGACAATGATTACTATCAGGACGACGCTGAAGGCAGTCACACTGATGATGTAGAGGTAATCATTCTCTCCTCCGATTTAGAACCTCTGCCAACATAAAAAATCCGTCGAGCAAACCAGAAAGTAAAATTTTCTAACCCCTTGCTTACTTGGACCCAAACTTTCTTTTGAAGATGCAGTAGAACGAAGCTCGCCGCACAACCCGGCACAGCGGTCAGGTAGTTACCTCCACCGGTTTACCGAACACACCGGTTCGGAAACGCCGATCAGAGGTCTCTTATACCCTTGACACTTCATGCCCCAAATCGGGTTGTTTCCGCTAGCCTCTTAACCCATCTAATTCAAATTATCAGGGTACTTCTCACTCATCTTCTGGTGAGTTGTCGGCCACAAAACTTCCACCCCTCAAAATAGTTCTTGGGTGAGCTATACACTTGTTTTTATCCTTGATGTGTTATTTTTATATACTCTACTAATCCTCATGTTTATTTTCTCAGCGCCAAGCCCAGACCTAGCAAGAAGGCTCGGTTGAATAAAATGGTTGATGATAACGTGGCTGTTGAACCGGAAAAGACTCCAGATCCTGAAGAGACCGATGTTGACGCCATGCTTAATGACCCACCGCCTCAAGACCATGACTTTTTTGTTGAGCAGGTAGAAGTTGACACCACAAGCCATGCTGACCAGCCAACCAGCCCTGTCCGACCTGATGACAAACCGGTTAGTCCAGTTAAGGATACTGACAAACCGCCAACTCCAGTAAAAGCCGCTAATGATAAAGAGGATGATATTATGATTACTGGCATTGGCCACACCACTTCTGGCAATCCTGTCGCTTTATCAAAGCATACTTCCAAGGAAGAGCTCTCTGCTATCGGCAAAGGCAAATGGAACGCCGATTTGTCAAACTATGCCCATCTTAATGCTCAAGACCTTCACTCCGGCTTCTTGAACCGTCTGTACACCAGCCGTGACTATGAAGCCGGTTTGGTAAATTTGGTGAAAGAGCGATATGAGGTAATTAATACTCAACTCTGCTTAACTGTCTCTCTTGTAAATTCCAAATATCAACTCCAGTAGCCCCCAAGTGACGGTTTATGATATCAATCTAAACTGTGACCTTTAGTAATATTTTTTATATTTGCAACACTGCATCTTTTTTCACTGCTATAGTCCCCAAGGGCCGGTTTAACTTTATAAAGATGAACCGGTACTGTAGAAGAATTCCCATATCAGCAATTATGAGCAAACACACATTAGCCCCCAAGTGTCAAGTTTAATACTTGTGTTGTGCTTGGGACTTGTAGAAATTTCTGATAAGGAGGAAATATGCATTAGCCCCCAATTACCAAGGGCATAACTTGTTATGTATTTGGTACTTCAAATATGTACTGTCAACTCATTATATATCTGTCTCGTTATAGGCTGAACTGAGCAAGAAGGAAAGCCAAACCGCTGATCTGCAAGAGAACCTCAAATCCCAGCAAGCCAAAACCTCCAAAGCCAAGGAAGAGTTGACCAGCGCTCTAGGCGCTATGGAAAAATTGAAAGAGGGCTTCAACAAGGAGCGGGCGGACTGGGAGACTGAAAAATCAGCTTTGATAAAAGGGCCGAGAACGCAGAAGCATCTCTTAAACCGGTGGTTGATGAACTGACCGGTGTAAAGCGGCAGATTCATGCCATGACTGCTGCTGTGTTCGGTAAACATCTTTTCCTTATACTTTCAACATGTTTTCCCATATGTTGTCGGTTTACTGATGTGTACAATGGTGTAGGAACTCGCATTAGCCATCTGGGCTCTGATGTACAGAAGAAGCTGAAGGATGCATACACTCTGATAGAGCAGTTGTACACCGGCGCACAGCAGATCATCTATACCGCTTCACACATAAGCCTCCTCCCACCTTGATCAAGGAAACCTTAGAAAGGTTATCTATGCTTCCTGCCCGGGTAGAAGAGCTAAAAAAGTCTGCTGCAAGAGCGGGCGCTCTGACCGCACTAACCGGGAAAAAGCATGGGTACCTGACTTTGATCCAGTGGAAGCGGCCCAAGGCTATCCCAGCTTGAAAGAAGACGGAACATAATTTGGCAATGATGATCTTCGAACCATAAACCGGGAAGTACGTCTATTGGCTTGTCAACTGGCTGAAGAAGCGGATCTCTCGTACTACCAGGCGAGTTATGATGACAAGAACAGACGGGTTGCTGCACCAATTCCAGAAGCGCAAAATCTTATCCCACCAATCCGTAAGCACACTTATGCCCCTGACATTGAACCGTCCAAGCGATGAAGCTGTATTCCAAGCCCTAACTGGGATCGACTTGGCAACTGTTGACTTCCAGCCACTAGGTAGAGAGGAGGGAGTTGAACCAGTGCGAGATGACCCGCAGCCGTCAGGCCAAGCCGGTGACCAAGCATAATCCGGAGGCCGGTTTTGTCTTCTACATGCTGCAACAAGTATTTGAGAAAACAATTATCCTTTTGGGCACTGGAACGCCTTGTAATAGGCTAGTTAAAACACTTGGTCTGTCATGCCTTCGTGCATATTTATCTGCAACTAATGCGTGCTAATCTGCCATGCTTAAGATATGATGTTCATAATCCATAACCATTTGTTCAAGCTATCCCTGCAGATAAGAAGCTTAAACCTCCCTGGCGGTTTACCACCGGGCGGGTCATAATACCCAAATATATATACGACCAAGGTTTATAACCAAGTTTGTAAAAGATAACCAAATATGGAAATATATGATACCTGTGACCTTTAGGCATAATGTTGGCTGGCCAACTTTGCTGTGAGGGTAATAACCCTAATCCGGAGTATAAGTAACTCCTGTTATATGATGCCGGCTTTATAATAAAACCGTTTCGGGTTGTGATAAACACCGGTCTATTCCATACCGGTGACTTTGAGTCAAAACCAGACCGGGCTGATAGTCTCCGGATTATAACTTGATCATGGACTGACAACTTGTAGTTGACAGCCTAACAAGGTTCAAAACATCACAAATCTTATCAAAAGAAAGAAAAACTTAGCAAAAGGCAAATAAAAACCGTTGTAGTCGAGGCTTTTCACGAGCTGCCAGGCCCCAAATTCGAGGCTTTTCATGGGCTGCCAGGCCACTGAGTTAAACCATTTTTGCAAAGCCTTTTAAGATGGTCCTCAATCCTTAACCAATCATTGTTTTAACTTGACAAGTTCAGGGTCTTTATTTTAGAGTAACTTGTCAAAGTTCGAAGGGTCATACCAGGTTTACCTAGGCGGAGTGACTTACTTAAATAGGCAGGTTAACCCGGGGTTTTAGGTGTATACACCAGGCTTCCAAGCCATGGCTTGATAGCCTGTTACAAGTGTAGATTCTTTGTTCATTTCGACAGCAAAGAATCCCCAAGTAACATTTTGAGCTATGCTCAGCCGGTGCCTATGTTTGAGTTGCCATTTTGCAACGCTCTCTTTGGCCCCGGATTGATTTGGCTTTAAGCCGATCAAGAGGTGTGACTATGGTTCGGACACGACCAAGCCCCCAAGTGATGTTATGGCATTGCGCCGATCAAGAGGTGTAGCTATGGTTCAGATATGACCAAGCCCCCAAGTGATGCCATGTATAGCTTTGATAAGCTAAATCAAGGGGTAAACCGGACGCCGCTTTAGAAACAGAAGCTCCATGTAACCACACATGATGTAAGAAAAAACAACAGATACCCTGCTTTAGCTAAGGTTCTGGTTTATTATATTAATCATGATATATACATTTTCATAACTATGTACATAAGCAAAGCCTATGGCTCAAGTATAGTAGGGCCGAAGATGAGCAATATTCCACGGCCGGTTGGTCTCCTCCTCCGACTTACGTGAGTCTTTGCGCTCTCGAACATCAATTAGGTAGTATGACCCGTTGTGTAGATTCTTGATGACCACAAAGGGTCCTTCCCAAGGGGGGGATAGCTTGTGCATATCCGTCTGATCCAGGATGAGTCGAAGCACCAAATCACCTTCTTGAAAGGTTCTGGTTATAACCCGACGGCTGTGATAACGACGCAGATCTTGCTGATAAATCGCCGAATGGGCTGCTGCCATGTCACGCTCCTCATCTAACGGGTCAAGAGCTTCCTGCCGTGCCTTCTCGTTGTCAGCTTCAACATATGCCGCTACACGAGGTGAGTCATGGCGGATGTCACTAGGAAGAACCGCCTCTACACCATAAACCATGAAGAAAGGCGTGTATCCCGTCGATCCATTAGGTGCGGTATTGATGCTCCATAACACAGAAGGTAATTCTTCAACCCAACAACCCGGCGTCCGTTGCAAAGGAACCATAAGCCGGGGTTTGATGCCTCTCAAGATCTCTTGATTGGCCCTCTCCGCTTGACCATTGGATGGGGGGTGAGCCACGGATGATACGTCAAGCCGGATGTGCTCACGTTGACAGAACTCCTTCATGGCACCCTTTGACAGATTGGTACCATTGTCTGTTATAATGCTGTGTGGAAAGCCAAACCGGAAGATCACCTTTTTGATGAATTGAACCGCCGTAGCTGCATCACACTTACTAACTGGCTCTGCCTCTACCCACTTCGTGAACTTATCAACCACCACCAAAAGGTGGTCTTCTTGTCCTGGGATCTCTTGAAAGGCCCAACCATATCCAGCCCCCAAGTTGCAAACGGCCATGTGATTGGAATCATCCTCAATTCTTGAGCCGACACATGAGTGCGCCTCGAGAATTTTTGACAGCCATCACATCTTTTGACCAAGTCCTCGGCATCAGCATGAGCTTTCAACCAATAGAAACCATGACGAAACACCTTGGCCACCAAAGACTTTGAACCGGCGTGGTGACTGTCGTGGTTCTAACTCTAACAGTAATGTAGGGGGGTATGAACGGAGAGGCTAGATCTTAGCTATGGATGAGTTGTAAGCACACGAGGTTTACGAGTTCAGGCCCTTCTCGGAGGAAGTAACAGCCCTACGTCTCGGTGCCCGGAGGCGGTCTATTGGATTATAAGTGTGTGAATAACAGGGGTGCGAACCCTTGATACTGAGGAGGGGGGTGGCTTATATAGAGTTCGCCAGGCCCCTCCAACCCTCAGTAATGCGGGGTTTAAAGTACATTAAGACTGGGCATTACTGGTAACGCCCCTAATAAAGTGCTATGATGACCATAAAAGCTACTTAATGACCAACCGTTTGCATGCGGAGTGACTTTAGATCTCCTGGCGGTCGAGTGGCTGGCTTCGTGGTCGAGTGTCTTGAATCCGTCGAGTGGGATACCTTATTGAAAGGTGACTTCTTCTTGGGATGTCCTTGGGTAGGGTACTTAGGACAGGTCCGTGCCCCTACCCTAGGCACATAGCTTCATCATTAGCCCCCGAATGGATCGAGGTTTGAGTGGGAAAGGAGTTGGGGGATCTTTTTGACTGGTTCTTCGTGTTATATGAATGCCTTGTTTTGGATCAATTGTCACGGATGACGTCGTCAACTTCTCTTAGTCGCCTTGATCCATTCTTGGCCTCTTGTCGAGTGAACTTCTGTACTTGTGAAGTTCCGAGTGATGGTGCGAAAGGGATCTTCTGTTTGACGGGTAGTTCTGTAGCCCGTGGATTTTGCGGGATTTGAATTTCGGGAAGCGCGCGGGACGGGGGTGGCCGCAGTACTCGGATGGGATAGGACGGAACCTCCTCGATCCCCACGCCACCTTTTTCGCCACGTACAGCGCGCGCGCCTGTTGCGGGATTTGATGGGATTGCCCGGGCCTACCAGTCAGTCACTCGGAAGCGACCTCTTATAAGCCGCCGGCTCGGGACCCCCAAACAGTGCGCATCCACTTTTCCCCCTTTCTTCACGAGATCCTCCGCCACCTCCACTCTCACCTCCATGCAGCAGGTCTATTCAAGCTTCGCCGGCGACGATGGTGAAGGAGAAGACGTCGGCTCTGGAGCGCGCGAAGAAGGCGACGGCGCAGGGGAAGGCGAAGAAGTCCGGTCGGGGCAAATCTTCCTCGAGGACTGCTCTGCCCAAGGATTGGATCCAGGGCGATTGGATGCCGTCGGCGATTCGACAAGATGATCTTGATGATCTGGCTGAGGGGGGATTCATTCCCCACGAATCTGCGCGTCTCCCGGGGAAGGAAGTTGAACCCCAGCCTCTTGATGGTGAGTGCGTCCTCCTCACCACCCATATCGATCGCGGATTCTCTCTGCCTCCTCATCCTTTTTTCCGGAGCTTCTTGAACTTCTTCGGAGCGCAGCTCCATCATTTTACTCCCAATTCCATTGTGTATCTTGCTGCTTTCGTTTCCTTGTGTGAAAACTTCTTGGGTTGCCGCCCCCATTGGGGACTCTTCAAGCACATCTTCACTTGTCGCTCTCAGTCGGTCAAGAAGGCCAAGTCGAGTGACGAGCGGACGCAGGTGATCCAGCTGTGCGGGGGCCTGGCGATCCAGATGAGGGGAAAAAGTTCTTTTCCATCTATCACTTTTCCCGAGTCGGTCCGTGGGTGGCAGTCGACCTGGTTTTACTGTAAAGACCAGGTGACCCCAGGACAGTTGACTGGGCTTCCCCCTTTCTCCCTGAACCGAGCACAAAAACCCGCCTCTTTGAAAGTGACGCCAGAGGAAAGGGCGCAAGTCAAGGTGCTGGTCGGTCGAGTGGTTCAACTTGTCCGTGATGGCGTGACTGGCATGGACTTGTTGGAAGTCTTCCTTCGGGGGCGCATCCAACCGCTTCAGGCTCGTGACCATCCGATGTGGATGTACTCGGGTCTCGATGACACCACTCGGATTTATCCGGAGGAGGCCACTGACGAGATGCTGGAAGGATGGCTGTCGAGTATCACGGGGAACAAGGACAACCCCCGATGAGCCAGGAGGATTCCTCCACTCGACCATACATATGAAGCGGACAAGGTCTGACCTTGCATTTCCAACTGTAATCTTGCTTTTTGATTTGTTCTCATTGAATCAGTCGACTGACTTTTGTCTCGTTTGCTGTCCTTCAGGCTATTACTGAGATGTACTCGATGCCCAACGGGGCGCAGGAGCAGGCCGAGGAAGGGGAGGCGAGTGGAGGCGAAAGTGGAGACGAGAGAGAAGAGTGGGAATCTGATGGCGAAGGAGAGGGGGATGACGACGACGACTCCAGTGAAGAGGAGGAGGAAGAAGCCGAACCTCTGTGACATCCTAAAATTTTTCCTTTGGGTTTTCAACAAAAACCTTGTTTGTTTTTGAAAAGAGAGGCCATTTGAAATTTTTGCCAGAAAACCTTCCTCTTAAAAACTTCCTTTTCTTTGGCTAGGATTTTTATTTCTGTATCTTCTGCAAACTTTGGTGTTTGATCATTTAAAACTTTTTCTCTGTTGGCTCCCTGCCCAAAACATATTTTGAAAATTAATTATTTTCTTTAAAAAAAAAGAAACTCTATGAAATTGAGGTTTTTCATATCTTGAAGACCACCCATGATTTTTGTTTTTTCCCATGTGGTAAAACCCCTCCAAAACCTTCCATTCTCCTTGAAACAATCTAAGTTCTCTGTCCCAACAAGTCCAAACAAGTTTTGGATTTTATTTCAATTATTTTTTCCTCTCAAATCTTTTCTGACAATTATTTTAGGCCTGAGTCATTTTCAAAGCAAGTGCCCTATTGCATTTGAGTTTTGACCTCAAACCAACTCTCCTGGATAGTCCTTGGTACCCACAACTCAGAACCATCTTGATCAACTCTTCCTCTTTTCAAAATTTTCAAATTTCAGCCTCTGCAAGTTTGGACCAGATTTGCCAAATTTGGTGAAATTCATATTTTCTCTTCTCCAAAAATTCTACCAAAATTCAGGCAGCCTACTGATGCAATGAGAGACCACTCCACCAAAAACCAGCTCAAGGAAAAATCCCTGCATGCCAAAATCATTCTGTCGAACACCTGGCGTGCACTGTTGCTGTTCATATTCAGTAAAATTCAGAGTTTCAGTGTCGTTTCTTCGTCAGAGATTCAGTCACGAGGAAACTATGCATTTGGCTCGTGCTCGCAGCCTCTTCCTCTTGTCCGGAGCGCCACACGTGCGCTTGGCGCCTCCCTGGCGTCGGTGGCGCCCTGGCCCGCTTGCGTCGGCGTGTCCCGCAGCGGCAGAACCACTGTAGTAGCCGACCGGGGGCAACACTGCGGCAGAACGCCGTTCAGCACCGCCCAAACCCTCTGAGAGCTCCGCGTGGCCACCTCCTTGCCAGCGCACGCATGCAGCACCGTCGCCGTGGCCTGGCACGCGCAGAGCGGGTTCTCTGCCACCGGCATGCCGTGAGGCCGTTCCGTCGAGGGCAGGCCGTAATCCTCGCTCCCGTGCTGAGTTGGACACTGGGATGGCACCAGTACTTCACCTGGATGATGCTCAAGCCCCTAAGCCGGCCGTCCACCCACAGTGCTGCCGTAATCGCCCACCGGACTTATCCATTCACGGCAACCGCCTTAGGCCATCTGTATATAGCCCCCCAAGCTTGCTCTTGCCCCCGCACAACTCCACCACCTCGCCAGACCCCACCTAGCCACTGGAAGGGCCTCGAGGGGCCTTTCTTCCTCGACTCCGGCCTCCTCCGTCCGCCTCGGGCTCCGTCAACGTTCTCTCCGGTGAGAACTCCTCCGCCGCCCTACTCTCGCCCGTAGCCTTCTCTTAGACCTAGTGCTCTAACCCCCACCTCAATTCGATGCTTGCAGCCCTCTCCGGCGAGCTCCATCCACGCCCGAACCACCGTCCGCCGGAGCAGGAGCCACCGTCGATGTGGTGCTCGCCGATGACCACCACCGCCACCAACCGACGCGGAATGGCGCCCTGAGCACGGAGGTACCCTCCGATCCTCCTGCCCCGCCGTGGATCACCGCCGGCGATCGCCGCGGCCCTCTGGCGCCAAAAAACTCTGCCTCCGTTGTCAAACCTGACGGGTGGGTCCACCCCGTCAGCGTTTTAATCTTTTTTAATCGTTTTCTGGAAACGCCTTCGGGCAAAATACGCTTTCTCCACTGAACTGGCGTATTCGGGACTGAAGCGTTTTCTGTTTTTATATAGAGAACCCTGGAAAGTTTCTGTTTCATTACAGAAAGGTCCCTGGATAAAAACTCTAATATCTTTTTAACAGAAAAGTATTTTCGAGTGATTCTTTTTCTGTCCTCTTTGAAATTTTGTCTAGTTTTTATCAGATTTATTTGGGAAATATTAGGAATACTTTTAATGCACCTCTCAGTATTCACGTTAGCGCGTATGTTTTCTTTATACCGTAGATACCGAAGGAGGTGACGGGGCCGCGAACTTCACCGAGCTAGGCTCCGACTACTCTGAACCAGGCAAGCATGTTTGAACTTTTGATATGATAAGTGTTTTGGCATGTTTGCAATTAGCAAGTTTCATGGCATGTTGATGAGTATACCGATGAACGTTGTTCTTCATGCATAGTTGAGACAAGTGAGTTCGATGATCCATACGTGTTGGATGTGCATGTGCATGGCCATGTGTTGGCATGAGGATGGGTAAGATGGCAGTGTTGTAGCATGCCAGTCTTACGCCAGACTGCTTGACTTCAGGGTCAACCCGTATCAATCCATTCCCATCCATTTCCTTCCCTGTACTACCACATGTTTTCCGCAAGGAATATGGCTTAGTAAGTTGCAAACCGCTTTCCTAGTACACACCAAAAGGAGAGGCCGTGATGATGGTTCCATGGCCCTGGATTAAAGCCAGTCGTCCGGTCAGGGGGCATGGGTGTTTCCAGTTGGGACCGAGAGGGGGGCACCCCTTAGAGCGCGCGTACATAAATTTGATCCCATGCTATTCGATATTGTGATCTCCCCGTCTCAAAAGTTTTTCTTGGATGATGTCTAGGGTGATTCCTGGCATCGAGAGGTAGGATGGGTGTGTACTGGATCGCTGTGTTTTCTTTCGAAATACCGTAAACGGAACTAGTCCTTCATGACTACGGAAATCCGTTAACTGTGGGTAATTTTAGTACAAACTCTGCAGAGTCATAACTCCTCAAATCATCTTATCCATGTTCAAGTTCTGCATTATCTTATCCTGACAAGTGTCAGTTTCTGGTGACAGATACTCCGGTGAATCACATGAGTACTAAGTCCAGTTAAATGTTTATTCCCATGGATGGACTAACCCGTTTATTAACATGAGGTGATTATTTATTATGAGTATTATTTACCTTATGAAGAAAGCCCTTTCTGTGATGTCGCTCAGACGTCCGACGGTGGCATTGTTATCTTTTATTTTCATTATAAGCCCTTTCTGTGATGTCGCTCAGATGTTCGACTGTGGCATTGTTATCTTTTATTTTCATTATAAGCCCTTTCTGTGATGTCGCTCAGACGTCCGACCATGGCCGTGTTATATTTTATTTTCATTATAAGCCCTTTCTGTGATGTCGCTCAGACGTCCGACTATGGCATTGCTATTATTTACTTTCAGTAAAAAGCCCTTTCTGCGATGTCGCTCAGACGTCCGACTGCGGCAGTACTGTTATTTTCCTTTCAATACAAGCCCTTTCCGTGATGTTGCCCCGACGTCCGTCTGTGGCACGCATGTCATTTATTTTCAGTTTAAGCCCTTTACGTGGTGTCGCTTAGACGCCCGACTGTGGCACGTGCTTTATTTACTTGTTCACCTTTCGAGGTGTCGCTTCCGACACCCGATCGGTTTTCTTTTTATTTTCTTGGGATTTCAGGTGGACTACCGCCGATTCCCTTTTACTTACCTTGCCTGTAAAATTCTGAATGTGCATTGGTAAATTAATTATGACGCATTCATGCATGCATTTGTTATATCTTACGTCCGAACTGTCTTGCGAGTACTTCAAAGTACTCACCTGGCTTGTTGATTTGGCCAGATGCTGACGAAGGCGATCTCATGGATGAAGAGTTCGATAGCGAGTCCGACGCCTAGAGGAGTCCCAGTCAGTCTCGTGCGACCCTGGATTTGGTCACTGTATTATATCCGCTGCCGCAACCCGAATAAATTCATCGAGCCTCACCCCGACGCTCGATGAGATGCTAGTTTAGGAGTCATGTTATCCACCCCACCACTGTGTTTTTCCACCATCACTTTAAGCTCGAGTCAGTAGCATGCCACCACATCATTGTGTTATATCCGCCTTTATGTATAATTATTGGCGCGCTTGTAATAAATTGTTGAGCACCCCCTAGCTCAACCCTGTAATATATTTTATGCTACTGGCTTATTGTATCAAGAGATTGTCTACCAGTAAGGAGGATTTTTCCTCATGCTGGATTCAGAAGATCGGTATTTCAATAAACATTTTTATTGGAAAACCGGTCGTGAAAAGCTTGGTACCAGAGCCAGGCTGACTGTAGGAAGCCACTAGGTGCGATCGCTAATCGGTTATTAGCAAAATAGAGCTTAATTGTATTTTTTTGCAATTGTAGTCATTTTTCTGACAGTCAGCATAAATTTATGATCTGACCATTCGGAATTTTTGCCCACTTTTGTAGATGGCCGACAACAGCTGCGAGTCTCAAATCTTCGCCAACGTGCCCGATGGGTTCGTCAAGCTTCTCTCCTTCATCATTCAGGTCGCGATGGGGCCATCTGTGCGCCCAGCCGTCACTCTCTGCCAGCACAGAGTCAACGACAGTCTGACCATGCACCAGGCCTCGGTGCAGTTCAGGGGAGGGCGTGGTGAGTTACGCCGCTTCCGGTGCGTGGGAAGAGCCATGCCCACGAAGAAGCACGCTATTCAGATGGCAGCCCGCGAGGCGATAGCTCGTCTCAGGGATGTCCTTCCCGTGATGAAGGCTCGTCGTTACCGCTATCTCCCATGCCATGTGCCCTACACCTGTCACTACGCGTACTCCTGCCCCAGAGGAGAACGAGACGAGGCCTTTGAGATGCTTATTGAGTATCTCCGGGCCCTGGAGGCCGCCTTCGACAACCTGGTGGACGACTTCGTGGCCGCCCGCATGGACTCAGTCCATGGCTGTGCTGCCAACAGGAGGGAGCTCCTGCCCACCGCACCGCCATTGATTTTTGTCTCGTCATCAGCATCCTATGCACCTGCTCGTCGCCTGCCTTCTACCGAAGATTTCAACCAAGTCATTGCGCCCACTCCAGCGCGCACTGCACCACCCTTCGCGCCAACTCCTGTTCGTGTTATTCCGCCACTGGCACCCACTCCATCTACTCGGCGCAGCGCTACTTGTATGGAGCCTATTAGCGAGGAGGAAGTCGAGTCCCCAGCTTCGTTACGCCTCACCCTTGGCAGGGCCAAGGACATCATCAACATCTCCGACTAAGTACGCTTAGCTGTCATGCGATGTACTGCCTCGTAAGATATGTTGTGAGTAGCAGCTTGTTTGCGCATCATGTAGGAACTGGAGAAGTGCACTAGCCTAAATAACATGTCAGGATTATGTACGCATATCCTGAGTGATGTATTGTATAATTATCGCCACGTGTAAGATACGTAATGAGCAGTCCTTCTCCGTGCGCAAATCGATTTGTTTTCCTTAAGAAATCTCGGCTATTTAATTTATTTGCCTACCTTGTGCATTTATGGTTTTGTTGTTGCGACCCTTTTCGTTTTTCTTATGGGTTTTACAAAATATATCCCCAGAGTGAAAAATGTCTCGTCCTTGGACTCGCTCCATGCCAGCTCTGCCAGAGGAAAATTATGGCACTCAACCAGACAACAATTTTGCACAAGGGCAGTCAAGTCAATATTATAACGCTCAACCAGGCAACAATTTCACACAAGGACAGTCAAGTCAACAGGACAGTGAAACGGCACTTTCCCAAATGTGCCGCCTTTATGAACAGAGTCAGCAACAACATCGGGAAATGATGAACCAAGTCATCAACATGGGAAATCACCATGGGCAGTATCAGCAGCATTCCAAGTTATCTGAGCTACAAAAGACACGTCCCCCAACATTTTCTCATACTGACAAGCCTATTGAGGCCGAAGACTGGCTTCGAGATATGGAGAGAAAATTAATTATTGCAAAATGTTCAGACCCGAAAAGGTACTTTATGCCCCGCACTATCTCACAGGAGCAGCTGCATCTTGGTGGGAGAATTTCCTGCACATGCATCCCAACGAAAATGATATAACCTGGGATGATTTCAAGGAAGGTTTCCGTGGCGCACACATTCCTAAGAGTATTATGAAGATCAAAAAGAGAGAGTTCGATGACCTCAAACAAAGGAACATGACAGTGTCAGATTACAACGGTCAATTTACTCTATTGTCTCGCTACGCAAATGAAGAGCGTATGACTGAAAGCAAGAAGATGGAGAAATTCCTTGACGGTCTAGCACCCGCGCTTAAATGCCAACTGGTCGTGCACACTTTTCCGGATTTTAAGACACTTGTGGACAAAGCCATTACTCTGGAAAATGAGAGACGCAGCTTGGAGGATTTCCGCAAGCAAAAAAGGGACCAGACTAATCATGCTCGCAATCATCGAAGCAAGACAGATTTTCAAAAGGGTGGGACACACAAGTCCGCGTCCAACGTCTCTCGCCCAATCAAGAATTTTCATGCAAGGGACAAGGAGTTCACATATCGCCCCGGAGTTACTTGTTACGCCTGTGGAGAGGAAGGACACTATGCCAAGTAGTGTCCCAAGACTAGGAACTCAGCCCCAAGGACGAACAACGGCGACAATAATTCAGCGCCCAAGCGAAACAATTTCAATCCCAACAACAACCACATGAAGGGTCATCTGAACCACGTAACCAAAGAGGAGGCACAAAATGCTCCGGATATCGTACTCGGTACGTTTCCTATCAACACAATACCCGCAATGGTTTTGTTTGATTCTGGAGCTTCTCACTCTTTTATTTCGAAAAGTTTTGCTTTGCAAAATAATTTTTTGATGCTTCCTTTGGAGAAGTCCATGCTCATCAAGTCCCCTGGGATTCAGCAAGTCACTCAGAGCTACTGTCAGGGTGTGGTTATTGAGTTCAAAGGATTGAAGTTCCACGCCAATCTTATTGTGTTGGAAAATAAAGGACTGGATGTCATCCTAGGGATGGACTGGCTAACCACCAACAAAGGTTTTACTGACTGTTTCAATCGGACCGTGATTCTCACACACCACCACGGGAAGACAATAAGGATATCCAGGAAAGATTTTGGTGGCACGGTATGAAGAGGGACATAGCCACCTTCATTGCATGTTGCGACTCTTGTCAACGCATAAAAGCTGAGCATCAGAGACCAGCCAGACTACTGCAACCAAACAAAATACCTGAGTGGAAATGGGAAGAAATAGGGATGGATTTTATTGTCGGACTACCTCGGTCACGACACGGGAATGATGCCATATGGGTCATCACCGATAGGTTAACCAAGGTGGCACACTTTATTCCAGTAAAGACGACCCACACCACTCAGAAGCTTGCCAGGATATATCTCTCCCGCATAGTTTGTCTACACGGTGTCCCGAAGACTATAATATCTGACAGAGGTACCCAGTTCGTCTCGAGGTTCTGGGATCATTTACAACAGGCTCTGGGAACACAACTAGCCTTCAGTACAGCATACCACCCCCAGACTGATGGGTAAACGGAACGCGTAAACCAAGTTTTAGAAGACATGCTGAGAGCATGTGTCCTCACCTATGGAACCAGTTGGGAAGAAAGCCTACCATATGCCGAGTTCGCGTACAACAACAGTTACCAGGCCAGCCTGCAAATGGCACCGTTTGAAGCTTTATACGGACGGAGATGTCGTACCCCACTAAATTGGTCAGAGACCGGAGACAGCCGCATCTTCGGCCCAGACATGCTCAAGGAAGCCGAGGAAAAGGTCAAGCTAATCAGAGACCGACTCAAGACCGCTCAAAGTCGACAGAAGAGTTATTACGATCAGAAACATCGAGGAGTCAGTTTCGAACCCGGTGAATTCACGTACCTAAGAGTATCCCCTATGAGGGGATTGCAACGATTCAAGATTAAGGGAAAGCTAGCACCGAGATTCATCGGACCATTTTGTATAGTGGCACGAAGAGGCACGGTAGCCTACTAGCTAGACTTACCCGAGGAATTATCCGATGTCCACGACGTGTTCCATGTCTCGCAGTTAAGGAAGTGCGTAAGCAACCTAGAGAAACAAGTATCGCATGAGAACATAGACATGCAGCCAGACCTCACCTATCGGGAACATCCAGTAAAGATATTAGAGGAGTCTGAAAGGAGGACCCGACAGAAAACCATCAAATTTTTCAAAGTTTAGTGGAGCAATCACACCGAAAGTGAAGCAACTTGGGAAAGAGAGGATTTTCTTCGAACAGAACATCCGCACTTATTTAAGGATCAGCTGAAATCTCGGGGACGAGATTTTTCCTAAGGGGTAAGGTGTTGTGACATTCTAAAAATTTTCCTTTGGGTTTTCAACAAAAAACCTTGTTTGTTTTTGAAAAGAGAGGCCATTTGAAATTTTTGCCAGAAAACCTTCCTCTTAAGAACTTCCTTTTCTTTGGCTAGGATTTTTATTTCTGTATCTTCTGCAAACTTTGGTGTTTGATCATTTAAAACTTTTTCTCTGTTGGCTCCCTGCCCAAAACATATTTTGGAAATTAATTATTTTCTTTTTAAAAAAAAGAAACTCTATGAAATTGAGGTTTTTCATATCTTGAAGACCACCCATGAATTTTGGTTTTTGCCCATGTGGTAAAACCCCTCCAAAACATTCCCTCCTCCTTGAGACAATCTAAGTTCTCTGTCCCAACAAGTCCAAACAAGTTTTGGATTTTATTTCAATTATTTTTTCCTCTCAAATCTTTTCTGACAATTATTTTAGGCCTGAGTCATTTTCAAAGCAAGTACCCTATTGCATTTGATTTTTTACCTCAAACCAACTCTCCTGGATAGTCCTTGGTACCCACAACTCAGAACCATCTAGATCCACTCTTCCTCTTTTCAAAATTTTCAAATTTCAGCCTCTGCAAGTTTGGACCAGATTTGCCAAATTTGGTGAAATTCATATTTTCTCTTCTCCAAAAATTCTACCAAAATTCAGGAAGCCTACTGATGCAATGAGAGACCACTCCACCAAAAACCAGCTCAAGGAAAAATCCCTGCATGCCAAAATCATTCTATCGAACACCTGGCGTCCACTGTTGCTGTTCATATTCAGTAAAATTCAGAGTTTCAGTATCGTTTCTTCGTCAGAGATTCAGTCACGAGGAAACTGTGCATTTGGCTCGTGCTCGCAGCCTCTTCCTCTTGTCCGGAGCGCCACACGTGCGCTTGGCGCCTCCCTGGCATCGGTGGTGCCCTGGCCCGCCTGCGCCGGCGTGTCCCGCGACGGCAGAACCACCGTAGCAGCCGACCGGGGGCAACACTGCGGCAGAACGCCGTTCAGCACCGCCCAAACCGTCTGAGAGCTCCGCGTGGCCACCTCCTTGCCAGCGCACGCATGCAGCACCGTTGTCGTGGCCTGGCATGCGCAGAGCTCGTTCTCTGCCACCGGCATGCCGTGCGGCCGTTCCGTCGAGGGCAGGCCGTAATCCTCCCTCCCGTGCTGAGTTGGACACTGGGATGGCACCAGTACTTCACCTGGATGATGCTCAAGCCCCTAAGCCGGCCGTCCACCCATAGTGCCGCCGTAATCGCCCGCCGGACTTATCCGTTCACGGCAACCGCCTCGGGCCATCTATATATAGCCCCCCCGAGCTTGCTCTTGCCCCCGCACAACTCCACCACCTCGCCAGACCCCGCCTAGCCACTGGAAGGGCCTCGAGGGGCCTTTCTTCCTCGACTCCGGCCTCCTCCGTCCGCCTCGGGCTCCGTCAACGTTCTCTCCGGTGAGAACTCCTCCGCCGCCCTACTCTCGCCCGTAGCCTTCTCTTAGACCTAGTGCTCTAACCCCCACCTCAATTCGATGCTTGCAGCCCTCTCCGGCGAGCTCCATCCACGCCCGAACCGCCGTCCGCCGGAGCAGGAGCCACCGTCGACGTGGTGCTCGCCGGTGACCACCACCACCACCAACCGACGCGGAATGGCGCCCTGAGCACGGAGGTACCCTCCGATCCTCCTGCCCCGCCGTGGATCGCCGCCGGCGATCGCCGCGGCCCTCTGGCGCCAAAAATCTCTGCCTCCGTTTTCAAACCTGACGGGTGGGTCCACCCCGTCAGCGTTTTAATCTTTTTGAAACGTTTTCTGGAAACGCCTTCGGGCAAAATACACTTTCTCCACTGAACTGGCGTATTCGGGACTGAAGCGTTTTCTGTTTTTATATAGAGAACCTCGGAAAGTTTCTGTTTCATTACAGAAAGGTCCCTGGACAAAAACTCTAATAACTTTTTAACAGAAAAGTATTTTTGATTGATTCTTTTTCTGTCCTCTTTGAAATTTTGTCTAGTTTTTTTATCAGATTTATTTGAAAAATATTTGGAATACTTTTTATGCACCTCTCGGTATTCACGTTAGCGCGTATGTTTTCTTTGTACCGTAGATACCGAAGGAGGTGACGGGGCCGCGAACTTCACCGAGCTAGGCTCCGACTACTCTGAACCAGGCAAGCATGTTTGAACTTTTGATATGATAAGTGTTTTGGCATGTTTGCAATTAGCATGTTTCATGGCATGTTGATGAGTATACCGATGAACGTTGTTCTTCATGCATAGTTGAGACAAGTGAGTTCGATGATCCATACGTGTTGGATGTGCATGTGCATGGCCATGTGTTGGCATGAGGATGGGTAAGATGGCAGTGTTGTAGCATGCCAGTCTTACGCCAGACTGCTTGACTTCAGGGTCAACCCGTATCAATCCATTCCCATCCGTTTCCTTCCCTGTACTACCACATGTTTTCCGCAAGGAATATGGCTTAGTAAGTTGCAAACCGCTTTCCTGGTACACACCAAAAGGAGAGGCCGTGATGATGGTTCCATGGCCCTGGATTAAAGCCAGTCATCCGGTCAGGGGGCATGGGTGTTTCCGGTTGGGACCGAGAGGGGGGCACCCCTTAGAACGCGCGTACATAAATTTGATCCCATGCTATTCGAGATTGTGATCTCCCCGTCTCAAAAGTTTTTCTTGGACGATGTCTAGGGTGATTCCTGGCATCGAGAGGTAGGATGGGTGTGTACTGGATCGCTGTGTTTTCTTCCGAAATACGGTAAACGGAACTAGTCCTTCGTGACTACGGAAATCCGTTAACTGTGGGTAATTTTAGTACAAACTCTGCAGAGTCATAACTCCTCAAATCATCTTATCCATGTTCAAGTTCTGCATTATCTTATCCTGACAAGTGTCAGTTTCTGGTGACAGATACTCCGGTGAATCACATGAGTACTAAGTCCAGTTAAATGTTTATTCCCATGGATGGACTAACCCGTTTATTAACATGAGTTGATTATTTATTATGAGTATTATTTACCTTATGAAGAAAGCCCTTTCTGTGATGTCGCTCAGACGTCCGACCGTGGCATTGTTATCTTTTATTTTCATTATAAGCCCTTTCTGTGATGTCGCTCAGACGTCCGACTGTTGCATTGTTATCTTTTATTTTCATTATAAGCCCTTTCTGTGATGTCGCTCAGACGTCCGACTGTGGCAGTGTTATCTTTTATTTTCATTATAAGTCCTTTCCGTGATGTCGCTCAGACGTCCGACTGTGGCATTGCTATTATTTACTTTCAGTAAAAAGCCCTTTCTGCGATGTCGCTCAGACGTCCGACTGCGGCAGTACTGTTATTTTCCTTTCAATACAAGCCCTTTCCGTGATGTTGCCCCGACGTCCGTCTGTGGCACGCATGTCATTTATTTTCAGTTTAAGCCCTTTACGTGGTGTCGCTTAGACGCCCGACTGTGGCATGTGCTTTATTTACTTGTTCACCTTTCGAGGCGTCGCTTCCGACACCAGATCGGTTTTCTTTGATTTTGTTGGGATTTCAGGCGGACTACCGCCGATTCCTTTTTACTTACCTTGCCTGTAAAATTCTGAATGTGCATTGGTAAATTAATTATGACGCATTCATGCATGCATTTGTTATATCTTACGTCCGAAATGTCTTGCGAGTGCTTCAAAGTACTCACCTGGCTTGTTGATTTGGCCAGATGCCGACGAAGGCGATCTCATGGATGAATAGTTTGATAGCGAGTCCGACGCCTAGAGGAGTCCCAGTCAGTCTCGTGCGACCCTGGATTTGGTCACTGTATTATATCCGCTTCCGCAACCCGAATAAATTCATCGAGCCTCACCCTGAGGCTCGATGAGACGCTAGTTTAGGAGTCATGTTATCCACCCCACCACTGTGTTTTTCCACCATCACTTTAAGCTCGAGTCAATAGCATGCCACCACACCATTGTGTTATATCCGCCTTTATGTATAATTATTGGCACGCTTGTAATAAATTGTTGAGCACCCCCTAGCTCAACCCTGTAATATATTTTATGCTACTGGCTTATTGTATCAAGAGATTGTCTACCAGTAAGGAGGATTTTTCCTCATGCTGGATTCAGAAGATCGGTCTTTCAATAAATATTTTTATTGCAAAACCGGTCGTGACAACCTCCCCGCTCGGAAAGGCGATCCAAGCTTACACACGACCCTGCGCGGGAACGTGGTAAGGCGACTGTCCCTGTTGGGTAGTCGTCGAAGCGCCCTCGAACCACTTCTCCAGCGCCGACAGAAAAAACTCCCAAGCATCCACACGCGACGCCATCCAAGCCGCCCAAAGCTCTGCCCAAGATGAAGATGACTGTCCCCACCATTTCTGGGTAATAGTAGGACTTGTTTTCCTTTGTTTACCGTGGACGGATCCTTGGTCGATTCGTTCAATAATCTGATTGATTTTCGAAATTTGCAGTGCTGCCACCTCAGAGATCTCTGCCAAGGACGATGATCAAGAGATGGAAGATGCTGTTACCTCCAACCCTGGTACGATTTCAGATGCTCCGCTTCTAGTCGACTGATGATCTCTTCCAGTCGATTGGATTTTCATCTTTGACTTTGGATTTTTCTTGTAGCTCCTCCTCATGTCATTGACCTCCCTGATGACGACGACGAAGTGCCCCTGAGGGCGAGAAGGAACAGGAAGGCACCGGCTGGCAAGACCACACAAACTACCTCGGCACCTGAGGCCGTGGTTCAGGAGGGTGGTGATACCACTCGGGCTTCTGTGACCTTCGTTGTGCCTCTGACGAGTGTCCGGCCTTCAACGTCGATTGCAAATCCGCCTTCGCTTTTTGCCACACACCACGTCCCTGAGGACCAAGTGGGTGCCGCTAAAGAGGCTATACGCCAGGCGGGGATCATGATGGAGCAAGTGAAGGTGGTTTGGAAGCCAGCCAAGCAGCTTATGACGCAAGTTCGGCTCTTCAGAGCAACGTCCAGGTCAACCGATCACTGCTTGTTCTATTAGGATATGCTATCTGAAGAATCTCTTTTCCGAAGATCTTTATACCTGTACACCCGCCGGGTGTGTCGATTAATCTTTTTTGGTCGAACCAATGGGGGCACGCTGAGTGCACCCACTGGGTGTAGTCCCCGAGACTACTGTCGAATGTTTTTGATTCGGCTGTAGTCTTAGAAACGCCATCATTGTCTCTTGGTTACTCGGAAGCAACCTATCTTTGACGTTTGTCGACAGATTTTTCGCAGAAATCCTGTGAACTTGTGGCTCGCTACACCGAGTTGGAGAACAAGCAGATCCAGCTCAACCTTGACCTGAAGCTTGCTTAGGAGAACTTGCAGAAGGCGAGAGATGAAGCGAAAGGTATGGCAGGTGAGCTTTTGACAACTGTTCTTTCTTTCTGGCCATTCTCGATGTTGATCTCACTTATCGTTCCATAGATAAACTGGAGGAGGCTCTGAAGAAGAAGGACCATGACCTTGCCAAGGCGTAGAAGGAAGCCTTGAACAAGACGAGACTTGCTGAAGAAAAACTGGCTTCAGTCGGAACCCTTGAAAAGGAAAACTACAGACTGAAAACTGCTCTCGATGCGGCTAACCAAGAGGTCAGCCGTCTGAAGAATGACAAGATAGCTCTGGGTGACAAGGCCAGTGAATTGGTAGGGAAGAGGAACGATCTAGAGGCTTATCTCGGTGGACTCGCCAAGAAGCTGTTCGTCATGCTTGAGGGTAACAATTTTCACCTGACTGGCTTGTCATCACTAAGCTCATGCAGGGTCGCTGTCTTATCTTTGAGTCGTGTTTACAGAATTCTGCCAGAACTTCGAGGAGGAGACCAGTCGAGTGGAGAGAAACTTGGACCCCATTAACTCCCCAGTGAAAGACGAAGCTACTATGAACGTGCTCCGACTGGAGTTTCGTGTTGCAAGTGTGGTTGATTATCTGGCCCGACTGAAGGTTGCGGTGTCGCAGATCGACACGTCGCTTTGGCCCAGGACGACGCTTCCGAATGACCTCAAGTCTCTGATGACTCGACCGAATGACGTTCCTGGTCGAGTGACGGAATGGAAGAAATCCTCTGCTAGGTGTGGTGCTGACATCGCTCTGTCCCTGGTCCGCGTCCACTACAAGGAGGCGCGAGGGGAAAAGCTGGCTGCTACCCAAGTTGCCAATACCAGGAAGCACAACTTTCAAGACTTCATGGAGACTTTCATCGCTGCGGCCACTCGCATTGCAGACGGGATCGATTTGGACGAGTTCGTCGCCCCTTCCAGTCCTCCGCCTGAGGAATAAGGCTTTTATGCTTCACTTTAAATTTGCCTCGGAATGCCGAGTGGATTTTGTAACCGTTAAACTCTGTCGAGCTGAAGGCTCGAGTACTTTGATCCGAGGTCTGGGACCTTTGGGTCTTATCTGAACTTGATTTATCGTTGAATATCTTCATGAATTATCTGTCGAGTGGAACTTGTTCCTCACTCGTAATAACTTCGTATTTGTGGTGTAGCTCTGAAAGAGAAGGTAGCAGTCGATGTGTTTCGTACTTAGGCGAGCACTGGGCTGCAGCTAAGCCTCCGAGTGGGAGGTCTGCTCCCCACTCGGTAGGATTTTTTCCAACTTAGGCGAGTGCGGGACTGCAGCTAAGCCTCCGAGCGGGAGGCTGGCTCTCCACTCGGTAGGATTTTTTCGAACTTAGGCGAGTACTGGACTGCAGCTAAGCCCCCGAGTGGGAGGTTTGCTCTCCACTCGGTAGGATTTTTTCAAACTTAGGCGAGTACTGGACTGCAGCTAAGCCCCCGAGTGGGAGGTTTGCTCTCCACTCGGTGGGATTTTTTCAAACTTAGGCGAGTACTGGACTGCAGCTAAGCCCCCGAGTGGGAGGTCTGCTCTCCACTCGGTAGGATTTTTTCAAACTTAGGCGAGTACTGGACTGCAACTAAGCCCCCGAGTGGGAGGTCTGCTCTCCACTCGGTAGGATTTTTTCGAACTTAGGCGAGTATTGGACTGCAGCTAAGCCCCCGAGTGGGAGGTCTGTTCTCCACTCGGTAGGATTTCTTCAAACTTAGGCGAGTACTGGACTGCAGCTAAGCCCCCGAGTGGGAGGTCTGCTCTCCACTCGGTAGGATTTCTTCAAACTTAGGCGAGTACTGAACTGCAGCTAAGCCCCCGAGTGGGAGGTCTGCTCTCCACTCGGTAGGATTTTTTCAAACTTAGGCGAGTACTGGACTGCAACTAAGCCCCCGAGTGGGAGGTCTGCTCTCCACTCGGTAGGATTTCTTCAAACTTAGGCGAGTACTGGACTACAACTAAGCCCCCGAGTGGGAGGTCTGCTCTCCACTCGGTAGGATTTCTTCAAACTTAGGCGAGTACTGGACTGGAGCTAAGCCCCCGAGTGGGAGGTCTGCTCTCCACTCGGTAGGATTTTTTCAAACTTAGGCGAGTACTGGACTGCAGCTAAGCCCCCGAGTGGGAGGCTGGCTCTCCACTCGGTAGGATTTTAAACACTTAGGCGAAACGGGTTCGCAGCTAAGCCTCCGAGTGGGAGGCTGGCTCTCGACTCGGTAGGATTTTAAACACTTAGGAGAAACGGGTTCGCAGCTAAGCCTCCGAGTGGGAGGCTGGCTCTCCACTCGGTAGGATTTTTTTATATAGACTTAGGCGAAACGGATTCGCAGTTGAGCCACCCACTGGGGATTTCACATGTAAACAAAAGCAACAACAATTACTGGAAAAATTGTAACACTCTTGTCTTTAATAAATAGACTACAGAAGTTTCTCTTATTGCATCTCATCCTAATGAGAATTCAGGTGTAAAAGGGGCGGAGCAGTTCCGCATTCCAAGCTCGTGGCTCATCAATCTGGCGATCGACATTGTAAAGGTGATACGCTCCATTGTGGAGGACTCTGGTGACGATGAAGGGGCCTTTCTAGGTAGGAGCGGGATTGTGTGGTTTCTGTTGATCCACTCGGAGGACCAAATCTCCTTCTTGGAAGGCTCGACTCTTCACGTTTCTGGCATGGAATCGACGCAAGTCTTGCTGGTAAATGGTCGATCGGATCATAGCCATTTCTCTTTCTTCCTCCAGGAGATCAACTGCATCTTGCCGGGCTTGTTCTGCTTCAGCTTCGGAGTAGAGCTCGACTCGGGGTGCATTGTGAAGCAGATCACTTGGCAAGACGGCTTCCGCTCCGTAGACCAGAAAGAACGGGGTTCTTCCAGTCGACCGATTCGGGGTGGTCCTCAATCCCCAAAGAACTGATGGCAGCTCGTCGACCCATGCGCCTGCTGCATGCTTGAGATCGCGCATCAGCCGAGGTTTCAGCCCTTTGAGACTCAGACCATTTGCCCTTTCTGCTTGTCCATTCGACTGGGGGTGAGCGACCGACACGTAGTCGACTCGTGTGCCTTGCGAGGCACAAAAAGCTCTGAACTTGTCTAAATCAAAGTTTGACCCATTATCAGTGATGATGCTATGCGGGACTCCATATCTGAATGTTATCTCCCTGATAAAACTGATAGCAGTGCAAGCATCAAGATTCTTGATAGGCTTAGCTTCAATCCATTTGGTAAACTTGTCGACTGCCACAAGCACATGTGTGAAACCGCTCCTGCCTGTTCTCAGTGGACCAACCATATCCAGTCCCCAAACAGCGAAGGGCCAGACGAGTGGGATGGTCTTCAGGGCTGATGCAGGTTTGTGGGACATGTTGAAGTAGAACTGGCACCCTTCACACTTGTTGACTATCTCTTTTGCCATTTCGTTTGCTCTTGGCCAGTAAAATCCCACTCAGTATGGTTTAGCCACGATGGTCCGAGAGGACGCATGGTGACCACAGGTCCCCGAGTGGATATCATCAAGGATTATCTGACCTTCTTCTGGTGTTATACACTTCTGACTGATTCCAGTCGCGCTTTCTCTATACAACTGTCCCTTTATGACTGTAAAGGCCTTGGATCGACGGACAATCTCTCGAGCCTCTTCTTCGTCCTCCGGGAGTTCTTTCCTCAGGATATACGCGATGTATGGTATCGTCCAGTCGGGGGTGATTGTGAAGACTTCCATGATTAGGTCGACCACTGCTGGAATTTTGACTTCAGTCGGATCTGAGGCACTCTTTGGTTGCGGGGCTTCATCTGTGAATGGATCCTCCTGAACTGAAGGCGAGTGGATGTGTTCTAGAAACACATTGCTAGGAATGGCTTCCCTCTTGGAACCTATCTTTGCCAAGTCATCAGCTGCTTGATTTTTCAGTCGGGGTATGTGATGAAGCTCTAACCCCTTGAATTTCTTTTCTAGCTTTCTCACTGCATTGCAATAACCAGTCATAGCTGGGCTCCTGACGTCCTACTCCTTCATCACCTGATTAACCACCAAATCTGAGTCGCCATAGACCATGAGGCAAAGGACTCCGAGTGAAATGGCCATGCGTAACCCATACAAAAGTGCTTCGTATTCTGCTTCATTATTGGAGGAATCGAAATGAATCTGGAGAACATATCTGAGCTTATCTCCTTGGGGGGAAACCAATACTACCCCAGCACCGGAACCATTCAGCATCTTAGATCCACCGAAGAACATGGTCCAGTGTTCCGAGTGAACTTGAGTCGGCAGTTGCTGTTCAATGCACTCGGCGACGAAATCTGCAATTACTTGGGACTTGATAGCCTTCTTTGCCTCAAACTTGATATCTAGGGGAAGGAGTTCAATCGCCTATTTTGCCACTCGACCAGTTGCATCTCTGTTGTGAAGAATCTCTGACAGTGGGGCGTCGCTGACGACTATAATGGTGTGGTCAGAGAAGTAATGTGCAACCTTCTTCATGGTCATATAAATCCCATATACGAGCTTCTGGTAATGAGGATATGTTTGCTTTGAAGGAGTCAAAACTTCAGAAACATAGTATACTGGGCGCTGAACCTTGAAGGCCTTTCCTTCTTCTTCCCGCTCGACCGTAAGTACTGTACTGACAACTTGTCCCGTGGCTGCAATGTAAAGCAGCAAAGGCTCTTTGCTGATTGGGGCAGCAAGCACCGGCTGGGTGGAGAGCAGGGCTTTGAGCTCTGCAAACGCTGCATCAGCTTCTGGAGTCCACTCGAACTTGTCTGACTTCTTCATCAGTCGGTAAAGAGGCAATGCCTTTTCACCGAGCCGAGAGATGAATCGACTTAAAGCGGCCAAGCAACCTGTAAGCTTCTGGACATCGTGCACGCGCACAGGACGCTTCATCCGAAGAATAGTTCCAACCTTTTCAGGATTGGCGTCGATTCCTCGTTCAGAAACGAGAAAACCGAGTAACTTTCCACCTGGAACTCCGAATGTGCACTTTGATGGATTGATCTTGATATCGTACCTCCTGAGGTTGGCAAAGGTTTCAGCTAGGTCAGTCAGTAGGTCGGAACCTTTCCGTGACTTGACCACAATATCATCCATGTACGCTTCCACATTCCGACTGATTTGAGTGCGCAAACACTTCTGAATCATCCTTAGGAACGTGGCTCCGGCATTCTTGAGGCCGAAAGGCATGGTGACATAACAAAAGCACCCGAATGGAGTGATGAAAGCAGTTTTGATCTCGTCGGGTCCATACAGACGGATCTGATGGTACCCGGAGTAGGCGTCTAGAAAAGACAATCGCTCACATCCCGCAGTCGAGTCAACTATCTGGTCGATGCGGGGGAGAGGAAAATGATCTTTCGGGCAGGCCCGATTGATATGTTTGAAGTCAATGCACATGCGAAGTGACTTGTCCTTCTTGGGGACCATGACAACATTGGCGAGCCACTCGGAGTGGTAAATTTCTCGGATGAACTCCGCTGCTAAGAGCCGAGCCACCTCCTCGCCAATGGCTTTCCTTTTCTAGACGGCGGACCGTCGAAGATGCTCTTTCACAGGTTTAACTTTTGGGTTGACTCGTAGACGGTGCTCAGCCAGCCCCCTGGGAACTCCAGGCATGTCAGAAGGCTTCCATGCGAAGATGTCCCAGTTCTCACGGAGGAACTGGATGAGCGCTTCTTCCTATTTGGAGTCGAGCATCGTTGAGATGTGAGTCAGAGCGGCATTTGGATCGGTCGGGTGAATGTGAACTGGCTTCGTTTCACCGGACGACTGAAAAGCTGGTTCTGAAGCGGGCTTCTTGGCTCGTAGCAACTCACTCAGATCTGCAGTCTTCTGATATTCTTGTAGCTCGACCACTGCCATCTGAGCGCCAGCAATCTTTGAGACTTTCTGAAAACACTCTTATGCTTTCTTCCGATTGCCTGTAATAGTGATCACACCTTTGGGACAAGGCATCTTCAATTTGAGATACACATAACATGGCCGAGCCATGAAGCGTGCATAAGCTGGCCTGCCCAAAATAGCGTGATAAGCACTTCGGAAATCTACAACCTCGAATGTCAACTTTTCCTTGTGGTAATTCTTGGAATCACCGAAAACCACATCAAGAGCGATTTGACTGAGTGACTCAGCCTTCTTTCCAGGAATGACTCCATGAAAACTCATGTTGCTGGTACTGAGTCTGGACATCGGAATGCCCATCCCTTTCAATGTTTCTGCATACAGTATGTTCAGGACACTGCCACCATCCATCAGGACTTTGGTCAGTCGAGTGCCTTCGACAACTGGGTCGACCACTAAAGCTTGCCTCCCAGGGGTGGCAATGTGTGTAGGGTCATCAGATTGGTCGAATGTGATGGCAGTCTGAGACCACTTCAGGTAACTGGGACTTGCCGGAGCAACCATATTCACCCCACGATTGATAACCTTCAGTCGACTTTTGCTTTCAACATCGGCAAAAATCATCAAGGTGGAATTGACCTGGGGGTGACCATCGTCACTATCTTCCTTGTCCTCAACTTTGTCCGACTCCTTTTCCTTATCTTTGGACTGCTTGCGCTGAAACTGCTGGATCAGGAGTCGACACTGTCGAGTGGTATGTTTTGGGTAAATGAGTTTACCCTCTTCGTCTTTCTTGGTATGAATGTGACATGGCAGATCCAAAACATCATTTCCATCTTGGTCTTTAACTTTCTTAGGGTTCGAAGGCCCTTTGGGTTTCCCCTTAAACTTTCCTTGGGTTATGGCCAGGGCCTCCCCAGGAGCAGCTGGCTCTGCTTTCCGCTTCTGCTTCCGACTGGAATTTCCTCCGGTTTCCTGGGCGACTGACTTAAGCTTGCCACTACGGAGTCGACCCTCATCTTCACCATTAGCATATTTGGTGGCATTCTCCATCATCCGATTCAGAGACATTTCTCCGGTTCGACCGAACTTCAGATTCAATTCTCTGTACTTAACGCCTTCTTTAAAGGCACAAACTGCTTGATGATCTGGTACATTTTCTACTGTGTGATGCAATGTGATCCACCTCTGGATGTAATCCCTCACTGTTTCATTCGGTTTCTGCATGCAAGACCGCAATTTAGTAAGACCTGCAGGTCGCTTGCATGTTCCTTCAAATGTTGTGACAAACACTCGGGAGAGATCCTCCCAAGTGTAGATGCTGCTGGGTGCTAACTGATTCAGCCACGCTCTGGCTGAGCCCTCTAACATGAGAGGCAGGTGCTTCATAGCTACCTCATCATTGTCGCCGCCAATCTGAACAACCACTCGGTAATCTTCGAGCCAAGTGTCGGGCTTAGACTCACCGGTGAACTTACTAACTCCAGTCGCCAACCTGAAGTTGGGAGGAATCACAGCGGCTCTGATGGCTTGACTGAAACACTCCGGCCCGAAAACATGTACTCTGCTACTGGTAGGCGCATCTCTGTCGTGGCCTTCTCTGTGAGCTCTGTTCCTGTCGACCAGACCTTGCACGAGAATGGATCTCGCATCAAAGCCCGGTTCTCCGGGTCGACTGGAATTCTCCGCCCAACACTATGAGGGCGTCTGTCATCCTGCTGTCGAGGCACATATGATCCACTCCTCGGGGGAGGGGTTGGCACTCGACGTCGATCATCACGATCAAATTGGTGATCATACTACTCATTCCTTCTGTGCTGATCATGCCGGTCTCCACGTCCCTCACGCCTCAGGGGCGATCTTGGGCTGTGAGCCGACTGGACTGTATCCGCTGCAACAGATCGACTATGGATCCTGTTCCGCGATTGAGAAACAACGGAATTCTGGTTTCCCGCTGCCCGGAGCAACGCTCTGATTTGCAACAAGCCTCTGCCAACCTCTGACTGGGAGGGTTGAATCGACTTTGCTATACGGGCCGCAGCCGCCAAATTCTGAATCGGAGTTCGATATACCTGCGGGGGCGGAAAAAGCTGACGTCGACTGGATTCTGGAGCCCATTGACGCGTTCGCTCGTCGAGTACTCGCTGGAGATTCTCCAGTCGAGTGCGCTCGGCCAAGTTAGCCAAGCGCGCATCCTCCAAGGCCCGGGCCTCGGGGGTTTCTCCAATGATAGGAGTGTGGAGTGCATCCATGTTTCGGCGGCGAAGCTCCTCTCGCTGCACTGACGTAAGAGGCTCGGGGAGATACTCTTCGTGGGGATGCGATGGGTCGCTCCCACCCGCGCCTCCGTTGGTGCGGGGAAAACCGGGAGGACTGCGTGGCCCATCGATCACCAGAACCTCCGCCGCTGGGTCACTGCTGTCGCATTCGGATGCGGTCTCTGTGGAGCCAGTCGACAGGTCGAACAGGCCGTAGAGGGATTCGTCAGGCTCGATCGCCGCGACTTGTGGGGTGGCCGACTGGCGGGCCACCGCATGTCTCACCCACCTCTGAAGCCTCGACCGACCGGAGCGCTTGCGCCGGTGGGAGACAGGGCGGGAGGACGTCACTGGAGCTGATCGATACTGGGTCGACGGCTGCCGCAGGTGGACACCACGGACGCACGCGCGAAAGTGCGTCGCCCCGCGGACGGGGAGCGCATTGACGTCGAGTGGGGCCTCCTGAAGCCAAGCGGAGTCATCAGCGATGAACGTGAGCGCGCCAAGACGGATCTCGCGGCCCTCCACCAAAGCTCCGCCCAAAACCATGATCAAAGAGATCGGAAAAATCGCAACTTCTCCAACTAGGCACTAAGATTCCTAGCCCCCATGGTGGGCGCCAACTATCGTGGTTCTAACTCTGACAATAATGTAGGGGGGTATGAACGGAGAGGCTAGATCTTAGCTATGGAGGAGTTGTAAGCACACGAGGTTTACGAGTTCAGGCCCTTCTCGGAGGAAGTAACAGCCCTACGTCTCGGTGCCCGGAGGCGGTCGATTGGATTATAAGTGTGTGAATAATAGGGGTGCGAACCCTTGATACTAAGGAGGGGGTGGCTTATATAGAGTTCGCCAGTCCCCTCCAGCCCTCAGTAATGCGGGGTTTAAAGTACATTAAGACTAGGCGTTACTGGTAACGCCCCTAATAAAGTGCTATGATGACCATAAAAGCTACTTAATGACTGACCGTTTGCGTGCGGAGTGACTTTAGATCTCCTGGCGGTCGAGTGGCTGGCTTCATGGTCGAGTGTCTTGAATCCGTCGAGTGGGATACCTTCACGTCGATTGAAAGGTGACTTCTTGGGGTGTCCTTGGGTAGGGTACTTAGGACAGGTCCATGCCCCTACCCTAGGTACATAGCTTCATCAGTGACCACAATCACCTTCGTGGATCTCACGCAAAATTTCACGGCCTTCTTCAGGAGACACACAGCGTTGAAACGCCCATGTCACACTGCAATGATGTAACTCTCCATTAATAATAGTCATGGACTTGGACCGCCGGATTATCTGCCTGGCCAAAGTTTCATCCTCTGGTAACTCGCCCCGGTTCATATACGCCAAATATGGAACCGTCCAATCCGGAATAACATGAAGAGCCGCCACCAACTGAGCTTCCGGATCAGGAACAACCAAATCCTCTTCACCAGGGAGCTTGACGGATGGATTATGCAGAACATCCAGGAAGACATTAGGTGGAACCGGTTTACGTTGGGAACCCAGGCGGCTTAAAGCGTCCGCCGCTTCATTCTTCTGCCGGTCCACATGATCAACCTGATAACCTTTGAAGTGACCTGCAACAATATCCACCTCACGACGATATGCTGCCATGAGTGGGTCCTTGGAGTCCCAAGTGCCGGACACTTGTTGAGCCACCAGGTCGGAGTCACCGAAGCACTTAACTCGGCTTAGGTTCATCTCCTTAGCCATCCGAAGAACATGGAGTAAGGCCTCATATTCAGCTGCATTGTTAGTGCAAGGGAACATTAAACGGAGAACATAACAAAACTTAGCACCTCGTGGGGAAGTTAATACGACTCCAGCCCCCGAGCCCTCCAATTGCCTGGACCCATCAAAATGAATAGTCCAATAAGTATGATCCGGCTTCTCCTCTGGCGCTTGTAGCTCTGTCCAATCATTGATGAAATCCACAAGTGCCTGAGATTTGATCGCCGTTCGGGGTATGTATTTCAACCCGTGAGGCCCAAGCTCGATAGCCCACTTAGCAATCCGGCCAGTTGCTTCCCTGTTCTGGATTATATCCCCAAAGGAGCAGAGCTAACCACCGTAATGGGATGACCTTGGAAATATTGCTTAAGCTTCCGGCTTGCCATGAAAACTCCATACACCAATTTTTGCCAATGCGGGTACCTCTACTTGGACTCAATAAGTACCTCACTGATATAGTAAACCGACCACTGAACCGGATATTCCTTTCCGGCCTCCTTGCGCTCCACCACAATAGCCACACTAACGGCCCGGGCATTAGCTGCCACATAAAGCAACAATGGTTCTTTGTCAACCGGAGCAGCGAGAATCGGCGGATTAGCCAGCTGCCGCTTTAAATCCTCAAATGCTTCATTAGCGGCATCACTCCAGACGAACTTATCTGTTTTCTTCAACATCTAATACAAAGGGATGACCTTCTCGCCAAGGCGGCTGATAAACCGGCTCAACGCGGCAATCCGGCCTGCCAGGCGTTGAACATCATTGATACACTTCGGTTTGGCCAAAGAAGTAATGGCTTTGATCTTTTCCGGATTAGCTTCAATGCCCCTGTTAGACACCAAAAAACCCAAGAGCTTGCCTATCGATACACCAAAGACGCACTTGGCCGGATTAAGCATCATTTTATAAACCCGCAGGTTATCAAAGGTCTCCTTCAAGTCATCAATCAATGTCTCCTTCTTCCTTGATTTCACCACAATATCACCTACATATGCATGAACATTGCGGCCGATTTGATCATGAAGACAATTCTGCACACATCGCTGATAGGTCGCCTGGGCACTCTTTAGCCCAAAGGGCATAGACACATAACAGAAGGCTCCAAAAGGAGTTATGAAGGCTATATTCTCCTGGTCCTTAACTTCCATTTTGATCTGATGATAACTAGAATATGCATCCAGAAAGCTCAAACGCTCGCAACCCGCCGTAGCATCAATGATTTGATCAATACACGGGAGAGAAAAAGGATCTGCTGGGCAAGCCTTGTTGAGATCTGTCTAGTCCACACACATACGCCAAGTGCCATTCTTATTAAGTACTAGCACCGGATTAGCCAACCACTCAGGATGAAACACTTCGATGATAAACCCAACCGCCAAGAGCCTGGCAACTTCTTCTCCAATAGGCTTGCGTCTTTCTTCATTGAACCGACGGAGAAACTGCTTGACCGGTTTATACTTGGGATCAACATTGAGAGTGTGCTCAGAGAGTTCTCTCGGTACACGTGGCATGTCAGAAGGCTTCCATGCAAAGATTTCTCGATTCTCATGGATGAACTCGATGAGCGCGCTTTCCTATTTTGGATCCAAGTATCGCTGATGCTAAACTGCTTGGACGAATCGCCGGGCACGAAGTCAACAAGCTTAGTCTCATCAGCTGATTTAAACTTCAGGGCCAGATCATGCTCTGTAGTTGGTTTCTTCAATGAAGTCATATTTGTCGGATCAACATTGTCTTTGTAAAACTTCAACTCTTCTGTTGCACAAACCGACTCAGCATAAGCCGCATCACCTTCTTCACACTCCAGAGCAATCTTGCGGCTCCCATGCACTGTTATAGTTCCCTTGTGACCCGGCATCTTGAGCTGTAATTAGACATAACAAGGTCATGCGATAAACTAAGCATAAGCTGGCCGTCCAAACAGGGCATGATACGGGCTTTTGATTTTCACCACTTCAAAGGTCAAGGTTTTTGATCGCGAGTCATGCTCATCTCCAAAAGCCACCTCCAGAGCTATCTTACCAACAGGATATGCCGATTTACCAGGCACCACATCATGGAACACCGTATTGGACGGTTTAAGATTTTTATCTGTTAACCCCATGCGACAGAAAGTTTCATAATAAAGGATATTAATACTACTTCCTCCATCCATGAGTACCTTAGTGAACTTATAACCTCCCACCTGAGGTGCCACCACCAACGCCAGATGACCTGGATTGTCAACCCGGGGCGGATGATCTTCTCTACTCCACATGATCGGCTGCTCGGACCAGCGCAAGTAACGGGGCACCACCGGTTCAACGGAGTTCACTGCCCTCTTATGAAGCTTCTGATCGCGTTTGCACAAGCTAGTGGTGAAGACATGATACTGCCCACTATTTAACTGCTTTGGGTTGCTCTGATAACCCGACTGCTGCTGATTGCCCTGATGATTATAACCACCTTGGTTGCCCTGATTACCTTGATTGTTATGTCCACCCTGATTACCATGGAAGCCTGAACCGGAACTTCCTCCACCATAACCCGGCCCATGAGATCAGGGGCCTGAACTGCCACCCGGTCCATTATCGTACCGAAAGAGATCAGAATTTTTGAACTCCTGCATGATATAACAATCCTTCCAGAGGTGCATGGACGGTGTCTCCTTTGTTCCGTGTTTCGGGCAAGGCTGGTTCAATAGATAAGACAAACGATCCGGGTTAGGACTTGGCCCTCCACCACGCTGGGGCGGTTTACCCTTACGTCGATGGCCTTTGTCATGTGTGTTGGTATTAGCCACAAAGTCTAAACTGTGGTCCGCCTTTCGCTTGCCACCATTTCCATGACCCACTGGGTTGTGGTGCTGCCCCTTGGCGTTGCCGCTCCTCTTTCCCTTCCCTGTCTTATCATCGTCAGACTCGGGATCCTTGGTACTATCAGAGTCGGCATAGTTCACCAGAGCGGCCATGAGAGTTCCCATGTCATTACAATGACGTTTGAGCCGTCCCAACTTCAACTTCAGGGGTTCAAACCGGCAATTGCCTTCTAATGTTAAAACTGCAGTATCAGCGTTGATGCGGTCCGATGAGTGCAAAATCTCCGAAACCCGGCGCACCCAACGGGTTGTTGACTCTCCTTCCTCCTGGACACAGGCAGCTAAGTCCACAATTGACATGGGCTGCTTGCATGTATCCTTGAAATTCTGGATAAACCGGGCTCTTAACTCGGCCCACGACCTGATAGAATTAGCCGGTAAGCTCTTCAGCCAAGTGCGGGCCGTCCCCTCTAGCATCATTGTGAAGTATTTCGCACACGCCGCATTTTACACATCCAGCATCTCCATGGCGATCTCATAGATTTCGACCCATGTCTCAGGGGACAAATCAGCGGTGTAATTCGGCACTTTGCGTGGGCCCTTGAAATCCTTGGGCAGACGCACGTTGCGCAACACTGGGATGAGACATGGTACTCCCAAAGAGCTAGAAGTAACCCCTGGTTCCACCAACGTGGTTGGACGAACCGGAGTAAGCTGACGGGCCTCATGCTACGCTGCTAACTCGGCCTCCCGACAAGCTCTAGCACGATTCACCACATCCTGAGCATCACCGCCACCACCTGCCGGGTTATGGCCACGGGGCGGATCACAGTTTCGTGCATTACTTGACACGGCCGGTTCATTTATACGCCTGCTGTAGCTCCGGCTTGGGCGGAGAGTAGAATGGATCCTCTCATGACTATATGAATAAGCCTCCTGCTGAACCAAAGCTGTCTGAAGAAGCTCCCTAACCCGCCGCGTCTCGACTGCCACTGGAGACTCGCCTTCGATCGGGATGGCCGCCAGCCGTGAAGCGGCAGCGACAATGTTGTCCATCGGATTAGAGTAATGACCCGGCGGTGTTGGGACATGCCGTTTCACAATGTTGTTCTGACGAGGCGGATCCACCGAACGTGGCTTAACCGGCGCCCCCACTCCAGGTGCCTCCGCCCGGTTTACCACCGGCGGATTACTGGTCCCTGCTCCTGGGGTATTAAAGAGGTTCCTAGCTTTGTAAACCGGCGGCAGGCGAGATCGATACCTCCTCTTCAGGACATCATTCGACGCACTCTGATCTAGCATAAGCCGGTAAGCCTGTGCATCCAATGCGGCCCGCTCCGCAACCATCCTGGAATCCTCAGCTTCCAAGTCGGCTTTGGCCTGGGTGATCTGATCTTTCACTTTTGCAATTTCCGCATTGTGTGCATCCTGATCCGCCGGGTTAACCTCCGCCATAAGCGTTGCCAAAGCGTCAAACAAATCAGATAGAACCTGAGCCGGCAGTCGCACAGGGCCTCCTACCCCGGCCGCTGTCGCTGCTGTTGATCCGGAAATCATCGCCGCCGCGGTCGAAGAGTGGAGTGTTGGTTGTGTACCGGCCATTAAGATTGCTACCCGGTTTGGCAGATCCAAGGGGTCCGGAATACTGTCGCCATCGGAACAGCCCTCAATCCGGCCATCTTGCAACTGATATGCTCGACTCGGTCTCTTCGGCTGATGACTCGTCGCCGGAATAAACGACGGTTTCACCACCATATTTCGATCTATCCTCAGATTCCCCTCCGCGGATGACTCCCATGAAGGCACGCTTCATGATAGGCTTGACCCGGGCAGATCTCGCACGCTGAGCCGTTTCGACGAGGTCGGTGCAGATGTACGGCTCAGGGCCCGGTTCGCCGATCTTGCCAATGAAAACGTGTATGCCACCAAAGGGGACCCAGTACCCATACTCGATCGAGACGACCTCGGGGCCCCAGCCTGCATCGTCGATGTAGAGCTTGCCGCGACGACTCTTGGTCATCTGTCCCACAGCGTAGCCCTGAGTCCTTCGAAGCTGCCCTCTAAGAATTCGAAACCATCGCGTGATAGCCCCACGGTGGGCGCCAACTGTCGTGGTTTTGTCACGGCAGATGTCCTAGGGAAAGGACTTAGTCGTGGAGCCATCGCTACGGGTTAACTTAAAGGGGTTAAAGCGGACAAGGGACGCAAGAGAGTTTATACTGGTTCGGCCCCTTGCGGTGAAGGTAAAAGCCTACGATCCAGTTGTTGTGGGATTGCTTGGGTTTCGATGACCAGGGAGAGAATACGCTTTGCCTGAGTCTCGAGTTGTTGTCTGTGTTTTGAACCACCACTGGGTCATCCCCTTATATCGACGGGTTGACGCCGGTCGGTTTACACAATCCCGAGGCCGGCTCATAAACGTGTCCGACTCGGTCTCTATTCTTTCTATCTTACAACACAAGTTTACATATCAATACCGGTTTATGTCTACAGGCCTTAAACCAGCTTTGGGCCCTGGGCCTTCATAAAGCGTCACCGTCTGTCTTCATGGGCTTCAGATATAATGAACTACTTATGGGGTTAACCCGGCCTCTCCTGGCCGGTTTACGCCCAGTGGTAATATCCCCAATAGCCTACACACCGGCCCCTCCGTGTGGTGAAACGGGTGTGGGCGACCGGGTGAATGCCCACACACCAGCACAGTCCTACGTGGCACCACAAACATGCCAAGATTCGTGCACCCACAAACGGACGCAGATCGACGCGTGTGGGCGAGATGCTAACGCCCACACGTGTGGGCGTTAGTGTTTCTCAGAAAGAATAAAAATGATGATCACAGGTCAAGAAGGTCAAACAGTCGCAGATACGAGCGGGCATGGTCGTCCGAACGGCCTTCAAACATTTTGTGGGCAAAGGAATCGGCTTAGGAAACTCATACATCCTCTCAAACGACCAGACGCGGTCGTATGAAAGGTCGTCGATCATTATTTCTTTCTGATTCCTAACAGAGTTTTTCCTGATTTTACCCGGTTTGTTTCAATTCTTTTTAACTTCCTTATCTCATCAAACCCTACGTCCCTAACCTCTTATATACATAACCATTGCCTCTTCCGCTAGCAAAACTAACAAACCAATCTAGTCCAAGTTCTCTTGAGTTTTGAGGTGTAGGAAGAGATGGTCGCTTGTGGGTCAACAAGCAAACCTCCTCCCAGGAGGAAGATGATGTGGAGCAAGAAGGCTACTCTCCGACAAGCATAAAAGAGAGGCTCCGACGCTCACACGACTGGTCCTCCTCAGAAGAAGATCTGGAGGAATCGCACTTTGAGGAGACTGACGAAGAACAGGAAGATGGAGAGAAGGGGAGGAAATCGACGACCATCCCCATCAATGCAATCAAGGTCGTCATTGATACGTCCATTTTGCATCATGCTTTTATATCGATATTTATTGCATTATGGGCTGTTATTTCACGTTATGTCACAATACTTATGGCTATTTTCTCTTATTTTACAAGGTTTACATGAAGAGGGAGAATGCCGCAGCTGGATTCTGGGCTGGAAAAGGAGCAAATATTAGAGACCTATTCCGCACAACTCCAAAAGTCCTGAACTCCACGGAATATCTTAAAATAAATAAAGAAAAATCCTCGCCAAAGATGAAGGCCATGGGGCCCACACCCTGCTCACGAGGGTGGGGGGCGCGCCCCCCCTCCTAGGGCGCGTGCCTACCTCGTGGGCCCCCTGGTGGGTCTCCGACGCCCATCTTCTCCTATATGAAGTCTTTCGATGAGAAAAAAAATCAAGAGCAACCTTTCGGGATGAAACTCTGCCGCCACGAGGCGGAACCTTGGCGGAACCAATCTAGAGCTCCGGCAGAGCTGTTCTGCCGGGAATACTTCCCTCCGGGAGGGGGAAATCATCACCATCGTCATCACCAACGCTCCTCTCATTGGGAGAGGGCAATCTCCATCAACATCTTCACCAGCACCATCTCATATCCAAACCCTAGTTCATCTCTTGTATCCAATTCTTGTCTCAAAGTCCGGGATTGGTGCTAGTAGGTTGCTAGTAGTGTTGATTACTCCTTGTAGTTGATGCTAGTTGGTTTATTTGGTGGAAGATCATATGTTCAGATCCTATATGCATATTATTACCCCTCTGATTATGAACATGAATATGCTTTGTGAGTAATTACGTTTGTTCCTGAGGACAAGGGAGAAGTCTTGCTATTAGTAGTCATGTGAATTTGGTATTCGTTCGATATTTTGATAAGATGTATGTTGTCTAGCCTCTAGTGGTGTTATGTGAACGTTGACTACATAACACTTCACCATTATTTGGGCCTAGAGGAAGGAATTGGGAAGTAATAAGTAGATGATGGGTTGCTAGAGTGACAAAAGCTTAAACCCTAGTTTATGCGTTGCTTCGTAAGGGGCTGATTTAGATCCATATGTTTCATGCTATGGTTAGGTTTACCTTAATACTTTTGTTGTAGTTGCGGATGCTTGCAATAGAGGTTAATCATAAGTGGGATGCTTGTTCAAGTAAGAACAGCACCCAAGCACCGGTCCACCCACATATCAAATTATCAAAGTACCGAACGCGAATCATATGAACGTGATGAAAACTAGCTTGACGATATTCCCATGTGTCCTCGGGAGCGCTTTTCCTATTATAAGAGTTTGTTCCGGCTTGTCCTTTGCTACAAAAAGGATTGGGCCACCTTGCTGCACTTTATTTACTTTTGTTACTTGTTGCTCGTTACAATTTATCTTGTCACAAAACTATCTGTTACCACTTATTTCAGTACTTGCAGAGAATACCTTGCTGAAAACCGCTTATCATTTCCTTCTGCTCCTCGTTGGGTTTGACACTGTTACTTATCGAAAGGACTACGATAGATCCCCTATACTTGTGGGTCATCAAGGCTCTTTTCTGGCGCCGTTGCCGGGGAGTGTAGCGCTTCTAGTAGGTTGAATTTGGTAAGGAAAAATTTATATAGTGTGCTGAAATTTACTGTCACTTGGTACTATGGAAAGTAATTCTCTGAGGGGCTTGTTCGGGGTATCTTCACCCCGTCCAGTAGAGCAAAGAGTTGCTCCTCAACCTACTGAACTTATTGAAAATGAAACTCCTTTTGAATTTCCTTCGGGTATGATGGAAAAACTGCTAGCTAATCCTTTTACAGGAGATGGAACAAAGCATCCTGATGAGCACTTAATATATGTGGATGAAGTATGCGGATTATTTAAGCTTGCAGGTATACCCGATGATGTTGCTAAGAAGAAGGTCTTCCCTTTATTTTTGAAGGGAGACACATTGATATGTTATAGGTTATGTGATGATATGAGATCATGGAACTATAAAAGATTAAAGTTGGAATTTCATCAAAAGTATTACCCTATGCATCTTGTTCATCATGATCACAATTATATATATAATTTCTGGCCTCGCGAAGGAGAAAGTATCGATTAAGCTTGGGGGAGGCTTAAATCAATGTTATATTCATGTCCCAATCATGAGCTCTCGAGAGAAATAATTATTCAAAGTTTTTATGCTCGGCTTTCTGAAAACAATCGCACCATGCTCGATACTTCTTGTGCTAGCTCTTTTATGATGAAGACTATTGAATTTAAATGGACTTATTGGATAGAATTAAATGCAACTCTAAAGATTGGGATCTCGACGAAGGTAAGGAGTCAGGTATGACACCTAAGTTTGATTGTGTTAAATATTTTATGGATACCGATATTTTCCGTAAGTTTAGCACTAAATATGGACTTGACTCTGAGATAGTAGCCTCTTTCTGTGAATCTTTTGCTACTTATGTTGATCTCCCTAAGGAGAAGTGGTTTAAATATCATCCTCCCATAGAAGTAAAAGTAGCTGCACCTATTAAAGTTGAAGAAAAGACTGTCACTTATAATGATCCTATTGTTCCTACTTCTTATATTGAGAAACCACCTTTTCCTGTTAGAATAAAGGATCATGCTAATGCTTCAACTGTTGTTCGTAAAAGCAATATTAGAATTTATACACCTCCTGAGCAAGTTAAAGTAGAACCTAATATTGCTATTGTTAAAGATCTCTTGTCTGATAATATTGATGGACATGTTATTCAATTTTGCGGTGAAGCTGCTAGAGTTGCTAAACCTTGTGCCAAAGATAAACATAGACCTGTGGTAGGCGTGCCTGTTATTTCTGTTAAAATAGGAGATCATTGTTATCATGGCTTATGCGACATGGGTGCTAGTGCTAGTGTTATACCTTATGACTTGTATAAAGAAATCAAGCATGAAATTGCACCTGCTGAATTAGAAGATATTGATGTCACAATTAAACTTGCCAATAGAGATACTATCTCAGCGATGGGAATTGTTAGAGATGTTGAAGTCTTGTGTGGGAAAACTAAATATCCTGCTAATTTTCTTGTTCTTACTTCTCCACAAGATAGCTTTTGTCCCATTATATTTGGTAGACCCTTCTTGAACACTGTTAATGCTAAGATAGACTGCGAAAGGAATGTTGTTACTATTGGCTTGGATGATATGGTTCATGAGTTTAATTTCTCTAAATTTAGTAAACAACATCGTGAGGAAGAATTACCTAGTAAGGATGAAATTATTGGTCTTGCTTCTATTGCCGTACCTCCTAGTGATCCTTTAGAACACTATTTGCTAGACCATGAAAATGATATGTTCATGAATGAAAGAAGGGAAATAGATGAAGTATTCTTTAAACAGGAACCTATTCTGCAACACAATTTTCCTGTTGAAATTTTAGGGGATCCTCCTCCACCCAAGGGTGATCCCGTGTTTGAGCTTAAACCGTTGCCTGATAATCTTAAGTATGCTTATCTTGATGAAAAGAAGATATATCCTGTTATTATTAGTGCTAACCTTTCAGAGCATGAAGAAGAAAGATCATTGAAAACTCTGAAGAAGCACCGTGCTGCTATTGGATATACTCTTGATGATCTTAAGGGCATTAGTCCCACTCTGTGTCAACATAAAATAAATTTGGAAGCAGATGCCAAACCAGTTCGTGATCCTCAACGACGTTTGAATCCTAAAATGAAAGAAGTGGTAAGAAAAGAAATACTCAAGCTTCTGGAGGCAGGTATAATTTATCCCGTTGCTGATAGTAAGTGGGTAAGTCCTGTCCATTGTGTCCCTAAGAAGGGAGGTATTACTGTTGTTCCTAATGATAAAGATGAATTGATTCCACAAAGAATTATCACAGGTTATAGGATGGTAATTGATTTCCACAAATTAAATAAGGCTACTAAGAAAGATCGTTACCCCTTACCTTTTATTGATCAAATGCTAGAAAGATTATGCACACACACATTACTGCTTTCTAGATGGTTATTCTGGTTTCTCTCAAATACCTGTGTCGGCTAAAGATCAATCAAAGACTACTTTTACATGCCCTTTTGGTACTTTTTCTTGTAGACGTATGCCTTTTGGTCTATGTAATGCCCCTTCTACCTTTCAAAGATGCATGATGGCTATATTCTCTGACTATTGTGAAAAGATTTGTGAGGTTTTCATGGACGACTTTTCCGTCTATGGTTCCTCTTTTGATGATTGCTTGAGCAATCTTGATCGAGTTTTGCAGAGATGTGAAGAAACTAATCTTGTCTTGAATTGGGAAAAGTGCACTTTATGGTTAATGAAGGTATTGTCTTGGGGCATAAAGTTTCTGAAAGAGGTATTGAAGTTGATAAATCCAAGGTTGATGCTATTGAAAAGATGCCATGTCCCAAAGACATCAAAGGTATAAGAAGTTTCCTTGGTCACGCCGGATTTTATAGGAGGTTCATTAAGGACTTCTCAAAAATTTCTCGGCCTCTGACTAATTTATTACAAAAAGATGTACCATTTGTCTTTGATGATGATTGTGTAGAAGCTTTTGAAATACTTAAGAAAGCATTAGTCTCTGCACCTGTTGTTCAGCCACCTGATTGGAATTTACCCTTTGAAATTATGTGTGATGCTAGTGATTATGTTGTAGGTGCTGTTCTAGGGCAAAGAGTTGATAAGAAATTAAATGTTATCCATTATGCTAGTAAGACTCTAGACAATGCTCAAAGAAAGTATGCTACTACTGAAAAAGAACTTTTAGCAGTTGTATTTGCTTCTGATAAGTTCAGACCTTATATTGTTGATTCTAAAGTAACTATTCACACTGATCATGCTGCTATTAAATATCTTATGGAAAAGAAAGATGCTAAACCTAGACTGATTAGATGGGTTCTCTTGCTACAAGAATTTGATTTGCATATTGTTGATAGAAAAGGAGATGAGAACCCCATTGCAGACAACTTATCTAGGTTAGAGAATGTTCTTGATGACCCACTACCTATTAATGATAGCTTTCCCGATGAGCAATTAAATGTTATAAGTATTTCTCGTAGTACTCCTTGGTATGCTAATTATGCTAATTACATAGTTGCTAAATTCATACCACCTAGCTTCACATACCAACAAAAGAAAAATTTCTTCTATGAATTGAGACATTACTTTTGGGATGACCCACATCTTTATAAAGAAGGAGTAGATGGTGTTATTAGACGTTTTGTACCTGAGCATGAACAGGAACATATCCTACGCAAGTGCCACTCCGAAGCTTATGGAGGACACCACGCTGGAGATAGAACTGCACATAAGGTATTGCAATCCGGTTTTTATTGGCCTACTCTCTTCAAGGATGCCCGTAAGTTTGTCTTGTCTTGCGATGAATGCCAAAGAGTTGGTAATATTAGTAGACGTCAAGAAATGCCTATGAATTATTCTCTTGTTATCGAACCGTTTGATGTCTGGGGATTTGATTATATGGGACCTTTTCCTGCCTCTAATGGATACACACATATTCTAGTTGCTGTTGATTACATTACTAAGTGGGTAGAAGCTATTCCAACTAGTAGTGCTGATCATAATACTTCTATTAAAATGCTTAAGGAAGTTATTTTTCCAAGGTTTGGAGTTCCTAGATATTTAATGACTGATGGTGGTTCACACTTTATTCATGGTGCTTTCCGTAAAACGATTGCTAAATATGATGTTAATCATAGAATTGCATCTCCTTATCACACACAGTCTAGTGGTCAAGTAGAATTGAGCAATAGCGAGCTCAAATTAATTTTGCAAAAGACCGTTAATAGGTCTAGAAAGAATTGGTCCAAGAAACTTGATGATGCATTATGGGCTTATAGAACTGCATATAAAAATCCTATGGGTATGTCTCCATATAAAATGGTTTATGGAGAAGCATGTCACTTACCTCTCGAACTAGAACATAAGGCATATTGGGATATTAAAGAGCTCAACTATGATTTCAAACTTGCCGGTGAGAAGAGGTTATTTGATATTAGCTCACTTCATGAATGGAGAACCCAAGCTTATGAAAATGCCAAGTTATTTAAATAAAAAGTTAAAAGATGGCATGACAAAAGGATATAAAAGCGTGAGTTTAATGTAGGTGATTATGTATTGCTATACAACTCTTGTTTAAGATTTTTTGCAGGAAAACTTCTCTCTAAATGGTAAGGCCCCTATGTTATCGAGGAGGTCTATCGCTCCGGTGCAATACAAATCAACAACTTCGAAGGCACAAATCCGAAGGTGGTAAACGGTCAAAGAATCAAACATTATATCTCAGGTAATCCCATAAATGTTGAAACCAATATTATCGAAACCGTAACCCCGGAGGAATACATAAGAGACACTTTCGAGAACGTTTTAGACTCCGAAAAGGAATAGGTATGTGGTATGTTAAGTAAACCGACTCCAAAACAATTTTTAAGGCAATATTTCTCCGTTTTGGAATATTTAGAAAAATAGAAAAATAAGTAGCAGTCCGGGAAGGACACGAGGGCCCCACGAGGGTGGTGGACGCGCCCTACCCCTATGGGCACGCCCTCCTACCTCGTGAGCACCTCGTGTGCCCTACGGACTCCATTTTCTTGCACGATACGTATTTTGGTCGGTAAAAATTCATTATATAACCTCCCGAAGGTTTTGACTCCTGTATCACGCAAATATCCTCTGTTCTTGTTCCGAGCCATTTTCTGTCAGGGTTGTCAAGGCCAGGCATCATGTCGTCTTCCTCCTCCAAAAATGGTGACAAAGATGCTTGGCTAATGAAGATAGAGCTGAAGAGGGAAGAGCCCATGGAGATCAACAAGGATGAAGGGATCAAGAAGGCCACGGAGAAGCAAGCTTCGGCAGGAGAAGACATCCTACAACTCGACCACAATCTCCTTACCCCAACTGAGATTGAAGCTTTCAAGATGATTGAGTTAGCCCATATATAGAATAAGTATCAGACCCGTGAAAATATTTTGTTGAAGGAGCATATTATCGCACTCAAGGGCATTATCCGCAAGCTGGAAGACCTCTTACGCTCTATGTGCGATTATCCATCACCACCGTCTTCTTCACCAACAAAGGAGACATAATCACATGGGTATGGGCACTCCCCTTGGCAACTGCCAAGCTTGGGGGAGGTGCCCCGGTATCGTATCACAATCACAACTCCTATCTTTACTGTTTTCTTAGTTCGATCCTATTAGCAGTATTTTGATCTAGTAGAATAAAGTTGATGGCATGATTTAGTTTTGAGTTTTGCTTTGTGATCTCTCTATTTAATTGAGTCCGTGAGCTATATATATATAATAAAGATTAGTGTTGAGTCAAGGGCTTGATTATTTTTGCCATGATTTTGGGTGAATAAAAGAAAAGAAGGAAAAGAATAAAAAGAAACAAAAGTTCATATTGATCTTGTTGAGAGTAATGACTTCACATAGAAAGAGTATGATGATTAAAAGTTGTTGGGAGTTGGCAGACATAGCTTTGGTCATCCTTGCAGTTAATAGGAAGTAATAAGGAAAGAGAGGTTTCACATATAGATATATTATCATTGACATCTTTTATGATTGGGAGCACTCATTAAAATATGACATGCTAAAGAGTTGATGTTGGACAAGGAAGACAACGTAATGAGTTATGTCTTTCTTATATCTGAGATAAAGTATGTTGTCATGGATCCTCTAACTTGTTGAGCTTGCCTTTCCCCCTCATGCTAGCCAAATTCTCAGCAGCAAGTAGAAATACTACTTGTGCTTCCAAATACCCTTAAACCAGTTTTGTCATGAGAGTCCACCATATCTACCTATGGATTGAGTAAGATCCTTCAAGTAAGTTGTCATCGGTGCAAAGCAATAAAAATTGCTCTAAATATGTATGATTGATTGGTGTGGGAGAAATAAGCTTTATACGATCTTGTGATGTAGAAGTAATAAAAGCGACGGACTGCATAATAAAGGTTCACATCACAAGGGGCAATATAAAGTGACGTTCTTTCGCATTGAGATTTTGTGCATCCAACCATAAAAGCGCATGGCAACCTCTTCTTCCCTCTGCGAAGGGCCTATATTTTATTATTATCTTCTACCTTTTGCAAGAGTCATGGTGATCTTCACCTTTCCTTTTTTTATTTTATCCTTTGGCAAGCTCGGCATGTTGGAAAGAACATGACATATATATCTAATTGGATGTGGGGGAGGATGAATTATTATTGTTGACATTACCCTTGAGGTAAAAGGTTGTGGGGCAAAACTATAAGCCCCTATCTTTCTCTGTGTCCGATTAAAACTTCATAACCACAAGTATTGCACGAGTGTTAGCAATTATGAAGGACTAAATGATAGTTGAGTATGTGGACTTGCTTTTTAGCTCTGACATAGACTCTTTCCGATGTTATGATAAATTGCAATTGCTTCAATGACTGAGATTATAGTTTGTTGGAGCCCAATAAGGTTTCTGATTCATACTTTTGCATTGTGAAAAGATCATCACTTGAATATAAGTAATCATATGACAAAATCTATATATGTTGCTGTTATGAGAATAATCATGATGCCTTCATGTCCGTATTTTATTTTTATCGATGCCTCTACCTCTAAACACGGGGACATATTTATTGTTATCGGCTTTTCGCTTGAGGACAAGCGAGGTCTAAGCTCGGGGGAGTTGATACGTCCATTTTGCATCATGCTTTTATATCGGTATTTATTGCATTATGGGCTGTTATTTCACGTTATGTCACAATACTTATGGCTATTTTCTCTTATTTTACAAGGTTTACATGAAGAGGGAGAATGCCGGCAGCTGGAATTCTGGGCTGGAAAAGGAGCAAATATTAGAGACCTATTCTGCGCAACTCCAAAACTCCTAAAACTCCACGGAATATCTTAAAAGAAATAAAGAAAAATCCTTGCCAAAGATGAAGGCCAGGGGGCCCACACCCTGCTCACGAGGGTGGGGGGCGCGCCCCCCCCCTCCTAGGGCGCGCCCCCTACCTCGTGGGCCCCCAGGTGGGTCTCGGACGCCCATCTTCTCCTATATGATGTCTTTCGATGAGAAAAAAATCAAGAGCAACCTTTCGGGACGAAACTCCGCCGCCACGAGGCGGAACCTTGGCGGAACCAATCTAGAGCTCCGGCAGAGCTGTTCTGCCGGGGATACTTCCCTCCAGGAGGGGAAATCATCACCATCGTCATCACCAACGCTCCTCTCATCGGGAGAGGGCAATCTCCATCAACATCTTCACCAGCACCATCTCATCTCCAAACCCTAGTTCATCTCTTGTATCCAATTCTTGTCTCAAAGTCCAGGATTGGTGCTAGTAGGTCGCTAGTAGTGTTGATTACTCCTTGTAGTTGATGCTAGTTGGTTTATTTGGTGGAAGATCATATGTTCAGATCCTATATGCATATTATTACCCCTCTGATTATGAACATGAATATGCTTTGTGAGTAATTATGTTTGTTCCTAAGGACAAGGGAGAAGTCTTGCTATTAGTAGTCATGTGAATTTGGTATTCGTTCGATATTTTGATAAGATGTATGCTGTCTAGCCTCTAGTGGTGTTATGTGAACGTCGACTACATAACACTTCACCATTATTTGGGCCTAGAGGAAGGCATTGGGAAGTAATAAGTAGATGATGGGTTGCTAGAGTGACAGAAGCTTAAACCCTAGTTTATGCGTTGCTTCGTAAGGGGCTGATTTGGATCCATATGTTTCATGCTATGGTTAGGTTTACCTTAATACTTTTGTTGTAGTTGCGGATGCTTGCAATAGAGGTTAATCATAAGCGGGATCCTTGTTCAAGTAAGAACAACACCCAAGCACCGGACCACCAACATATCAAATTATCAAAGTACCAAATGCGAATCATATGAACGTGATGAAAACTAGCTTGACGATATTCCCATGTGTCCTCGGGAGCGCTTTTCCTATTATAAGAGTTTGTTCCGGCTTGTCCTTTGCTACAAAAAGGATTGGGCCACCTTTCTGCACTTTATTTACTTTTGTTACTTGTTGCTCGTTACAATTTATCTTGTCACAAAACTATCTGTTACCACTTATTTCAGTACTTGCAGAGAATACCTTGCTGAAAACCACTTATCATTTCCATCTGCTCTTCGTTGGGTTCGACACTCTTACTTATCGAAAGGACTACGATAGATCCCCTATACTTGTGGGTCATCAGTCATCAACGAAAACACGGTCGACTTCATCAAGGATACTTCCGTCATCATGGGGAAGTGTGGTTTTGGCAACTGGACTATCCATGATCCTTTGGGAGAATCCAAGGAAATCGATCCAAGGGCGCGAAAGATGCACACCATCGGCGCCCGCACACCTCCAAGGAAGAGGCGTGTCACCATCCCTACTCAACCTGAGGTACATGTCAGTAATTTTACAGTTGAAACTAAAGCTATGATAGAAAATATCGGGGAGATGGAGATTGCCCTAGCTGTCAAGAGTCGTGAGGATCTTGACACAAGCCTGAGAATCGTCGCCAACCGAGATGCAATGCTTTGCATGTACTGTTCTCGCATCAAGGATATGGAAGTTACCAATAAGCTCATGATCGATGCCCTCACCGGCATCACAACTTCACCTCCAGAAGAGAACACCGGTATCAATAAAAAGGAGGCTAAATGAACCCAACCGTCTTAGCATTTTAAGCTTGAAGAGATTCTGAGGCCCTCTTGTATCCCTTATTATTATTTTCTCGCTGAATTTTATTTAAAAGTTTTTTTGTTTAATTAGTCTGAATAAGTAAGGACTGCCATACTTTCTTGATAAGAGGGATGAGTTTTATCCAGTGAGTCATGGATGATTTGATGAGTGATCGATTATGATCTTTATGAATTTGCCTAGTATGATTTTGCATCTTCGTGTGCTAGATATTTTTGTTTTTATATGATGATTATAAGTCCTCCACATCTTTAGTATCAATCAGGAATGGGAAGTTGATAACTTGACGTGATGCGCTAATCTTCGTTTCAGTTTATTTCATGTTTACTTGGCAAAGTCATTATACTAACTAGATGATACCCCGCGCGTTGCTGCGGGATTTCTTAGTCTATATCCATGATGGTAGATAAATTGAACAACTTTTTGCCTAGTGTATTTACATAATTAAGATAAAAAATTTGCAATGGATACTTGGTATAAATATAAATATTGCAAAATGTGAAATATGCTATCTTTTTTTTATTAAATACAGGACATAAGCAATCTCATGCGACTTACATGAATATTAACGTATATCAACACGCTAACATGGATTCTGAAGTAGACACAATATGAAAGGTTATGTACAAATGCCTTTTTTGGATACTTATTGTAGTTGTTGTCGTAAATCAATCTTCATATCTGCATGCTTACGATCTACACAAAGAATGATAACTACACACAAATATTGACAATTATAGTTGCTTGCAATACGTGATAGTGAATGGTGGAGGTCCAATATCAACAAAAAGAACAAATTCCTTCTCTCTCATTTTCGCCAAACTGAGTGCCTCACCATGGTTGGGGTAGGAGGGTACCGGAGTTCTCCATCTCGCACAATCCTCCTCCTCGAGCTCGCGCAGGGGTTGGATCGGGAGGAGAGGAGATGGGGAAGTGGGCCGAAGGCCTCCTGGCGTGACTCACGCAGGGGCTGGACAATGGAGAGGGGATGGATCAGGGTATGAAGAGGGAGGGCTGGAGCATCCATCGGCTGCCCTCGTGATGCAACAACAGCGGGTAGGTGCGAGGCATATGGCGGCCGCGCTTGGTGCTTGGTGTAGGCACCAATGCACATCTATTTATGATTGATGGATGGAAGATGAAAAGGAACAATTACATTATGGGAAAGAAAAGAAAAGGCCCGCCTTTATTCAATGGAGAAGATGAATAGGATGAGATAGAATTAGTGGATGGGCAGTTAATTGGCGTACAACCATGCGTTGTGGAGAAGGCAACGACTCCTCCACCGTGCCGGGGGCGAGAGCAAAGGGATGACGTGGTGCATGAACCTGGAACGAAAATCATTAGATGGGCTGACGTGGTTGCATGGCTGAGGTGGATAACTTGCATGTGAAGATAAATAAGGTAGTGGGGATGAATCTCTTAGGTATATAGGATGAGCCAGGTATGAAAAGGGTACAATTTCTCTTTATGGTAAAAAACAAAATTTAAAGTTTAAAAGAATTTTTGTGACTCCCAGCAATCAAACTTGAACAACCAAGCATACCATTCATATCACACTCGGACAGAGGATATGGAAAAAGAAAAGTTCTAGTGATATGGGGTAGGCTTGGTGTCAGGGATATACCCCGCGGTATGAACCGACCGAAAATATGACCCGACCGAGCTTGGCGGTTTATTTGAGACCCGGTTGACACTTGGCGATTCACCCGCGACCCGCCCTGACCAGACGGTTTACAAGCAACCTGCCTGAACGTTATGACTCACTGTTAACTCGGCGGGCGGCGGACGGACAACAAGGCCCAAGGCCCAGAAGGCCGGTTTATGTTAATGGTGGGTCAGTTTAAGAGGAAAGGCATGAGGAATGTTTACCTTACAAGAAGTTAAGACCCGGACTTGTATCCGGTTTGTATTAGAAGGTAGGCTAGTCCTAATCGTAATAGGACTCCACATGTAACCCGCCCCTCTAACTTATATAAGGAGGGGCAGGGCACCCAAGAGGGGGGAGAAAACAATCTTAAGATTAGACACAACTAGGAGAGCCGGTTTACGGCAACTCCCTGATGAGCATAATGAGACCTAGCCACAAACATCATGTAGGGTTATTACCGGATGATGTTTCCCGGGGCCCGAAGCTGTCTAAATCCTTGTCTTGTGTGTTGCGTCTCTCGATTCCGACCAACCCCTTCAAGCTACCGCATAAATGCGTTGGCCTCACAACTAAGTCCTCACACTAGGACATCTGCCGTGACAAATCCACGACAGTTGGCGCCCACCGTGAAACCTGCGCACGGTGGTGTTGAGTTCTTGGAGGGATCTCTCCCAGGGATCAAGAAACTTGCTATTGATGAAGAACCGGCGCGGAACAATCGTGCATCTTGGCGATCTGGCGATCCAAGGAGAGATTGATTTTTTCTGTTGCAATAGCCGAAGCGATCCATTGAGACGAACATAAATTTGTCTACGTGTGCCGAGTGTACCGAGAGTTACATCACACACGACCTCATTTTCCCATGAAAACAACAGTGTTTCAAGTTCATGCGAAGCAAGTTGGAGTTGGCAGCAAGCACATAATCGGAAGAACTACGTGTTAAGGAAAGTACTACCGAAAAATGTGGTAGCTATTTTTAATAGGGTGGACTCAGATGGGTGTGTAAAAAAAAGAGGCGGGCGTGGATTCATCCAACAGGCCACACGAGGCGTGGATTTTTGCAGAACAACCGACCCGGAAACGGACTTCGCGAGTCGCCTGAGCCACCGATATGTCTGCCTCTACCGACGCAGCCTTTTCAAGTCGCCGTCAACTGGACCGCGCGGCTTGGCGTCGCCGCTCCGGCCATCCCGGCCAGGAGGCCTCACCCCGCCACACCTCCGCCGCTACGACGCGGCCCTGACCCGTCTGAGCCGCGGCACCCGCGAGCCGCCCGCTCGCCTCGCTACTCCTGCATGTGCGTTCCCAAATCGCCATTGAAACCCGTTGTCTCTACCTCCGGGCCTCGCTGCCGCCTCTGCTGCATAGCCACAGCCTGCCAAGTCGCTGGTGATGGAGGCCGCTCAGTAGGCGAAGAACAATTGCCAAAGGGTAAAACCACCGCTCACATCCAGTGATTCGGAGTTAGATCAATCAAATCATGGAGACTGACGGGAGCGCGGCGTAGTGTGTGCCTCATGGACCGTCAGATCACAAGTTGCCGAAGAAGGCATATCCCACCGGAGTGGTGCTGTACAAGAGTGCAGCAGTTGTGCCAAATTTTACACTGCTCCACGTCTGCGATTCTCAGTTTTCAAGCTTTAAGGGATGATGTTTCATTACATGAAGCATCAAACCCAAGGATTTGAGTCAAATGCTATGCCTGCGCCCCGGCGTTTTTTCCGTCGCAAGCCGCCCTGTTGCCACTGTTGTGACCATGGATGCAACCCATGGTACCCGCGACAAGCCGGCCTACCGGCACTGCACAATACTACGAGGTGCTATCCTTCCTACATATTTTATCGGCACAAATAATGTTTTTTTTAAAAACAATTACTCTGGTCTCTGGTATTTTTGGCAGGACCATTATTTGTTACAAAGATGTCGCAAAAGGGGTGTGCGCCAATATTATTGCACTAGGGCTGGTCCGTGCCATGCTGCTGGATGGATACGTGAGTAAGTCGCCGTCCCTCGCTTCATCAACACACGGGACTAACTCGTTGTCCGTGCAACGCCGCAGCCAACTCGCCCGTCCGTGCCGGCTTACAACACCGGTGCCGACTCTTCCCGTCCGCACTGGCTTACAACGCCGCCACCAACTCTGTCTGCACCCGCTGCCGACTCACTCGTGGTTGATTTCAGCTTCGCCGTCGTGATCTTCAACACCGTGGCTGATAATTTCCGGCCTAACATATCAAGGTGAAATCTGTCCAATCAATTTTTATTGATACATTTTTTATTCTTTAAAAAGAACAAATTACTCCAGCTTGCGATATTATTTATGCAGGAGCAATTGTTCACCGCAAAAGCTATGGCCGTGTCATGGATGTATAGCCCGCGCCACCATTATAATGCGCTAGCATCTGGCCATACCATCAAGCTCGATGAATATATGTGCAAACCGCCATTCTGCAGATCAGTTTACATCAACATGATGCTAACTTGCCCGTCCACGCCGGCTTATAACACCGCGGCCGACTCAGCTATCTATGCTGCCTCTGAAGCCGCGGTTGTCTTTGCTGTCCGTTTCTCGCGGCCTGGTCTACATCAACATGCTGGGCCGCACCTGTCTGCATGAGCTGTTTATTGAGTATGAGCAAGTCACAGCTTGGGTAGCCCAGTTTTCTTTCAACAAAATGGAGGCAAATTATCATATACTATCAACCGTCGTCTGCACTAGGTGGCTCAATGGGCAGGTGTCATGGTTCTAAGTCTGACAGTAGTGTAGGGGGGTTAGTATGAAGAGGCTAGATCTTAGCTATGTAGAAGTTGTAAGCACACAAAGATGTACGAGTTCAGGCCCTTCTCAGAGGAAGTAAAAGCCCTACGTCTCGATGCCCGGAGGCGGTCGACTGGATTATAAATGTGAGAATGACAGGGGTGCGAACCCTTGATACTGAGGAGGGGGGTGGCTTATATAGAGTTCGCCAGCCCTCTCCTGCCCTCAGTAATGCAGGGTTTAAGGTACATTAAGGTCGAGTGTTACAGGTAACGCCTCTAATAAAGTGTTATGATGACCATAAAGACTACTTAATGACCGACCGTTTGCCTGTGGAGTGACTTTAGATCTCCTGGCAGTCGAGTGGTTGGCTTCGTGGTCGAGTGGTAGCTTCTTGGTCGAGTGTCTTGAACCCGTCGAGTGGGTACCTTCAAGTCGATTGAAAGGTGACTTCTTCTAAGGATGTCCTTGGGCAGGGCTCTTAGGACAGGTCCCTGCCCCTACCCCAGGTACATAGCTTCATCATTAGCCCCCGAATGGATCGAGGTTAGAGTGGGGAAAGGGTTGGAGATCTTTTCGACTGGTTCTTTGTGCTACATGAGTGCCTTGTTTTGGATCAATCGTCATGGATGACGTCATCAACCTTTCTCAGTCGCCTTGATACATTCTAGGCCTTTCGTCGAGTGAATTCCCTTGTCTGTGACATTCCGAATGATGGTGTGAAAGGGATCTTCTGCCTGACGATTTGTTCTGCAACCCGCGAATTTCACGGGATTTGAATTTCGGGAAGCGCGCGGGACGGGAGCGACCGCGGTAATCAGACGTGATAAGACGGAAGCTCCTCGATTTCCGCACCACCTTTTTTGCCACGTACTGCGCGCGTTTGCTGCGGGATTTGACGGGATAGCTTGGGCCTACCAGTCAGCCACTCGGAAGCGACTTCTTATAAGCCAGCGGCTCGGGATATCCGAACAGTGTGCCCTTTCTTCCCTTTCTCCCTTCGCAAGGACCTCCGCGGTCTCCGTTTCCACCTTAGCGCCGCAGGCCCGTTCGAGATTTGCCGGCGACGATGGGGAAGGACAAGACGTCCGCTCTGGAGCGCGCGAAGAAGGCGGCGGCCCAGGGGAAAGGGAAGAAGTCCGCTCGGGGCGGATCTTCCTCAAGGACTGCTCTGCCCAGAGGCTGGATCCAGGGCGACTGGATGCCGACGGTGATTCGGCAGGAAGATCTCGATGATATGGTTGAGGGAGGGGTCATTCCCCATGAAGCTGCGCGTCTCCCAGGGAAGGAAGTCAAGCCCCAACCTCTTGATGGTGAGTGTGTCCTCCTGGCCACCCACATCGATCGTGGGTTTTCTCTGCCGCCTCATCCTTTTTTCCGGAGCTTTCTGAACTTCTTCGGAGCGCAGCTCCACCACTTCACTCCCAATTCCATCGTGTATCTGGCTGCTTTCATTTCCTTGTGTGAGGGTTTCTTGGGTTGCCGCCCCCATTGGGGACTCTTTAAGCACATCTTCACTTGCCGTTCTCAATCGGTCAAAAAGGCCAAGTCGAGTGATGAAAGGACGCAGGTGATCCAGCTGTGCGGGGGCCTGGCGATCCAGACGAGGGGAAAAAGCTCCTTTCCATCCATCACTTTCCCTGAGTCGGTCCGTGGTTGGCAGGCAACCTGGTTCTACTGCAAAGACCAGGCGACTCCGGGTCAGTTGACAGGACTTCCCCCTTTCTCTCTGGAACGAGCCCAAAAGCCTGCTTCTCTGAAAGTGACGCCGGAAGAAAAGGCCCAAGTCAAAGTGCTGGTTGGTCGAGTGGTTCAGCTTGTCCACGACGGCGTGACTGGCATGGACTTGCTGGAGGTCTTCCTTAGGAGGCACATCCAGCCGCTCCAGGCTCGCGATCATCCGATGTGGCTGTATTCGGGTCTTGAAGACACCACTCGGATCCACCCGGAGGAGGTCACTGATGAGATGCTAGAAGGATGGCTGTCAAGCATCACAGGAAACAAAGACAATCCCCGAGGAGCCAGGAGGGTTCCTCCACTCGACAACACATACGACGTGGACCAGGTCTGACCTTATGCACTTGACTGAGATCTTGCTTTCTTCATTGGTCTTCTTTGAATTGGTCGACTGACTTTTGTTTTTTTCTGTTGTTTCCCAGGAAACTACTGAGATGTACTCGACGCCCAACGGGGCACAGGAGCCGACTGAGGAAGGGGAGGCGAGCGGGGGTGAGAGCGGAGACGAACACGGCGAGTGGGAATCCGATGGCGAAGGGGAGGGAGACGACGACGTCGACTCCAGCGAAGAGGAGGAGGAGGAAGTTGAACCCCCCCTGCTCGGAGAGGCGATCCAAGCTTACGCACGATCCGGCGAGGGAACGTGGTAAGGCGACTGCTCCTGTTGGGCAGTCGTCGAAACGCCCTCGGACCTCTTCTCCTACGCCGACTGAGAAGGCTCCCAAGCACCCACGCGCGACACCATCCAAGCCGCCCAAGGCTCTGCCCAAGATGAAGATGACTGTCCCCACTATTTCTGGGTAATAATAATACTTGTTTTCCTTTGTCGACTGTGCGTGGATCCTTGGTCGATTCATTGAGCCAAATGACTGACTTCCGAAATTTGTAGTGCTGCTACTTCTGAGATCTCTGCCAAGGATGGAGATCAAGAGATGGAAGATGCTGTTACTTCCAATCCAGGTATAATTACTGTTGTTCTGTCTTCGGCCGACTGAATATTTCTTGTAACTCTGGTCGACTGACTTTTCTTGCAACTCCCCCTCATGTTATCAACCTACCAGACGATGAAGACGACGAGCCGCTGAGAGTAAGAAGGAACCGGAGGGCATCGACTGGCAAGACCTCCCAATCTACTCTGCTGTCTGAGGTTGTAGCTCGGGACGGTGGTGATACCACTCGGACTTCCGTGACTTTTGCTGAACCTCTGACGAGCGTGCGGCCTTCGGCATCGACTGCAAATCCGCCTTCGCTTTTTGCTACATACCCTGTCCCAGAGGACCAAGTGGGTGCCGCAAAAGAGGCTATACGCCAGGCGGGTATCATGACGGAGCAAGTGAAAGTGGTTCGGGATGCCAGCCAAGCAGCGTATGACGCGAGTTCGGCTCTTCAGAGCAACGTCCAGGTCAGTCGACTCGACACTTGGTCTGTTGCAATATGCTGTTCAAAGAATCTCTTTTTAAAGATCTTTATATCTGTACACCCACTGGGTGTGTCTGTCAACCTTTGGTCGAGTGGGGGCACGCTAAGTGCACCCACTGGGTGTAGTCCCCGAGACTACGGTGGACTGCTGTCAGTCGACTGTAGTCTTTATATTGCGTTGCTGCATTTGTACTTCTTCACTCGGACTGGTCAGGCCATGTCGAATGGAACTGTATGCGGTCGACTGCGGGCAGTCGACTTTTTTTTTGGTCGAACCAGTGGGGGCACACTGGGTGTAGTCCCCGAGACTGCTGTCGAATGTTTTGATTCGGCTGTAGTCTTAGAAACGCTACTATTGTCTCTTGGTTACTCGGAAGCAACCTATCCTTGACGTTTGTCGACTGGTTTTTTCACAGAAATCCTGTGAACTTGCGGCTCGCTTCACTGAGTTGAAGGACCAACAGATCCAGCTCAACCTTGACTTAAAACTTGCTCAAGAGAACTTGCAGAAGGCTCGAGAAGAGGCAAAAGGTAGGGCTGGTGAGGTTACCATTCTTGACGAGTGACCTTTTCCTTTTTGCCAATCCTTGATGTTGATCGCACTCGACGTGCCGCAGATCAACTGGAGGAAGCTCTGAAGAAGAAGGATAATGATCTTGCCGAAGCGTAGAAGGAGGCCTTGAACAAAACAAAGCTTGCTGAAGAAAAGTTGGCTTCAGCCTCTACTCTTGAACAGGAGAACACCAGACTGAAAGCTGCTCTTGACGCAGCTAATAAGGAGGTCAGCCGACTGAAGAACGACAAGATTGCTCTGAATGATAAGGCAGGCGAACTGGCGGGGAAGAAGAACGATCTTGAGGTTTATCTCGGGGGACTTGCTAAGAAGTTGTTCATCGTGCTCGAAGGTACCAATTTTCACCCGACTGACTTGCAGTAACCAAACTCGTGTAGATCCGCTGCCTTATACTTGAATTGTTATTTGTAGAATTCTGCCAGAACTTTGAAGAGGAGACCAGTCGACTGGAGCCAAGCTTGGACCCCGCCAATTCACTTGTGAAGGACGAGGCTGCTATGAATGTGCTCCGCCTGGAATCTCGTATTGCCAGCGTGGTTGATTATCTGGCTTGACTGAAGGTTGCAGTGTCGCGGATCGACACGTCCCTCTGGCCCAGGGTGACGCTTTCGAATGATCTCGAGTCCCTGATGACTCGGCTGAATGACGTCCCTGGTCGAGTGACGGAATGGAAGAAGTCCTCTGCGAGGTGTGGCGCTGTTGTTGCCCTGTCTCTGGTTCGCGTCCACTGTAAGGAGTTGCGAGAGGAGAAGTTGGCTGCCATTCAGGTTGCCAATACCAGGAAGCTCAGCTTTCAAGACTTCATGGAGACTTTCATTGCTGCTGCCACTCGTATTGCAGACGGGATCGACTTGGATGAGTTCGTTGCCCCTTCCAGTCCTCCGCCGGAGGAGTAAAAAACTTATATGCTTCACTTTAAATTTGCCTCGGAATGCCGAGTGGATTCTATAATCGTTAAACTCTGTCGAGCCGAGGGCTCGAATACTTTGATCTGAGGTCTGGGACCTTTGGGTCTTATCCGAACTTGATTTACCGTTGAATATCTTCGTAAATTATCCGTCGAGTGGAACTTGATCTTCACTCGAAATAACTTGGTATTTGTGGTGCAGTGCCGAAGGGAAAGGTAATGGTCGATTCGCATCTTGCCGTCCTTGTGGGTCGGGACGTGACCCGTACTTAGGCGAGCGCTGGGCTGCAGCTAAGCCCCCGAGTGAGAGGTTTGCTCTCTACTCGGTAAGATTTTATACACTTAGGCGAGCACTGGGCTGCAGCTAAGCCCCCGAGTGAGAGGTTTGCTCTCTACTCGGTAAGATTTTATACACTTAGGCGAGCACTGGGCTGCAGCTAAGCCCCCGAGTGGGAGGTTTGCTCTCCACTCGATAGGATTTTTATATTCTTAGGCGAGAACTAGGCTGTAGCTAAGCCTCCGAGTGAGAGGTTTGCTCTCCACTCGGTAGGATTTTAAACACTTAGGCGAGCACTGGGCTGCAGCTAAGCCCCCGAGTGGGAGGTTTGCTCTCCACTCGGTAGGATTTCACATACTTAGGCGATCACTGGGCTGCAGCTAAGCCTCCGAGTGGGAGGTTTGCTCTCCACTCGGTAGGATTTTTATATTCTTAGGCGAGTGCTTGGACTGCAGCTAAGACTCCGAGTGGGAGGTTTGCTCTCCACTCGGTAGGATTTTAAACACTTAGGCGAGCACTGGGCTGCAGCTAAGCCCCCGAGTGGGAGGTTTGCTTTCCACTCAGTAGGATTTTTATATTCTTAGGCGAGTGCTTGGACTGCAGCTAAGCCTCCGAGTGGGAGGTTTGCTCTCCACTCGGTAGGATTTTAAACACTTAGGTGAGCACTGGGCTGCAGCTAAGCCCCCGAGTGGGAGGTTTGCTCTCCACTCGGTAGGATTTTTATATTCTTAGGCGAGTGCTTGGACTGCAGCTAAGCCTCCGAGTGGGAGGTTTGCTCTCCACTCGATAGGATTTTAAACACTTAGGCGAGCACTGGGCTGCAGCTAAGCCCCCGAATGGGAGGTTTGCTCTCCACTCGGTAGGATTTTTATATTCTTAGGCGAGCACTGGGTTGCAGCTAAGCCCCTCGGAGGTTTGCTCTCCACTCGGTAGGATTTTTAAACACTTAGGCTAGCACTGGGCTGCAGCTAAGCCCCCGAGTGGGAGGTTTGCTCTCCACTCGGTAGGATTTTTAAACACTTATGCGAGCACTGGGCTGCAGCTAAGCCCCCGAGTGGGAGGTTTGCTCTCCACTCGGTAGGATTTTTATATTCTTAGGCGAGCACTGGGCTGCAGCTAAGCCTCCGAGTGGGAGGTTTTCTCTCCACTCGGTAGGATTTTAAACACTTAGGCGAGCACTGGGCTGCAGCTAAGCCCCCGAGTGGGAGGTTTCTCTCCACTCGGTAGGATTTCACATACTTAGGTGAGCACTGGGCTGCAGCTAAGCCTCCGAGTGGGAGGTTTGCTCTCCACTCGGTAGGATTTTTATATTCTTAGGCGAGTGCTTGGACTGCAGCTAAGCCTCCGAGTGGGAGGTTTGCTCTCCACTCGGTAGGATTTTAAACACTTAGGCGAGCACTGGGCTGCAGCTAAGCCCCCGAGTGGGAGGTTTGCTCTCCACTCGGTAGGATTTTAAACACTTAGGCGAGCACTGGGCTGCAGCTAAGCCCCCGAGTGGGAGTCTGGCTCACCACTCGGTAGGATTTTTTGCAAACTTAGGCGAAACGGATTCGCAGCTAAGCTACCCACTGGGGGATTTTGTACGCAAACAAATGTGACAACAATTACAGGAAGAACTGGGACACTCTTGTCTTTGATAAAAATAAACTACAGAAGTTTTTCTTGTTACATCTCATCCGAGTGAGAACTCAAGTGTAAAATGGGCGGAGTAGTTCCGCATTCCAAGCTCGAGGTTCGTCGATCCGGCGATCGACATTGTAAAGGTGATATGCTCCGTTGTGGAGGACTCTGGTGATGATGAAGGGGCCTTCCCAAGTAGGAGCAAGTTTGTGTGGTTTCTGTTGATCCACTCGGAGGACCAAATCTCCTTCTTGGAAGGCTCGACTTTTCACGTTTCTGGCGTGGAATCGACGCAAGTCTTGCTGATAGATGGTAGACCTGATCATAGCCATTTCTCTCTCCTCCTCTAGGAGGTCGACTGCGTCCTGCCGGGCTTGCTCTGCTTCATCCTCGGTGTAAAGCTCGACTCGGTGTGCATTGTGAAGTAGATCGCTCGGCAGGACTGCTTCGGCTCCGTAAACCAAAAAGAACAGAGTTCTTCCAGTCGACCGGTTCGGGGTGGTCCTCAATCCCCACAGAACTGACGGAAGCTCGTCGACCCAAGCGCCTGCTGCGTGCTTGAGATCACGCATCAGTCGAGGCTTTAGTCCTTTGAGAATTAGACCATTTGCCCTTTCAGCTTGTCCATTCGACTGGGGATGCGCGACCGAGGCATAGTCGACTCGTGTGCCTTGAGAGTCACAAAATGCTCTCAACCTGTCTGAATCGAAGTTTGACCCATTGTCTGTGATGATGCTATGTGGGACTCCATATCTGAATATTAGCTCCCTGATGAAGCTGATAGCAGTGCTAGCGTCCAGATTTTTTATAGGCTTAGCTTCAATCCACTTAGTAAACTTGTCGACTGCTACAAGCACATGTGTGAATCCGCTCCTGCCTGTTCTCAGTGGTCCAACCATGTCCAGTCCCCAAACAACGAAGGGCCAGACGAGTGGAATGGTCTTCAGGGCTGATGCTGGCTTGTGCGACATGTTGGAGTAGAACTGGCAGCCTTCACACTTGTCTACTATATCTTTCGCCATTTCATTTGCTCTAGGCCAGTAAAAACCCGCTCGGTATGCTTTAGCCACAATGGTCCGAGAGGACGCATGGTGACCACATGTCCCCGAGTGGATATCGTCAAGGATTATCTGGCCTTCCTCTGGCGTTATGCACTTCTGACCGATTCCAGTCGCGCTTTCTCTGTATAACTATCCCTTTATGACCGTGAAGGCTTTGGATCGACGGACGATCTGTCGAGCCTCTTCTTCATCTTCTGGGGGTTCTTTCCTCAAGATATACGCAATGTACGGTACTGTCCAGTTGGGAGTGATTGCCAAGACTTCCATGATTAGGTCGACCATAGCAAGAATTTCGACTTCAGTCGGATCTGTGGCACTTTTCGGCTGCGGGGGTTCCTCTGTAAAAGGATCCTCCTGGACTGATGGCGAGTGGATGTGCTCCAAGAACACATTGCTAGGAATGGCTTATCTCTTGGAGCCTACCTTTGCCAAATCATCGGCTGCTTGATTTTTGAGTCGGGGGATGTGGTGAAGCTCTAACCCTTCGAACTTCTTTTCCAGCTTTCTTACTGCGTTGCAGTAGCCAGTCATAGCTGGGCTTCTGACGTCCCACTCCTTCATCACCTGATTAACCACCAAATATGAGTCGCCATAGACCATGAGGCGACGGACGCCGAGTGAAATGGCCACGCGCAACCCATACAAAAGTGCTTCATATTCTGCTTCATTGTTGGAGGAATCGAAGTGAATCTGGAGAACGTAGCTGAGCTTATCTCCTCGGGGGGAGACCAGTACTACCCCAGCACCGGAACCATTCAGCATTTTAGATCCATCGAAGAACATGGTCCAGTGCTCCGAGTGAACTTGAGTCGGAAGTTGCTGTTCAATCCACTCGGCGACGAAATCTGCAATAGCTTGGGACTTGATAGCCTTCTTTGCTTCGAACTTGATATCTAAGGGAAGGAGTTCAATCGCCCACTTCTCCACTCGACCAGTTGCATCTCTGTTGTGCAAAAGCTCTGACAGTGGAGCGTCGCTGACGACTGTAATGGAATGGTCAGAGAAGTAGTGTGCAACCTTCTTCGTGGTCATGTAGATCCCATATACAAGCTTTTGGTAATGGGGATATCTTTGCTTCGAAGGAGTCAAAACTTCAGACACATAATATACTGGGCGCTGAACTCTGAAGGCCTTTCCTTCTTCTTCCCGCTCGACCGTAAGTACTGTACTGACAACTTGTCCCGTGGCCGCAATGTAAAGCAGCAGAGGCTCTTTACTGATTGGAGCAGCAAGCACCGGCTGGGTGGAGAGCAGAGCTTTGAGGTCTGCAAACTCTGCATCAGCTTCTGGAGTCCAGTCGAACTTGTCAGATTTCTTCATCAGTCGGTAAAGAGGCAACGCCTTATCACCGAGACGAGAAATGAATCGACTTAAAGCGGCCAAGCAACCTGTAAGCTTCTGGACATCGTGCACACGCTCAGGGCGCTTCATCCGGAGTATGGTGCCAACTTTTTCAGGATTGGCGTCGATTCCTCGTTCGGAAACGAGAAAACCGAGTAACTTTCCACCTGGAACTCCAAATGTGCACTTTGATGGATTGAGCTTGATATCATACCTCCTGAGGTTGGCAGAGGTTTCGGCAAGGTCAGTCAGTAGGTCGGAACCTTTCCGTGACTTGACCACAATATCATCCATGTATGCTTCCACGTTCCGACTGATCTGAGTGAGTAAACACTTCTGAATCATCCTCATGAACGTGGCTCCAGCATTCTTGAGGCCGAAGGGCATGGTGACATAGCAGAAGCATTCGAATGGAGTGATGAAAGCTGTTTTGATCTCGTCGGGTCCATACAGACGGATCTGATGGTACCCTGAATAGGCGTCTAGGAAAGACAAACGCTCACACCTCGCGGTCGAGTCGACTATCTGGTCGATGCGGGGGAGAGGGAAATGATCTTTCGGGCAGGCCCGATTGATATGCTTGAAGTCGATGCACATGCGAAGCGACTTGTCCTTCTTGGGGACCATGACAACATTGGCAAGCCACTCGGAGTGGTAAATCTCTCTGATGAACTCCGCTGCTAGTAGCCGAGCCACCTCCTCGCCAATGGCTTTCCTCTTCTGTACGGCGGACCATCGAAGATGTTCTTTCACAGGCTTAAATTTCGGGTCGACTCGTAGACGGTGCTCAGCCAGTCCCCTGGGAACTCCAGGCATGTCAGACGGCTTCCATGCGAAGATGTCCCAGTTCTCATGGAGGAACTGGATGAGTGCTTCTTCCTATTTGGAGTCGAGCGTCGTTGAGATGTGAGTCGGAGCTGCACTGGGATCGGACGGGTGAATGTGAACTGGCTTCGTCTCGCCGGACGACTGAAATGCTGACTCTGAAGTAGGCTTCTTGGCTCGAAGCAATTCACTCGGATCTGCAGTCTTCTGATACTCCTGCAACTCGATCACTGCCATCTGGGCGTCAGCAATCTTTGAACCCTTCTGAAAACACTCTTCTGCTTTCTTCCGGTTGCCCATAACAGTGATCACACCTCTAGGGCCAGGCATCTTCAATTTGAGATACACGTAACATGGTCGAGCCATGAAGCGTGCATAAGCTGGTCTGCCCAAAATAGCATGATAAGCACTTTGGAAGTCCACAACCTCGAATGTCAACTTTTCCTTGCGGTAATTCTTCGAATCACCGAAAACCACATCAAGAGCAATCTGGCCGAGTGACTCGGCTTTCTTCCCGGGAATGACTCCATGGAAGCTCATGTTACTGGTACTGAGCCTGGACATCGGAATGCCCATCCCTTTCAACGTTTCTGCGTACAGAATGTTCAGGCCGCTGCCACCATCCATCAGGACTTTGGTCAGTCGAGTGCCTTCGACGACTGGGTCGACCACCAGCGCTTGCCTCCCGGGGGTGGCAATGTGCGTGGGGTGATCAGACTGGTCGAACGTGATGGCAGTCTGAGACCACTTCAGGTAGCTCGGTGTTGCCGGGGCAACCATATTTACTTCACGGTTAATGACTTTCAGTCGACTTTTGCTCTCGACATCAGCAAAAATCATCAAGGTGGAATTGACTTGGGGGTACCCGTCGTCACTATCTTCCTTATCCTCAACTTTGTCTGACTCTTTTTCCTTGTCCTTGGACTGCTTGCCCTGGAACTGCTGAATCAGGAGCCGACACTGTCGAGTGGTGTGCTTGGGGTAAATGAGTTTACCCTCTTCATCTTTCTTGGTGTGAATGTGACACGGCAGATCCAAAACATCGTTTCCGTCCTGATCTTTTACTTTCTTGGGGTTCCAGGGCCCCTTATGTTTCCCCTTGAATTTTCCCTGGGTTACGGCTAGGGCCTCCCCAGGAGCGGCTGGCTCGGCCTTCCGCTTCTGCTTCCGACTGGAATTGCCTCCGGTTTCCTGGGCGACTGCTTTCTGCTTGCCACTCCGGAGTCGATCTTCATCTTCACCATTAGCGTATTTGGTGGCAATTTCCATCATTCGATTCAGAGACATTTCTCCGGTCCGACCGAACTTCAAGTTCAACTCTCTGTTCTTGACGCCTTCTTTAAAGGCATAAACTGCTTGATGATCTGGTACATTCTCAACTGTGTGATGCAGAGTGATCCACCTCTGGATGTAATCTCTCAGTGATTCACTCGGCTTCTGCACGCAAGACCGCAATTCTGTTAGGCCTGCCGGTCGTTTGCATGTTCCTTCGAAAGTCGTGACAAACACTCGGGAGAGGTCCTCCCAAGTGTAGATGCTACTGGGTGCTAGCTGATTCAGCCACGCTCTGGCTGAGCGCTCTAACAAGAGAGGCAAATGCATCATAGCCACCTCATCATTGCCGCCACCAATCTGGACAGCCACTCGGTAATTGTCGTGGATTTGTCACGGCAGATGTCCTAGCGAAAGGACTTAGTCGTGGAGCCATCGCAACGGGTGAACTTGAAGGGGTTAAAAGCAGACGCAAGGACACGGTGTTTATACTAGTTCGGCCCCTTCAATGAAGGTAAAAGCCTACGTCTAGTTGTGATGAGATTGATGGGTTTCGAGGGCTAGGGAGCGATAAGCTTCGCCTAAACCTCGAGTTCTTGTTCTCTGTCTTTAAACCGCCGTCGGGCCGTCCCCTTATATACACGGGTGACGCCCGTCGGTCTGCAAAGTCCCAACCCCCGGTTCATAAACGTGCCCGGGTCGGTCTCTCTATTCCTAACTTACAATGCAAGTTTACCTCAGGCCGGTTTACGCCGTAAACCTCTAAACCGATCGTAGGCTTCGGGCCCTTCTATTTCTCCTTGGGCTTTAACATCTCGGGTCCATTGACGGAGCTAACCCGGGCCCTATAGGCCGGTTTACCCCAAATAGCAATATCCCCAACATTAGGCCCCAGATTGATTTGAACAGGTTCATATCAATCCTTAATAAGAATTTCTGCCTTCAAATGTATTCCAGTAATTGTAAAACCGCCGTTTCTTCGTCTCCTTTTGCTGCGCTAAACCGATATGACGTCAGCGCAAAGTTACCGTCTCCTTTTACTAATCCGCAATAATCAGGGCGACGGCTGGGCTCCCGAAATCACCGGCCCCTGGATTCGCGCGCCTGGCACGCGCGCCGCGCCTTATAAATAGGACTTGAAGGCCATCTTCCTTTCCTACCTTTCGTCCCCTTCTTCGTCTTCCTCGCGACCCAGACCTCGGAGCTCTGCCGCCGCCGTCAGCTACTGCATCAACTCCGGCCGCTGCATCACCCTGATCGGACCAGAGTACCGCGGCGACCTTCCACATCCGTTTGGATTCCGGTAAGGCTCCTGTTCTTCTTGCTTTAGATCTGTTCTAGGGTTCGTCATCCTGCCACTGTTCCTTGTTCATCTTCATAACAGCTTTTGCGAACAGATGATGATACCTATATTGTGATTTGTAGTCCCTCTCAGTATTCGCCATAAATCTGTACTCATCTCCTTAGATCCCACTCATTTCCCTGCTTGTCGAACTTATGTTGTTCTGCTGTGAGCCAAACCTCATATTTTTACTTCTTTTTCGCCCTAGCTGTAGATCCATTGTTTTGAAAGAATCCGTACGGGATCTGTTTCTGCTTTCATATTCCCAACTGTTAGATCTGGTCGGTTTAACTTCTAGCAAAGCGAGCAACCCAATCCATATATCCATTAGTCCCCTTGATGAACCGCTAGATGATATCATTGTAGATAACTTCACTCTATATAAGAGCATCTTCGGTTTACAATCACACTTGTTCTCAAACCGGAATACCTTTGTCTCGTAGATTTCCTCATGGCAAAACAGGTGTACGAATGCAACTGGGTTCCCTCTCGCATCACTGAGACCCAATTAAACAACTTAGTTCTGACTGGCGCTTTGAGTAGCAAAAATGCCATCCATTGGAGGGTTCCAGGGGATGAATGTCCTCTTACCCCACAGGAGGGAGAAGTGGTGGTGTTTGCGGATCACCTGGCCCGGGGTTTTAATCCACCCGGTTCAAAATTTTATCGGGACGTCCTGGCTAATTTTAGGTTGCGCCCACAAGATGTTGGCCCAAACTCAGTCACGAATATCTGCCATTTTCAAGTGCTTTGTGAGGTGTACTTCCACGAGGAACCTACTGTAGAGCTGTTCCGAGACTGTTTTCATTTGAACCGACGTACTGAATTCACCGACGGCCCTAATATGGAACTGGGTGGTATGGCGATTCAAAAGAGGAAAGAAGTGACTTATCCTCATGCCAAGTTGCATAGTCATCCGCAAGAATGGAATCACACTTGGTTCTATTGCAAGGATACTTCTCCTGCTGAAGAAAATCCTCTGCCTGGCTTTCGTCCAGAGAGACTTAGCAATACACACCCCTTCCCCCCAAGACTAACCGCCAAAGAGAGGAGTAAGTATGCCCCTCAGCTGTCCAAGCTCAGAGCCTTCATGGCCAACGGTTTAACGGGGGTAGATCTTGCCCGTTGCTGGATTTCATGGAGCATCCTGCCCCTTAGCATTCGCTCCGGTTTAATGTGCCAATACACGGGCCGGGTTGATGATCCTTTGAGGCACTGCAACATTCAGCTGACGGAAGACGAAGTTACTGAAGCTGTGAAAAAGATGCTGAATGAACCGGAATATGTTTGCGCCCGAACTGGCCTGCTTCCCTTTTGTGCTATAAACAAACCACCTGCTGTAAGCATCTCACCTCTGTTTGTTATAAAAGTTATGATCTCCTTATATACATATTGTTAACTCCAGTCCTTTCTGAGACAGGGAGATGATCCGTTTTGGAGCAAGAAGTTTCAAGAGCCGACCGAAAAGGTAACCCGACCCAAAACAAGGGTGAAGAAGCCCGCTCAGAAGAAAAGGAACACTGCTTCCTCTACCCCGGATTTAGAGGAGGATGATGTGGGTAATCCGGACCTTGGGGTAGACCTTGATTCAGTTGGCTTACTTTTTATACGTCTTATTGATGATGATATTTGTCAGGACGACGCTGAAGCGAGTAATGCTGAAGGCCCAGAGGTAACTATTCTTTCTTCTGATGCAGTTCCTTTGCCTTTGAAAAGATCTCGCCAAGCAAACCGGAAAATTAGATTTTCTCATCCTCTTGCTTACTTGGATCCCAAATTTCTTGTGAAGACCCAGCAACATGAAGCTCGACGCACCACCCGGCATAGCGGCCAGGTAGTTACCTCCGCCGGTTTACCGAACAGCCCGGTTCGGAAACGCCGCTCAGAGGTCTCCGATTTATGCGCTAGCTTTCCTCCTAAAGCAGGTTTAACTCGTCAGCCTCTTAATCCATCTGACTCCGATTATCAGGTCACTTCCCATTCATCTTCTGGTGAATCTTCAGCCACTCAACTGCCACCGCTAAAGACAGTTATTGGGTAAGTTGGACCGATCACAACATATTTCTATATGGGTTTCTTAATCCATCTTACACCGTTCTTTCAATCTTTGGGTCTTTCCCAGGGCTAAACCTAGACCGAGCAAGAAGGCTCGTCTGGATAACCCGGCCGAAGGAACTGCCGCTCCTGAACCGGAGAGAACTCCTGGTGCTGATGCTCTGTGTCGTGAAGACATTCAGAATTATCCACCTCCACAAGATGATGCCTATGCTGAAGAAAGGCCTACCGATCCTGCCAGCCGTACTGATCAGCCTGTTAGTCCTGTTCGGGTTGAGGAATCCATCCCCCCTTCTGGAACTGTTGATAAACCGACAGCGCCAATGCAGAGCAGCGACTCCAAAGATGATGACGTTGTGATTACCGGCATTGGTCGCTCTGAACCGGGGAATTCTGCTATTCTGGCCAAGCATACTGCCAAGGAAGGAATCTCGGCCATAAAGGGCAAATGGGACGTTGATTCCTCCACGTATGCCGCTTTAAGCGCCCCAGATCTCTATTCTGGGTACCTGAACCGACTGTACACCAGTCGTGATTATGAAGCTGGCATGATCAGGATGATGAAGGAGAAACTTGAGGTAACTCTCTTGTACTTCATTCCATTGCAACTTAGCTTATCAATTTTTCCAAACCGAGATGGTAATCCGGATCAGGCTGCCTTGACAACTAAGGTCCGGTTTAAAAATCCAGGGCTTCAACATAGGTCGTAACCAGAAAACATCATCAAATAACTATTAGCCCCCAAGTGCCAAGTTTAAATACTTGTATAAACCCTGGGACTTTTGTAATTGGAAACATGCATTAAGATCAAGTACGCATTAGCCCCCAAGTATCGAGCACATAACTTGCTTGTGTGGTTGATACTTCCAAACCGTGCAATATTTTCTGAACACTGCTGATGACCTGCTGCAGGGGGATCTGAAGACCAAAGAGAAACAAGTCTCGGACCTTCAGGAAACCTTAAAAACCCAGCAGGCTGAAACTGCAAAAGCGAAGGAGGAATTGACCAATGCCTTAACCGTTATGAAACAGCTGAAAGAAAGCCGCAAAAAGGAACAAGCTGATTGGGCTACTGAAAAAGCTCTTTTGACGAAGAGGGATGAAAATGCCGAAGCTGCTCTCAAACCGGTGATTGATGAATTATCCACCGTGAAGCGACAAATACACTCCATGACCTCTGCCGTCTTTGGTAAATTTCTTCCGATGCCCTTCTTCCAATTTGTACCTTGTCTGCTATACCCTATGTCCGGTTTGTAATCCATCCTGAAACACTGCAGGCACACGTATTGGACACTTGGGTTCTGATGTGCGGATGAAACTCAAAGCTGCCTATACTCTGATTGAACAGTTGTACACCGGAGCACAGAGAGCTATCACCACTGCATCGCATAACAACCCTGCACCGTCTCTGATTCAAGACACGTTAAAAAGGCTATCCATGCTTCCAGCCCGGATTGAAGAGTTGAAAAGATCAGCTGCTCGAACTGGAGCCATCACTGCCTTGATCCGGCCCAAAGCGTGGGTACCAGATTTCGATCCTGTCGAAGCGGCCCAAGGATATCCCAGCTTGAAAGAAGATGGTTCAGACTTTGGCGAAAATGATTTGAGGGCGATAAACCGGGCGGTGCGCCCCCTAGCTTGTCAATTGGCTGAAGAAGCAGATCTGACACATTACCAAGCCCAATATGATAACCAGAACAAACGAGTAGCTGCCCCGGTCCCTGAAGCGGAAAACCTTATTCCTCCAATCCGTAAGCATACCTACGCCCCTGACATTGAACCGTCTTTGTTGATTCACGAAGAAGCTGTCTTTCAAGCGCTAATGGGAATCGACTGGACCACTGCTGATTTCCAGCCAATGGGTAGCCAAGATAAGGCTGAAGCGGCGCAAGATGATCCACAGCCTTCGAACCGAGGCGGCGAACAGGCGTAATCAACGCTCCGGTTCACCTTAATTGGTGACGTTTAATCCGTCAAAAAACAATATATTCAGGCACTACGCTGCCTTGTAATAAGATAGTTAATACCTCTGCGTTTGAATGCGCCTTTGCGCACGGGTACTAATGCCTTTTCCAATGACTTTTCCCAACTTATGTTTCCTGTCTTTACTGAGTACACAAGACGGTCTTTCGACCATATGAACCGTGCTGCGCCTTTGCCAAACCGGGCAACTTGCCTCTGGGTTAAAAAACGGACCAGGCTGTGTCAGCTGAATCGGTTTAAAAGTACTTGACGTTTCGAAGAACAAAAAACACCACAATAAAGGTAGAAAACAAAAACCAAATACGAGAGGACAACGCGATAGTAAAACGCATGCAAATAGTGGTTGCTATGAACCGTTCAGAAGGCGTGACCGTCGTCAAGACAAAAGAAACCAAGCCCCCAAGAGGTGTAGCTACGGTTCAGGTCGACTAGGTTCCTAACTGAATCGTGGCAAATATGCCGGTCAAATGGCATTGCATTGGTTCGGATTCGACCAAGCCCCCAAGTGACTCAGTGGCCAAGGGCCGATCAAGTGGCATTGCGTTGGTTCGGACACGACCAAGCCCCCAAATGATTCATTGGCTAAAAAGCCGATCAGAAGGCATTACCATCATCAAGACATGACCGAGCTCCCATAAGGTGTAACTACGGTTCAAGTCGATTAGGTCCCCAACTGATTCAGTGGCAAATGTGCCAGCCAGAAGGCATTACCGTCGTCAAGACATGACCCAGCTCCCCGGAGGTGTAGCTACGGTTCAGGCCGACTAGGTCCCCAACTGACTTTATAAGGATAGCTATGTTCTCTTTGGTTCGAATACGACCTATGTTTGAACAGGAAGCCCCATGTTTGAACCGCGCATCATGTCAGCAGGTCCTCTTCAGTAACCTTTAACCCTTTTGCAAGAGGTAAATTTTTCTTGAACCGGGATCTCGAACCGGATATTAAGAGCTTCAAAGCCTTGTGGGAGACATCTTCCCTTGAAGCGGCTTTAAAACCGGAATCTTCACTTTGATATTCTGTGAAGCGACCTCAAGGGGTAAACACGCATGATGTGAAGAACAGCAGAGACCCCGCTTTACTCGAGGCTCCGGTTTATTGTATTAATCATAATATATACATGGTCATGATATGTACATAAACAGAGCCCAAGGCTCATGTATAATAAGGTCGAAGATGAGCTATGTTCCACGGCCTGCTGGTCTCCTCCTCTGATGTGCGTGAATCCTTGCGCTCTCGGATATCAATCAGGTAGTATGACCCATTATTCAGATTCTTGCTGACCACAAAAGGTCCCTCCCAAGGCGGGGATAATTTATGCTAATCAGACTGATCCTGGATGAGCCGAAGCACCAACTCCCCCTCCTGAAAGGTTCTGGTCCTAACCCGACGGCTGTGGTAACGGCGAAGATCTTGCTGGTAAATCGCTGAACGGGCAGCTGCTAAGTCACGTTCCTCATCCAACAAGTCAAGAGCGTTCTGCCGTGCCTTCTCGTTGTCCGCTTCAACATACGCTGCCACACGAGGTGAGTCATGTCGTATATCACTTGGGAGAACCGCCTCTGCTCCATAGACCATAAAAAACGGCGTAAACCCCGTGGATCTGTTAGGCGTGGTGTTGATGCTCCATAATACAGACGGTAGCTCCTCCACCCAACAACCCGGCGTCCTTTGCAAAGGGACCAGAAGCCGGGGTTTGATACCTCTCAAGATCTCTTGATTCGCTCGTTCTGCCTGACCATTAGACTGTGGGTGAGCTACCGAAGAAACATCAAGCCGTATATGCTCCCGCGCGCAGAACTCTTTCATGGCCCCCTTGGATAGATTGGTACCATTATCTGTGATGATGCTGTGTGGGAAGCCAAACCGGAAGATCACCTTCTTTATAAACCGAACCGCCGTGGCCGCATCACATTTACTGACAGGTTCTGCCTCCACCCACTTTGTGAATTTGTCAACCGCCACCAGTAGGTGGGTCTTCTTATCTTTGGAACGCTTAAAAGGCCCAACCATATCGAGCCCCCAAGTCGCAAACGGCCAAGTGATTGGAATCATCCTCAACTCTTGAGCCGGTATGTGCGCTCGCCTGGAAAATTTCTGGCAACCATCACATAACCTGACCAGGTCTTCTGCATCAGCATGAGCAGTTAACCAGTAGAAACCGTGGCGGAACGCTTTAGCCACCAATGATTTTGAACCGGCATGGTGGCCGCAATCCCCTTCATGTATTTCACGTAATATCTCGCACCCCTCCTCAGGGGATACGCACCGTTGCAGCGCTCCTGACACGCTACGATGATGTAGCTCCCCTTTGAGGATGGTCATAGACTTGGACCGCCGTACTATTTGCCGAGCCAAGCTTTCGTCTTCTGTCAACTCACCCCGGTTCATATACGCCAGATAAGGAAGCGTCCAATCCGGGGTGACGTGAAGAGCCGCCACTAATTGAGCCTCCGGATCAGGAATAGCCAACTCCAGTTCACCAGGTAGCTGTACCGATGGGTGATACAACACATCCAAGAAAACATTGGGTGGGACCGGTTTACGCTGAGAGCCCAAGCGGCTTAAAGCGTCCGCTGCCTCATTCTTTCTGCGGTCCACGTGGTCCACTTGATAGCCTTTGAAATACCCAGCCACCATATCTACTTCACGACGGTACGCATCCATGAGCGGGTCCTTAGAATCCCAGGTGCCAGATACCTGCTGAGCCACCAGATCCGAATCACCAAAGCACCTAACTCGGCTCAGATTCATCTCTTTAGCCATCCGGAGACCATGAAGCAAAGCTTCATACTCAGCCGCATTATTTGTACAGGGGAACATTAAATGGAGGACATAACAAAACTTATCTCCTCGTGGGGAAGTTAAAACGACTCCAGCCCCCGAACCTTCCAATTGTCTGGACCCGTCAAAATGAATAGTCCAATATGTGTTATCTGGCTTCTCCTCAGGTGCTTGTAACTCTGTCCAATCGTTTATGAAGTCGACAAGTGCTTGTGACTTTATGGCCGTCCGGGGTACGTATCTTAAATCGTGCGGCCCGAGCTCGATAGCCCACTTGGCAATCCGACCGGTCGCCTCCCGGTTCTGTATGATGTCACCCAAAGGAGCAGAACTGACCACCGTGATGGGGTGTCCTTGAAAATATTGCCTCAGCTTCCGGCTTGCCATAAAAACACCATATACCAGCTTCTGCCAATGCGGATACCTTTGTTTGGACTCGATAAGCACTTCACTAATATAGTAAACCGGTCGTTGAACCGGATGTTCCTTTCCAGCCTCCTTTCGTTCTACCACCATCGCTACACTAACCGCTCTGGCATTCGCAGCAACATATAACAGGAGTGGCTCTTTATCTACAGGGGCTGCCAACACTGGCGGATTGACTATCTGTCGCTTCAAGTCCTCAAACGCTTTATCAGCCTCCGGACTCCAGACAAATTGATCCGTCTTCTTGAGCATTTGATACAAGGGGATCGCCTTTTCACCGAGGTGACTGATAAACCGGCTTAACGCTGCAATCCGTCCGGCCATGCGCTGAACATCATTGACGCATTTCGGTTTGGCCAGGGAGGTGATGGCTGTGATCTTTTCCGGATTGGCCTCAATTCCTCTATGGGACACTAAAAATCCCAACAACTTGCCGGCAGGTACACCAAAAACACATTTAGATGGGTTGAGTATCATTTGGTACACTCTCAAGTTATCGAAAGTTTCCTTCAAATCGTCAACCAGGGTCTCCTTCTTTCGTGACTTGACCACAATATCATCCACATAAGCATGCACATTACGACCAATCTGCTCGTGGAGGCAATTTTGCACACACCGTTGATAAGTAGCCTGCGCACTCTTAAGCCCGAAGGGCATAGACACATAGCAGAAGGCTCCAAAGGAGTAATGAACGCCGTCTTCTCCTGGTCCTTAACTGCCATCTTGATCTGATGATAACCCGAATAGGCATCTAAGAAACTCAAACGCTCGCAACCTGCCGTAGCATCAATGATCTGATCAATCCGGGGGAGAGCAAAAGGATCCGTTGGACAAGCTTTATTCAAGTCTGTGTAATCCACACACATGCGCCAGGTGACGTTTTTCTTAAGAACCAGCACCGGATTAGCAAGCCACTCGGGATGAAAAACCTCAATAATAAACCCAGCTGCCAGGAGCCTGGCCACTTCCTCACCAATCGCTTTACGTCTTTCTTCGTTAAACCGCCGTAAGAACTGTTTTACCGGTTTATACTTAGGATCCACATTAAGGGTGTGCTCAGCGAGTCGCCTCGGTACACCAGGCATGTCAGACGGCTTCCATGCAAAGATGTCCCGATTCTCACGGATGAACTCGATGAGCGCGCTTTCCTATTTTGGATCCAAGTTTGCACTGATGCTGAACTGCTTGGATGAATCGCCAGGCACGAAGTCAACAAGCTTAGTTTCGGCCGCTGATTTGAACTTCAAGGCCGGATCGTGGTCCGTAGTTGGCTTTTTTAATGAAGTCATGTCCTCCGGATCAACACTGTCTTTGTACTGCCTTAGCTCCTCCGTAGCACAAACCGATTCTACATAAGTCGCATCTCCTTCCTCGCATTCCAAAGCGATTCGACGGCTCCCATGAACCGTTATAGTGCCCTTGTAACCCGGCATCTTAAGTTGCAGATATACATAGCAGGGCCGTGCCATAAATTTTGCATAGGCTGGCCGTCCAAACAAAGCGTGGTATGGACTTTGGATTTTAACCACTTCGAACGTCAGCGTCTCTGATCTGGAATCGTGACTATCGCCAAAGACCACTTCAAGGGCTATCTTACCAACTGGGTACGCAGACTTGCCAGGCACCACCCCGTGGAACACTGTATTGGTCGGTTTGAGATCCTTATCTACCAGTCCCATGCGACGGAAGGTCTCATAATACAAGATGTTAATGCTGCTCCCTCCGTCCATGAGCACCTTGGTGAGCTTATAACCTCCCACCTGAGGCGCCACCACCAACGCTAACTGACCCGGATTATAAACCCTGGGAGGGTGATCTTCTCGGCTCCATATGATAGGTTGTTCCGACCAGCGCAGATAATGAGGCGTGGCCGGTTCGATAGCACTAACTGCCCGCCTCTGAAGCTTTCTATCCCATTTATCCAAGCTTGTAGTAAAGACATGATACTGTCCACCACTCAACTGTTTCGGGTTGCTCTGATAACCTGATTGCTGCTGTCCGTAACCACTTTGATTACCTTGATTATTTTGGCTGCCCTGTCCGCCCGGATTACCATGGAGCCCTGGACCGGCATTTCCGCCGCCGTATCCAGATCCGGAACCTGAACCGCCGCCAGAGCTGTGATCATATTGGAAAGTGTTTGAGCTTTTGAATTCCTTCATGATATAACAATCCTTCCAAAGATGGGTTGCTGGCTCCTCTTTTGTTCCGTGCTTCGGACAGGGCTGGTTTAAGAAAAAGTTCAAACGCTCCGGATTAGGACCGGGATTTGCGCGAAAACTTGGCTGTTTCCCCTTACGTCGCTGGCCCTTATTCTGTGCACTTGTGTTGGCCACAAAATCCATGCTCCCGTCCGGTTTACGCTTACCTCCGCCTCCATTACCTGCCGGTCGATGTTGCTGGCCTTTGGTGTTGCTATTCTTCTTTCCCTTCCCTGCTTTGTCATCACCAGAGTTAGGATCCTTGGTACTGTCAGAATCCGCATACTTCACTAAAGCGGTCATGAGCGTTCCTATATCCGTGCAATCACGCTTCATCCGGCCTAACTTTAGCTTCAAAGGGCCAAACCGACAGTTACTTTCCAATAGCACCACGGCGGTATCTGCGTTGATGCGATCTGACGAGTGCAAAACTTCTGATACCCGGCGTACCCAATGGGTAGTTGATTCCCCTTCTTGCTGAACGCAAGCTGCTAGGTCAACTATCGACATTGGCTGTTTGCACGTGTCCTTGAAATTCTTGATAAACCGGGCGCGCAATTGGGCCCACGAATTAATGGAATTAGGCGGTAAGCTCTTTAGCCAAGTCCGGGCCGTTCCTTCTAACATCATAGTAAAATACTTGGCACACGCCGTGTCATCCACATCTAGCATCTCCATAGCCATCTCATAGCTCTCCACCCATGTCTCCGGAGGCTGATCTGCCGTGTAGTTTGGTACCTTGCGGGGGCCTTTGAAATCTTTGGGCAGGCGTACGTTGCGTAAAGCAGGAACAAGGCACGGTACTCCCAAAGAACTGGAAACCACCCCCGGTTCAACCGTAGCAGCTGGGAAGATAGGTGTAAGCTGACGAGCCTGATGCTGCGCTGCTAATCCGTCCTCCCGCGCACGGGTGCGATCCACATTCTCCTGAGCATTGTCGACGCCCGCCGGATTGTTGCCGCGGAGCGCTTCACGCCTGGCATTACTTGAAACAGCCGGCTCCTCCATGCGCCTACTATAGCTCCCGCTGGGGCGAGGGGTGGAGTGAATCCGATCACGGCTTTGCGAATATGCTTCTTGTTGGGCCAACGCGGTCCTAAGGAGCTCCTTGACCCGGCGTGTCTCTATATCCTGCGGTGAATCGCCTTCGATCGGAATGGCTTCCAACCGAGCTGCCGCCGCGACGAGGTTATCCATCGGGTTGGAATAATGGCCCGACGGTGTTGGCACGGCCTGTGGTGTACCAGTGTTGTGACGAGGCAGGTTTATTATCCGGTGCTGAACCGGGGCGCCAACTGTCGCCTCCACACGGTTTACCCCCGGGGTGTTGAAGAGATTTCGGGCGTCGAGGGCTGCGGGCAATCGAGATCGGAATTTCCTCTTCAGGACTTCCTGATATGCATTCTGGTCCATCATGAGCCTGTAAGCTTGTGCATCTAAAGCGGCGCGCTCCGCCGTCATCCTGGCCTCTTCTGCTGCCAGCTCCGCTTTAGCTTGAGTGATCTGTTCTCTCACTTTGGCAATCTCAGCATTGTGAACCTCCTGATCCACCGGGTTGGCTTCCGCCATGAGCGATGCCAGTGCATCAAACAGGTCTGGTGAATCCGCAGGGCCTCCTGCCCGCGCAGCTGTTGCCACTGCCGATCCGGAGATCACTGCTGCCGCAGTTGACGAATGTAACGCCGCCTGTGTTCCAGCCATGAAGATCCCAACCCGATAGGGCAGATCAGAGGGGTCCGGAATACTGTTGCCATCGGAGCTGCCCCCAATCCGATCATCTTGCAGCTGGTAAAGAGATTCGGTTTCCCCGGTTGACGTTTCATCGCCGGAGTAGATGGCGGTTTCGTCACCGGATTCGGATCCTTCCTCGTAGCTTCCTCCGTGGATGACTCCCACGAAGGCGCGCTTCCTGGTCGGTTTAGCCAGGGTCGATCTCGTGCACCGAGCTGTCTCGACGAGGTCGGTGCAGACGCCTAGCTCGGGGCCTGGTTCACCGATCTTGCCGATGAAAACATGGATGCCGCCAAAGGGGACCCGGTACCCGTACTCGATCGAGCCGGCGTCGGGGCCCCAGTCTGTGCTGTCGATGTAGAGTTTTCCGCGACGGCTTTTGGTCATCCGACCCACCGCGTAACCCTCGAGTCCTTCAAAGCGGCCCTCCAAAAACTTCACCCCATCTCGCGATAGCCCCACGGTGGGCGCCAACTGTCGTGGATTTGTCACGGCAGATGTCCTAGCGAAAGGACTTAGTCGTGGAGCCATCGCAACGGGTTAACTTGAAGGGGTTAAAAGCGGACGCAAGGACACGGTGTTTATACTAGTTCGGCCCCTTCAATGAAGGTAAAAGCCTACGTCTAGTTGTGATGAGATTGATGGGTTTCGAGGGCTAGGGAGCGATAAGCTTCGCCTAAACCTCGAGTTCTTGTTCTCTATCTTTAAACCGCCGTCGGGCCGTCCCCTTATATACACGGGTGACGCCCGTCGGTCTGCAAAGTCCCAACCCCCGGTTCATAAACGTGCCCGGGTCGGTCTCTCTATTCCTAACTTACAATGCAAGTTTACCTCAGGCCGGTTTACGCCGTAAACCTCTAAACCGATCGTAGGCTTCGGGCCCTTCTATTTCTCCTTGGGCTTTAATATCTCGGGTCCATTGACGGAGCTAACCCGGGCCCTATAGGCCGGTTTACCCCAAATAGCAATATCCCCAACAGTAATCTTCGAGCCAAGTGCTAGGCTTAGACTCACCAGTGAACTTGCTGACTCTAGTCGCCAATCTGAAGTTGGGAGGAATCACTGCGGCCCTGATGGCTCGACTGAAACACTCTGGCCCTGAAACATGTACTCTACTGCTGGTAGGAGCATCTCTGTCATGTCCTTCTCTATGAGCTCTGTTCCTGTCGACCAAACCTTGAACGAGGATGGACCTCGCGCCAAAGCCTGGTTCCCTGGGATCGACTGGAATCCTCCGCCCAACACTATGAGGACGTCTGTCATCCTGCTGTCGAGGCGCATATGACCCACTCCTCGGGGGAGGGGTTGGCACTCGACGACGATCATCACGATCGAATCGGTGGTCATACTGCTCGTGTCTTTTGTACTGATCTGGCCGGTCTCCACGCCCCTCACGCCTCGGGGGCGATCTTGGGCTGTGAGCCGACTGCATTGTATCCGCTGCAACGGATCGACTGTGGATCCTATTCCGCGACTGAGAGACAACGGAATTCTGGTTTCCCGCTGCCCGGAGCAACGCTCTGATTTGCAACAAGCCTCTGCCAGCCTCTGACTGCGAAGGCTGAATTGATTCTGCTATTCGGGCCGCGACCGCCAAATTCTGAATGGGAGTTCGATATACCTACGTAGGCGGGAAGAGCTGACGTCGACTGGACTCGGGAGCCCGCTGACGCGCTCTCTCGTCGAGTGCTCGCTGGAGATTCTCCAGTCGAGTGCGCTCAGCCAAGTTAGCCAAACGCGCGTCCTCCAAGGCTCGGGCCTCGGGGGTTTCTCCAACGATAGGAGTGTGGAGTGCATCCATGTTCCGGCGGCGAAGCTCCTCTCACTGCTGTGACGTGAGAGGCTCGGGGAGATACTCCTCGTGGAGATGTGCCGAGTCGTCCCCACCCGCGCCTTCGTCGGTACGGGGAAAACCTGGAGGGCTGCGAGTCCCATCAATCGCCAGAACCTCCGCTGCAGGGTCACTGCTGTCGCATTCGGATGCGGTCTCTGTGGAGCCAGTCGACAGATCGAACAGGCCGTAGAGAGATTCGTCGGGCTCGATTGCCGCGACTTAAGGGGTGGCCGTCTGGCGGGCCACCGCATGCCTCACCCACCTCTGAAGTCTTGACTGGCCGGAGCGCTTGCGTTGGCGAGAGACAAGGTGGGGAGGTGAAACAGGAGCTGACCGATACTGGGTCGACGGCTGCCGCAGGAGGACGCCACGAACATATGCGCGGAAGTGTGTCGCCCCGCGGACGGGGAGCGCGTCGATGTCGAGTCGAGCCTCCTGAAGCCAAGCGGAGTCATCGGCGATGAACATGAGCGCGCCGAGACAGATCTCGCGGCCCTCCACCAAAACTCCGCACGAAACCATATTCAAGGAGATCGGAAAAATCGCAACTCCTACAACCAAGCGCTAAGATTCCTGCCCCACGGTGGGCGCCAACTGTCGTGGTTCTAAGTCTGACAGTAGTGTAGGGGGGTTAGTATGGAGAGGCTAGATCTTAGCTATGTAGAAGCTGTAAGCACACAAAGATGTACGAGTTCAGGCCCTTCTCAGAGGAAGTAAAAGCCCTACGTCTCGGTGCCCGGAGGCGGTCAACTGGATTATAAATGTGAGAATGACAGGGGTGCGAACCCTTGATACTGAGGAGGGGGTGGCTTATATAGAGTTTGCCTGCCCTCTCCTGCCCTCATTAATGCAGGGTTTAAGGTACATTAAGGTCGAGCGTTACAGGTAATGCCTCTAATAAAGTGTTATGATGACCATAAAGACTAGTTAATGACTGACCGTTTGCCTGTGGAGTGACTTTAGATAGTCAGTTGGAAGGAACCATTGGCCGAGTTGCTGACACGGCTCATACGAGATTATTTATAACCCGCCGCAATCACCTCAACCTTCTATGGATTCACATCGTGCTATCAACACCAACGATATACAACTTATGCCGGTTTATATCACGGTCAAATATGGAGAATCTCAAGCTAACTCCTCGAGTCACCTTGAGACTCGGGGGCTACAATGATATGACTCAGCAAATGTTGCCGGTTTTCAGTGAATTCAAGAATCCCAGGACATTGGAGGGAAAGATAACCCGGTCCTGGAGGCTACTACCATATTGATGAAAATTTAAAGGTCGTTAGAAAATTTTCGGTTCAAATGAAGAATGCTGGTTTAAAATCCGGTTCAAGTGAAATCTGTTCTCCCACAAACCTCTGAAGCTCTTAAATACGGTTTAAGAATTTTTGGTTCAAAAAGAATTAATCTCTCGCAAGTTCAAGTTTAAAGGTCGTCAGAACATTTCCGGCTGAAAATGAAGATTCCGGTTTAAGATCCGATCAAGGGAAAGATGTCTCACATAAAGCTTTGGAGCTCTCAATATCTGGTTTAACATCCGGTTCAAAAAGAAATATCTCTCGCAAAGTTCGAGTTCTCAGAAAAGTTAAAAGGACCAAAGAGAGTCTGTTGCAAAAGCACAACTCAAATATAGGTACCCCTTGAGCACAGCTCCAAATATTGCTTGGGGGCTCTTTTGTCCTAAAGAACAAAGAGTTCATAACCTTGTAATAGGCTATAAAAGCCAATTTTGGAAGCCAGGTGTATTCACCTAAAACCCCGGGTTATCCTGCCTTTTTAAGTAAGTCACTCCGCCCAGGTAATCCTGGTAAGACCCGTCGAACATTTGACAAGTCAATCTTATACAGACCCTGAACTTGTCATAGTTAAAACGACGATTGATTAATGTGAGGTCCATCTTATAAGGTTTGTACAAAATGGTTTAACTCAGTGGCCTGGCAGCCCATGAAAAGCCTCGCTTCTTGTATGTTTTTCATAGATTCTTTCTTTTTGAGGTTTATTTGATAAGACTTATAAAGTTTTATTGTAAATCACCGGTGTTTATTAACCCGGCCTGGGTTTCGACTATAAGTCGCCAGTATGTGATGATAAATTATCCGGTCTTTATTGACCCGACCTGGCTTTTGACTATAAGTTGCTAGTGTGAGATAAAATAATATTCGGTGTTTATTAACCCGACCTGGCTTTCGACTATAAGTCGCCAGTATGACATAAGATAATGACCGGTGTTTATTAACCCTGCCTGGTTTTGTTCATAAACCAACAATTCATATTAATTTCCAGTGCTCAAAGTTCGGGTTATTACCCTTACTACACTGGCTTGGTAAATCAATAGTGTGATCAAATATCACAGGAACTGGTTTTCAAATCGGGTTATATTATTCAAATCTTTAAATAGCCAACATGGCTGGATTTTTATTATGGTTATCAATAACCAGTATTATGATTGAGGTTTTCAAAGTTGCTTTAGCGCAATGGCTATTATTTTATCAATGGATATGATTTATTCTACAATGGAAGGAATAGTCCCGAGTCACTATAGGCTTACGACCCGGCACTTGAGGGCTACATTATTCAAGTTGAGATTACGTCAAATATGCAAGTCCCATGTCACTGCCAGCATGCACCATGGCACTTGGGGGCTAATGCAAAGTCATTCTTAACTCGCCTTAGTGAAGACCCGACTCATCACATTGTAATGAGCCGGCCCTTGGGGGCTACCAATTGCTCTTGTCAACAATTCAAGGCAATTTAAAGTCCTAGGTTGCTGCAAGCATGACAACCCGGCACTTGGGGGCTACATATGTGGAATACTCAGTTCTGACTAGTGATTGAGATGAACAACATGGATTTCTTCAAAATGGTAATATTTATATTGAAGCAAGTCTTAAGTCATCACTTTGCTCTACTGAAGACTTCGGGGCTACATGTATTATGCATATAAAGGAGGAACGTCTTCAAATTACCAGTTTTGAGCAAATCAGGCAGATCAATTACATGACCCGGTGTCAACAACAATTATGACCCGACATCGTCTGTTTTATAACCTGACAATTTTGGTAATGATAAACAGGCAAGTTTTACATCTTCAAGCCGGCTGAAAGTCAGATGAGTATTTCAAGACCAATATTTTTTAAGCCGGTGCTTTGGAAACCGATTCAAGTGGATTATTTCTTACAATATTTCTCTACAAGAGACCAATGTCAGCAAATTGACTCTGAAGCTGGCTTATTGACCCGGATTTCTCAAGAAAAGTATCTGGATTTTTTGCATTCACAAAGTTTGAACATATCTACCAAAGGAGATTTGCTATGAGTTCATGGGCATGTATCAAGAAGGAAATGACAAGGACTTAAAGATGATCAGGTGCCGATTTAGAAGAATTTTTAACCCGGAGTACAACTTGTCAAAGTTGTTCTTGTGTTTGTTTTACAGGATCAGTTTCACATGGATAAATCCAAGTTAAACTGGGGGCTAATGTCGGGGATATACCCCGCGGTATAAACCGGCCAGAAATATGACCCGGCCGGGCTTGGCGGTTTACTTGAGACCCGGTTGACACTTGGCGATTCACTGGCGACCCGCCCTGACCAAACAGTTTACAAGCAACCTGCCTAAAAATTTTGACTCACTGGTAACCCGACGAGTGGCGGACGGACGACAAGGCCCAAGGCTCAGAAGGCCGGTTTATGTTAATGGTGGGCCGGTTAAGAGGAAAGTGAAGGAAATATGCCCTAGAGGCAATAATAAAGTTATTATTTATTTCCTTATTTCATGATAAATGTTTATTATTCATGCTAGAATTGTATTAACCGGAAACGTAATACATGTGTGAATACATAGACAAACAGAGTCTCACTAGTATGCCTCTACTTGACTAGCTCATTAATCAAAGATGGTTGAGTTTCCTAGCCATGGACATGAGTTGTCATTTGATTAGCGGGATCACATCATTAGGAGAATGATGTGATTGACTTGACCCATTCCGTTAGCTTAGCAATTGATCGTTTAGTATGTTGCTATTGCTTTCTTCATGACTTATACATGTTCCTATGACTATGAGATTATGCAACTCCCGTTTACCGAAGGAACACTTTGTGTGCTACCAAACATCACAACGTAACTGGGTGTTTATAAAGGTGCTCTATAGGTGTCTCCGATGGTACTTGTTGGGTTGGCATATTTCGAGAATAGGGTTTGTCACTCCGATTGTCGAAGAGGTATCTCTAGGCCCACTCGGTAATGCACATCACTTAAGCCTTGCAAGCATTGCAACTAATGAGTTAGTTGTGGGATGATGTATTACAGAATGAGTAAAGAGACTTGGCGGTAACGAGATTGAACTAGGTATTGAGATACCGATGATTGAATCTCGGGCAAGTAACATACCGATAACAAAGGAAACAACGTATGTTGTTATGCGGTTTGACCGCTAAAGATCTTCGTAGAATATGTGGGAGCCAATATGAGCATCCAGGTTCCGCTATTGGTTATTGACCGGAGACATGCCTCGGTCATGTCTACATACCCGTAGGGTCTGCACGCTTAAAGTTCGATGACGGTTGTATTATGAGTTTATGTGTTTTGATGTACCGAAGGTAGTTTGGAGTCCCGGATGTGATCACTGACATGACGAGGAGTCTCGAAATGGTCAAGACATGAAGATTGATATATTGGATGACTATATTCGGACACCGGAATGGTTTCGAGGGTTATCGGATATATACAGGAGTACCAGGGGGTTACCGGAACCCCCCGGAGGTTATTGGGCCTCATGGGCCCAAGTGGTGGAAGAGGAGAGGCGGCGAAGGGGCAGCTGCGCGCCCCTCCCCCCAAGTCCGAATTGGACAAGGAGGGGGGGCGGCGGCCCCCCTTTCCATTCCCCCTATGTCTCCTTCCCTCTCCTCTCCTACTCCAACATGGAAGAGGGGGAGTCCTACTCCCGGTGGGAGTAGGACCCCTCATGGGGCGCGCCAAGGGTGGCTGGCCCCCTCCCCCTCCTCCACTCCTTTATATACGGGGAGGGAGGCACCCCCTTGAGACACAACAATTGATCATTGGTCTTTTAGCCATGTGCAGTGCCCTCTTCCACCATAGTCCACCTCGATAATATTGTAGCGGTGCTTAGGCTAAGCCCTGCGTCGGTAGAACATCATCATTGTCACCATGCTGTCGTGCTGACGGAACTATCCCTCAAAGCTCGGCTGGATCGGAGTTCAAGGGACGTCATCGAGCTGAACGTGTGCCGAACTCGGAGGTGCCGTACGTTCGGTACATGGATCGGTCGGATCGTGAAGATGTACGACTACATCAATCGCGTTGTGATAACGCTTTCGCTTTCGTTCTACGAGGGTACGTGGGCACACTCTCCCCTATCTTTTCTGGAAGATTAACTCCCCCTATGTCTCCTTCCCTCTCCTCTCCTACTCCAACATGGAAGAGGGGGAGTCCTACTCCCGGTGGGAGTAGGACTCCTCATGGGGCGCGCCAAGGGTGGCTGATCCCCTCCCCCTCCTCCACTCCTTTATATACGGGGAGGGAGGCACCCCCTTGAGACACAACAATTGATCATTGATCTTTTAGACGTGTGCGGTGCCCCCTCCACCATAGTCCACCTCGATAATATCATAGCGGTGCTTAGGCGAAGCCCTGCGTCGGTAGAACATCATCATCGTCACCACGTCGTCGTGCTGACAAAACTCTCCATCAAAGCTCGACTGGCTCGGAGTTCAAGTGACGTCATGGAGATGAACGTGTGCTGAACTCAGAGGTGCCGTACGTTCGGTACTTGGATCGGTCGGATCGTGAAGACGTATGACTACATCAATCGCGTTGTGCTAACGGTTCTGCTTTCGTTCTACAAGAGTACGTGGACACACTCTCCCCTCTCGTTGCTATGCATCACCATGATGCTGTGTGTGCGTAGGATTTTTTTTGAAATTACTATGTTCCCCAATAGAAAGGCATGAGGAATATTTACCTTACAAGGAGTTAAGACTCGGACTTGTATCCGGTTTGTATTAGAAGGCAGACTAGTCCTAATCCTAATAGGACTCCATAGTTAACCCGCCCCTCTAACTTGTATAAGGAGGGGCTGGGCACCCCAAGAGGGGGGAGAAAACAATCTTAAGATTAGACACAACTAGGAGAGCCGGTTTACGGCGACTCCCTGATGAGCATAATGAGACCTAGCCACAAACAACATGTAGGGTTATTACCGGATGATGTTTCCCGGGGCCTGAAGCTGTCTAAATCCTTGTCTTGTGTGTTGCGTCTCTCGATTCCGACCAACCCCTTCAAGCTACCGCATAGATGCGTTGGCCTCGCGACTAAGTCCTCACACTAGGACATCTGCCGTGACAAATCCATGACACTTGGTAATTCAGGAAATAAAAGGGAAGGAAGAAAATAATTTGAGTAAAACCAGTAAAACATAAGTGTTTGTCCAACTGAAGGGAGAGAGCAATAATCACTTAGAGTTGAGTAAGTTTTCTTAATGATTGATAGTAAGATGTGGAAGTTTTAATACTCATCTAATGAAGACCAAGATATGATGGTGCACGAGGGAGCCTATTATATGATGCAAATTCTGAATTTATGATGGACTCATTCATTTTAGATTTATTCGCATCTCATAACAAAGATGACCTCTTTCTTACAAGTTACGACATTTTCTCGGGGACGAGCAAACCTTTAAGCTTGGGGGAGTTAATGAGTCCAAATTATGTTATTATTTCATTAGTATTTTTGTGCCTACTCCGTAGGCTTTGTGGGATTTTACCGCGTTCACGCACTTCTTTTTGTCGTTTTCCTCAGACAAAGCTTTTTGGACCAAATATTCATATATGGAAGAAATCTTAGAAAATGGTAGTGGAATCATGATACGTCCATTTTTCATCATGCTTTTATATCGATATTTATTGCATTATGGGCTGTCATTACACATTATGTCACAACACTTATGCCTTTTCTCTCTTATTTTACAAGGTTTACATGAAGAGGGAGAATGCCGGCAGCTGGAATTCTGGGCTGGAAAAGGAGCAAATATTAGAGACCTATTCTGCACAACTCCAAAAGTCCTGAAACTTCACGGAGGCACCTTTTGGAATTAATGAAAAAATACTGGCGAAAGAATCAATCAGAGGGGGCCCACACCCTGGCCACGAGGATGGGGGGCTTGCCCTACCCCCCTGGGCGCGCCCCCTGTCTCGTGGGCCCCCTGGCAGGCCTCTGGTGCCCATCTTTTGCTATATGAAGTCTTTCGCCCTAGAAAAAATTAGAAGGAAGCTTTCGGGATGAAGCGCCGCCGTCTCGAGGCGGAACCTTGGCGGAACCAATCTAGGGCTCCGGCGGAGCTGTTCTGCCGGGGAAACATCCCTCCGGGAGGGGGAAATCGTCACCATCGTCATCACTATCGATCCTCTCATCGGGAGGGGGTCAATCTCCATCAACATCTTCACCAGCACCATCTCCTCTCAAACCCTAGTTCATCTCTTGTATCCGATCTTTGTCTCAAAACCTTAGATTGGTACCTGTGGGTTGCTAGTAGTGTTGATTACTCCTTGTAGTTGATGCTAGTTGGTTTCTTCAGTGGAAGATTATATGTTCAGATCCTTTATACATATTAATACCCCTCTGATTATGCACATGAATATGATTTGTGAGTAGTTACGTTTGTTCCTAAGGACATGGGAGAAGTCTTGCTATAAGTAGTCATGTGAATTTGGTATTCGTTCAATATTTTGATGAGATGTATGTTGCCTTTCCTCTAGTGGTGTTATGTGAACGTCGACTACATGACACTTCACCATTATTTGGGCCTAGGGGAAGGCATTGGGAAGTAATAAGTAGATGATGGGTTGCTAGAGTGACAGAAGCTTAAACCCTAGTTTATGTGTTGCTTCGTAAGGGGCTGATTTGGATCCATATGTTTCATGCTATGGTTAGGTTTACCTTAATTCTTCTTTCGAAGTTGCGGATGCTTGCGAGAGTAGTTAATCATAAGTGGGATGCTTGTCCAAGGAAGGGCAGTACCCAAGCACTGGTCCACCCACATATCAAATTATCAAAGTAACGAACGTGAATCATATGAGCGTGATGAAAACTAGCTTGACGATAATTCCCATGTGTCCTCGGGAGCGCTTTCCTTTATATAAAAGTTTGTCCAGGCTTGTCCTTTGCTACAAAAAGGATTGGGCCACCTTGCTGCACCTTGTTTACTTTTGTTACTTGTTACCCGTTACGAATTACCTTATCACAAAATTATCTGTTACCGATAATTTCAATGCTTGCAGAGAATACCTTACTGAAAACTGCTTATCATTTCCTTCTGCTCATCGTTGGGTTCGACACTCTTACTTATCTAAAGGACTAAGATAGTTCCCCTATACTTGTGGGTCATCAATCACACAATTAAAGTGATAATCATCTACCATAAAAGAGAGAAGCAAATTGGGCAAAGAATCAATCGTCACGGAACTTCAAGTGCGAAAGGCAGTGTTCCATATGACCGAGGCTGCTCGTATGAACGGTGGAATGAAGTGCCATCGCCGCCGCCAATCAACTATATTCACCCTGTGAAGACAGATTGTGAACCATACGCCGAGAGACCCCAAAAACTCGTGCAGAAGCAGGAACCCTAGCCGCCGAAGTGATCTGGAGGGAGGAACCAGCAAGAGGAGGCCACCGCCTCCACCACCTTCATCAACAGAACTCCAACATCATCCCCACTGCCATCATCATCATCACCATCTACCTTTTGTTGGGGAATGCAGTATTTCAAAAAATTTACCTACGATCACGCAAGATCTATCTATGTGATGCATAGCAATGAGAGGGGAGAGTGTGTCCACGTACCTGATAACCCACAAGTGTAGGGGATCGCAACAGTTTTCAATAAGTAAGAGTGTCGAACCCAACGAGGAGCTAAAGGTAGAAAAAATATTCCCTCAAGTTCTATCGACCACCGATACAACTCTACGCACGCTTGACGTTTGCTTCACCTAGAACAAATATGAAACTAGAAGTACTTTGTAGGTGTTTTTGGATAGGCTTGCAAGATAATAAAGAGAGCGTGTAAATAAAAAGTAGGGGTTGTTTAGATAAAGACACAATAAAGTAAATATAGCAAGTGTGGAAAACTGGTGGTAGGAGTTGCGAAATTGTCCCTTAATCAATTGACTACTTTACTAGACCGATAGCAAGTATTATGTGGGAGAGGCCACTGCTAGCATGTCATCCCTGACTTGGAATTCTATGCACTTATGATTGGAACTATTAGCAAGTGTTCGCAATTACTAACATTCATTAAGGTAAAACCCAACCATAGCATTAAGATATATTGGTCCCCCTTCAATCCCGTATGCATCAATTTCTATGCTAGGCTAAAGCTTCTATCACCCTTGCCCTCCAATACAAAGTCCTATAAACATACAACTCATGTCTACTACATAACCTTCTCCTTGTAGATGTTGTTGGGCCTCCAAGTGCATAGGTTTGTAGGACAGTAGCAAATTTCCCTCAAGTGGATGACCTAAGGTTTATCAATCCGTGGGAGGCGTAGGACGAAGATGGTCTCTCTCAAGCAACCCTGCAACCAAATAACAAAGAGTCTCTTGTGTCCCCAACACACCCAATACAATGGTAAATTGTATAGGTGCACTAGTTCGGCGAAGAGATGGTGATACAAGTGCAATATGGATGGTAGATAAAGGTTTTTGTAATCTAAAAATATAAAAACAGCAAGGAAACTAATGATAAAAGTGAGCGTAAATGGTATTGCAATGATAGGAAACAAGGCCTAGGGTTCATACTTTCACTAGTGCAAGTTCTCTCGACAATAATAACATAGTTGGATCATATAACTATCCCTCAACATGCAACAAAGAGTCACTCCAAAGTCACTAATAGCGGAGAACAAACGAAGAGATTATGGTAGGGTATGAAACCACCTCAAAGTTATTCTTTCTAATCAATCCATTGGGCTATTCCTATAAGTGTCACAAACAGCCCTAGAGTTCGTACTAGAATAACACCTTAAGACACAAATCAACCAAAACCCTAATGTCACCTAGATACTCCAATGTCACCTCAAGTATCCGTGGGTATGATTATACGATATGCATCACACAATCTCAGATTCATCTATTCAATCCAACACAAAGTACTTCAAAGAGTGCCCTAAAGTTTCTACCGGAGAATCAAGACGAAAATGTGTGCCAACCCCTATGCATAGGTTCATGGGCGGAACCCGAAAGTTGATCACCAAAACATACATCAAGTGAATCACGTGATATCCCATTGTCACCACAGATACGCACGACAAGACATACATCAAGTGTTCTCAAGTCATTAAAGACTCAATCCGATAAGATTACTTCAAAGGGAAAACTCAATCCATTACAAAAGAGAAGAGGGGGAGAAGCAACATAAGATCCAGCTATAATAGCAAAGCTCGCGATACATCAAGATCGTGCTGTCGGTGTACTAGAGTAGGGGTACCCTAGTATCCCGAACTTGTGCACGAGCAGTCGCAGCACCCCGCGGCAAGGCTTGCCGGGTAACCGCCAAGGTCCTCCATGGTTCCTTTGGAGCCATCCAAGAACAAAGTATTCAAGCCAAGGAGACAAGGCCCCGGCAAGAGGAGCTTGCCGGGAAGGCCACTCAAGGCACAAGACCCCGGCAAGAGGTGCTTGCCGAGAAGGCCAACCAAGGCATCTCAAGGAACTTGCCGCGACGCACCACGCGTCCCGGCGAGGCCCGGTGAGCGGCAAGCCTCCGGACGCAACAAGACAACGACCGCGGCAAGGCGTCTGCCGCGGCAAGCTACCACTCCGTACCCACGCTCCAGCACATCCACCAACGTGTCGCTCTGGGACCCTTCCAGGCATACTGGCGGGAGGCTGTGGAGCCAGCGGTACGCGGTGGCAAGCGGCGCTGACAAGATTGCCATCGTGGCGAACGGTGGCGTCCCTGACGGTCCCTTTTCTGCACTATTTGGGTGACGCAGATGGGCATTTAATGCCCTTGTCCCCTGCCGTCAGGGTTAGGTATGATACACTGTACAGGTAGCTGTACCAACCGCAACACCTTTCCATTTTTACCCCTGTCTACGTTGCCACCTGTCGGTGACCCCTTGAGCATATAAAAGGAGGCCCATGCGCAACGTAGAGGGGGAGGAGGGACAGAAAAAACACTCACGCTCGGTCTCGTTAGCTGCTGGTGTGTACTGTAGCACTTGGCGCTCCCGAGCAAGAACTCAATACAAACCACAAAGCAGGAGTAGGGTTTTACGCATCCGTGCGGCCCGAACCTGGGTAAACTACTCGTGTGCTTCGCCTCGATCTGCTCTTCATGCGATCTCCGCCCCCGCCGAACCGAAAGGGGCTCGGTCCGCCGGTCCCCATAGGTGCTCGTGGATCAGTTTCCCCGACATCTTTGGCGCGCCAGGTAGGGGGCGTCGAGGTTGTGTGAACCTGATCCGGCATTCACACGAGCTAGATCTTCATCATCTTCATCGACATGCCGCCGAAGAAGAAGGCTTCGGAGGCGGCTGCTCTGTCTGCGACAAACCCACCACCGCCGGAGCAAACGGCTGGTGGGGGAGACGCCGGCGGAAGAACGGGCGTCGACGAGGGAGCCCACGGTGCCGCCAGGTCCAAGGACAAGGCTGCGCTGCCCATCGGCGGCCTAGCCGGCTCCCACAACGACCGGGCGCACTCCAAGACCTCGGCGTCCGTACATGCACCGCGCTCATCTCAGGAGGCGCGGGACCGGCAGCGCCATGGTACTCACGGTACCATACGCTTGCTGGACCCAGATCGAGCTGGTGGATCTCAGAATGCTCAAGACCAGCATGCGCGCCAACATGCGGGCGCGAGCGAGGCACGGTCCCCTGGACGGGATACTGCTCCTTCTAACATAGTTAGAAGTCCGAGCATATCCCGCTCCTCACACCGTTCGCCACCGCTACCCGCCACTCCAGCAGAAGCTTTGGCGCGAGCTCAACTGCTCCTAGATTACCCTCCAACGGCAGACAAGATCGACGACTGGAGGGCCACCATTCAGAGTCTCATCGGCTTTGCCAACGGCGACGCTCCACGGCAGCCGAGTACATCGCAGCCGCGGCAAGTCAGCAAGGCACGAGCCGGTGGCGACATGACCGGTGGGGGTGCAACCACCGTGCACTCCCGGCCGCGAAGGCCAAGATCGCCGCCTCGCCAGATCCACCTCGACAGCGACTCCACCGCGTCATCGGATCCACGAGCTCGTCGCGATCAACGCCAAGTTCTTCATGAACGACAGCAAGAAGACGCTCGGACCCGCATCGAGCGCCGAAGAGAAGCGCGGCGTCAATCGGACCAGCGCGCTGGGCCCTCTGTCGGCATGCATGCGCCAGGGGAACCAGGCGACTTGCCGTACGCGGTAGGTTGCCCTGCGTTTACCCATGAGCTGCGGCAAGTCCAGTGGCCCAGCACAAAGAATTTCAAGCCAGACGTACCAGAGAAGTACGACGGCAAGTCGCATCCGTCGGAGTTCCTCAGCATCTACACCATCGCGGTGCAAGCTGATGGGGGGCGGGACAACAAGATCCTTGCCAACTACTTCCCGCTGGTGCTCAAGCCCAACGTCAGGTCCTGGCTCATGCACTTGCAACTCCATATCCTCCTGGGCAGACCTATGCCATCAGTTTGTCGGCGCCTTTACAGGCGGCCACAAACCTCATGGCCAGGAGAGTGACCTTCATCTGCTCGCCCAGAAGGAAGGAGAGCCCCTGCGCAAGTACATTCAGAGATTCAGCCGTGTACAACACAACATCCCAGATGTCCACCCTGCCGCGGTTATCAGCGCGTTCTATCAGAACGTGCGTAACCGCAGGATGCGGGAGGAGATGGCGATGTGCAAGATCAGAGACGTCAGTGAGCTGTATGCCCTGGCCGACAAGTGTGCACGTGTTGAGGAAGGGAGGAAAATCCCCGAAGAGAATACAGGAGCAGGAGGATCTGACAGCGAGGATGCTGCCCCAGCAAAGAAAAACCGGCGGCGGAACAACAGGAAGAGGAAAGGCAAAGATGAGCTAGTTGTTGAGCAGTCCGGCAACGAAGGTGGCGCCAAGAAAGCCAAAGCTGGTAGCTCCGACAAGGAGGTTGCCGCATGCGCCAACTGCCAGGCTGTGGCGGTCGTCGACAAGCAGGACGGCACCAACAAACAGTACTGCAAGATCCACCACACCAAGGGCCATGACCTCCAGAGCTGCAAGAAGGTCGATTAGCTTGTCGAGCTGCAAAAGGCCGAATACGAGCGACGCGACAAGGAGAAAGCCCAAGGAGGTGCTGGAGGATCCGGCATGAAGCGCCCCGGCCGGGGAGGACACCGCGGCAAGGCCAAGCAGCGGCAAGGAGACAGACCTCCCCGCGGCCGCGACAAGGATGAAGATGACAACGACGACGAAGACATGGATGATGTCGAGACCAGTGAGCAGGAGTTCCAGAAAGCCACAGAGGTCTTGTGCGTCGACGGTGGTGCTTCTCTGCATACTTCACACCGCCAACTCAAGCAGTGGGTGCGGGAAGTCAATGCGGCAGAACCACCCGTCGAGTCACGCAAGCTTCTGAAATGGTCCAGCACGCCTATCATCTTTGATATTGAGGACCACCCTGATCGCACAACTACGGTCGGGTGCTTGCCAATGTTGGTTTCACCAACTATCCGCAACCTCAAGGTCACTAAGATGCTAGTTGACGGCGGGGCCGGCTTGAACCTGATCTCCTCCGCTGTGCTCCAGAAACTCCAGGTCCCTAACAGCGAGCTCGAAGAGACCGGCACATTCCAAGGAATCAACCCGCGAAGGAGAAAGCCGAAGGGGAAGATCACGTTGCCGGTGACTTTGGCAGCGAGTTGAACTTCAGAACTGAGAGGGTCACTTTTGACGTTGCCGATTTTCCATTGCCTTACAATGGGATTCTCGGCCGCCCAGCGCTCGCCAAGTTCATGGCGGCCTCTGACTATGCGTATAACATGCTGAAGATGCCAGGCCCGATAAGTGTCATCTCTGTCCCTGGTGACAAGAAGGATGCTCTTATCTGTGCCGACAAGATTTACCGGGAAGCGGCAGCCGCAACGGATCGCAAGTCACTTGCCACTGAAGCTCCCGGGGGGAAGAAGAAGACCAAGTCCGGCAAGAGTTCTGATGCCCACTCCGGCAAGCGCACCTCTTCGGAGTGCTGCGCTACCGTCGAGGACGCACCATCGAGCTCCACCGGCAAGTGTAAGAAGACAATGGCAGCTCCGCCAGAGACCAAGAAGTTGTCCGCCAAGGAGGACGGCACTGGTGGTACCTTCACCATCAGTGCCACTCTCGACCCTAAATAGGAAAGCGCGCTCATTGCTTTCCTGTGGACGAACGTCGATGTGTTTGCGTGGCAACCGTCTGACATCCCCGGTGTTCCCAGGAAAGTAATTGAGCACCACCTTGCCGTCTGTCCTCATGCGCGGCCCGTCAAGCAGAAAGTCAGGAAGCAAGCAGTGGAGCGCCAAGAACTCATCACAGAAGAGATCAAGAAGTTGGAAGCGGCAGGCCTTGTTAGAGGAGTGCTCCATCCTACGTGGTTGGCCAATCCTGTAGTCGTGCGCAAAGCAAACGGGAAATGGAGGCTTTGTATCGACTTTACCGATGTTAACAAAGCTTGTCCCAAAGACCCATTTCCCTTGCCGCGCATTGACCAGATTGTTGACTCCACGGCCGGATGTGACTTGCTTTCATTTCTTGACGCATACTCAGGATACCATCAGATCTTCATGGCAGAAGAGGATGAGGAGAAGACCGCATTCATCACTCCATGTGGCACGTACTGTTTCATACGTATGCCTTTCGATATAAAGAATGCTGGTTCAACATTCGCAAGGGTAGTCCATACCGCTTTTGAGCCACAAATACACAGAAATGTGGAAGCCTACATGGATGACATAGTGGTCAAGAGCAAGGACAAAGCAACTCTGATTCAAGATTTAGACGAGACTTTTGCAAATCTGTGCAAGATCAGCCTCAAGCTCAACCCCGAGAAGTGTGTGTTTGGAGTCCCTTCCGGCAAGCTTCTCGGGTTCTTCGTGTCTCAGCGGGGAATTGAAGCCAATCCCGACAAGATCAAGGCCATTGAGCAGATTGAAGCACCAAAGCGCGTCAGGGATGTACGAAGACTTGCCGGTTGCGTGGCAGCTCTCAGCAGGTTTATCTCTAAGTCTGCTGAGCGCGCCCTGCCGTTTTTCAAAATATTGAAAAAGGCAGGTCCAATGAAATGGACTCCGGAAGCGGAGGCTGCGCGGCAGGACTTGAAGAGATACCTGTCCTCCACTCCAATACTTGTCGCACCTAAGCCACAAGAGAAGTTGCTGCTGTATCTGGCGGCAACCAATCAAGTGGTTAGTGATGCGTTAGTAGCGGAGAGGGAGGCAGATGATGAGCCAGCAACCAGGACAGGCGCATCCAGCGACAAGCAGGGGGTTTCCCCGACAAGCTCTGGTCCCGACAAAGATGGATCTGCGCAGGCACGTGAGGAGATACAGAAGAGAATGGTGCAGCGCCCAGTTTACTTTGTTAGTTCCCTTCTGCAGGGGGCTAGGTCAAGGTACTCTGGTGTGCAGAAATTGCTTTTCGGCCTTCTCATGGCCTCGAGAAAGCTGCGCCATTACTTCCAAGCACATGAGATCACAGTTGTCACTCGTTTTCCGCTGAAGAGGATACTGCAGAATCCAGAAGCAACAGGCAGGATTGTTGAGTGGGCACTGGAACTGTCAAGTTTTGGCCTCAAGTTTGAGAGCACTTCAACTATCCAAAGCAGAGCATTGGCAGAATTCGTAGCAGAGTGGACGCCAACACCAGATGAAGAAATTCCTGAAACGAGCATCCCCGTCAAGGAAGCAAGCAAAGAGTGGCTGATGTACTTTGATGGTGCCTTCTCGCTGCAAGGCGCTGGTGCTGGCGTCCTGCTTGTCGCACCCACCGGAGAGCACCTCAAGTACATAGTCCAGATGCACTTTCCCAAGGAGCAAGCAACAAACAATACTGCAGAGTATGAAGGTTTGCTTGCCGGTCTCAGGATCGCGGCAGACCTTGGGATCAAGAAGCTCATTGTCAGGGGTGACTCGCAGCTTGTCGTCCGCCAAGTGAATAAGAGTTATCAGAGTCCGTTGATGGAAGCCTACGTTGATGAAGTGAGAAAGCTAGAAGAGCACTTTGACGGCCTACAGATGGAACATATTCCAAGAGCTCAGAACGACATTGCCGATGGCCTGTCAAAGTGTGCAGCACTTAAGTTACCTGTGGAACCAGGGATCTTTGTGCTCAAGCTGACTCAACCGTCTGTAACGCCATCAACTGGACAGAGCAAGAAGAGGAAGTTGATTTCTGGTGACTATTTTCCGGCAGAGCTTCCCGAAGCCACCGCCAAGAAGGTCCCCAAGATCAACACCAAGAGTGCTGGGGAGCAGTCTGCTCCGACAAGCCCCAGGGTTTGTTCCGTTGAAGCAGACGCTCCCGACAAGTTTTGCTCCGGCAAGCTTGCCGGGGAACGTCAATCTCCGGCTGAGCCGCAGGTTCTCGCCGTAGAAGCGGATGATCCCACAGCAGCAGATGTGCCTTTAGTCCTTGTTGTCGAGCCGCAAGCTCCAGCATGGGCACAGCAGATTGTCCGTTTCCTTCAGACAGGAGAACTTCCCGAAGAGCAAGAAGAAGCGGAAAGAGTAGCCTAGCAGTCAAGTATGTACCAGTTTGTCGACAACACACTGTACAGAAGAAGACTCAACGGTGTGAAATTGAAGTGTATTCACCGGGAAGATGGACAAAAGCTGTTGGCAAAGATACATGAAGGCATATGTGGTCACCACATTGGTGCAAGAGCACTTGCCGGCAAAGCATTCCGGCAAGGTTTCTTTTGGCCGACAGCCCTCCAGGATGCAACTGCACAAGTAACCAAGTGTGAAGCGTGCCAGTTCCATTCCAAGCAGATACACCAGCCAGCTCAAGCTCTCCAGACGATCCCTTTATCCTGGCCATTTTCGATCTGGGGGCTCGACATCCTCGGCCCCTTCCCCCGAGCAGTCGGGGGCTTTGAGTACTTGTACGTTGCAATCGACAAGTTCACAAAGTGGCCGGAAGTGGAAGCAGTGAGGAAGGTGACAACACAGTCAGCAGTCAAGTTCTTCAGGTCGATTGTTTGCCGCTTCGGGATCCCTAACAGGATCATCACCGACAACGGTACGCAATTCACGAGCCGCACCTTCATGCAGTACGTCCAAAATCTTGGCGCCAAGGTCTGCTTCGCTTCTGTTGCTCACCCCAGAAGCAACGGTCAAGCGGAGAGGGAAAATGCTGAAGTGCTGCGTGGGCTCAAGACCAGGACTTTCGACAGGTTGCACAAGTGCGGAAGAAACTAGATTGAGGAGCTGCCGGTGGTTCTTTGGTCGATCAGGACGACGCCAAATCGAGCCACTGGCCAGACACCTTTCGCTCTAGTCTATGGAGCAGAGGCAGTTGTCCCCATGGAACTCGTATACGGGTCACCTCGAGTGCTCGCTTATGATGAGCTTGAGCAAGAGCAGCTGCGACAAGATGACGCGCTGCTCCTTGAGGAAGACCGTCTTCAGGCTGTTGTACGAGCTGCTCGCTACCAGCAAGCTTTGCGCCGCTACCATAGCCGCAAAGTTAACGCCAGAAGTCTCGAGGAAGGCGACCTTGTTCTTCGGCGCATTTAGTCCGCCAAGAATTCCAACAAGTTGACGCCGAAGTGGGAAGGCCCTTACCGTGTGAAACGAGTCACTAGGCCTGGCGTTGTCCGCCTTGAGACCGAAGATGGCATTCCGGTGAGCAACTCCTGGAACATTGAGCATCTTCATAAGTTTTACCCATAAGGCGCGGTTGCTGGACCCTGTTTCGGCAACCACCTTTTGTACAAGTCTTGCCGCTGTTGCATGTAATCCTTTGTACAAAGCTAGGCGCAGACCCTGTGCATAAATAAAGCTCATGTGCTCCGCACATCTTGTCAATTTCATGCTTTTTATTTTTTGCATGAGTAATCTGACACTTTGTGCAGCGCCAACCCCCGGTAAGGAATAACGAGCCATAAGGCTCCATATCTTTATTTTCTCTTCTTTCTTTTTTCTCAAGGAAAGGAAGGTTCCCTCGCCCACAAGTTTGACGGGGGGGAGGAGAAGATAATGGTATGGACCAGGCGTCGTTCAAGAAAGTTTCACCTTGCCGGAAAGCAAACAACAGAAAAGCTAAGTTGCCAAAGTTTGAGCAATCAGATTTTTAAAAATTTTAAGTTATCTTCCTTGAACGACCATGCTTTGTATGGAAAACCTGTGCGCGGAGGAACCAGCTCATGGCTAGTTGCGCCCTTACTTTGTTTCGAGTCCGCTCAACAACTTAAGTGTGCTGCGACTAGAGTTGCGCCCTTACTTTGTTTTGAGTCTGCTCAACAACTTAAGTGAGCTGCGACTAGTTGCGACAAGGTTTCTTGTCGGTAACGGCACCGCCAGTAGGCTGCTGACATCCCGCATTCAGCGCTTGCGGCTAAGGTGCCTGCGCCGGCAAGTTCCATAAAAGCGTAGGGCAAAAATATACAAAGGAAGGAATCAAGTAAAGGAAATAACATTGCAATCACTACCCAAAATAGAGTTATATTACAAGATAGCTTGTCGCGGCTCTAATAGATTGTTTTCATAACATGACCAGCAGCGACAAGAAAAGAAGAAAACGGACGGCCTAGTCTACACGATCGCCCTCAACCCTCTTGATCCCGCTCACCTTGTCCATAATGGGTGCGACAAGGGCCTTGAGCGCCTCCAGATCAGCATCCGGCGGCAGGGTCTTGAGGACGTTGGTGAGGTTGAGGCCCGGGTTGCGGAAGGCCACCTTCACCAACACCTTTTGAAGAGCTCCCGCGCAGATCTTGCGTGACTCGTCGGCCAGCTGCTTTGGGATCCTCTCCCGGAGTCGCTGGAGAGCCGTCGCCAGGCCTTTGAAGAACAAGGTGAGCTTGGCGCTGGATTGGAGGTTTTCATCAAAGGGATACCAGAGATCCTCCATCCTCAGCTGCGCCAGCTCCCTGTCAATGTCTGCGGCGGCATTCACAAGGCCCTCCGTCCAGTGCTCCACAGTCTCCCTAAAAGTGTTCTGGGTGGCAGCAGCACTCTCCAGCAGCGCCTTGTCGGCCTTGATCTCCTCCTTCAAGGCCACCTCCTGCTCCCTGGCGCCGTCCAGCGTCTTGGTCAAAGTGGTCAGCTTCAACTCAAGATCTGCGTTGGAGTCCTTGGCGGCGCTGAGCTCCTTGCCCTTCTCGGCAAGATGGGCCTGCAGCTCTGAGTGGCAGTAGGCGTCCTTCTCCCGCTCACGCTTGAGCGTGGCAAGCTCCTCGCCGCTTGCCTTGAGATCGGCCTCCAGCTGCGCCACCTTCATCTCCAGCTCCTTCTTGGCGGCCTCGGCAGCTGCGGCAGCGTCCTCTGCTTGCTTGAAAGCTCCGCCGAATGTTCGCTCGCGCGTGGCAAGCTCCTCCTCGTGGCTATCGAGGTTGATCTTCCGCTGCGCCAGCTCGCCCTCCTACGCAGACAGCTTCTCAGCGGCAAGCCGCTGCTGCTCTTCGGCGTCAGCCTTCTCGAGGAGGAAGGCCTCCTGCTCCTCAGCGAGCTGCTCCCGCTCCTCCGCCAGGGACCGGAGAGCTGCCTGGTTGAGACCTCGGAGCTCCTCCGCGCGCTTCTCAATGTCTGCTCCCGCCTTCGCGGCAAGCGCCTCGCGGGATTCCAGCTTGGCTTGCCGAGCGCGGTAGAGCGACAACAGCTTCCACAGCAGTCGCTCCTCCTCGGGCTCGCCGCTGCTGCTGCTTGGCGCGTCAACCAGCATCAGCCCAGCGGAGGCAAGCACCTCTACGTCGAAGCTTTCTCCTTCGACCGGCGCCCTGGACCTTGACGCCCAGGGGAGGTTGATGAAGACGCCGTCGCCAGCCTTCAAGTAGACGCCTGGCTGGGGCTCTTCGGAGCCTTGCGCCGCGGCAGCGGCGGAAGGTTCGGCGGTCGGCATAGCGCCTGGAGCTCCTGCGGCCTCAGGGCCGTCAGTGCGATCGCCAGACCCCTCGCCGGCTGCTGCGGCGGCAGCCTTGGCGGCCTCTTCGTCGGCGGGACCATCAGCGCCGGCCGCTTCTTCGGTGGCAGCGGCGTCGTCGACAGCAATCTCGGTCTCCATCGGCTCCGCAGCAGATGGGTCTGATGGCCAGAAAAGGAAGAAAAGTCAAGCGAATATCCAAAAAGAAGATCAAACGAAGAAGAACCCAAGGGAAGATTTGAAGCAAGAGGTTTACCTGTACCGGGCTCTGCAGTTGTGGTCTGCGCCGCCGGGGGGCCGCTAGTGCTGTCCCTTGCCGGAGACTTCTCCCTTGCCGGAGAACTCCCCCTTGCCGGAGAGCTCTCCCTTGCCGGAGGATTCTCCCTTGCCGGAGGATTCTCCCTTGCCGGAGAACTCTCCCTTGGCGGTGTAGTCGAAGCAGATGACATGTCAGGGGCGGTCTCCGGACGCTCCTGGTGGGGCTGCTCTGCTCCTACACAAACCAGCAGTCAGATATCAGCAAACAAAGAGTATCCATGCGCGCCTAACAGCGGGAAGCAAACCATTTACTTGCGCTGGGGGCTGCTCTGAAGAACAGTGGCCGGGTCCGGCAAGGTTGTCTCGGATGCACCCCCTGCTGTCGCGGTGGGTTCGTCCTCGATGATAATCAACGGGACCTTGGCTCTCTTTGCCGCTCTCTGGGCTAGAGTCCTAAAAAGGAATAAGTTCAGAGTAAAGCAAATGAGATACGAGACAAAAAAGCAAGAATTGAAGAAATACAAGTACAACAAGAATCTTACTCTTCTTCTTCCTCGTCGGAGCTGAGCGCGGAGAAGTCAAAGCCTGGCTCACCGCCGGCACGAGGAGGCGGAGGAGTAGGTTCCCTTGGCCGCTTGGCGGGAGCAGTGACGATGGTCTGAGACGACCCCGCTCCAGCTGCCGCCGCGGCATGAGAAGCGGCAGGAGCAGAAGCGGCGGTCTGGGAAGACCCTGCTCCAGTTGCCGCAGCAGCGTGAGGTGCTTCCGCGGCAACAGAACTTGCCGCGGTGGAGCGTGTCACGCGGCGCGGGGGCTGTCAACTCGTCTGCCGCTCCGCTACGTCCCCGGCCTTGCGGAGACGCCTTCTTGGTGGAGCCGGGGGTTCTGCTTGCGGCTGTTGGAAATATGCCCTAGAGGCAATAATAAAAGCATTATTATTATATTTCCTTATTCATGGTAATTGTCTTTATTCGTGCTATAATTGTGTTATCCGGAAATCCTAATACATGTGTGAATAACAGACAACAACTTGTCCCTAGTAAGCCTCTAGTTGACTAGCTCGTTGATCAATAGATAGTCATGGTTTCCTGACTATGGGCATTGGATGTCAATGATAACGAGATCACATCATTAGGAGAATGATGTGATGGACAAGACCCAATCCTAAACATAGCACAAGATCGTATAGTTCGTTTGCTAGAGTTTTCCAATGTCAAGTATCCTTTCCTTAGACCATGAGATCGTGTAACTCCCGGATACCGTAGGAGTGCTTTGGGTGTGCCAAACGTCACAACATAACTGGGTGACTATAAAGGTATACTACGGGTATCTCCGAAAGTGTCTGTTGGGTTGACACGGATCGAGACTGGGATTTGTCACTCCGCTTGACGGAGAGGTATCACCGGGCCCACTCGGTAATGCATCATCATAATGAGCTCAATGTGATCAAAGTGTTTGATCACGGGATCATGCATTACGGTACGAGTAAAGTGACTTGCCGGTAACGAGATTGAACGAGGTATTGGGATACCGACGATCGAATCTCGGGCAAGTAAAATACCGATTGACAAAGGGAATCGTATACGGGATTAATTGAATCCTCGACATCGTGGTTCATCCGATGAGATCATCATGGAGCATGTGGGAGCCAACATGGGTATCCAGATCCCGCTGTTGGTTATTGCCCGAGAGCCGTCTCGGTCATGTCTACATGTCTCCCGAACCCGTAGGGTCTACACACTTAAGGTTCGGTGACGCTAGGGTTGTGAAGATATGTATATGCAGTAACTCGAATGTTGTTCGGAGTCCCGGATGAGATCCCAGACGTCACGAGGAGTTTCGGAATGGTCCGGAGGTAAAGAATTATATATAGGAAGTGCTGTTTTGGCCATCGGGACAAGTTTCGGGGTTATCGGTATTGTACCGGGACCACCGGAGGGTCCCGGGGGGTCCACCGGGTGGGGCCACCTGCCTCGGGGGGCCACATGGGCTCTAGGGGGTGCGCCTTGGCCTACATGGGCCAAGGGGAACCAGCCCCAAGAGGCCCATGCGCCTAGGGTTCCAAAGGGGAAGAGTCCCACAAGTGGAAGGCACCTCCTAGGTGCCTTGGGAGGGAGGAAATCCTCCCTGGCCGCCGCCCCGGTCGGCGCCCCCCAAGAGGCCTATATAAAGGGGGGAGGGGAGGGGGGCAGCTGCACCCTTTGCCTTGGCGCCTCCCTCTCCCTCTCCAACACTTCCTCCTCCTCCGTAGAGCTCGGCGAAGCCCTGCCGGAGTACTACAGCTCCACCATCACCACGCCGTCGTGCTGCTGCTGGAGCCATCTTCCTCAACCTCTCCTTTGCCTTGCTGGATCAAGAAGAAGGAGACGTTACGCTGATCGTACGTGTGTTGAACGCGGAGGTGCCGTCCTTTCGGTGCTAGGATCTCCGGTGATTTGGATCACGTCGTGTACGACTACCTCATCCCCATTCGTTGAACGCTTCCGCTCGCGATCTACAAAGTGGTATGTAGATGCAATCTCTCTCCCATGACTCGTTGCTTAGATGAACTCATAGATGGATCTTGGTGAAACCATAGGAAAAAATTTAATTTTCTGCAACGTTCCCCAACAGTGGCATCATGAGCTAGGTCTATGCGTAGTTCTCTATTGCACGAGTAGAACACAATTTGTTGTGGGCGTAGATGTTGTCAACTTTCTTGCCGCTACTAGTCTTATCTTGCTTCAGCGGTATTGTGGGATGAAGCAGCCCGGACCAACCTTACACGTACGCTTACGTGAGACCGGTTCCACCGACTAACATGCACTAGTTGCATAAGGTGGCTGGCGGGTGTCTATCTCTCCCACTTTAGTTGGAGCGGATTCGATGAAAAGGGTCCTTATGAAGGGTAAATAGAAGTTGACAAATCACGTTGTGGCTTTAACGTAGGTAAGAAACGTTCTTGCTAGAACCCTAATTCAGCCACGTAAAACTTGCAACAACAATTAGAGGACGTCTAACTTGTTTTTGCAGCAAGTGCTTTGTGATATGATATGGCCAAAGTTGTGATGAATGATGAATGATCTATATGTGATGTATGAGATGTTCATGCTATTGTAATAGGAATCACGACTTGCATGTCGATGAGTATGACAACCGGCAGGAGCCATAGGAGTTGTCTTTATTTTTGTATGACCTGCGTGTCATTGAGAAACGCCATGTGAATTACTTTACTTTATTGCTAAACGCGTTAGCCATAGTAGTAGAAGTAATAGTTGGCGAGCAACTTCATGGAGACACGATGATGGAGATCATGATGATGGAGATCATGGTGTCAAGCCGGTGACAAGATGATCATGGAGCCCCAAGATGGAGATCAAAGGAGCTATGTGATATTGGCCATATCATGTCACGTTTATTATTTGATTGCATGTGATGTTTATCATGTTTTGCATCTTGTTTACTTAGAATGACGGTAGTAAATAAGATGATCCCTCATAATAATTTCAAGAAGTGTTCCCCCTAACTGTGCACCGTTGCGACAATTCGTTGTTTCGAAGCGCCACGTGATGATCGGGTGTGATAGATTCTAACGTTCACATACAACGGGTGTAAGACAGATTTACACATGCAAACACTTAGGTTGACTTGACGAGCCTAGCATGTACAGACATGGCCGCGGAACACAGAAGACCGAATGGTCGAGCATGAGTCGTATAGAAGATATGATCAACATGAAGATGTTCACCAATGTTGACTAGTCCGTCTCACGTGATGATCGGACACGGCCTAGTTGACTTGGATCATGTAATACTTAGATGACTAGAAGAGGGATGTCTATCTAAGTGGGAGTTCATTAAATAATTTGATTAAGATGAACTTTATTATCATGAACTTAGTCTAAAATATTTACAATATGTCTTGTAGATCAAATGGCCAACGTAGTCCTCAACTTCAACGCGTTCCTAGAGAAAACCAAGCTGAAAGACGATGGCAGCAACTATACGGACTGGGTCCGGAACCTGAGGATCATCCTCATAGCTGCCAAGAAAGATTATGTCCTACGAGCACCGCTGGGTGACGCACCTGTCCTCCCTGCAGAACAAGACGTTATGAACGCTTGGCAGTCACGTTCCGATGATTATTCCCTCGTTCAGTGCGGCATGCTTTACAGCTTAGAGCCGGGGCTCCAAAAGCGTTTTGAGAGACATGGGGCATATGAGATGTTCGAAGAGCTGAAAATGGTTTTCCAAGCTCATGCCCGGGTCGAGAGATATGAAGTCTCCGACAAATTCTTTAGCTGTAAGATGGAGGAAAATAGCCCTGTCAGTGAACACATACTCAAGATGTCTGGGTTGCACAACCGCTTGACTCAACTAGAAGTTAATCTCCCGGATGAAGCGGTCATTGACAGAATCCTCCAGTCGCTTCCACCTAGCTACAAGAGCTTTGTGATGAACTACAACATGCAGGGGATGGTAAAGACCATTCCTGAGGTATATGCTATGCTGAAATCAGCAGAGGTAGAAATCAAGAAGGAACATCAAGTGTTGATGGTGAATAAAACCACTAAGTTCAAGAAGGGCAAGGGTAAAAAGAACTTCAAGAAGGACGGCAAGGAAGTTGCCGTGCCCGGTAAGCAAGTTGCCGGGAAGAAGCCAAAGAATGGACCCAAGCCCAAGACTGAGTGCTTTTATTGCAAGGGAAGTGGTCACTGGAAGCGGAACTGCCCCAAATACTTAGCGGACAAGAAGGCCGGCAAAACAAAAGGTATATGTGATATACATGTAATTGATGTGTACCTTACCAGTACTCGTAGTAGCTCTTGGGTATTTGATACCGGTGTAGTTGCTCACATTTGTAACTCAAAGCAGGAGCTGCGGAATAAATGGAGACTGGCGAAGGACGAGGTGACGATGCGCGTCGGGAATGGTTCCAAGGTCGATGTGATCGCCGTCGGCACGCTACCTCTACATTTACCTACGGGATTAGTTTTAAACCTCAATAATTGTTATTTAGTGCCAAGTCTGAGCATGAACATTGTGTCTGGATCTCGTTTAATTCGAGATGGCTACTCATTTAAATCCGAGAATAATGGTTGTTCTATTTATATGAGTCATATGTTTTATGGTCATGCTCCGATGGTTAATGGTTTATTCTTAATGAATCTCGTACGTGATGATACACATATTCATAGTGTGAATACCAAAAGAATTAAAGTTGATAACAATAGTCCCACATATTTGTGGCACTGCCGCCTTGGTCACATAGGTGTCAAACGCATGAAGAAGCTCCATACAGATGGACTTTTAGAGTCTCTTGATTATGAATCATTTGACACGTGCGAACCATGCCTCATGCGTAAAATGACCAAGACTTCGTTCTCAAGAACAATGGAGCGAGCAACCAACTTATTGGAAATCATACATACCGATGTATGCGGTCCAATGAGTGTTGAGGCTCGCGGTGGCTATCATTATGTTCTCACCCTCACTGATGACTTGAGTAGATATGGGTATATCTACTTAATGAAACACAAGTCTGAGACCTTTGAAAAGTTCAAGGAATTTCAGAGTGAGGTTGAAAATCAACGTGACAGAAAAATCAAGTTTTTACGATCAGATCGTGGAGGAGAATACTTGAGTCACGAATTTGGCACACACTTAAGAAAATGTGGAATAGTTTCACAACTCACGCCGCCTGGAACACCTCAGCGAAATGGTGTGTCCGAACGTCGTAATCGCACTCTATTAGATATGGTGCGATCTATGATGTCTCTTACCGATTTACCGCTATCTTTTTGGGGCTATGCTTTAGAGACTGCCGCATTCACTTTAATAGGGCTCCGTCGAAATCCGTTGAGACGACACCGTATGAATTATGGTTTGGGAAGAAACCTAAGCTGTCGTTTCTAAAAGTTTGGGGATGCGATGCTTATGTCAAGAAACTTCAACCTGAAAAGCTCGAACCCAAGTCGGAAAAATGCGTCTTCATAGGATACCCTAAAGAAACTGTTGGGTATACCTTCTACCTTAGATCCGAAGGCAAGATCTTTGTTGCCAAGAATGGATCCTTTCTAGAGAAGGAGTTTCTCTCGAAAGAAGTAAGTGGGAGGAAAGTAGAACTTGATGAAGTGTTACCTCTTGAACCGGAAAATGGCGAAACTCAAGAAAACGTTCCTGAGGTGCCTGCACCGACTAGAGAGGAAATTAATGATGATGATCAAGATACTTCCAATCAAGCTCCTACTGAAATTCGAAGGTCCACAAGGACACGTTCCGCACCAGAGTGGTACGGCAACCCTGTCTTGGAAATCATGTTGTTAGACAACGGTGAACCTTCGAACTATGAGGAAGCAATGGCGGGCCCGGATTCCGACAAATGGCTGGAAGCCATGAAATCTGAGATAGGATCCATGTATGAAAACGAAGTATGGACTTTGACTGACTTGCCCGTTGAACGGCGAGCCATAGAAAATAAATGGATCTTTAAGAAGAAGACAGACGCGGATGGCAATGTGACCATCTATAAAGCTCGGCTTGTCGCTAAGGGTTATCGACAAGTTCAAGGGGTTGACTACGATGAGACTTTCTCACCGGTAGCGAAGCTGAAGTCTGTCCGAATCATGTTAGCAATTGCCGCATTCTACGATTATGAAATATGGAAAATGGATGTCAAAACGGCATTCCTTAATGGTTTCCTTAAGGAATAATTTGTATATGATGCAGCCGGAAGGTTTTGTCGATCCTAAGAATGCTGACAAGGTGTGCAAGCTCCAACACTCGATTTATGGGCTGGTGCAAGCATCTCGGAGTTGGAACATTCTCTTTGATGAGATGATCAAAGCGTTTGGATTTACGCAGACTTATGGAGAAGCCTGCGTTTACAAGAAAGTGAGTGGGAGCTCTGTAGCATTTCTCATACTATATGTAGATGACATACTTTTGATGGGAAATGATATAGAACTCTTGGACAGCATTAAGGCCTACTTGAATAAAATTTTTTCAATGAAGAACCTTGGAGAAGCTGCTTATATATTAGGCATCAAGATCTGTAGAGATAGATCAAGACGCCTCATAGGTCTTTCACAAAGCACATACCTTGATAAGATATTGAAGAAGTTCAATATGGATCAATCTAAGAAGGGGTTCTTACCTGTATTGCAAGGTGTGAAATTGAGCTCAGCTCAATGTCCGACCACGGCAGAAGATATAGAAGAGATGAGTGTCATCCCCTATGCCTCAGCCATAGGTTCTATTATGTATGCCATGCTGTGTACCAGACCTGATGTAAACCTTGCCGTAAGTTTGGTAGGAAGGTACCAAAGTAATCCCGGCAAGGAACACTGGACAGCGGTCAAGAATATCCTGAAGTACCTGAAAAGGACTAACGAAATGTTTCTCGTTTATGGAGGTGACGAAGAGCTCGTCGTAAAGGGTTACGTTGACGCTAGCTTCGACACAGATCTGGATGACTCTAAGTCACAAACCGGATACGTGTATATTTTGAATGGTGGGGCAGTAAGCTGGTGCAGTTGCAAGCAAAGCGTCGTGGCGGGATCTACATGTGAAGCGGAGTACATGGCAGCCTCGGAGGCAGCACATGAAGCAATTTGGGTGAAGGAGTTCATCACCGACCTCGGAGTCATACCCAATGCGTCGGGGCCAATCAAACTCTTCTGTGACAACACTGGAGCTATTGCACTTGCCAAGGAGCCCAGGTTTCACAAGAAGACCAGGCACATCAAGCGTCGCTTCAACTCCATTCGTGAAAATGTTCAAGATGGAGACATAGAAATTTGTAAAGTGCACACGGATCTGAATGTCGCAGATCCGTTGACTAAACCTCTCCCTAAGGCAAAACATGATCAGCACCAGAACTCTATGGGTGTTCGATTCATCATAATGTAACTAGATTATTGACTCTAGTGCAAGTGGGAGACTGTTGGAAATATGCCCTAGAGGCAATAATAAAAGCATTATTATTATATTTCCTTATTCATGATAATTGTCTTTGTTCGTGCTATAATTGTGTTATCCGGAAATCGTAATACATGTGTGAATAACAGACAACAACATGTCCCTAGTAAGCCTCTAGTTGACTAGCTCATTGATCAATAGATAGTCATGGTTTCCTGACTATGGGCATTGGATGTCAATGATAACGAGATCACATCATTAGGAGAATGATGTGATGGACAAGACCCAATCCTAAACATAGCACAAGATCGTATAGTTCGTTTGCTAGAGTTTTCCAATGTCAAGTATCCTTTCCTTAGACCATGAGATCGTGTAACTCCCGGATACCATAGGAGTGCTTTGGGTGTGCCAAACGTCACAACGTAACTGGGTGACTATAAAGGTATACTACGGGTATCTCCGAAAGTGTCTGTTGGGTTGACACGGATCGAGACTGGGATTTGTCACTCCGCTTGACGGAGAGGTATCACCGGGCCCACTCGGTAATGCATCATCATAATGAGCTCAATGTGATCAAAGTGTTTGATCACGGGATCATGCATTACGGTACGAGTAAAGTGACTTGCCGGTAACGAGATTGAACGAGGTATTGGGATACCGACGATCGAATCTCGGGCAAGTAAAATACCGATTGACAAAGGGAATCGTATACGGGATTAATTGAATCCTCGACATCGTGGTTCATCCGATGAGATCATCGTGGAGCATGTGGGAGCCAACATGGGTATCCAGATCCCGCTGTTGGTTATTGCCTGAGAGCCGTCTCGGTCATGTCTACATGTCTCCCGAACCCGTAGGGTCTACACACTTAAGGTTCGGTGACGCTAGGGTTGTGAAGATATGTATATGCAGTAACCTGAATGTTGTTCGGAGTCCCGGATGAGATCCCGGACGTCACGAGGAGTTTCGGAATGGTCCGGAGGTAAAGAATTATATATAGGAAGTGCTGTTTTGGCCATCGGGACAAGTTTCGGGGTTATCGGTATTGTACCGGGACCACCGGAGGGTCCCAGGGGGTCCACCGGGTGGGGCCACCTGCCTCGGGGGGCCACATTGGCTCTAGGGGGTGCGCCTTGGCCTACATGGGCCAAGGGGAACTAGCCCCAAGAGGCCCATGCGCCTAGGGTTCCAAAGGGGAAGAGTCCCACAAGTGGAAGGCACCTCCTAGGTGCCTTGGGGGGGAGGAAATCCTCCCTGGCCGCCGCCCCCTTGGGAGATCAGATCTCCCAGGGCCGGCGCCCCCCCAAGAGGCCTATATAAAGGGGGGAGGGGAGGGGCAGCCGCACCCTTTGCCTTGGCGCCTCCCTCTCCCTCTCCAACACTTCCTCCTCCTCCGTAGAGCTCGGCGAAGCCCTGCCGGAGTACTGCAGCTCCACCATCACCACGCCGTCGTGCTGCTGCTGGAGCGATCTTCCTCAACCTCTCCTTTGCCTTGCTGGATCAAGAAGAAGGAGACGTTACGCTGACCGTACGTGTGTTGAACGCGGAGGTGCCGTCCTTTCGGTGCTAGGATCTCCGGTGATGTGGATCACGTCGTGTACGACTATCTCATCCCCGTTCGTTGAACGCTTCCGCTCGCGATCTACAAAGTGGTATGTAGATGCAATCTCTCTCCCATGACTCGTTGCTTAGATGAACTCATAGATGGATCTTGGTGAAACCGTAGGAAAAATTTTAATTTTCTGCAAAGTTCCCCAACAGCGGCAAGCTGCCCGAAGATGAGGAGGAAGAGGATTCGATCTCCAACGAGCTGCTCGTATCCTCGGCGGGCTCGCCCGACTCGACGTCATGCCCGGCAGGCTCTTCCTCGCCGGCAAGCCCCTCTCGCTCGGCAAGGCTTGCCGCCTCCGCTGCCTCCGCCTCCTCCACGGTGAACCCAAACTCGCCCGCGGCTGCGGCTGCCGCCGCCTCTTCCAGCCTAGTGGTGATGCGCTTCACCTCCTCATCGGTGGTGGCGCGAGTGAGGCCCTTCTATTCGTCGGAGCGGATCGGCATTTCTACCAAGCCATCGAAGAACGCCTGCACGACGTCGTCTGCAGGCTCTAGCCAAGCTGGGTCAATTCCATGCGAGTCGCACAGCGGCATCATTGCACAGATGCGGCTGAGCGAGGAATTGTTGCACAGTGGAACGACACCCCTCGGCAACCTGAACACTTCGGGATGTTGAGGGTCGTATTTGAACAGCCCCTGGAGCATCGCGTTAAGCTCCAGAACAGTGAAGTTGAAGTTGAGGCCCGGACGCATCCTCATGATATCCGCCGCATTCCTGAACTCCCAGGCGGGTCTCCTCCTCTCCTGCAGGGGGGCGATGCGGCGGCGAAGGAAATCTGCGCCAACGGCGCCTACAGTGAGCCCGGCAAGCCTGAGGCGTTTCCACCAATACCGCCTTTCTTAACCTTCAGCCTGTCGTCTTCCGGGGCCACGTTGCTCCAATCGCTGCCGCACACTACTGGAGTTTGGCGCCGGGCGGTAAACGGCTGCGGGTCCTCCTCGACGATCCAGCACTAGTCTGCTCTCCATTCCTCCCACTTGCCGCGGAGCTCTCCCTCCAGATAAGCTTCCTTCTTGCCGGCTTTTGAGATCTAGGCGATTCCGCCGGATAAAGGCTCTCCTTTCTCAACTCGGGGCATAAAGAAGTGGCGAAAAAGGGCTACATTTGGATGGACTCCGACAAAGTTTTCGCAGAGATGTGCGAAAACTGCCATGGTCAGGACAACATTGGGGGTGAAGTCAAGGAGGCGGAGCCCGTAGGTGTTCATAATATCACAGAAGAACTCAGACAAAGGCGGGCAGAGCCCGCAGTAGAAGAACAAGGCGAAAAAGGGGTATCCAGTTGGAGCCATTTTCCAAGCGACGGCTGGAAGTACCTTCGTGCGCGGGTGCGCCCGCGTCTCCGTCGACCAGAAGAGGTAGTAGTACTCCCTAGATCCCTCGCGGCAAGCTTGGGGGGGAGATTGCCCGCTCCTTTCACAGCGCCGCGAGCCGCTGCGCCTCGGCCGACTTCATGACCTTCCCCTTCTCGGCTTTCGGAGCCATGGCAAAAGTGGTGAGGGAGGTCGACGGCGTTGGTGGTGCTGGTGGCGATGGGGGGCGGAGCGCTGCTCTCTTTCGGCTTTGGGAAGAAGGGGAGTGGCGGAGATTTTCGAGGTTGGAGTAGCAACTGGCGGACGAGCGAACTGCCCCTGTTTCCCCTGCTTATAAAGAGGGAAGGGGCGGACGTTCCGCCTTTCTGAATAAAGAAACCACCCACGATCTCTCCCACGACGCCGCAATCAACGCGTGCCGTTCGGGGAGGGCGCGGTGGATACGGAGAAAGATACGGCGTAACCCAGTCCGCGCGTGCCCGTACCCTGTTATGGGCCTGGCCCAACAGTGCTCGGCACCATGTATGGCCCAGGCCCGGGGGCTCCTGTCGGTGTACTAGAGTAGGGGTACCCTAGTATCCCGAAGTTGTGCATGGGCAGTCGCAGCACCCCGCGGCAAGCCTTGCCGGGTAACCGCCAAGGTCCTCCATGGTTCCTTTGGAGCCATCCAAGAACAAAGTATTCAAGCCAAGGAGACAAGGCCCCGGCAAGAGGAGCTTGCCGGGAAGGCCACTCAAGGCACAAGACCCCGGCAAGAGGAGCTTGCCGAGAAGGCCAACCAAGGCATCTCAAGGAACTTGCCGCGACGCGCCACGCGTCCCGGCGAGGCCCGGTGAGCGGCAAGCCTCCGGACGCAACAAGACAACGACCGCGGCAAGGCGTCTGCCGCGGCAAGCTACCACTCCGTACCCACGCTCTAGCACATCCACCAACGTGTCGCTCTGGGACCCTTCCAGGCGTACGTGGCGGGAGGCTGTGCAGCCAGCGGTACGCGGTGGCAAGCGGCGCTGACAAGATTGCCATCGTGGCGAACGGTGGCGTCCCTGACGGTCCCTTTTCTGCACTGTTTGGGTGACACAGATGGGCATTTAATGCCCTTGTCCCCTGCCGTCAGGGTTAGGTATGATACACTGTACAGGTAGCTGTACCAACTGCAACACCTTTCCATTTTTACCCCTGTCTACGTTGCCACCTGTCGGTGACCCCTTGAGCATATAAAAGGAGGCCCATGCGCAACGTAGAGGGGGAGGAGGGACAGAAAAAACACTCACGCTCGGTCTCGTTAGCTGCTGGTGTGTACTGTAGCACTCAGCGCTCCCGAGCAAGAACTCAATACAAACCACAAAGCAGGAGTAGGGTTTTACGCACCGTGCGGCCCGAACCTGGGTAAACTGCTCGTGTGCTTCGCCTCGATCTGCTCTTCGTGCGATCTGCGCCCCCGCCGAACCGAAAGGGGCTCGGTCCGCCGGTCCCCATAGGTGCTCGTGGATCAGTTTCCCCGACACGTGCCAAATCAAGAACACGAGAGAGAGAGATCAAACACATAGCTACTGGTACATACCCTCAGCCCCGAGGGTGAACTAGTCCCTCGTCATGGAGAGCGCCGGGATGATGAAGATGGCCACCGGTGAGGGTTCCCCCCTCCGGCAGGGTGCCGGAACAAGGTCCCGATTGGTTTTTGGTGGCTACAGAGGCTTGCGGCGGCGGAACTCCCGATCTATTATGTTCCCCGATCGTTTTAGGGTATATGGGTATATATAGGAGGAAGAAGTACGTCGGAGGACCTCTGGGCTGTCCACGAGGCAGGGGGCGCACCCTAGGGGGGTGGGCGCGCCCCCACCCTCGTGGGCAGCCCGAGACTCCCCTGGTGCAACTCCGGTACTCCGTGGGCTTCTTCTGGTCCAAAAAATAAGTTCCGTGGAGTTTCAGGTCAATTGGACTCCGTTTGATATTCCTTTTCTTCGAAACACTGAAATAAGCAAAAAACAGCAATTCTGGGCTTGGCCTCCGGTTAATATGTTAGTCCCAAAAATAATATAAAAGTGGATAATAAAGCCCAATATTGTCCAAAATAGTAGATAATATAGCATGGAGCAATCAAAAATTATAGATACGTTGGAGACGTATCAAACATCCCCAAGCTTAATTCCTGCTCGTCCTAGAGTAGGTAAATGATAAAAAAGATAATTTTTTATGTGGAATGCTAGTTGGCATAATTTCAATGTAATTCTTCTTAATTGTGGTATGAATATTCAGATCTGAAAGATTCAAGATAAAAGTTCATATTGACATAAAGATAATAATACTTCAAGCATACTAACTAAGCAATTATGTCTTCTCAAAATAACATGGCCAAAGAAAGTTCATCCCTACAAAATCATATATTTTAGTCATGCTCCATTTTCGTCACACAAGAATGCTCTCATCATGCACAACCTCGATGACAAGCCAAGCAATTGTTTCATACTTTAGTAATCTCAAACCTATAAACTTTCGCGCAATATATGAGCGCGAGCCATGGACATAGCACTATGGGTGGAATAGAATACGATGATGGGGGTTATGTGGAGAAGATAAAAAAGGATAAAGTCTCACATCAACGAGGCTAATCAATGGGCTATGGAGATGCCCATCGATTGATGTTAATGCAAGGAGTAGGGATTGCCATGCAACGGATGCACTAGAGCTATAAATGTATGAAAGCTCAACAAAAGAAACTAAGTGGGTGTGCATCCAACTTGCTTGCTCACGAAGACCTAGGGCACTTGAGGAGGCCCATTGTTGGAATATACAAGCCAAGTTCTATAATGAAAAATTCCCACTAGTATATGAAAGTGACAAAACAAGAGACTCTCTATCATGAAGATTATGGTGCTACTTTGAAGCACAAGTGTGGCAAAGGATAGTAGCATTGTCCCTTCTCTCTTTTTCTCTCATTTTTTTGGGCCTTCCCCTTTTTTATGGCCTTTCTCTTTTTTATGGCCTTTCTCTTTTTTTTATTCCTCACTTGGGACAATGCTCTAGAAAATGATGATCATCACACTTCCATTTATTTACAACTCAATGATTACAACTCGATACTAGAACAAAAGATGACTCTATATGAATGCCTCCGACGGTGTACCGGGATATGCAATGAACCAAGAGTGACATGAATGAAAGAATTATGAACGGTGGCTTTGCCACAAATACTATGTCAACTTCATGATCATGCTAAGCAATATGACAATGATGAACGTGTCATGATGGAATGGTGGAAAGTTGCATGGCAATATATCTCGGAATAGCTATGGAAATGCCATAATAGGTAGGTATGGTGGCTGTTTTGAGGAAGATATAAGGAGGTTTATGTGTGAAAGAGCGTATCATATCACGGGGTTTGGATGCACCGGCGAAGTTTGCACCAACTCTCAATGTGAGAAAGGGCAATGCACGGTACCGAAGAGGTTAGCAATGATGGAAGGGTGGGAGTGCGTATAATCCATGGACTCAACATTAGTCATAAAGAACTCACATACTTATTGCAAAAATATACAAGCCATCAAAAACCAAAGCACTACGCGCATGCTCCTAGGGGGATAGATTCGTAGGAAAAGACCATCGCTCGTCCCCGACCGCCACTCATAAGGCGGACAATCAAAGAACACCTCATATTTCAAATTTGTTACATAACGTTTACCATACGTGCATGCTACGGGACTTGCAAACTTCAACACAAGTATTTCTCAAATTCACAACTACTCAACTAGCACAACTTTAATATCACTACCTCCATATCTCAAAACAATCATCAAGCATCACACTTCTCTTAGTATTCAACACACTCATAAGAAAGTTTTTAGTAATCTTGAATACCTAGCATATTAGGACTATTTAAGCAAATTACCATGATATTTAAGACTCTCAAAATAATATAAGTGAAGCATGAGAGTTCATATATTTCTTCAAAATAAATCCACCGCCGTGCTCTAAAAGAATATAAGTGAAGCACTAGAGCAAACGACAAACTACTCCAAAAGATATAAGTGAAGATCAATGAGTAGTCGAATAATTATGCAACTATGTGAAGACTCTCTAACATTTAAGAATTTCAGATCTTGGTACTTTATTCAAACATAAAGCAAATCTAAAGAAAATAAAATTGACGCTCCAAGCAAAACACATATCATGTGGTGAATAAAAAAATAGCTCCAAGTAAAGTGACCGATGAACGAAGACGAAAGAGGGGATGCCTTCCGGGGCATCCCCAAGCTTAGATGCTTGGTTATACTTGAATATTACCTTGGGGTGCCTTGGGCATACCCAATCTTAGGCTCTTGCCACTCCTTATTCCATAGTCCATCGAATCTTTACCCAAAACTTGAAAACTTCACAACACAAAACTTAACAGAAAACTCGCGAGCTCCGTTAGCGAAAGAAAACAAAACACCACTTAATTGTACTGTAATGAACTCATTATTTATTTATATTGGTGTTAAACCTACTGTATTCCAACTTCTCTATGGTTTATAAACTATTTTACTAGCCATGGATTCATCAAAATAAGCAAAGAACACACGAAAAACAGAATCTGTCAAAAACAGAACAGTCTGTAGTAATCTGTATCAAACGTATACTTATGGAACTCCAAGAATTCTAAAATAAATTGGTGGACCTGAGAAATTTGTCTAGTAATCATCTGCAAAAAGAATCAACTAAATAGCACTCTCCAGTAAAAAGTTTTAGCTAATCTCGTGAGCACTAAAGTTTCTGTTTTTTACAGAATGATCATAAAGACTTCACCCAAGTCTTCCCAAAGGTTGTACTTGGCACAAACACTAATTAGAACATAAAACCACATCTAAAAAGAAGCTATATGGATTATTTATTACTAAACAGAACCAAAAATCAAGAAACTAATATAAAATTGGGTTGCCTCCCAACAAGCGCTATCGTTTAACGCCCCTAGCTAGGCATGATGATTTCAATGATGCTCACATAAGACATAAGATTTGAGACATAAAGAGAGCATCATGAAGAATATTACGAGCACATTTAAGTCTAACCCACTTCCTATGCATAGGAATTTTGTGATCAAACAATTTATGCGAACAATAATCAACTAGCATAGGAAAGCAAAACAAACATAACTTTAAAATTTTAAGCACATAGAGAGGAAACTTGATATTATTGCAATTCCTACAAGCATATATTCCTCCCTCATAATAATTTTTAGTATCATCATGAATGAATTCAACAATATAACCAGCATCTAAATCATTCTTTTCATGATCTACAAGCATAGAAAATTTACTACTCTCCACATAAGCAAATTTCTTCTCATTTGGAATAGTGGGAGTATCATAAGAGACTTGAATATTATAAATTGTTTCCACATTAAAAGAGTAATGTTCAGAAAAGGGGGAATCACGAAAAGTGTTATAAATATAATCATCACTAATTTTTATAGCATAAGTTTCATCACAATAATCATCATAAGCAGCAACTTTGTTCTCATCATAATCGATTGAAACCTCTTCCAAGATAGTGGAATCATTACTAAATAAAATCATGACCTCTCCAAATCCAATTTCAGAAATATTATATGATTCAACATCCTCAAAAATAGTGGGATCATTACTTCCTAAAGATTACACTCTTCCAAACCTACTTTCATCAATATAATCATCATAGGTAGAAGGCATGCTATCATCATAACAACTTTGCATATCAAAACTCGGGAGGCTAAAAATATCATATTCATTAAACATAACATCCCCAAGCTTGGGACAAACATTAATTGCAGAAAATATATTCTCAAATATGTCATCCTCATTAAACATATCTTCCCCAAGCTTGGGCCTTTTCATATCATAAGCATAATCACTCTCATCATTAATAGTATGGATACCACCAATAGTATAGCAAACATTATTATCATATTCTTCCAAGCAAGTGCCAAAAAGATTTTCAAGATCAAGTGCATCATATTCATTTTCATGAGACACAACAATAATAGGAGAAACATTATTTGGGAGAGATATCTTTTTACCTCTCTTCCTTTTTCTTTTCTTCTTCTTCACCTCATGTGTTGGTTCAATCCTGTTTTTGGAGCTCCTTATTAATGAGATTGGTTGAATAGAAAGCTCCTCCTCGTTACCTGATTCATCATAAGAAATAATAGGAGAATATTGGGAAGTCTCTTCCCCTTCGTTAGTATTCTCTTCATCTTATATTTGTTTTCTTTTCTTTATGTAATTGGCAATATAAGGATTGTCAATGCAATTCACCGCACAATGCATATACATTTCTTCTAGATCAATATCAAGGAATTTCTCAAGGTTATATTCTGGAATATGCTTAGTTTGACATTTCATTTCTTTATAACCCAAAAGAAAACTAAGTTCATTATGATGTGCAAGGGAAATCAAGTCATCAGAATTTTTGGACACGATTCGATCATGAAACAATTTGCAATTGATATTTAAATGATCATGTTCATTGCAAAGTTCACAAGTACGGTAAAGATATTTTAAATTTTCAGCACTCACATTTAGCCTTTCTTGCAACCATTTAGTTTCTAAATACTTGTGCCTCTTGCAATATCTATCTTCCCTATTTGGTGTGTACTTGCAAACCCAATGCACTCCACAAAATTTGACATGTTTATAGGAGACATTTTCACCATAACTAGTGCAATCATCATTAGTACTATGGATATTCAAGGAGTTCATACTAACAACATTGCAATCATGCTCATCATTCAAAGATTTAGTGCCAAACATTTTAATGCATTCTTCTTCTAACACTTTGGCACAATTTTCCTTTACATCATACTCACGAAAGATATTAACAAGATGAAGCGTATGAGGTAAACTCAATTCCATTTTTTTGTAGTTCTCTTTTATAGACTAACTAGTGATAAAACAAGAAACAATAAGATTCGATCGCAAGATCTAAAGATATACCTTCAAGCACTAACTTCCCCGGCAACGGCGCCAGTAAAGAGCTTGATGTCTACTACGTAACCTTCTCCTTGTACGTTGTTGCGCCTCCAAGTGCAGAGGTTTGTAGGACAGTAGCAAATTTCCCTCAAGTGGATGACCTAAGGTTTATCAATCCGTGGGAGGCGTAGGATGAAGATGGTCTCTCTCAAGCAACCCTGCAACCAAATAACAAAGAGTCTCTTGTGTCCCCAACACACCAAATACAATGGTAAATTGTATAGGTGCACTAGTTCGGCGAAGAGATGGTGATACAAGTGCAATATGGATGGTAGATAAAGGTTTTTGTAATCTGAAAATATAAAAACAGCATGGTAACTAATGATAAAAGTGAGCGTAAATGGTATTGCAATGATAGGAAACAAGGCCTAGGTTCATACTTTCACTAGTGCAAGTTCTCTCGACAATAATAACATAGTTGGATCATATAACTATCCCTCAACATCAACAAAAAGTCACTCCAAAGTCACTAATAGCGGAGAACAAACGAAGACATTATGGTAGGGTACGAAACCACCTCAAAGTTATTCTTTCCAATCAATCCATTGGGCTATTCCTATAAGTGTCACAAACAGCCCTAGAGTTCATACTAGAATAACACCTTAAGACACAAATCAACCAAAACCCTATTGTCACCTAGATACTCCAATGTCACCTCAAGTATCCGTGGGTATGATTATACGATATGCATCACATAATCTCAGATTCATCTATTCAATCCAACACAAAGTACTTCAAAGAGTGCCCTAAAGTTTCTACCGGAGAATCAAGACGAAAACGTGTGCCAACCCCGATGCATAGGTTCATGGGCGGAACCCGCAAGTTGATCACCAAAACATACATCAAGTGAATCACGTGATATCCCATTGTCACCACAGATACGCACGGCAAGACATACATCAAGTGTTCTCAAGTCATTAAAGACTCAATCCGATAAGATTACTTCAAAGGGAAAACTCAATCCATTACAAGAGAGAAGAGGGGGAGAAGCAACATAAGATCCAACTATAATAGCAAAGCTCGCGATACATCAAGATTGTGCCAAATCAAGAACACGAAAGAGAGAGAGAGAGAGAGAGAGAGAGAGAGAGAGAGAGATCAAACACATAGCTACTGGTACATACCCTCAGCCCCCAGGGTGAACTACTCCCTCCTTGTCATGGAGAGCGCCGGGATGATGAAGATGGCCACCGGTGAGGGTTCCCCCCTCCGACAGGGTGCCGGAACAGGGTCCCGATTGGTTTTTGGTGGCTACAGAGGCTTGCGGCGGTGGAACTCCTGATCTATTATGTTCCCTGATCGTTTTAGGGTATATGGGTATATATAGGAGGAAGAAGTACGTCAGTGGACCTCCGGGCTGTCCACAAGGCAGGAGGGCGCGCCCTAGGGGGGTGGGCGCGCCCCCCACCCTCGTGGGCAGCCCGGGACTACCCTGGTGCAACTTCGGTACTCCGTGGGCTTCTTCTGGTCCAAAAATAAGTTCTATGGAGTTTCAGGTCAATTGGACTCCGTTTGACATTCCTTTTCTTCGAAACACTGAAATAGGCAAAAAAACAGCAATTCTAGGCTGGGCCTCCGGTTAATAGGTTAGTCCCAAAAATAATATAAAAGTGGATAATAAAGCCCAACATTGTCCCAAACAGTAGATAATACAGCATGGAGCAATCAAAAATTATAGATACGTTGGATACATATCAACAACTAAACATATGGTGTGATCCCCGCACGCGCTCATATGATGGGCACCAAAGGACAGCAACATAACCACAAGAAAATTAAATCAAACATAGCAATTCATCAACCGCCGATAGGACAACAAAAATCTACTCAGACATCATAGGATAGCAACACATCATTGGATAATAATATGAAGCATAAGGCACCATGTTCAAGTAGAGCGTACAGCGGCTTGCAGGAGAGTGGAGTGTTGTAGATAGAGGGGGGAAGGTGATGGAGATGTTGGTGAAGATGGCGGAGGTGTTGGTGAAGATTGAGGTGATGATGATGATGATTGCCACGGCAGCGTTCTGGCGCCACCGGAAGAGAAGGGGAGAGGGGGCCCCTTCGTCTTCTTCTTCCTTGACCTCCTCCCTAGACGGGAGAAGGGTTTCCCCTCTGGTCCTTGGCCTCCATGGCATGGGAGGGGCGAGAGCCCCTTCGAGATTGGATCTGTCTCTCTCTCTCCCTCTGTTTCTGCGCTCCTAGATCTGGCCTTTCACCGTTTCTTTCATAATCGGAGATCCGTAACTCCGATTGGGCTGAATTTTGGATACAATCTCTATCCGGAAATTAGCTTTCTTGTGGAGAAAGAAGGGCTCCAACCGCCTTACGGGGTGGTCACGAGGGTCCAGGGCGCGCCCCCTGCCTCGTGGCCCCCTCGGGCATCGTATCGCGTTGATTCTTCTTCCCAAAAATCACATATATTCTAAAAAAATCTCCGTCCGTTTTTATTCCGTTTGGACTCCGTTTGATATGGATTTTCTGTGAAACAAAAAACATGCAACAAACAGGAACTGGCACTGGGCACTGGATCAATATGTTAGTACCAAACATAGTATAAAAAGTTGCCAAAATTATATGAAAGTTGTATAATATTGGCATGGAACAATCAAAAATTATAGATACGACGGAGACATATCAGCATCCCCAAGCTTAATTCCTGCTCGTCCTCGAGTAGGTAAATGATAAAAAGGATATTTTTTTATGTGGAATGCTACCTAGCGTAATCTTGATCATGTATCTAATCATGGCATGAATATTAAGACATGAGTGATTCAAAGCAATAGTCTATGTTTTGACATAAAAACAATAATACTTCAAGCATACCAACCAAGCAATTATGTCTTATCGAAATAACATAGCCAAAGAAAGCTCATCCCTACAAAATCATATAGTCTGGCTATGCTCCATCTTCACCACACAAAGCATTCAAATCATGCACAACCCCGATGACAAGCCGAGCAATTAGTTCATACATTTTAATGCGCTTCAGCCTTTTCAACCCTCACGCAATACATGAGCGCGAGCCATGGACATAGCACTATAGGTGGAATAGCATATGATGATGGGGGTTATGTGGAGAAGACAAAAAAAGAGAGAGTCTCACATCGACGCGGCTAATCAACGGGCTATGGAGATGCCCATCAATTGATGCCAATGTGAGGAGTAGGGATTGCCATGCAACGGATGCACTAAGAGCTATAAGTATATGAAAGCTCAGACTAAAACTAAGTGGGTGTGCATCCAACTTGCTTGCTCATGAAAACCTCGGGCATTTGAGGAAGCCCATCATCGGAATATACAAGCCAAGTTCTATAATGAAAATTCCCACTAGTATATGAAAGTGATAACTCAAGAGACTCTCTATATGAAGAACATGGTGCTACTCTGAAGCACAAGTGCGGTAAAAGGATAGTAACATTGCCCCTTCTCTCTTTTTCTCTCATTTTTTTGCTTTTTTTTATTTTTTTGGTGGGCTTCTTTGGCCTCTTTTTTTATTTGGGCTTCTTTGGCCTCTTTTATTTTTTGTAAAGTCCGGAGTCTCATCCATATTTGTGGGGGAATCATAGTCTCCATCATCCTTTCCTCACTGGGGCAATGCTCTAATAATGATGATCATCACACTTTTATTTACTTACAACTCAATATTACAACTCGATACTAGAACAAACATATGACTCTATATGAATGCCTCCGACGGTATACCGGGATGTGCAATGATCTAGCGTAGCAATGACATCAAAAAATGGACAAGCCATGAAAACATCATGCTAGCTATCTTACGATCATGCAAAGCAATATGACAATAAATGCTCAAGTCATGTATATGATGATGATGGAAGTTGCATGGCAATATATCTCGGAATGGCTATGGAAATGCCATGATAGGTAGGTATGGTGGCTGTTTTGAGGAAGATATAATAAGGCTTATGTGTTATGGAGCATATCGTATCACGGGGTTTGGATGCACCGGCGAAGTTTGCACCAACTCTCGAGGTGAGAAAGGGCAATGCACGGTACCGAAGAGGCTAGCAATGATGGAAGGGTGAGAGTGCGTATAATCCATGGACTCACATTAGTCATAAAGAACTCATATACTTATTGCAAAAGTTTATTAGCCCTCGAAGCAAAGTACTACTATGCATGCCCCTAGGGGGATAGATTGGTAGGAAAAGACAATCGCTCGTCCCCGACCGCCACTCATAAGGAAAGCAATGAAAGAACACCTCATGCTCTAACTTCTTTACATAACGGTTCACCATATGTGCATGTCACGGGACTTGCAAACCTCAACACAAGTATTCCTCAATTTCACAATTACTCAACTAGCACGACTCTAATATCACCACCTTTATATCGCAAAACTATTGCAAGGAATCAAACATATCATATTTAGTGATCTACAAGTTTTATGCATGATTTTATGACTAACCATGTGAATGACCAGTTCCTGTCATCTCTCTAAATAGATATAAGTGAAGCGAGAGAGTTTAATTCTTTCTACAAAATATATGCCCACGCTCTAACAAGTATAAGTGAAGCAAACGAGCATTCTACAAATGGCGGTTGTCTAAGTGAAGAGAAACAGGCAATCTTAACTTCAAATGATATAAGTGAAGCACGTGAAGCATTCTATAAAGACATACTCAAAAGATATAAGTGAAGTGCAATGAGCATTCTATAAATCAACCAAGGACTATCTCGTACCAGCATGGTGCATAAAAGAAAAATGAAAACTAAATGCAAAAGACGCTCCAAGATTGCACATATCGCATGAACGAAACGAATCCGAAAACATACCGATACTTGTTGAAGAAAGAGGGGATGCCTTCCGGGGCATCCCCAAGCATAGACGCTTGAGTCTCCTTGAATATTTACTTGGGGTTCCTTGGGAATCCCCAAGCTTGAGCTCTTGCCTCTCTTCTTTCTTCTCACATCGAGACCTTCTCGATCATCGAACACTTCATCCACACAAAACTTCAACAGACAACCCGGTAAGATCCGTTAGTATAATAAAGCAATCACTACTCTAAGTACTATTGCAAACCAATTCATATTTTGTTTTTTCATTGTGTCTACTATAATATAGCTTTTCCATGGCTTAATCCACTGATATAAATTGATAGTTTCATTAAAACAAGCAAACTATGCATCAAAAATAGAATCTATCTAAAATAGAACAGTCTGTAATAATATGAACATTCACCATACTTATGGTACTTTTAAAATTCTGCCAAAATTAGTAAAAATAAAAAATTTGTATATAAAGACAGTGCAAAAAGAATCATAACCATTTTATGTTCCAGTAAAAAATGTAAAATCGCGCACTACAGCCAAAGTTTCTGTCCTGCACCGCACAAACCAACAAGCATTGTAACCATCCTAAAGGAAAACCTTGGCACATTATTTTTATAATACAATGGAAATGTACAAGGGGATAATTATTTTTGTTGAAAATTTTCTGTAATCAAGATTCACAAAGTTTCCGTGAGCATGAAAAAAGTTCAAGGAGCTCCCCCACTTCAACAATGCTACTCTCTCTCACTTTCACTTTCCTTTTTGAAAAAGTTTTGGGTTCGCCTCCTTATTTTTTTTGTTTTTAAACTATATAAAAGCACTCAACAGAAATAGATGACTCTCTAAAACTTCTGGGTTGTCTCCCTGCCAGCACTTTCTTTAAAGCCATTAAGCTAGGCATATAGTGCTTAAGTAGTGAATCCACCCGGATCCCAAGGTATATCAAAGCCAATTTTAATTAACAATGATTTGTAATTTAGTAGTGAGCACAAGGTAACATATATCATGTAATGACGAAGTCTAACTCTCTTCCTATGCATCGGCATGTCATAAAAGAACAATTCATGCACACATAGTAAAGGTCAATGCATAGTATAAACAGTTTCTTGCAATTTTATCATGTGGGAAACGTAGAGAGGTGGAGATATAGTTCCTCTCTCATAATAATTGCAAGTAGGAGCAGCAAGCACATGCATATTATATCTACCAAAATCATCATGTGTAGCGGTAAAAGGCAACCCATCAATATAATCCTTAATAAAGGCAAACTTCTCCGATATAGTGTAGTCGGGAGAATTCAAAAAGATAATAGGACTATCATGCGTGGGTGCAATAGCAACAATTTCATGTTTAACATAAGGAACTATAGCAATTTCATCTCCATAAGCATAGCAAGCATCATCAAAAAGGGATATTTCAAAAGAATCAACGGGATCATAAGAATCATCATAGCAATCATCCTTCGGTAAGCACGAAGGGAAATTAAACAATGTATGAGTTGAAGAGTTACTCTCATTAAAAGGTGCGCATGGGTGATCAATCCGCTCTTCCTCCTTTTGTTCTTAGTTCTCCTCCTCATCCTTTTCATCCAATGAGCTCACAGTTTCATCAATTTCTTCTTCCATAGACTCCTGCAAAGTATTAGTCTCTTCTTGGACAGCAGGGTAATCCTCAATATATCGTTCAACATAGGCATTAGAAGCATAATTTCATAGCAATATTTAAGTATGGCAAAATTTACAGATTTGTATAGAGTAGCATCATATGTTTCAATCAAAGAAGCAATTTCATAAGCACCCTTAAAAGCAACAAATTCCTCAATTTGTTGAACATCATAGTAATTATAAACACCTTTAGCATAAGAAGATACGATTCCATTATCATTAAATAAACATTGGTAGGGAACACTACAAAAAAATACACTTCCGTGATGATACGTGTTTGTCACAGTAGGTCGCGTTTTCTGTCATGCATGTACATCCATGACAAATTTATGACAGAATCAAGATAGTCATACTTGTGCTGTCGTAGAAGTGTTCCATGACATTGCCAAAATTATCATCATGGAAGTGTCCACTTCCATGACGATAAATCGCGCGTCACAGAAGTGCTTTCGTCAAGGGTGACCGACACATGGCATCCACCGTAACGGAACGTCGTTCAGCTATCGGGTCGGATTTTGGATCCGATAACCCGTTAACAGCCACGACCAATGCCGATTTTCCACATGTAAAATTCTCATTAGCTGACGGATCCATGCATCAGCTCCGCGTGGGCACAGGTGTCACTCATCCAACGGTCAGGATGGGCCTATGATATGTTGACACGTGGACCGGCCCAAAAGTGGCCCACAAAGATTAAATGGGCCTGCCCAACCGAAGGCCCATAAGATTTAGCGGACCATAATGGGCCGGCCCAGCTAAAGGCCCACATGATTTTGCAGACCATAATGGGCCGGCCCAGCTAAAGGCCCACAAGATTTTGCGGACCACAATGGGCCGGCCCAGCTAAAGGCCCACAAGATTCTGCCGACCATAATGGGCCGGCCCAGCTAAAGGCCCAACATTCTCTGTCAAATTGGCCCGTCAACAGCCTGTCCTAAACTTGTCATCAACGCGGCCCATGGTCACTTCTGGCTCGTTAACAGTCCGCTAAGTAATTGGGCCAAATTACGGCCCGGTGTATTTCCGGCATGTTAAAGGTCCGGCTTCATTTGGGCCCATTTACAGGCCATCAAAATTTTCGGCCCATAAACGACCGTGAAGGATTTGGGTCATATTCGGCCATGTTTGACATTCGGCCTCTTAGAGGCCCACTATAGCTTTGGGCCACTTTCGGCCTGTTAACGTCGGACGTAAACCATGGGCCATATGTGGCCCAACGCCATATCTGGCCCATTAACGGCCCATATAAAAATGACGATAATCTAGCCCGACCGAAGTTCCGGCCTGTTAAAGGCCCGTGTATTAGGTCGGCGCATTTACGGCCCATCCGAATTTCGGCCTGTTAAAGTCCAGTGGGTTATTTGGCACAATCAGGGCCCAATCACATTTTCGGTCTAGTAAAGGCCCATGTATTTTAGGGGCTCGAGATATTTACACCTGTAAACGGCCTATTTTTACTGAGGGCCCAAATTATGTTCAGGCCTGTTAAAGGCCCACTATGGGTACATGCCTACCAGAAAAATATGAAAGCTTATGTTGATTTAGGCCCAGATATTTTTAGTGGGCTACATGCCAATTTCGGCCCGTAATCGTCTTTAGCCCAATAGGAATGGGCCCGATGAATGTTGGCATGTTGGGCTCCTACGAAGCTTTCGGCCGAATACATTACTAAGATAAACCTACACTATACCAAAATAGCGTCGTAATTACTGCAGCCTGAGGCAGCATCATAAATGTTGTATCACAACAAAATAAATTCCAACCATACAACAAAAGGCCTGTTGGCATAAAGTTTACAGTCCTTCCAGATAAAAACACCATCAGATGTATAGAAGCACATATCATTTGACCTGAGTGCTAATGTTTTAGGCTGTAGAATCTGATGGAGCAGCACGATCTCCACCTTTTTTCCGCCATTGCTCTTGAACAACGAAGCGAATGTCTGATAGTCTGGTTTCAAAACCATTCATATCTTGATGACATTTCTCAACCACTATTCTTGTTTCCGAAACAACGTCCATTAGGGATTGGACTTGTGTCTGGAGCACAGATATATCACTCTGTCTAGCAGGAAGATTTTGTTCAGTAGGCGATTTGGACGAGGTTACCTTGACAACCAACCCAGAATTACGCAGGAAGGTTCTTTTTGCACTGTTAGTGGAGAGATACTGACGCACTGCAGCAAGAGGTGACATTGTGCATGTAGTAGCCTCGTCACCTTCAAGTGGTTGTGGTTGTTCAATCATTTGTTCCATAGCTTCCTGAAAGTTTGAACTTGTAGATTAGTGTACCAGATAAGTTACTAATGAGACAAAAACAAACAAAGTAGGTTAAACGTTTATACATAACTTATTTTGGTGAACTACTGTAATACATCAGCATGTATTGTAGTGCCAACTACATAATAAAATCACTTTCGGAACATATGTCCATGTAGCATGCCTACTGTATTGTTTATTTCCTCACATTCGTTGACATCTAAGAATAAAGAGACATGGTTTAAAGTAGGATGAACATAGTATGACATCATTCATATCATGGGCAAACATATATAAAACAAACAGGCTATTTTATCATTGTGTGCGCACGTGAACATAACAACTAGATTACAGATCAAGACCAAAAGAATATCCTTCATCTCTTTTAAACCATGTAAGGTGAAATGATACGTTAAGAGAACTATGAATAAAAGTGAACAGAGTAACTGACATTGGCTCCAAACCAAGTAGTTAAATGAACACATCACAGTACCAATCAGTTCAAGGCAGGAGGAGTAAGGACTTACAACAGCGGCTTGAACTGGTGTGCTCACGCCCTTCATATTGCTGGTGTGGCAATCCTTGAAGCTTTGCACTGCATTCGGTTCAGGTTCTTTTTGGTCCGCACGGGATTTCCTCTGTATTTGGAACAAGTCGATATAGATACGATAATATGGCACAAAAAAAGAAGGAAGTAGCAGCTATTTACAAGAGCCTCGCAGTGTGCAATATAGCTACGAGATCCTGTGGTCTGTTGGAATTTCACTTTCGAACGGTTGGTTTTGTTCTTCAAACAGTTAGCCTAGAAGAAGATACACTTGTAAGGCACATACATAAATACAAGTTCAACATGTGGTCTGATCAAATACATATAGCCTACCTGATACTTTGGATCAGACCAGTGTTTAGCGAGGGCTGACCAGTCTTCATCTGTAATATATTCCACTGGAGATGTTTGGGCGATTTCATTGTTAGCCTTGCCTTCAAAGTGAGATTTTCTAAGGTGGTACCGATACTGTTGCAGAGCAGACTGAAAAACATGAGTGCATGCTTGTCTAGTTGCATCATCTTTCGGATCCAACTTGAACCTCATCTGTTGGAAAAAGAATGTGAGTCTTATTAGGAGGAGGCTAGAAAGTATGGGACAGAGCAAGACAATATTACTAATTGCGATGAATAACATTACTTACGGATAAATGGTCAAGGAAGGTGTTAAACTGGGTATTGACTTTCTCATTCCTGTACTGGATCCACGTTGGGAGGATACGTGCATGACACCTAACGGCAACGGCTGCCTCTGATACTAACTTGGCTGACTCTGTAGCATCACGTGGCCTTTTTAAACCTGCCTCAAAATGGATCTCCATTCTTCCTCCTTTAGATTTGGTTAATCTGTCAAGCATTATCCCTGATGTCTGTTTCCGCTTGCGTCGTGATGCTAGTTTGTAGCGACCCGACCCGAATGGATCAAGTCTCTGTGCTTAATTGTCATCCCAGGATCGGTATGCTGACACACACAGTACTCGAAGGATTTATAACAGAGGTACATCACATGTATAAAGTAACGTAAATACTATTACCTCAATCCATATAGCGGAAGCAACAAGGTTGTGGATTCCCATCAACACCAACGGCAAAGTTGAGTGAAGAAATCGTAACCCTAACGTATCACTTACTCGTCGTAAGAAACCTGCAACATGAGACGTTGCAGCCCGAAACGGGTCAGTACATTGAATGTACTGGAAAATTCACACCATAGAGAAAATGATGAACAATGGCTATCACTACATGCATATATGGCTGGTGGAAAAGCTCTATGGTTATAATGTTTTTGCGAAAAGCCAATTTTTCCCTACTGCAAAGGAATAAATTTTTATTTAACTATCATGGTGGTTGTTAAACATTGAGAATGGTTGACAGCATTCTCAATCCCAATTAAGTATCATCATTAGAACCCAACCAAAATTAATTAAAGTAACATGATGAGATCAACATGATAATCCAAGAGCTAGATACTCAAATTGTCCATAATCGGGGACACGGCTAATCATGATTAGTTTGTACACTCTGCAGAGGTTTGCGCACTTTTCCCCACAAGACTCGATCGCCTCCGTTGGATTTCTCGCACTTCATGGTGTTTGAGAAACGGATGACCGAGACATTGTCTTTCAGAAGCGCTAGCACCTTACGATGTGATAGACCGTACCAACCTACATCCCCTACATCTGCTAGTCTACCACTGTAAGAGTTCGCACGACTTAATCAGCTATGCCAGAGCCCATAATGGCTTGTGGCTGCACACCGAAGTTTCTAGTATGAATAATCTCATGATCCCTTTGAGCCTGGGTGGCGGTCCATAAAAAAACGGGCAATCCTGGAGTACCCAGGTACCTAGACAGGCAATCCTGGAATACCCAGGTACCTCAATCCACCCAGATGTGTGTTTAAGTTGCCACCTTAAATAAACCATTAATTAACAATATCACATCTGTCATGGATACTCTCAAAACCCAATCCACGTCTACGAGCATAGCATGGCAATATAAGCAACGCGTAGAAGTAACTCCCAAGGTTTGAATGCAGGGCAATAGGTCCTACCTCATCAACTACTTCCCAATACCCACATGTTATCAATCCTAACCATGCAATGTTTGAGGGTTGAAACTAATGCATAAAAACTGGGTATGAAAAGGGTTATGATCAAAGTTTGAACTTGCCTGCAATGTTGATGAAGATGATTCGCACTCAAAACTCTTGATAGATCTACTCATCACACTCCGGTCAATCTATCATAAGCAAGCAATAGTAACCACACATAAGCAATCACTCAGAAGATCAGAAAGATCGAAGAAGATGATTCAGAAAACATCAAAACCAAGCAAATAACTCTTGCAACATAAAACAATTTCTAACAGTACCAAAATTATGTGAATTTGGCCTTATCAGAAAGTTTAGTTCAAGAGCTTCGAAAAGGAAAAAGAATCAACTAAATCGGAGCTACGAAACTCAAGTTACGGTCAACAAAGTTTGAATTCAAATCTAGTCTAATTCAAATTTTAAAACTTCCAAAAACATGTTTAAGTTGGATTACTGGAAAGAGGGGATCATAATGAAGAAGTGGACGTTGGTTTCGTCTAAATCCGAGTAACGAGCAAAAAGTAATAACCGATTGAAGTTCAGGGACTAATCTGTAACTAAAATCATCACAGATAGGTCCCTGGCCGAAATTATAAAGAAAAACAAAAACACTATCAAATGAACATTCGCTAATCTGATCTATAGAACGAAAACGTTCACTGCAAAGAGATAAGCAGTGAATGTTCGCTAAGTAACTAGAAAGAAAAAAACGGGTTGTTAAAGAAAACCGTGAAAACCGCAAATAAACCGGATCGAACCGGGGTCGGTTAGCGGCGACAGTGGCGGGGGTCGACAGCGAGGTGGGACGGCGGCGGCGGCGTCGACTGCGAGCGGGGAGGCGGCTCCGGGGTCTGCAGCGGCGATGCGCGGGCGCGGGGCGGCGCGCTGTGCAGCAGCAGAGAGCGGCGGCGCGGTGAGGCGCTGTGGCGGCGGCGGATCTGCGGGGTGCGGCGGCGGCGAGATGCAGACGGCGGCGGCGCGACCGTGGGGAGGAGTAGAGGAGGGGCGGCGGGGTTGCGGCTTTAAAGGAGGGGGCGAGGGGGTGGCGTGAAGGAGGGGTAAGGCGGCAGAGGGAGTCCGGCGGCGGCACGAGTCGCCGGCGACGGCGGCTTCGCTCGGGACTCTGTCCCGAGCCGGAGATGGGGGCGGTGGCGTGGTACTGGGCCGGCTGGGCCGGGCGAGGTCCAGTTCGGTTGGCCCGAAGTTTCTCTTTAAAAAAAACATTTTTTGCAGACAAGAAAAGAAAATAAAATAAAATAAACTAAAATATAATATAGGCATATTATATATCAAAATTTTCAGAAAAAAATATTTTCTACAACATGGACATTTTTATAACTTTAAATAAAATCTACAAAAATTCCAATAAATCAAACAATGCTACTGATTCAATAAAACCCACTAAAAATCATTTTAAAAATACCAAAATGGTTTCAAATTAATTTTTCTCCAATTTTCTGTTGTAGGGAATCATGTCACCCTAATTTCCATATATTTTATTTTTGGAGAAAAATAATTTGAATAAAAACTCAAGTAACTCCAAATTGAAAATAAATTCAAAAGAACTTTGAATTTAATTCTTTAAAACTCCCAACTCATATTTCATATAATTTGAAGAGGTCATTTTATCTTCTCTCGTGAAAATCATTGAGTTGCATAAAGTTTCAGAATTAGAAATATCTTCAAATGCAAGTCAAATATTTTCCACACCCCTTGTCATTTAAATAAATGGGAGAAGTCATGTCATCTTCTCTCCAGGGTTTTTTTTTCGTGGTGAAAAGAATTTGAATTCACGGAGATGATAACAACAAGATGAAAGTTTGGGAAAGTCCTTTTATTCCCTCTCATTTAACTTTCAAAAAGTTTCGAATTCACTCACTTTCAGACAATCAATCAAACAATCAATCAAATCTATCTATTTATTATAACATTCCAAAATTTAGAATTTTGGGATGTTACAAACCTACCACCCTTAAAATGAACCTCGTCCTCGAGATACGAAGAGGCTAGAAAGAAATAGGTTAGGTTTGGGGTCTTCTCAAAATCCATCGATCATCACAGGGGTCTGGGGTGCTACCACCCTTAGAAACATTGTTACGGTTCCATCAAAACTCATATACTCCATCCTTATTCTTGACAGTGTCGGTCTTCTCAGATCGTAAGGATAATTCCTTCTTTGGGCTCTTCCGGTAGTGGCATAACCTTTTCCTCAATTCTTCTGTCCTTTCCTCTTGGTAAGGTTATTCCGAGATTTGGTCTTCTTAGCTGACGGGTCTGGCGCCAATACTAATCAACTATCGATATCTCATGGCGGTCATCCAATTATGGTTTCTCCTACAGGAAATGGGTCTGGGTGATCCTCACCATATCTCCTACGATTGGCAAGAACTGCCTTGTACAAGGGAAAATTGCTATACAATTCTAAGGTTCAAACAAGGTTTAGATCGTCGTCACTCTACTATAGGTAAGTCACTCAGATTTACCATCCCATATAGCAAGGCGAATAATAAGAGTAAGTCGGTATGGTGATCAATCCATCCCGCACCCAAATCATTACCTTGTATACGGTTTAGCGAATCTCGCATTCTAACACTCGGTCATCCTCACAAGCATTACATAATTTTCTCTTGTCGATGAACCAAGTTCGGATATATCCATAGATTCTGCAAGCCAGACGAACATCTATCGTTCCTTCACAACTCTCAGGTTTTGCGTTACTCCTACAAGATCGTCTTATCGATAAAATCGTAACTTCTTCCAGGGTTTTTCCTTCAGCAAGAATGTGCTTGCTTCTTGGCAGGTCCTGGGGCCTGTGGGTTATGGCCCATCTCATCACTTGTAAACCTTGAACTCATCCTCGGGGCAACTGATCGTTATTCCAACATCCAACTTCCAGCTTCCTTGCGTACTTAAAATCCATCCAATTTTATTGTCTCTCTTCCTTCTATTGGCACCAAACTAGGACATGATTACTCAGACTCATCATGTAATTTCCCTTGATCCGTATTTCCGACATCATACCTCCTTTATATCCAGTAGTAATTCATCTCTTCATCCTCGTGGGATATCCCTCATACCGAGATAAGAACTTATACTTATGAAGTCCATATTCCACTTCGTGGAACATCATTATCCTTTCCAGGGTCAAGCGTCCTTACAGGGAAATATTGGCCATCTCTGCATGGCACTTCTTTAACTGGGAAACGTGAAACACAACATGAACTCCTGACAGTCCTTCGGGTGATTCCAACTTGTTGGCCACTCCTCGCATACGCTCCAAAACTCGGTATGGTCCTACAAATCTCGGGGCTAACTTTCCCTTAACTCCAAATCGTTTAACTCCTTGCAGAGGGGACACGCGAAGACATGCTCTGTCTCCAATTTCATAGACTGCCTCCGTGCATTTTTTTTGAGTCTGCATAACTCTTCTGCCTGGACTGAGCTACCTTCAGTCTATCTCGTATCAACTTAACATTCTCTTCTGACTCCTTGATCACATTTGGTCCAAACAACTGACGGTCTCCAACTTCGTCCCACATCAACGGTGTCTGGATCCTTCTCCCATACAAAGCTTCAAAAGGGGCCATCTTGAAACTGGCTTGGTAACTCTTGTTGTATGAGAACTCCGCGTAAGGAAAATTATTATCCCAACTAGATCCATAATCTAATGCACAAGCTCTCAACATGTCCTCCAGAATCTATTTGACTCTCTCGATTTATCCTTCTGTCTGCGAACGAAAGGGTGTACTGAACTCTAGCCTAGTACCCAAAGTCTGGTGCTGCTGATTCCAAAATTTTGAGGTAAACTGTGTTCCTCTATCTGATACGATGGTCCTCGGAACTCCATGCAGACATACGATCCTGGTCAAATAAATCTTGGCCAACTTCGCACTTTTATAGGTGGTTTTCACTGGGATAAAGTGAGCCACTTTGTTCAAGCGAAACAACTACTACCCAGATAGAATTTATATCCCGATCTGGTCCTGGGAAATCCGGTGATAAAAATCCATGCCAAGTTTATCCCACTTCCATTCGGGTATCGGCATAGGCTGTAACAATCCGGCTGGCTTTCCATGCTCTGCCTTCACTCTCTGACATACATCACATACGACTACATACTCGGCAATATCCTTCTTCATCCCCGTCCACCAGAAACGTTCCTTCAAATCCAAATACATCTTGGGGTTTCCGGGGTGTATCGAGTATGGTGAGTCATGAGCCTCCTGAAGTATTAACTTCCTGATCTTTGCATTTTTGGGCACATATACACGGTCCTCGAACCATAAGGTGTCGTGCTCCTCCTTACGAAAACCTTCGGCCTTTCCTTTGCTCATCCTATCTTTTACCTCAGCAATCTCTTTGTCATCCTTCTGAGCTTCACGAATCTTTCCCAACAATGTAGACTGAACTTCCATTGCTGCAACCAAACCTTTGGGAACAATCTCCAACCGAAGTTCCCTGAGATCCTCGGCTAACTCCTTTGGTAATCCCCCGATTATGAGGGTATTCAGCCTTGTTTTCTTTTTGGTTGTGTCTTATTTCTCCACAAAGCTTGTATGCACAAGGTTTCTTCATATCCTTTCCATAAGGCCTCAATTTCTGGGACTCAAACCAAGACTTTAACAAAGTCCACTTAAATTACTTCCAAGTGGTTACTCCTTACCATCCATTGATGGTTTGGTACATCCTCCACCGAGTAGCAGCAACTCTTACAAAGCACCGAAGAGCATGCTGGGCCATATCATTTTTGGCTACAGAGTTATTCTCCATTTGATCCTCCATGTTCTGAATCCATCGGTCTGTCTCCAATTGACTCATCGGTCCAGAAAATACAAGCTCATCTCCATTCCTCCTCTATGGGGTCCATGGGTTTGGGGTGAGATAGGAGAGGTCGAGAGGGATGCACACAATACAAACAAAGTTTTGAAAAGATAGATTTTATTGTGGCTGTCGAAAAAAAAACAAACAAATGACAGCTCACAATCGTCGCATCTAACGTAGGTATATAACAGGGGTTTGGTCTTCTAAGGTCAATAAATCGTCAAAGTCGCCAAACTCTTCAAGTCTTGCTCATGTCTCCGATGGCTTCTTCCGATTCGTGTTTGTCCTTCTCAAATTCTTTTGTCAGATCATCTCTGTTGACGCGAAGTCTCTCATGGCGTCCTTTAATATTCTAAAGTTGCGTTCCAAACTTCTGGGTTTCAACATCCTTGGTATGAACCACGGTCCTACTGTCCTTCAATTCCTGACGAAAACTTTGATGTCTCAAGGTTTTGCTCCTCTAGATTGGCTACTCTCAGCTTCTGAGTCCTGAGTTCTTCATGAAACGCTTCCTTATCAAATACTGCTTCCTGCAGGTCCATCTTAACTTCTTGATGTAACACTCCAGATCCTGGTGATACACCAGCTAAGGTTAAAGCTTCATCTTTTACTGATAGGTGCTCCATCAGCCTTCTACCATCCAATCCTTCCATGCATATGCATGCTTAACTCAGCACGGTGACCATAGTATCAGTGGCGATGACATCACGGATAACCGTGTTTCTACCCTTGTCATTTCCATGAGCTATCTCTCCATAGTTGATATCTCCTGCCTTAGGGTTTCTTGACAAAACTTTGAGTTCTAATGCTCCAGGTTTCGGTCTTTCTCCAACACACCTTGATCTCGGGTATTGACAACTTCGATAGTCTGCCAAGTTCCATAAGGGTAGCCTTCCTAGGTCACACAAATATGAATTCTTCAGAGCCTTCAAATTCTCCTAGTCTTCAGAGTCTTCAACAGTTGTAGTTTCCATTATCATAATGTACGGTAAAATCCTCTTCATTCCGAATGGTCTTAGTTGTCCGATATCTTGTCCTTCTTGGAGTGGTTTCATCCGTTGAATCCTCGTATGGTCAAATGGAGGAAAGGGATATGGTCTCACTAAAAGGGAATATTTGAATAAACTCAGAAGAGAGGAGAGGTAAAAGATCTTTTGAAAAGAAAGTTGTATAGAAAATCTTTCCTATGGGCTTGCCAGTTTCTAGGGCCATGTCCTACAGTCAACATGTGCTCTGATACCATCTTGTAGTGACCCGACCCTAATGGATCAAGTCTCTGTGCTTAAGTGTCATCCCTGGATCGGTATGCTGACACACACAGTACTCGAAGGATTTATAACAAAGGTAAATCACATGTATAAAGTAACGTAAATACTATTACCTCAATCCGTATAGCGCAAGCAACAAGGTTGTGGATTCCCATCAACACCAACGGCAAAGTTGAGTGTAGAAATCGTAACCCTAACGTATCACTTACTCGTCGTAAGAAACCTGCAACATGAGACATTGGAGCCCGAAACGGGCCAGTACATTGAATGTACTGGAAAATTCACACCATAGAGAAAATGATGAACAATGGCTATCACTACATGCATATATGGCTGGTGGAAAAGCTCTATGGTTATAATGTTTTTGCGAAAAGCCAATTTTTCCCTACTGCAAAGGAATAAATTTTTATTTAGCTATCATGGTTGTTGTTAAACATTGAGAATGGTTGACAGCATTCTCAACCCCAATTAAGTATCATCATTAGAACCCAACCAAAATTAATTAAAGTAACATGATGAGATCAACATGATAATCCAAGAACTAGATACTCAAATTGTCCATAACCGAGGACACGGCTAATCATGATTAGTTTGTACACTCTGCAAAGGTTTGCGCACTTTTCCCCACAAGACTCGATCGCCTCCGTTGGATTTCTCGCACTTCATGGTGTTTGAGAAACGGATGACCGAGACATAGTCTTTCAGAAGCGCTAGCACCTTATGATGTGATAGACCATACCAACCTACATCCCCTACATCTGCTAGTCTACCACTGTAAGAGTTCGCACGACTTAATCAGCTATGCCAGAGCCCATAATGGCTTGTGGCTACACACAGAAGTTTCTAGTATGAATAATCTCATGATCCCTTTGAGCCTGGGTGGCGGTCCATAAAAAAACAGGCAATCCTGGAGTACCCAGGTACCTAGACAGGCAATCCTGAAATACCCAGGTACCTCAATCCACCCAGATGTGTGCTTAAGTTGCCACCTTAAATAAACCATTAATTAACAATCTCACATCTGTCATGGATACTCTCAAAACCCAATCCACGTCTACGAGCATAGCATGGCAATATAAGCAACGCGTAGAAGTAACTCCCAAGGTTTGAATGCAGGGCAATAGGTTCCTACCTCATCAACTACTTCCCAATACCCACATGTTATCAATCCTAACCATGCAATGTTTGAGGGTTGAAACTAATGCATAAAAGCTAGGTATGAAAAGGGTTATGATCAAAGTGTGAACTTGCCTGCAATGTTGATGAAGATGATTCGCACTCAAAACTCTTGATAGATCTACTCGTCACACTCCAGTCAATCTATCGTAAGCAAGCAATAGTAACCACACATAAGCAATCACTTAGAAGATCAGAAAGATCGAAGAAGACGATTCAGAAAACATCAAAACCAAGAAAATAACTCTTGCAACATAAAACAATTTCTAACAGTACCAAAATTATGTGAATTTGGCCTTATCAGAAAGTTTAGTTCAAGAGCTTCGAAAAGCAAAAAGAATCAACTAAATCGGAGCTACGAAACCCAAGTTACGGTCAAACGAAGTTTGAATTCAAATCTAGTCTAATTCAAATTTTAAAATTTCCAAAAACATGTTTAAGTTGGATTACTGGAAAGAGGGGATCATAATGAAGAAGTGGGTGGTGGTTTCGTCTAAATCCGAGTAATGAGCAAAAAGTAATAACTGATTGAAGTTCAGGGACTAATCTGTAACTAAAATCATCACAGATAGGTCCCTGGCCGAAATTAAAAAGAAAAAAACCTGTCAAACGAACGTTCGCTAATCTGATCTACAGAACGAAAACGTTCACTGCGAAGAGATAAGCGGTGAATGTTCGCTAAGTAACTAGAAAGAAAAAAAAATGTGTTGTTAAAGAAAACCGTGAAAAACCGCAAATAAACTGGATCGAACCGGGGTCGGTTACCGGCGACGATGGCGGGGGTCGACGGCGAGGTGGGACGGTGGCGGCGTCGTCGGCTGCGAGCGGGGAGGTGGCTCCGGGCTCGGCAGCGGCGATGCGCGGGCACGGGGCGGCGCGCTGTGCAGCAGCAGAGAGCGGCGGCGCGGTGAGGCGCTGCGGCGGCGGCGGATCTGCGGGGTGCGGCGGCAGCGAGATGCAGACGGCGGCGGCGTGACAGCAGGAAGGAGGAGAGGAGGGGCGGCGGGGCTGCGGCTTTAAAGGAGGGGGCGAGGGGGTGGCGTGAAGGAGGGGTAGGCGGCGGAGGGAGTCCGGCGGCGGCACGAGTCGCCGGCGACGACGGTTTCGCTTGGGACTCTATCCCGAGGCGGAGATGGTGGCGGTGGCGCGGTACTGGGCCGGCTGGGCCGGGCGAGGCACATTTCGGTTGGCCCGAAGTTTCTCTTTAAAAAAAAACATTTTTGCAGACAAGAAAAGAAAAGAAAAGAAAAGAAAAGAAAATATAATATAGGTGTATTATATATCAAAATTTTCAGAAAAAAAATATTTTCTACAACGTGGACATTTTTATAAATTTAAATAAAATCTACAAAAATTCCAATAAATCAAACAATGCTACTGATTCAATAAAACCCACTAAAAAATCATTTTAAAAATACCAAAATGGTTTCAAATTAATTTCTCTCCAATTTTCTGTTGTAGGGAATCGTGTTACCCTAATTTCCATATATTTTATTTTTGGAGAAAAATAATTTGAATAAAAACTCAAGTAACTCCAAATTGAAAATAAATTAAAAAGAACTTTGAATTTAATTCTTTGAAACTCCCAACTCATATTTCATATAATTTGAAGAAGTCATTTTATCTTCTCTCGTGAAAATCATTGAGTTGCATAAAGTTTCAAAATTAGAAATATCTTCAAATGCAATTCAAATATTTTCCACACCCCTTGTCATTTAAATAAATGGAAGAAGTCATGTCATCTTCTCTCCAGGGGTTTTTTTCGTGGTGAAAAGAATTTGAATTCACGGATATCATAAAAGCAAGATGAAAGTTTGGGAAAGTCCTTTTATTCCCTCTCATTTAACTTTCAAAAAGTTTCGAATTCACTCACTTTCAGACAATCAATCAAACAATCAATCAAATCTATCTTTTTACTATAACATTCCAAAATTTAGAATTCACTACAGGAAACAGAAGATTTGCCGTCAGTACTGCTCTTTGCCGTCAGCATTTCATCGGGACAGACGGCAAAGAGTAATTTTGCTAACGGCAAAGGAAAATGACGGCAAAATCATGCTTTGTCGTCTGTAAATAAAAACACAGACGGCAAAGATACTTTGCCGTCTCCGTTTTTATTTACAGAGGGCAAAGCTAAAAAAAATCGCAGACGGCCAAGTCTTTGCCGTCTGTGTTTTTTTACATACGGCAAATAGCTCTTTGCCGTCTGTAAATAAAAACACAGACGGCAAAGAGAAAGCACAACACACGGATCACCCCACGGATCGATGACATGGCATCATCATCCACCACACATGTGCAGCCCACTCCCACACTCTCTCTCCCTATAGCCCACCACGCCGCACCCAACCCCACCCCATCTTATCCACCCGCAACCCATCCTCCCAGAAATCACGCTCCAGCACACACATGCACAAGAAAAAATCTCGTTACTAAAAAAAGGAAAAAAATCTCTCTCCCTCTCCCGATTGCTCTCAGATCCAATCCCCTTCTTGGTTGCGACTCCGATCTGGCCGGTCGGCCGGCCAACATTCCCGGCCACCCAGCCGCCTGCACCATCCCTTCCCTCCCCGACTCCCCATGCTCCTGTTCTTCCTCAACACAAACGGAGCAGCCTCCCTCGCCATGCTCTTGCTCTGCGCCATGGAGTCCCGCCAGCGCGCGGGCGCCGTCCTCAACGCCACATGCCGCCACTGGCCCAACGTGGAGTGCATCAACAGCTCCCCCCACCCCATCCGCTGCTCTCCCGGGCCACGCACGTCGCAGGGGCGCCCGCCTCCTCCTCCAGCCGGATCTCCCATTCGTCCTGGAGGAGGTCGCCTAGCGGGAATGCGGGATGTGTTCGTCAACGCTGCTCCTCCTCTCTCCCTTCCTGTGCTCTCCTCTGCAGCCAATGGCCTCAAGCTCGCCGTTGCTGCTCGTCCTCTCTCCCATGGCCGCCTGCCTCGCGCCGCCGTCCGCTCCTGCTCTTGGCCCCAACCACCCGGGACGCGGCCACACACGAACCACCAGGAGGCCACCCTGCCATGGGCGCCCCCGCTCGAGCTCTTCATGTTGCCGCCACAGGAGTTTTTCGCTGCCACGTCACCGCTCACCGCCACGACGCCCCGAACTCCGGCCACGAGATTCGCTCCAGTCACCGAACGAACAGGAATAATAGCAAAATCAAAAATAAAACAGAAAGAACAACAGTAGGACTAGCAGTAGGGCCGCACGTCATTTTTTTAGTAAACAAATATTCGTTGTCGTCTGTTATTTATCAGCCTTACGACAAAGAGATAGTCTGACTGATGGCAAAGATGCTATCTTTGCCGTCTCTTATTTTTTTGGCTGACAGCAAAGTATGCTATTGGCTAACGGCAAAGTCTTTGCCGTCAGTGCGATGAATTGCTGACGGCAAAGAAGCCTTTGCCGTCTGTATTTCGCTCTTTGCCGTCTGTACTCGCCAGACGGCAAACTACCTGATTCCTGTAGTGATTTTGGGATGTTACATAGTTCAACAACGAATATGAAAAGTGTTAGTGTACATCAAACTGTGAGAGTACATATAAAGGAGCATGCAACTGCAACTTGACTCGGTCAGGTACCATCTTGGTGTTGATGCTCATGAGGTTCATCTGATCTTGCCAAGTCCTGTTGTGTCAGCAGTGCTTCCGAAGTAGTGTTAGGTGTGAAGGCATCTTGGGAACTGGCCAGTTCCGGAGCAAACGAACGAGTAACTGGTTGAGATGCTGGTACAGTTGAAGCAGATGCTGCAGCTGGTGGAGCAGGTGATACTGTGTTTGTAGATTTAGCCGGTGGACTTGGACCTTCTACCGCACTATAATAAACTTTGTACGATCTTGTGATATGGAAGTAATAAAAGCGATGGACTGCATAATAAAGGTTCATATCACAAGGGGCAATATAAAGTGACGTTCTTTCACATTGAGATTTTTGTGCATCCAACCATAAAAACGCATGGCAACCTCTGCTTCCCTCTGCGAAGGGCCTATCTTTTATTATTATCTTCTACCTTATGCAAGAGTCATGGTGATCTTCACCTTTCCTTTTTTATTTTATCCTTTAGCAAGCCCAGCATGGTGATCTTCACCTTTCCTATCTTTTATTATTATCTTCTACCTTATGCAAGAGTCAGGGATTGACTATTCGTCACCCTGGGTGAGGAATAGTTATTCTTCACCCCCCCTCTATTTTACCATCAATACACCGTAATTTTACGTTCCGTAAGTTTTGTCTTATTTCCGACATAAAAAGAGACCGTAAGAAAATATACAATCGTCGTAAAAAATATTTTATGTTATGTAAATTTACAAACGTAAAAACATAGTGTAAAATACACATAAAGTGCAAATTTTGTTATCTTATGACCTATATTTTTATTTTCTTATACCAAATTTTACGTAATGAATCCATAGAAATGTAACTATTTGAATTTCAAATGTAATTTAATTAGGAAGTGATCGTAAGATTACCTCGGGTGAAGAATAACGTATTCTGCACCCTGGGTGATGAATAGCATCACTATATATATATATATATATATATATATATATATATATATATATAATTGGACGTAGGGGAGCATGAGTTATTATTGTTGACATTACCCTTAAGGTAAAAGGTTGTGGGGTAAAACTATAAGCCCCTATCTTTCTCTGTGTTCGATTAAAACTCCATAACCACAAGTATAGCGTGAGTGTTAGCAATTGTGAAAGACTACATGATAATTGAGTATGTGAAGTTTGCTAAATCAAAGCTCTGACATAGACTCTTCCTGAAAATAGGATGAATTGCAATTGTTTGATGACTAAGAATATCGTTTGCTAGTTTTCAAGAAAGTTTATGATCCATACTTTAAACTTGTGAATTGCTTGTTATTTGATCATGAAAAGTTTTATGAGATGAGGTATTGTTATGATATGTAATGATGCTAGAAAAAGTGTGATTAGATCAGAACGGAGATTGTACGCATATATACTCTCTGCACGCATATATACTCTCGTACCCTAAAACTTACAGAACGGAGATTAGATCAGAAGTTCCGCCGCCGCAAGCCTCTGTAGCCACGAGAAAGTCAATCTAGGCCCTCTCCGGCACCCCGCCGGAGGGGGCCATCATTACCGGAGGCCATGGAGGAGTATCCTGGAGGGGTCTTCATCACCATGAAGGCCATGGAGGAAGAAGCACAAGGGGGAGAACCTCTCATCCTCTCTTCTGGTGGTGCCGGAGTGCCATCGGGAGGGGAATCATCGCCACGGTGATCGTCTTCATCAACATCACCATCATCATCACCATCCTCATCTCTTTTACGCGGTCCACTCTACCGCACCCCACTGTAATCCCCTACTTGAACATGGTGCTTTATGCCTCATATTATGATCCAATGATGTGTTGCCATCCTATGATGTTTTGAGTAGATATCTTTTGTTTTTGGGTTGATTGATGATCTAGATTGGTATGAGTTGTATGTTTTACTTTGGTGCTGTCCTATGGTGCCCTCCGTGTCGCGCAAGCGTGAGGGGTTCCCGTTGTAGGGTGTTGCAATACGTTCATGATTCGCTTATAGTGGGTTGGTGAGTGAACAGAAGCACAAATCTGAGTAAGAGGGATTGTTGCGTATGGGAATAAAGAGGACTTGATGCTTTAATGCTTTGGTTGGGTTTTACCTTAATGATCTTTAGTAGTTGCGGATGTTTGCTAGAGTTCCAATCATAAGTGCATATGATCCAAGTAGAGAAAGTATGTTAGCTTATGCCTCTCCCTCATATGAAACTGCAATAGTGATTACCGGTCTTGTTAACAATTGCCTTGGACAATTCCGCACACCGATCCACCATTATTCCACACTCGCTATTTATAATACTAAGTAATATATTCTAACTTTATGATAACAACACCTACTTTTATGTTTTAGCTCTTCGATACCATGAAAAGTTATCCTCTTCATACCCACAACATAGTTTTATTTCTCGTTGCTAGTTGGAAGCAAACGTTCGGTGCACATAGAGTCGCATCAGTGGCAGATAGGGCTTGAGAGAATATTGATCTTACCTTTAGCTCCGTGTGGGTTCGGCACTCCATACTTATCACTTCCATCTTTGGAAAGCGCTATGATGATTCCTTGCACTTGGGGATTGTGCTTGTTTGCTTTCTTCACTAAGTAGATTTTGTTTTTTTTCCTTTTTGTTTCTGTTTAGTTGTGGGCGAAACATATAAAAAATTAAAAATGAAAATACAAAAAAAATATTACTTGCCTCTCATGCCTAAAAAGTTTTTCAAAAAGAGAAGTGATTGGAAGGTTTTGCATTGAAGAAGTGAGGGTCGACCTTGAGCACTTGTGCTCATGCTCACGGAAACAATGTAGAATTTTTCATGGAAGTTTCTCTGTAAATAATAATCCCCTTGTATATATTCATTGTATTATAAAAATAAATGTGCCAAGCTTTGGTTTTAGGATGATCAGATTGCTTGTTTGCTATGTGCAGAACAAAAACAGAAACTTTGGCTGTAGTGCATGAATTTACATATTTAACTGGAAGGTCAAATAGTTCTGATTATTTTTGAACATTACTTCTGTACAAATTTTTCAAATTTTAAAATTTAGTTTATAATTTTTGGAGTTACAGAAGTTTGTCAAACTTCCAGATTACTACACACTGTTCTGTTTTTAACAGCTTCTGTTTTGCATGTGTTGTTTGCTTATTTTGATGAATCTATGGCTAGTATTGGAGGGTATGAACCATAGAGAACTTGGAACACAGTAGGTTTAACACCCATTCAAATAAAGAATGAGTTCATTACAGTACCTAAAGGTAGTGATTTGTTTTATTACACTAACGGATCTCACAAGTTTTTGTTAAAGTTTTGTGTGGATGAAGTGTTCGAAGGACGAGGAGTCACCGATGTGAGAAGAATAAAGAGAGGCAAGAGTTCAATCTTGGGGATGCCCAAGGCACCCCAAGTAAATATTCCAAGAATACTCAAACATCTAAGCTTGGGGATGCCCCGGTTGGCATCCCATCTTTCTTCTTCAACAATTATCGGTATACCTCGGGTTTTGTTTTGTTCACATGATTTGTGTCCTTTGTGTTTTTCTTTTTCTTAAAGAACCATGCTAGCATGATTTATCCCTTCAATGATTTATAGAATGCTTCATGTGCTTCACTTAAATCTTCTAAGTATGATCTTATAGAATTGCTCTTTGTGCTTCACTTAAATCTTTTGAGTATGATTTTATAGAATGCTTCATGTGCTTCACTTATACATTTTGAGCTTGGATATTGGTTAGTTGTAGAATGCTCCATGAACTTCACTTATATCTTTTGGAGTATGAATGATACTATCATTTAAAGTGGGTTTGGAAGAGTGTCAACTTTAGGAATTAGTGATCCCACTATTTTGGAAGATATTGAATCTTATTGTGATATTTATGAAAGTGGATTTGGAAGAGTGTCAACTTTAGTTAGTAATGATTCCACTATTTCAGAAGAGGTTCCAATTGAGTATGAGAACAAAGTTGTTATCCATGATGCTACTGAAAATTATTATGAGGGAGGAATACATGCTTGTAGGAGTTGCATTAATATCAGGTTTCCTCCCTATGTGCTTAAAGTTTTGAAGTTATAATTGTTTTGCCTTCCTATGCTAGTTGATTGTTGTTCTTATAAATTGTGTGCTCACAAAATCCCTAGGCATAGTAAGTATGTTAGATTTAAATGTGCTAGTCATATTCTTCAAGATGCTATCTTTGTGCTTCAATTCCTATCTTTTATGTGAGCATCATTGAAATCCTCATGCCTAGCAAAAAGGCATTAAAGAAAAGCGCTTGTTGGGAGACAACCCAATATTTACCCTTACTGTTTTTGTGTGTTTGCATGATTAAGCTACTGTATTAATCATGTTTTATAGCTTTTTTCAATAAAGTGCCAAGTAAGACCTTTGGGAAGACTTGGGTGAAGGTTAATGTGATCTTGCTGTAAAAAAACAGAAACTTTACGCTCACGAGAATAGATGTCATTTTTTACAGAAGAGTGATTTTGAGTTCATTCTTTTTGCAGAAGATTAATTGACAAATTCGTCACATCCACAAATTTATTTCATAATTTTTGGAGTAGCATAAGTATGGTTATTGTTCAGATCATTAAAGACTGTTCTGTTTCTGACAGATTCTGGCTTCATTGCTTAGTTTGCTTGTTTTCTAGTTTCTATGACTTATATTCTTCAATATAAATTGTATAAATGATATGGTACGATAGGAATTGTGTGAGAACAATTATGAACCTTGTCTTTGACAGTACCAAAGTGCATGGTTTGCTCTTTATCATACTAACCTATCTCACGAAGTTTGGTTAAGTTTTGTGTGATTGAAGTTTTCAAGTTTTGGGTGAGATATCGATATGAGGAGAATAAGGAGTGGAAGGACCCTAAGCTTGGGGATTCCCAAGGCACCCCATGGTAATATTCAAGGAATACTCAAGCGTCGAAGCTTGGGGATGCCCCGGAGGGCATCCCCTCTTTCGTCTTCAAAACTATCGGTATACTTTACTCGGAGCTATATTTTTATTCATCACATGATATGTGTTATGCTTGGAGCGTGTTTTCAATTTTACTTGTTGTTTGAATAAAATAATTGGATCTGAATTATTGAATGAAAAGAATCCTCCCATGGCTAGTGAATTATTTGACTACTCAGTGTTCTTCACTCATATCTTTTGGAGTAGTTTGTCATTTGCTCTTGTGCTTCATGTATATCCTGTAAGTAAATGGTTGAATAAATTGAATGTCATAAACCTGAATTTATATATGTTTCATATGCTTATAACATGGGAGTAATGACTTCACACATAATAAGTATAGGTAGTGAACTTATTGAAAGTTAGCAAACGTAGAATTAGTCACTTGAACAATTCATGAAAGAATATTGAAGGGAGAGGGATTTCACATAAAAATATACTATCGTGGACATATCTTATGATTGGGAGCACTCACTAAAATATGACCTGCTAAAGAGTTGATGTTGGACAAGGAAGACAATGTAATGAGTTATGTTTTCTTATATCTGAGATAAAGTATGTTGTCATGGATCCTCTAACATGTTGAGCTTTCCTTTCCCCCTCATGCTAGCCAAAATTCTTAGCACCAAGTAGAGATACTACTTGTGCTTACAAAATCCTTAAACCAGTTTTGCCATGAGAGTCCACCATATCTACCTATGGATTGAGTAAGATCCTTCAAGTAAGTTGTCATCGGTGCAAAGCAATAAAAATTGCTCTAAATATGTATGATTAATTGGTGTGGGAGAAATAAACTTTGTACGATCTTGCGATGCGGAAGTAATAAAAGCGACGGACTGCATAATAAAGGTTCATATCACAAGGGGCAATATAAAGTGACGTTCTTTCACATTGAGATTTTGTGCATCCAACCATAAAAGCGCATGGCAACCTCTGCTTCCCTCTGCGAAGGGCCTATCTTTTATTATTATCTTCTACCTTATGCAAGAGTCATGGTGATCTTCGCCTTTCCTTTTTCATTTTATCCTTTGGCAAGCCCAGCATGTTGGAAAGAACATGATATATATATATATATATATATATATATATATATATATATATATATATAATTGGATGTAGGGGAGCATGAGTTATTATTGTTGACATTACCCTTAAGGTAAAAGGTTGTGGGGCAAAACTATAAGCCCCTATCTTTCTCTGTGTCCGATTAAAACTCCATAACCACAAGTATTGCGTGAGTGTTAGCAATCGTGAAAGACTACATGATAATTGAGTATGTGAAGTTTGCTAAATCAAAGCTCTGACATAGACTCTTCCTGAAAATAGGATGAATTGCAATTGTTTGATGACTAAGAATATCGTTTGCTAGTTTTCAAGAAAGTTCATGATCCATACTTTAAACTTGTGAATTGCTTGTTACTTGATCATGAAAAGTTTTATGAGATGAGCTATTGTTATGATATGTAATGATGCTAGAAAAAGTGATTGGAATTATCATTGATCAAACTTAAGCACTTACTAGCACTCCGCATAAAAAATTATTTTTTATCATTTACCTACTTGAGGACGAGCATGAATTAAGCTTGGGGATGCCTGATACGTCTCCAACGTATCTATAATTTTTGATTGCTCCATGCTATATTATCTACGGTTTTGGACTACCTTTGGCTTTATTTTCCAATTTTATATTATTTTTGGGACTAACTTATTAACCGGAGGCCTAGCCCAGATTTGCTATTTTTTTGTCTATTTCAATGTTTCGAAGAAAAGGAATATCAAACGGAGTCAAAACGGAACGAAATCAACTGGAGAAATTATTTTTGGAAGGAAAGCCACCAGATAGACTTGGACTCTGCGTTAGGAGATACGGGAGGTGCTCGCGAGGGTGCCCCCCCCTTAGGACGCGCCCCCCTGCCTCGTGGGGCCCCCGTAGCTCCTCCGACATCCTCCCTGCACCCATATATACTCTCGTACCCTAAAACTTCCAGAACGGAGATTAGATCAGAAGTTCCGCCGCCGCAAGCCTCTGTAGCCATGAGAAAGTCAATCTAGGCCCTCTTCGGCACCGCGCCGGAGGGGGCCATCATCACCGGAGGCCAAGGACCAGAAGGTGGAGGCCATGGAGGAAGAAGCACAAGGGGGAGAACCTCTCCTCCTCTCTTCTGGTGGTGCCGGAGTGCCATCGGGAGGGGAATCATCGCCGCGGTGATCTTCTTCATCAACATCACCATCATCATCACCATCCTCATCTCTTTTATGCGGTCCACTCTCCCGCACCCCGCTGTAATCCCCTACTTGAACATGGTGCTTTATGCCACATATTATGATCCAATGATGTGTTGCCATCCTATGATGTTTTGAGTAGATATGTTTTGTCTTTGGTTTGATTGACGATCTAGATTGGTATGAGTTGTATGTTTTACTTTGGTGCTGTCCTATGGTGCCCTCCGTGTTGCGCAAGCGTGAGGGGTTCCCGTTGTAGGGTGTTGCAATACGTTCATGATTCACTTATAGTGGGTTGGTGAGTGAACAGAAGCACAAACCCGAGTAAGAGGGATTGTTGCGTATGGGAATAAAGAGGACTTGATGCTTTAATGCTATGGTTGGGTTTTACCTTAAAGATCTTTAGTAGTTGCGGATGCCTGCTAGAGTTCCAATCATAAGTGCATATGATCCAAGTAGAGAAAGTATGTTAACTTATGCCTCTCCCTCATATGAAACTGCAATAGTGATTACCGGTCTTGTTAACAATTGTCGAGGACAATTCCGCACACCAATCCACCATTATTCCACACTTGCTATTTATAATACTAAGTAATATATTCTAACTTTATGATAACAGCACCTACTTTTATGTTTTAGCTCTCCGATACCATGAAAAGTTATCCTCTTCATACCCACAACATAGTTTTATTTCTCGTTGCTAGTTGGAAGAAAACGTTCGGTGCACGTAGAGTCGTATCAGTGGCAGATAGGGCTTGAGAGAATATTGATCTTACCTTTAGCTACTTGTGGGTTCGACACTCCATACGTATCACTTCCATCTTTGGAAACTGCTACGATGATTCCTTGCACTTGGGGATTATCATACCCACAACACAAAAGAATAAAATCACTCTTCAGAACTCATTGATGCATGATACAGACAAGCAATACTTTGATGTAAGACAATCGTATGAGGATGGAATATGTAAGAAGAACAGGACGGCATGACATATTCACAGCTTCGATGTGCAAACTAAGCAGAAGGATTTTCAAGAAAATAGAAGTAATGCAAGCTAGACACCATATGAAAGATGCAACCAATATTACTCTGCCAAGTTAAAAGTGTCTTGTCATAAGTGGCAATTCGAAAAATTAGAAGCAGTACAACGTAGAAATCAATGCAAGATGCAACCACTATCAAATTGCCATGTTAAAAGCGTCCAATCATGAGTGACTGATGCGAGAGACACAACAGCAGTACTTTGATGTAAGAACATGGTATGATAGATAGATGCAGTGTATTCTAGACACAGAAAGCCATGTCATATGCACATGTATAACGTATAAACTCAGCAGGTGCAATTTAATCAAAATAGAGGAAATACAGGCTAGACAACATATGCAACATGAAACCAATTATCACACTGTCAACTTAGAGCAAGCACCTGCGATGGTGGAGTACGGGAGATGAACTCATCATGTAGACTTGGGACTTCAACTTCATTAGCAGTAGCAGTGGCAAATCTAGAGAGTCTTTGTTTGCGTTGGTGTGGAGGACCACCAACATCCCCTAACTTACTCTTTTCCTTCCTATTTTCTGATATTGCCTTATGAAGTCAAAACCACAAGAAGATGAATAAAATTAGCTCTGCATAACTGGTTGATGCATGATACGGACGAACACTACTTTGACGTAAGGCAAGCGCAGGATAGGAGGATGGAATATATACAAAAAAAGACAGCGTTTCATATTCACACGTACGATAGGAGGATGGAATATGTATGAAAAAATAGTAAGCGGAAGGCATTTCAACAAAATTAGAAGAAATGAAAGCTAGGCACCATATGAACATGCAACCAATATCACTCTATCAGGTAAAAAGTGTCTCGTCATAAGTACCATTTCAAGAAATTAGAAGCAGTACAAGCTAGAAGACAATGCAAGATGCAACCTACATCACGGTCCCAAGTTAAATGTGTCTTATGGGTAATTGGTCGTTGCAGGTATAAGTTGTAAGCTACGCAGATGCAATTCAACATAATCAGAAGCAATACAAACTAGACATCATACGGAAAACACAACCACGTATAACAGTTCCAAGTAAGAGTAAGCACCTGTGATGGTGGAGTAGGGGAGATGTGATCATCATGTACACGTATGTTCTAGAAACAGGAACACGTGTCATATTCACAGACATTATGTGTAAAGTAAGCAGATGCAATTCAAGTTAGAAGCAATACAAGCTAGACATCATACGCAACATGCAACCACATATAATAGTGTCAAGTTAGAGCAAGCACCTATGATGGTGGAGTAGGGGAGATGTGCTCATCATCTACATAGCTACGTTGACTGTACAGCCTTGTGTTATCTTGCGAATCTTGTTGGGAGGATGGCGGAGTAGAATCTGTAGAGACCCCCTGTTGGGGTTGCTCCGAAGGACCACCATCATCCACTGTCAGACTAGTTTCCTTCAGTTGTAATGATTTTGCATTGTGAAGTCAAACCGATAATAAAAAGGAATAAAATTCGCTCTTCAGAACTCATTCATGCATGATACTGACGAACACTACTCGGATGAAAGGCAAACACGTGATGCGAGGATGGAATATGTATGAAAAACAGGATGGTGTGACATATTCACACCTATGATGTGGTAACTAAGTAGAAGGCATTTCAACAAATTAGAAGCACTGCAAGCTAGACACCATATGAAAGATGCAACCAATATCACTCTGCCAAGTTTAAACTGTATGGCGTTTCAACAAATTAGAAGCAGTACATGCTAGAAATCATATGCAAGACACAACCAATTCACAGTGGCGACTTAAAGGTGCCTTATCATAAGATATAGTATGTACCAAAAACAGGAAAGCGTGTCATATTCACATGTATCATGTGTAAGCTAAGCAGATGCAGTTTACACTAATTAGGAGCAATACGAGCTAGACACCATATGCAACATGCAACCAGATATCACACTGCCAAGTTAGAGCAAGCACCTTGGATGGTGGAGTAGGGGAGCGAAGACTTGGACCTTGTAATGCACTATCAGTACAAGGAGAATCGGTACAGATGCTCTGTTTATGTTGCTGCAGGGGACCACCATCATCGCCTTCCTTACTCTTTTCCTTACTCTTTCTTGATTTTGCCTTGTCAAGTCAAACCCACAAGAAAAAGGAATAAAATTTGCTCTTCAGAACTCATTGATGCATGATACTAACGAACACTACTTTCATGTAAGACGAACACTACATATCACACTGCCAAGTAAGAGCAAGCACCTGCGATGGTGGTGTGGGGGAATTGCGGTGATCAACTAGAGAGCTACGTTGAATATCTTCATTTAGCCTTGCTGTTTCTTGAGAATCATGTGGGGAGGATGACACTGCACTCTTTAAACGAGTATGGCGTCTCACAGAAACCCACCCGGGTGACTGTCTCATCATAAGTGATTGACGAGGGATACAAAAGAGCATTAGTTTGATGTACGAACATGGTTAATAGACATATGTAGTATGTATCAAAAACAGGAAGGCATGTCATTATCAAAGGTATAATGTGTAAAGTAAGCAGATGCAATTTAACCAAATTGGAAGCAATACAAGCTAGACACCATATGCAACATGCAACCACATTTGATAGCGCGAAGTTAAAGCAAGCACCTGGGATGGTTGTGTGTGGCAATTGAGATCATAAACTGCAGAGCTACGTTTACTGTCTCCAACTGCTGACACTGCACCTGTTAGAGCGCTGGAACGCTTAGTGCTTATCTTCGAATTACACTGGAGCGACTTCTGTCTTTTCTTTTCTGCATTCATCAACAATACATCAGAGTCTGAAATACCCATGCATAAAAAAACAATAGTGTTAGTATGGGTGAAGTGTGTGCACAATTAGTATAGTGTAAAGGTAGAAGATAGCAGGTCGGTGAGAAATAAATGACGGGAGACATATGATAGCTCTACAACATGCATGGCACACTAAATTACTACATGATTCTATGAAAATAACAGTCGACTGAAAGCAAATAGGTCAGTCCATTTTTTCTGCACTGTCCGATGTACAAAGAACGAGTAGATCGCCTTCATCTACCTCCAGCGAGTAAGTGTTGACGATCTTCCTCGAAACGCCAGCGACCACTGGCCCAGTATTCCTCCCCTGCCTGCGACCTCCCCTCGACCTCACCGCACCGCCGTGCTTGGCACCACCCCCCGGCCATCCATTCAAGCCCCGCCGACCTCCAGATTCAGCGCAAGCAGCTCATGCGCCCCACACCCCTATGATAGACACCTATGCGCCGCTTCCCCGGGGAACAGGCGGACTAGGTGCTCCGCGCGACTAAGTGGGTGCTGCTTCTTTTAATTGCGATTCGAATGACCCTGAATTGAAATCCTGGCGGGCTACTGACCTCTAGCAAAGGTGAAATAGTAAAAGGGGGGAAATCTTGTGCATTTAGTATCATGAAGAAGATGCAGTAAGAAGCGCTCAACTAGTTTCTTTCGTGGGATGAATACGGTGTGAGCGGAGACGTAAGATTTGCACGAATAAGGGAAGAGGAGTACCTCTTTCTGCTGGCAGTGTTGTGTCCTCCTTCTATTTTTCTGACAATCTTCTTGTTGTTCGCCGGAAACCAGAAGTTGTGGAGGATGGTGGAGCCTTGGACGAACCCATGGACAAGTTGTTGAGTGTGGTGCGGTGGCCGTCTGTCAGCGGCGGGGAAGCAGATCCGAGGTGGCGAACGACGGCGTAGCGGGAACAGCTCCTGTGCGGTGGACGGTTGCGACAGTGGAGCCGCAACAGTGAGGCGCCGGACGGCGTGGTCGGAGTGGTTCTGGTATGGCGCATGTCAGCGTTGGCGTCGTGGAGGCAGCTCTGCCTCGGCTTTAGCTGCTAAGTCCTTGAGGGTATTGCGGTTGCGGTTACGTTGGACGACGACGTCGGGGTACCGGCTCCGGCGTGATGGAGGAGGGCGGCGGTGGATTGGTTGCCATGGGGTGGAGGACGGAGGAAGCTGGGGTTTTGCGGCTGGTGGAGAGGGCGTTTTTGCGCCCATGGAGTATGAACGGGGAAACAGAGGGAGGAGGGGAACTAAGGGGGAACAATGTTTTGGTTTGAGACGCGCTTGTTTGAAATTTGGGGAAAGTTACAAACTTTCCCCCCATCTAAAATTTCGGACATATTGCGGGTTGGGGGTAGGACAGTCATGTCAGGTGTCCCAAATGTGGGCGGGATAGACGGCGTATGAATGCTTCTCTCGCGTCTTGGTGAAGTTACAAACCTACCCCGGTTTAGACCTTTGGACATCGGGCCGATAGGCTACACGGGCCAGAGTCAGAACAGTAATTTCCTACCACCAAAATATTAGTCTCGCGCGGTTTCGGGTGACCAGAGGCCTATTTGGCGCTTCGTTCAATATTTGGGAGCAGAAGCATTAACGTTTTCGGTTCTCTTGAATTGAACTTTCAGGATTTGTCAAACTTCACAAATCTTTACTCTTGAAAATCCTAAAGCTACGATTATTTTGGAATGGAGGGGGTACATTTGAATATACATTGTACATGAGTATATATTAAAAAATATGCAACTTACCTCAGTTCATGCATGGTTCCAGATATAATCTCCTTGGTTGCAAAAAAAAGTTAGATGTGCGTATGAATATGTATAGCATGTTCAAACTCACAACAAAGATTGATGCCCCCTTTTACATCTGATTTACAAATGCCATTATCTCTGGTTCAAATAGATGAATGCACTTCCTATGAATTCGAATCTTCGAAACCCCCTTTATGCTGAATTCGACATGTATTCTATTTCGTAGCTAGCAATTTGGAATGTATCCATGCAAGTGACAAATGTATAAAGTGCTTCACACTAACAACATGGAGTGCACTAATTAATGTTTATATATGAATTGCAAAAGCATCCATTGCCTGTATTTCAAACCGCTCTCACTCTATGGATCGATAATATGAAATAAACACATGCACATGCTAGAACTCAATTGCAGTTGAAGAAAGAGCCTACTCCTGGTACTGTATATTAGTGATAGGGGTGTGTACAAAGTACACGTGAATACCAGGCATTGTGCATGTGTGTATACTATCGACGAACTAGCCCCCAAGCTTGTATACCATACTAAGGGCCCAGGGTTACAAATCATATATAGTCGGGTTATCACTAGTGGGGATAGAGTCCTTCGCGACTCTGGTAGCTTCGTGTTGTACACCGAGTCCTCCACATGGGTCTTCGTATAACACGTCTCGGTCCAACCTATATGTGGCGCAGGATGGAACCGACCCATGAGTCTTCATGTTGACCCACCACAACTAGAAATGATGTGCCCACCACACCACACACGCAATCGGCCACTAAGAAAATAAGCATATACAATAGTACAATGGTATCTAGCTCACGATACGTCTCCATATTTTGTTGATGACACTAACGGACTTTGCATTTGATGCGTGCTCCGTATTTTGTTGACGACACTTATGGTCATTGTATTTGAAGCGAAAGCACGATATGGTCACTGGACTTCAGAATAAGCTCATCACGGTCACCACATACATTTTGTCGTGCTAACCAACATGTGGTTGGATGGTTAGAGGACAATGGTTTCTCGAGCCCACCAAGGTTAAAGTCCCAGTGCTCGCATTTATCTTGTGTTAATTTCAGTATTTTCCGGCGACGTACGTTCAGTGGGAGGAGACGTTCCACTCGACTACGAGGCACCTATGGTGACTTCATAAAATCTCAAGATCATATATGCTGGCCCACTCTCTCGAAGGTGCTCATAGGGGTAGGGTTCGCGTGTGTGCGCTTATAGCGGTGAGTGCTTGCACGTATATATGAGCCCTTGCGTCTGTACCGTGTTAAACAAATACATATCATGATTATACGGTCACTGGCTCACCCGTACAACTCCGTATTTTGTTGATGACACAATCAATTGACCAGTCAAACATTCCACGCGGTGCAACTAGTGTTACACCATCGGGGCGCGTAACCGTGGGGCCCACCTGTCAGCCCGTATATGAAAGAAAGAAATGGTAGTTTGAGTCTGTACTGTGTTAATAAAATAGGAGTACATTTTAGGGTGATCATACGGTCACTGGCTCACCATACAGCTCCGTAATTTGTTGATAACACGATCAATTGACCAGTCAAACGGTCCACATTCAGCAGCGCCCATTACCATAGGGCCCACCCGTCAGCGCGTATATGAAGGACAGAAATGGTAATAAATTAGTGGTCGGTGGGTATTCGAAGTCGTGAGACCTCTGGTTGGCAGTCACAGGCGGTTGGGGGCGTTCATTGGGCGGTGGGGTGGGGATCCCCGGAGAAAAAGCTCGGCGAGGGGGGGGCTAGAGGGATGGCTGGTGCGGCCGCGGACGGGCGGTGGGGAGTGGTTTTGGGGAGGGCGGGCCGGCCGCGGGCGGCGGGGGCGGGCGGTTCGGCCGGTGGTGGCTGGCGGCTAACGGGGGGTGGAGTTTGATGATAAACTGGAGGCCCTTGATTTCGTATCCAACGGCTGGAAAATCTAATGACCATAGATGAAAAAGTCAGTCGACCGCACATACACATGCACGCACGCAAGACACGCACGCAAGACACGCACGCATGTAGGCGTGCAACACTAACACGTACACACGCACGCATGCTGGCGTGCAACACTGACACGTACACATGCACTCACGAACACACGCACGTACGCACCCATGCATGCAACACTGAAACGTACCCTTGCACGCACGCAACACTCACACGCCTGCATGCACACAGCACACGACGCAAGACACACGTTCAACCTATACGGGCATGCACCCTTTGTTAAGGACATGGATTATTATGGGTATTAATCAATCTTATCTATGATAAGCAGAACATTGATGTTTGCAGCGGTCTTTATGAATCACAACGTATCGAACGGGCTATCAACATAGTAGGCTTAGAGCAGGTACAATAGTACACAGTCAGCAGGCTATTAGCAGTTCCACGTCATCAAATTCATAGCTGGAAGAGAGAGAATGAAGAGAAAAGGAGGGAGCGGGCGCTGGAGCTATCGCCGGCTCGAGCGCAAGAAACAAGAAATCAAACCTGCATGCAGCCCGCATGCAACCATGTGAGCCTGCGCGCCTCTCCTTTCCACCAATGAGCATGTGCCTTCTTTTCTTCTTTCACATGAAAGCATTAAATACCAGTAGCTAGTTTACAGCCCATCTATTATATTAGCTGGCTATTATAAAGGCTCCAAGTGACATGGCATTGGTATATAGCCAGCAGCTGGCTTTCTTATTAACCATGCCCTTATCTACATGAAAAAGATGACGTCACACTCAATGAACAATCACCGGTTTATGAAATGCCCGCTTCTGACCGCCCTGGCCCACCAAAGGTTCCTCTACTGTGCGCTGCCTGCGTTGGGTCACTGACATACATGCCATGCACCCAAAGAGCCCACATGTCAGTGGAAGAATGGCGCAGTGTCCTAGGTTAGAGTCGAGGGAGCCACTCACGGCACGCCCGGCTGAACACGCCTTCGTGCCGCATTCAAACACCTCCATGAAACCCACCCGTGTGGAAGCCGAGAAACCCACTCTGGACACACGTCCATTCATGACCGGGCCGGCGTTAAATGCAACGCCGACCTAACTCCTCCCGTCTGCCATCTATTTAATCTCCTATTTAAACGAGGCCAAACGCCGGCCAAGAATCGCACACCTCCGCCGCTCCCCTATCTCCTCCACCATTTTTTCCACTCTTACAATGGCTTACGAAGAGTAGTTATTCCGCATCCAAGCCGGCTGGGTAGCCCGCCGGATACGAGCTATGCAGCTCGCTGATCCACCTCCCTCCCCTCGCTCGACGGAGCCAGTTGCCGCCCCAAACCGGCGCGCGGTTCAGCAACTCACCGCTCTAGGCCAGCTCGACGAGGAGCTGTGCACGGGCGTCGTTGCTGCCGTCCACACCGCCGCCTCGTACCGCGTCTCCCGTTTCTATGGTCGAGACTCTCATGTCGGCGGCCGCGCCATGCAAGCAGCGACAGAAGCCGGGTGCTCGGAGAGCGACGAGTCGGTGGCCAGCGCCTCCGCGTCTGCCGCCATCATCGAGGAGAAGTAGAACACGGGAGGCCGCTGCCGCTTGGGTCCCATGAAGGCCACCGCGGAGGCGACGCCGGCGTACACAACAGGTGTCTTGCCGGATCCTTTTTTTGCGAGGACCTTCGTCGACCCCGCATGGGCTCCACGGAAGAGGGGAATGTTAGGATGAACTCGAGCCGGTGCCGCCATGGCGAAGTAGTGGCCGGTGATGAACTCGAACCGGTGCCGGCCACCATCATCTTCGGCACCAGCCAATGATATAAGTTGGGCAGTGGGGAAGCGAGTCGTCCTTTGCGCTGAAGCATATACCTCCGGGGCTCCCGATAGTCCGGTGATCGTGCTGCCGGACATGAGGAACACAAATCGATCGGCGGGCGGCCATTTAGGCCAGGTATTATATACCCGTGATGTCCAGAACTAGCACCGCGTAGTTCATTTGAATGTAATGAAATCCGTCATGTTTGTATGAAAATCCGGTATTTTATATGATTTCCGTCGTTGTTTATATGAAATATCAGTTTGTCTACGTGTTTGCGTGAATTTCGTCTGGTTGGTTGAGTTGTTGTCATAATGTGTGCGGCTACGGTTGGATGGCGTAATTTGCGGGTCACACGTCGGTCTGCGGGCGGCTCGGACGGTGTTGTGGGACAAAAAAACACAGCTCGTGCGAGCTCGTCTGCAACGTGCGCGCTGGAGGATGCATGATAGCATGAGCACCCGAGCCATTCCTCGTTCATCGGTGGCAAAGGCACCGGTGGATAAAAGGGTCGCCAATATTTTGGCTACCCTGGGCAAGATCCAAACAGCCCCTCCCAATAGATTCAAATCCCTCGTTCGCCGTGGAATTTTGCCATGTGTTGTTTTCATGGACTAGCAAGATGCCCATGCATTGCACGGAACATCAAGATGCATTTTTTTATGAACTCCCGCATGCATGCAAGGATAATTAATGTCCTTCTTTGCTAGTACCACGAGGCAAACACCATTAATATTGCATCAATTAGTGTTAGTGGCCTTGTATATCTGCAAATTGTAATTTTGATAGTGGCCCCTTGTATATAAAAATGGAGGGAGAAAGATGAGAGATAAGGTGAGGAGGAGTGGGGCGTGGTGGTGACTGGTGGTCGGACTGGGCGGAGGCATGGGGATGGACGGCGCATTATGTCTAGGTTTGTATCTCTCTCACACACACCCACGTAGGTGGGGGACGTGCACGAAGAGAAGAGGTGCACGCACGGCGCACGTACTCCCGTCTCTTTCCCAACCACACCCGCGCGGGTACACGGTGGAGCTCATTTCTGTATGAAAAAGGCAGCCCACATGGTAATTTGGAACGTGTACTGGTTGTCCACTTGGTGGAGGGAGGATCGTCTACCACGGGTGAACAAACAAATTGCGACTTGACGAGTTATGTTAAATTAAAAAAAGAGGCAAACCATGTGGGGCCTACCTTAGAGACAAGGCTCTATACACTGGAGTACTTTTGATGTGTCCCGTCCACTCGCAGAACAAGGAGAAGCTTGCTTAGTACGCCGTCTCCCCCGCCCACGGGCGCAGTGGCTCGCAGGATGAGGTGAAGCTTGCTTACTACGCCTTACGCCTGCTCCCTCGCCCACGCGTGCGGTGGCTCGCAGCATGAGGAGAAAAATTTACTACTCCCTCCGTTTACTCCTAGTCCCTACTACGTACTTTGGTTAGTACTCCCTCCATTTACTTATACAAGGCCACTATAAAAACATACATTTTGCATCTATACAAGGCCACAAATAGTAATCGAGACAAAAGTTAGTACTCCCTCCTTTCCAGTTTATGGCTCAATTTCAAAATCTCTCCAACCAAGGTAGACGGTGAGTGGTCGAATTAATTTCATAGTTGGCACAAGTAATTAGTATGCTCGTTTTTCTCAAGAAGTTATGTTTACCGAGGCATTAATTAGAACAAATGCATGAATGACCACTAAATTTCCATGAACTTGTACATGCATTGGTTAGTTTCCTCTTGACACTGCTTGCGTCGGGTGATCTAACGCACCTCGAAATCCAACATGTAATGGTACTACTACTAGTATAGTAGAATTGAGACTTATCAAACGGAAAAATGAATGTTTTTTAGATGAGCCCTATAAACCCTAGTGGGTACGTACTCCGTAAAAACAGATTTTTCCAAAACTAAATCGCTCCCTTTCATGAATTATGTAGTATACTCCTCCATCCACGCTCCCTTTCATGAATTATGTACTTCATGTCGCCAACATGTGGGACATATAGCAACTGGGTCGACGTGTCAAGCACCAAATAACAGTGCAGAACAGCAGGAGGACGCACCCCACTCGTACTGGCCCAGTAGTAGTAATGAGCAATGAGACGTCAACTCACAATGCCGCACTTTCCCAGACGGACGAAGCAACCATTATTTCACACTTCGGTTCGCCATCATCTCAAACCACGTACTAGTATTGCTTCTGCCTCAAGAGGGACACGCACATCGCCTTGGTACATCATGACACGTGGGACCGCATGACAGGCCATGCTCCCCCGCCGATCGCTCGGTAAAATCACCGCATTTTTACTATACTTCCTCCGTATCGGTTTACTACATGGCATGCATGTCGTTCTAGGTTGAGAATTTAACTGGCTATATATGTGATGAACAGTACTCTAGCCTTTTAAAAATGTATACTTTTGTACAGTAGTACTATCGATGGATTGCGCCATGGAGCAAAAAATGAAATTAAAGAAGGGTGGTACATATAGAGAGCGCTCGTCGCCAAATTATGCATATAGTACTATTAAAAAAGCTAGTACGTGCTTAATTGGGGTGCTAAATTCTATTAAAGAAATACTAGTAGTATGTACATACTGAAGAGTTAAAGTAACGAGAAGAAACATAACATAGTTCTGCTGGGGGCTCAGCACAACACACCCCTCAAATTAAACTAAGCACACCTGAAATTAAACTATGCAACTAATCCGGTAGACACTGCATTAGAAGTTTAGAACCGCCATGAGCAACGACACTGCCACCTTACTCGGAGTCCTCGTCGATGTCCTCGACTTCGCCCTTGTCCCTATTCCTCTTGGCCGATACTTCTTTGCTTTAGCCGCACACTTGGTTGTTGCTCTTCGTCCAACCCTTATAGATATTGAAACAAAGGTAGCCATCCATTGCAGCGTAGTGGATGTGGTCTATATCTAGTACATTCCGCTGCCATGCATGACGATGAAACGTGTATGGAGGTTTCTCCGGTTTACCGTACGAAGGATGAACCATGGCTCCTGCCAGGGTCAGCATTGAAGGCTGATGAGAGGGAACCAGCCGATTCTTCTGGAGGTCGAAGGGGTTGCCTACAACGAGGCCTATCCGAACCAGGACTTCTTCATTGTTCGTAAAGTCTACAGTAACAAATTTCACTGTTTTGTCCTTGAGGAAGTTCTTAAAATCCTGGAACTCAACGTCGGCATGGCATATGTGGTAGACCAAGCAAACATTATGTACGCAAACCTGGATCATGGCGGGCTTCTTCCTCTCTTCGTCCTTTAGATCCTTCTCTCATCCCAGGACTGTAGTGTACTCAACATCTAGCCCAGCGACCCACTCATCATCTGAGTTTTCGAACATGTGTCTGAAGCGAGAAAGGCATCCTTTCACCGTCGCGGAAGAACGGGTGTAGATGACGTCGAACTCATCGCCGGTGATGGTTCTAACCTTATACTCACCGCCGATCGTGGAGATTTGGGACGCCATGGATTTGGGAGGAGGGTTAGGATTAGTGGAACTGCCGTAATGTGAATGGACGGGACGACTAGGAGCGAACCGCCGTAGTATTGAAGGACGTGCGGGGACGAGTAGGAGCGAACTGCCAGCCTGCGAACGGCAGGGTAGTGGCTTTCCATTCTCCCATGATACGGGCTTCCGAGAGCCCTTGGATCTGAGATCGAATGGTTGCATGGCGTGATTCTAGACCTATGGGTGAATATCCTATCCTGGAGGGTTATTCTGCAAATTTTCAGCAACTTAGCATGCGACCATTTGATCTCAGAACCAAGGGCTGCCAGCAGCCCGTATCATGGCCTACCACGACCGTCGCATCGCTCGTGCGATCGCGCCCTTGGAGATTTAACATGGAGCGTTAGGCTATCTGATGTTGGCATGTCATACATAGTCATCACTTAGTCACTCATACTGCAACAAGGTTGGCTATAAGTGTTTTTTACTCCTCTCTATCTCTTTCTTCGTACTCAAGGAAGAAACGGTGATAAGCGCGTGTATTTATTGCATTTGCCAAGGAGTGACCTCTTCCAATGAAATGGTGTTGCTAAGTTTGCTTCATTTAATTAGCTATAGACTCAAAATTGTCTTTTCACCTAGGTACACGCGCTTAGCACCGTTTCTTCCTTGGGTCACCAAACTAGTCTCTCTCTTCTTGATTAACTTTCCACATCAGACTTTATGCCTATGTGGCAAGCTTAAGCACCTGTAGGAGCAAGTAAAAGTAAGTACAATAGTGCGCTTTACATGGCATTTTTGCATATGTGGAGGAAAGAGAGGCAAGGAAAAAGTGGAGAAGTGGGCTCTCATGCAAGAGCCAGCCTCTACTACATGGTGGAGCATTGGGAGAGGCACCTGTATGGAGGTGGTCAGGAATCTGGGAGACTCACGCCGGTCGTAGCACCGCAGTTAAAATGATAGTGGCGAGTCAAATCACAGGGCCCCACCTGTCCAGCAGTAACTCACTGTCAAATCACACAGCCCTACGTTTGCAGCAGCCTACTCCCTCGTCTTCTCGCGTCTCTGTCGAACCGACTAGGCGGAACTGCCCCGCCGCCTACCGCGCAGGAAAAGCCCCGCCCTCGACTTTTAAATACAACTACATCTGCTTAAGAATCCAATGATATACTTTTTGTGACATAGTAACTCATATTTAGTTAGTCAAATGGATGACTTAGAACTACGTGCATGCCCTATAAACCGAGACGCCTAAAAGTAGAAAAACCGAGACAGATAGGGTAGTTCAGCACGTATCTTTTTAGATCAATATAGTCGGGATTCACCAAGGAGCAAAACCAAGTGGTAGGCTGCTCCTGTCGTGTTGGCGTAGCAACTCAAGCAGGGTCGGTCCCCACACGAAATGGCGACACACTTAACAGGACCCCTTTGGCCGACATGTGGCTCATCCACAGTCTTGTTCCACGTGCGATGCACCAAATTACAGTTCGGAGCAGCGGTTGGAATTCGAGGCACCCCGGTCGTAGCGCCGCAGTAGTAGAAAATGAGCGACAGGGGGTCAAATCACAAAGCCCCACCTTTCCTGCATTAAGCTGGACGGACGAAGCAACCATCATTTCACTCTAGGGTGCAAGAGCATAAAGAAAAGAGAAAACAATTATGCGTGAGGCAGCTACCTAGGGCACCCTAGGGTAGGGGTCTCCACTACAGATCCTTTTTTTAAAGCGCCCCCACTACAAATCGGCTTCTCCCTCGTCCTCTTGAAGAAAACCGATGATGAGTGCGGCGGTAGAGTTTGTAGGAGTACTATGGCGTGCGGGGCCACGTCGTAGTAAACGGGTTCAAGCCGATGCCTTAAATATGTGTGGGCCGCTTGGTTTTATGGGAACGAGGCAGCATTTTGGGTTCGGGGACCAGTGGAGATATAGTACGTACAAAAAATTGTGGACGTAGGTTCGACCAAAAGGCAATGATGCATGGGCCCTGCATTTTGATATACCCGGGGCCGCGTGAAATTTGCTACTCTACTCAAAACTAGTAAGGTACACATGTATTGAACGCATGAGATTTCGAAACCAAATTATGAATAAATACACACTATAGCATGTAAAGCTTTGAGTCATATATGCATGATGTAGATGTTCGTTTAGTTCTTATAGTTCATCTCATTCAAAATCAATAAGTTCCATAAAAATGTTAAGATTCATGGGGTTGTGCATTGTACTCCCTCCGTTCCAAAATAGATGACCCAACTTTGCACTAACTTTGTACAAAGTTAGTGCAAAGTTGGGTCATCTATTTTGCACAAAGTTGGGTCATCTATTTTGGAACGGAGGGAGTAAATCATAAAGTAAAAAACAAATAATGGCAATTCATTTAGAAAAAAATAATCAATTATGGTACAGAAGATTCTAGAACAAAGGAGAAGTGCTTGTGTTTTGAGGTTTGTGCATTATGCTTAAGTTCAACCATGGAGTCTTCTAAATTGTACATGTGGCAGATCTGGTGGAATGTTGATGATATCCAATGGCCAGTAGTGCTCGGATTTGCCTATCTCTGCACTGTCGGGTTAGCTTCATCCAACGACCATCTTTCAAAGTTATTGGCACACTATATAGTTCTTGTGCCATAGTTGCATGTTTTGGAAAAAAATCTACTAGTGGGTTGTACTATCTATTTAGGAATAGAAGATGTATACATGGAAGTTGTAGGGAAAGAGATGACATGGAGCATCTCAATTACTATGAGTAGGGATTGGAAAAGAGATGTCATTTGGTTCACATCATAGGAACTTTTCTATTGAATCTAGAGATGACATGTATCTCAATTCCTATGAGGAGGGATTAGAAAAGAGATGTAATTTGGTTCATATCATAGGAACTTTTCTATTGAATATACGCTAATGTTTATTTTCCTTTGAAATTAAGGGAGTATAGGAATCCATTCATATGAACCAAGTGGCTCTAAAGCTATAGAAATGATATCATGTTTATTTCCTTTGAAATGTGGAGTATATGAATCTATTCCTATGAACCAATTGGCTCTAAAGGAAAAATCCTATAAAAATCATATCATATAGAGTTCCTATGATATTCCTCGACACTAAAGGATGCTTGAAATTGTTGCGGGTGATACGGTGGTCTTTCTTTGTAGACTCCTCACCCAACTTTATAGTTACCTCTTGAAGATGAATGGAATGATATATACATGGTATTCTACATGTGCAATTTGGTACACGAAAACTCGGTAAAAGTTTGCGAGGTTCGCATTTTCAATAAAGCTATATGCACTGCATTTCGGAACGGAGGGAGCATACGGCAGTTGCTAACACTCACGTCGAAGATTTGTGTGTAGGAGGAGTGGCTGTTTTGTTAAATGACATGGCAAAAATGACACTGTCGGATGCCGATCTAACGGTTCTTACGGCGCTCGTCAGGAAAAGGCTTGTGGCGAACGTTTGTCGGATAATGATTTACGGACACATGCATTGCATTGATACGTGCCCCCCTCTCTCTCACGCACACACACCCTCACGAGTCATGACTTACCCGAGTCCTCTCGCAGACTCGCACGTCGCACCCATCGTCTATCTGCAGGTAGACTTCACGCACATATGTGCTCTTCACACCCTACCCTCAGAACTTCTAAAAAACAAAAGACGGCGTGCACATTTTATTTTAGCTCACACGTCACACACTTGTACTATTACTCTTGCAGCGAACGTTCTTTGGGCATAGTATATTGTACTCTCACGAAGAGAAGCGGTGCACGCACGCACTAGTTCTCTCACACCCACTCGCGGGTACACGTAGGAGTGCATTTTTTTGAAGCTAGTATAACAAAATCACTCCACTATATATAAAAGCAGGAGCCTTAGCGCTTGCTTTACTAGGGTTCCTCTCGTTCACTCTCTCGTGCTCTCCAGATCTAAGCAACACATAGGTGGCCACACTCTCTCTCAGCTCACGGCTGGTCACAAATCCGGCCGGACAACCTCGACCGGGGCAGGTGTGTAGGTGCATCGTTCACGCTGTCGTCGGCGGCGAGGGAGGAGACCAACGACTGCCTGCGCGTCCCGATCGGCGGTCGTGCCATTCTCTCCGAGAGAGCGCCGGCTTGGGAGGGCCTCCGACCCATTCTTCCTCCCTGCGGTATTGTGGCCAAGATGCGGCCTCCCGACGCCGTCTTTGCGACATGTCGACAACCCTCGGGTATATATTCCTTCGAAACCTGCCTTGCTCTACTGCCCCAGCTCCCTTCATGTGGATCCTTTTCTACTTCCGTCCGTTGTTCCAAAGCCACCTAGACTTCTACTATTATTAGAAGTAAAGCTATTTCATACAGTCGACCCAAAGTGTTGGTTCAAACAGGGAAGAAAGTGGGAAAGCTGTAGCATGAATCTAGGACTTGGTTCTAAGAGGAAATGGGGGAAAGTAGTAATATCTATCACTGTTTAAATAACCGTATTTCTTATTTGCGCAAACAGGGATGTCTGTCTCCATATCGTTTCGGGATGTCTGTCTCCGTATCGTTTCTATCCGCGCAATCAAAATCACACACCTCAGTTTTAGTACAACTGCGCAAAATGAGATGGCTATCCCTCGCTGTCGTCGTCTAACCTCCCGTCTTCAAGGTATCCCTACATTGGTAGTAACTAAGGTAGAATGACCAACACAATCTAAAAGAAGCTGATTCATACGTTTTACTTCCGGATTGCAGTGCAGGGACGAGCGAAAACAACTGCATCCTAGTACGGAATCCACTTTCTACCAGTTCATCCATGGACCAAGGACTAGCTGGCACGGCTGCACGGTGTTTTTTTGGACAGGTGCGCGGACAAGAGTCATTGTGGTCTGCTTATTTCTGCAAATAGCGGTGCTTAAATTTAGCGGAATGCACAAGACTTTCAGCTGGTTAGTACACTGCATGGTTCAGTTCAGCATTCCAGCTGAGACCACAATTATAATTGGTTATTATGGAATGAGAGAACCTAACCCTGAATGGTGGCAACAAGAAAAAACCAGAGTGAACTCCAAGAAATTTAAGCCAGCCGGGAGGCCCTTTGCTCAGAGAGAAGCCTTGCTTGTTTTTTCCTGATTTGTAAACCTTCTCACAACTTTGTCTTTTGCTGTGAACTGGTATATGTTTGTTATGTTCTATGAATCATTGAGATGTATAAAATTGCTTAACTTATGCTTTTCAAGTTTTTTATGAATACGAGTTTAATGTGGGTGTTCCACATGAGCGCTGGACTAGCGTGTTAACGTTTGGAATTTATTACATTGTGGCCTCAATTAACTGCATGAACCACTGTAACAAGATACATAGTTGCTTATATGTCTGACAGCAGATTGTTGATTCTCAGCTAGTCGATAGCCTAGTGTTGAAGCGAGCTGAGCCAATGTGTCGTGTTGTGCACAACTGCTTACAAGTGGGGTATCACCAACCGTGTTTACAAGTACTTATGTATACGTCGGCGCATGGTTCTCGAACGAGTGCTCTATTTCATCAAAACACACACTGCTCGTATGATAAACCGTGACAACTTATGTCTTACCATGCCAGATTCATGAAAAAACTAGTGAGGACGCATCTGTTTCGGCAAAAATTACGATGGTTCTCACATGATTCACGAGCACACAAAAGTAGCAGCAGTTCCCATAGACGGATTCAAATAGAGTACTAGCCCCAGAGGGGTCGATAACAGGCAAGGTTCAGATAATTAGACACAATCCAAACTACTATTAAACACTAGCTGGGGCAACTATTTCATGCCTCAATCTAATTTGGGCTGGACACAAGACGGACCTTGCCATGAACATCATCGAGGATGTCCTGCAGCAGATCAATCCTGTGAACCTTCATGAAGACAACCTTGTGGCCTTGCCACTGATAAACTTGTTTGTGGAGGCATGCCACGTCATCTTCCTGTGTAAGCTTGACAAGAACAGTGTTCCTCACAAACGAAGGAGTAGCTTTGAACTTCTTGTGCTTCAGTACACCCTGGACAACACACCTGACAACAGTGAGGCTGGAATACAACTCTTCATTGGTATAACCGCAAATGGCTTCCAGGATCCAACAGCCTAAGAACTCTGTTTTCCTAGTGCGTATATTCAGGTCGTCCGCCTCATAGAGAGTGACATGTACAACCACACAATCATTGTCTGCATCAGGGCTCTAATTGAAACAGAAAAAATTCTGAATTACTTTTCAGTATAAGAAACACAAGTTATTTAAACCACTACGTATACCATGGCATCGAAGCTAATAAAATTTTGCATTATTAATCACCACATACTTCCTTTTCTAAAAAAAATCGCCACATACTTAGATGAAAAACCACAATCGAGATCGGCAAAGAAGGAAATCACCTTGGGCAGCTCAGCGGGGGGGACACATCCTTGAAGGGGGAAAACTGCTCCTGCAGTGCCATGGGGGCTGTAACCTCAAACGGGGCGTTGGCCATCTCAGTATCTGGGGTCGCCTCGGTGGTTGCCTCCATCTTCTTGGAGCTCTTTGTCTCGTGGGGATCAGCCTCCCGCGTCTGCTCCAATATCGGCAGATCTTTGCCTGGTTCTCCTTGTCCATCATGAAACTGACGAATACTAGGAGACCACTGAAAGGAAAACACAATCGCAATGACAATGAAACAAAAAAGAGAGTGAGGATCGGTTACTGCTTTGCAAAAGTTCTTTTTTTCCTCTGAACGAAAATATACCAACATCACGAATCCGCTTACCTTCCCTTCGTTCGGATAGAAGAACAATGGCAGATGCAAGTGTTGCCTTTCTTGAAGACGGTGAGGGAGAAGGGGATTCAGCAAAGAGTGAAATTATGGTTGCTTCGTCCGCCAAACTTAGACTGCGGGGAGGTGGGGTTTTGTGATATGACGGCTCGTTACTGCCGCGCTACGACCGGGGTGACTCTCCGCCTGCATACTGCCTTCTAATTTGGTGGATGGCATTTGGGCCCGCGCGCTACATGTCCTGCATGTCGGTGAACAAAAGTATAATGGCATTCAGTAGAGGGAGACGTTTCAATGACCTAGTAGGAGCCAGAAACGGTAGAGTGTCTCCACTGTACTAGTAGTAATTGTTTTTCTGGGTAGCTGTAGAGTGTCTCCACTGTACTAGTAGTAATTGTTTCTCGGGTCCCAAGACAAAATAGCCCATCCACACTAGTAAATAGTAAAATCAATTCAAAAGCCCATATATTTACTGAATGAGAGGCGCTACCCACACCCAGCACACACACCCCCCCAAAAAAAACCTGGGTGCTCTTCTTCCTCCTCGCTCCCACCCACCTCACGTCAGCTCGCTCCACTCGTACCCCCAAATTCCTCACCTCACTCCTTCAGAAAACCCCAGCTCCCCTTCTTCCTCACTCCTACAGAAAACCCTCAGCTCCCCTTCTTCTTCGCTCGCACTACAACTAGGCTCGCCATTCGTTACTCTGCTCAAATCCATGAGCGCGACGCGACGCCCTCGAGGAAAATGGAGTCGGCTGACCCCAGCGCCAAGAAGATGAGGCTCCCGCCAGTGGCGACGCCTGTTGTAGATCCCGCACCTGGCAGCGCGGGGAGAAGCGGCGACCCCGCCCCCACCGGATCCCAGGAACCCGTAGAATCTCGGGTGGACCGCATCAGTGATCTCCCGGACGCCATCCTTGGGGAGATCATCTCGCTTCTCCCCACCAAGGATTGCTGCCGCACCCAAGTCCTCTCAATTCGGTGGCGCCCTCTATGGCGCGCCGTTCCCCTTAATCTCGACTGTCGTCAGCTATCTCTCTTCAATGATTTTGAAATCCCCAGAGCCATCATCTCCTCCCACCAGGGCTCCGTTCAAAGCCTTTGCAACCCCTCATGCTACCCGAGCAAGCATACCATGCCCTGCATGGTGGACGCCTGGCTGGAATCCCCTGAATTCACAGAACTACAGCTGCTTGAGTTCTACTATTCCCCTAGAAATCACATACCACATACCGAACGCCATGAACTTGTGCCCTCAGCACCGATGTCCATCTCGGGGTTTTCGTCCTCTCTCCACACCGCCACCTTTGTGCAGTGCTACCTACCAGACAATCTGGTACTAAACCTTCGACTCCCATTTCTCAAGAAACTTTCACTTGTGCGGGTTCGTATATCAAAGGCCTCATTGCACAGCATCATCCACTCCAGTTGCCCTGCGCTGGAGTGCTTGGTGCTTGTTTTCACAGTTAGAATCGGTTGTCTCCAAATAAAGTCGCCTAACCTTGTAAGAATTGGAATTTCTTTTGACGGAAGGCAGCTCATCATCCAAGATGCCCCTTCACTTCAAAGGTTGATCCTTGATTCTAGTATTCACCGTTGCAAATAATCGTCCTCTCTGTGCCTAAACTGGAGACCTTGGGTGTAATACATGATCTCTGTGCTCATTTCAATATGGTGTTTGGCTCCACAGTTCTTCAGGTACTTTATATTATCATCTACACTTGTAACCATAAGCTGCATTTTAAATTTCTGCGCATAATTTATATATCATCTTGGAGTACACATTTTGTACTAATATTATGTTCTATGCTCAATGAAGAGTTTCTCCATGGATGGCCTATCAATGGTGCTGGATTCTGTCAAGATCTTATATATCCAAATGAATAGTTTTGATCTGAACAAGATTATTGGCTTGCTGGAATGCTTTCCATGTCTGGAGAAGTTGTATATAAAGGTGATAATTTCACGCACATTGGAAGCCCGCATATAGTGTACTAGAATTAACCGTTCAACTATTGCTCTTTCGACACTCTTTTAGACCTTAACTGTTTTCAATCTTCATGTCTATTTAGGCAACAGGACGGGGTAAGAAAGTTATAACCAATCGGTGGATTCGTAAGCATCGGGATTTTCTCACTTCTCATGAGATTCGATTGAAGACAATAATGCTAGATCGATATGTAGCCAACCGTGCAAACACAAGATTTGTCACATTCTTCCTGCTGAATGCGAGGTTACTATTGTCCATCAGGCTTAAGTTTATCAGCAGCATGGTTTTGACGGATGGGTATGTCGAAGAGCAAAAAAAGGACTTTCAGGTGGGCAAAAGAGCTTCTCAACGTGCCGGGCTTCTATTTACAACATACTGTGGTCATAATCCAGTAAATTTTACGACCCAGGATGTTCATTCTATGGACCTGATCGATCCATTTGACTGTGACTACCGAAAACAGTGCTGGAGTTAGATGTTGTTACCCTTTTCAATCTGTTTTTTTTGTAAACCTGATGAACAATTAACCCTCGTGCTTTTGTACAGTTTATAAGCTGGAGTTAGATGTTCCTGCCCTTTTCAACTCGGATGTGACTGTCATATTTACTTTGAAACAAGGCAAATGGCTTGCCATTCGTTTAATTTAGAGTGAAATATTGTAACAAATCCGAACCAAGGGAAATAACATCACTCTCGCCGGCTGCTTGAGCTCACTGTGCATTACAGAAGCCAAGTGATTAGCCCCCACCAGCACCCACAAACTTATTTCGAACTAGCACATCAAATAGGCTGTAAATTTTCATAGGAAAGGCTGCATGATCGTGACAGATTTGGATTCTGACATTTGGGACCCGCGAGGAAATAGCCTACCCAAGGTGGTGTCGACTTACTAGCCAGTCAACAAACGATTCTGCCTACCAGCCATTGGATTGACATCCAACATCTGTCGTGTATCTTCTATCTCTTGTCTTCTTCTTCCACCAATCGCCCAAACCAAACCACCCCGTCGGATCCGCCTGCTCCCGCCTCCCATGGCTGGCAGCACCTCCGCCGCCCTACCGTACGTACCCTCCAACGTTGGCCAGTCCCTCCCTCTATTCCCCCACACGTCCTGTTATTCTACGACGACGTCAGCCCCAACACGCACCCGCGCCCGAACCAGTCAACCCTCGTACTCCCCTCTGCCTGCGACTGGACCAGCGCATCTTCAACGACTCCTGTTCGTTCCGTCCGAGGCCTCACCCTCGTCCTCCGCCTTGCGGCCTTGGTTCGCTCGCCGTGCGCGGTGCACCGCCCTCTTGCGTTGTCAACGTCGTCAACAACCGAGAGGAACAAGGAGATGATTGTACGTGGAGAGGATGACAGTAGGGACCCACCAGCGTCATGGCAGTACGCAAGCAAGTGCCTTTATAGTACAAGCCCAAAAATATGGTTCCTCCTAATGGTTGGACATCTGGGGCTCACGCCATTGTCAACGTAGTCAATAAACGAGAGAATTACACTACGAGCGGCTGACACTAGGGACCCAGCAAGTCGCGCAGTCTTTTTTTTAGGAACAAGTAGTTGTTATTTATACTAGTTTTAGCGACGGATCAAGGTAACAACGGGGTTGTGCGGGGGCTGTGGCCCGTCTAGCCAGGGTTTTATTTATGTTTACCACATCATGAGCCCAATTGTATTTTTTTCTTGCTGAAAATGGCTAGCCCAGTTCTATTTTTTTTAAGAAATACCCAAACAAGGCCTACTTGCTTTATTGGCCCTGCTGGGCTGCAAATCTTTCAAGACGAGGAGAGTTTCATTCGGTTTGCCCAGGAATGGGCTATACATTTTTAAAACACATCAAACCGGGAATTAGTTTCAATTTTTTTAATTACAAGATCTTAAATTCCATTGATTTTTATGCGTGGATAATTATTTGGATTTTATATTTATATAAATTATTTTCAAAATAGTTTGAATGTGAATCGATATTTCTGGATTAAAAACAGTTGACCGCACCAAAATATGCAAAATTTCGTATACTTTTTAACCGTGGCCACAATAAGGGGTGTGATGCTAGCAAAAAGAAGATGGGCTCCAAAAAAATTCTTAAGAATTAGCAAATGGGGTGTACATTATTAGAAATAATGGCAGATGGGTTGTATGCTGTTTTCCACAGATTTGAGGCTGACTTGTGCGACTACTACAGGTTGACGCGTATGCTTTCATAAAAAAAGGTTGACGCACACGCAACGCCCTGTCAACTTAGTCAACACACGAGAGCAGTGACTATTGGATGTCCATCCAACGGGTGTCGTGCTTCTTCAATCTCTGCTCTTCATGCTCAAGCCGCTCAAACAAGCGTCAGCAGGACTGCCTGCTCCCTCCTCCTGCGGCCGGCTATGCTGCCGCGCAGGCCTCACGGCCCCACCGTACTCCCATCGCTGGCCTAGCCATCCCTCTACTCACCCACACATGCTGTTATTCTCCGGTGACGGTAGATGAACCAATAAACCCTCGTACTCCTCCGCGTGGGAAACAACTGCCGAGTATTCCCTGGCTTCGCGTCGTTCCCTTCCTAGGCCTCGCCGTCGTCCACCACCCTGGTGCTCTCGGCGCGGCCTGGTCAACGTGGTCAATGATGGACATCCATCGGAAGTGGACTGTACATGGAGAGGCTGACAGCTGGGTCCACGGCCGCACGCAAGGAAATGCCTCCTTATTACGCGCAAAATAATGATTCCTCCACCTGACAGCTAGGACCCACAGGAAGGTCCTCTGTATTTCGCGAAAAAAATGTTCCCCCCGCTGATAGGTTGGACCCACCAGCTATATCTTCGCATGCAAGGAAGTGCCTCCTTATTACGCCCAAAAATGAATACCCCCTGCTAGCTGGGACCCACCATATTGTTGGGCTGACTTGTGGGCCTACTAAGTTGACAGGGACGGAGAGCTTTGTCAACTTAGTCAATACTCCAGTGACCGTATGATGTCCATCCAACCGCCATAGTGCTTCTTCAACCTCTGGTCTTCTTGCTCCAGCCGCCCAAAGCAGCGCCGGTCATGCCGCTTGCTCCTGCCTCCCGTGGTCGGCTGTGCTACCGTGGAGGCCTCACCGCCCCCATACTACTCCCACCACTGGCCAGGCCATCCCTCCACTCACCCACACCCCCTGTTATTCTGCGACGACGGCAGCCGAACTAGTGAACGCTCGTACTCCTCTCTGCGTGGGCTTCCACTGCCGCGTCTTGCATGGCTCCGCGTCGTCCCCTTTCTAGGCCTCGCCGTCCTCCACCGCCGTGGTGCTCTCGGCGCGGCGTGGTCAATGTGGTCAACGACCGACTTCCATCGGAAGAGTACTGCACGTGGAGAGGCTGACAGCTGGGTCCACGGCAGCCACAAGGAAGTGCCTCCTTATTACGCGGAAAATAATTATTCCTCCACCTGACAGCAGGGACCCACCGGACGGGCCACCAGTATTTTGCAAAAAAATCGTTTCCCCTGACTGCTGGGACCCATCGGACGGGCCACTGTATTTTGCGAAAAAAACGTTCCCCCCGCTGTCAGCTCAGACCCACCGGAAGTGCCTCCTTATTACGCACAAAATAATGAATACTCCCCCAGCTAGATGGGACCCACCTTGCTGGGAGGCTGACTTGTGAGCCTACTAAGTTGACGGGGACAAAGGGCTTTGTCAACTTAGTCAATATGAACGATTCTAGCTCCAGTGACCGTACGATGTCCATCCAACGGCCGTAGTGCTTCTTCAACCTCTAGTCTTCTTGCTCCAGCCGCCCAAAGCAGCGCCGGTCGTGCCGCATGCTCCTGCCTCCCGTGGCCAGCTATGCTGCCGCAGAGGCCTCACCACCCCCTACTATTCCCACCGCTGGCCAGGCCCTGCGGTGACGGCAGCCTCACAACGCAGCCGAACCAGTGAACCCTCGTAGTCCTCTTGATACGTCTCCAACGTATCTATAATTTTTTATTGCTCCATGCTATATTATCTACTGTTTTAGGCAATATTGGGCTTTATTATCCACTTTTATATTATTTTTGGGACTAACCTATTAACCGGAGGCCCAACCCAGATTTGTTGTTTTATGCCTATTTCAGTGTTTCAAGGAAAAGGAATATCAGACGGAGTCAAAACGGAACGAAATCAACTGGAGAAGTAATTTTTGGAAGGAAACACACCTGATAGACTTGGACCCCACGTCAGAAGATACGGGAGCTGCCAACGAGGGTGGGGGCGCGCCCACCCCCCTGGGATACGCCCGTGCCTCGTGGGGCCCCCGTGGCTCCCCTGATGTGCTTCTTCTGCCTATATAACTCCATATACCCTAAAACTTCCAGAACGGAGATTAGATCGGGAGTTCCACCGCCGCAAGCCTCTGTAGCCACCAAAAACCTCTCGGGACCCTGTTCCGGCACCCTGCCGGAGGGGGGAACCATCACCGGTGGCCATCTTCATCATCCCGGCGCTCTCCATGACGAGGAGGGAGTAGTTCACCCTCGGGGCTGAGGGTATGTACCAGTAGCTATGTGTTTGATCTCTCTCTCGTGTTCTTGATTTGGCACGTTCTTGATGTATCGCGAGCTTTGCTATTATAGTTGGATCTTATGTTTCTTCTCCCCCTCTTCTCTCCTGTAATGGATTGAGTTTTCCCTTTGAAGTTATCTTATCGGATTGAGTCTTTAAAGATTTGAGAACACTTGATGTATGTCTTGTCGTGCGTATCTGTGGTGACAATGGGATATCATGTGCCACTTGATGTATGTTTTGGTGATCAACTTGCGGGTTCCGCCCATGAACCTATGCATAGGGGTTGGCACACGTTTTCGTCATGATTCTCCGGTAGAAACTTTGGGCACTCTTTGAGGTTTTATGTGTTGGTTGAGTAGATGAATTGAGATTGTGTGATGCATATCGTATAATCATACCCACGGATACTTGAGGTGACATTGGAGTATCTAGGTGACATTAGGGTTTTGGTTGATTTGTGTCTTAAGGTGTTATTCTAGTACGAACTCTAGGGCTGTTTATGACACTTATAGGAATAGCCCAACGGATTGATTGGAAAGAATAACTTTGAGGTGGTTTCATACCCTACCATAATCTCTTCGTTTGTTCTCCGCTATTAGTGACTTTGGAGTGACTCTTTGTTGCATGTTGAGGGATAGTTATGTGATCCAATTATGTTATCATTGTTGAGAGGACCTGCACTAGTGAAAGTATGAACCCTAGGCCTTGTTTTCTATCATTGCAATACCATTATCCTACGCCTCCCACAGATTGATAAACCTTAGGTCATCCACTTGAGGGAAATTTTCTACTATCCTACAAACCTGTGCACTTGCAGGCCCAACAACATCTACAAGAAGAAGGTTGTGTAGTAGACATCACCTCTCCGTGCGGGCTTCCACTGCCGCGTCGTCCCCTTCCTAGGCCTCGCCGTCGTCCACCGCCATGGTGCTCTCCGCGCGGCGTGGTTAACGTGGTCAAGGAACGACTTCCATCGGAAGAGTACTGTATGTGGAGAGGCTGACAGCTGGGTCCACGGCCACATCCCAGTTTTTTTGTGATTTGCCAAGTAAGTCGCTTTGTCAGGCCTGTTGGGCTGCAAATCTTTCAAGACGAGGAGAGCTTTCATTCGGCTGGCCGAGAAAATGGCCCATCAGTAATGAGAAATGGGTTGTACATTTTTAAAACACATCAAACCGGCAATTAGTTTCAAATATCTTTTTTTTTATTTCAAGATTTTAAATTACATTATTTTTTATGCGTGGAGAATTTGTTGGATTTTATATTGATATACATTTATTTTTAAAATCGGTTTGAGTGTGAGTCAAATTTTCCGGATTAAAAACAGTTCGGACCGCACCGAAATATGCAAAATTTCGTATAGTTTTTTAACCGTTGCCACAATATGAGCTGTAATGCTAACAAAAAGAATATGGGCTCCAAAAAAACCTTAAGAATTAGAAAATGGGATGTAAATTATTAGAAATAATGGCAGATGGGCTGTATGCTGTTTTCCACAAATTTGAGGCTTTCCTAAAAAAAGGTTGACGCACAAGCACTTACTGTTGGATGTCCATCCAACGGCCGTCGTGCTTCTTCAATCTCTGCTCTTCCTGCTCCAGCCGCTCAAACAAGCGCCGGCGGGACTGCCAGCTCCCTCCTCCTCGCGGCCGGCTGTGCTGCCGTGCAGGCCTCACCGCCCGACCGTACTTCCATCGCTGGCCTAGCCATCCCTCTACTCACCCACACCTGTTGTTATTCTCCGGCGACGGCAGATGAACCAGTAAACCCTCGTACAGTCGTACTCCCCTCCGCATGGGGAACAACTGCCGAGTCTTCCCTACCTCCGTGTCGTCCCCTTCCTAGGCCTCGCCATCGTCCACCGCCCTGGTGCTCTCGGCGCGGCGTGGTCAACATGGTCAAGGAACGACTTCCATCGGACGTGGACTGTACGTGAAGAGGCTGACAGCTGGGTCCACGGCCGTAGCAAGGAAGTGCCTCCTTATTACGCGGAAAATAATGATTCCTCCACCTGACAGCTGGGACCCACCGGACGGGCCACTGTATTTTGCGAAAAAAATGTTTCCCCTGACTATTGGGACCCACCAGCTACATCTTCGCACGCAAGGAAGTGCGTCCGAGCAAAAAAAACGATTCGCCCCCTGACTGCTGGGACCGACCAGCTACATCTTCACAGGCAAGGAAGTGCCTGACAGTCGGGACCCACCTGGTCGAAGCGTACGTAGCGTTGTCATTCTGGTCGCGAACGTGTACGTACATATATACTGGTCGATGTAGAGGCGCGCACGTGTCGTAGTAGAGGCGCGCACGTGTCATAGTAGAGGCGCGCACGTAGCATGTACACGTACGTACAGCAGCCAGGGTGCAAGAAAGAAAATACGGCCACCTATGTGTACATACGGGCGGGGTCTCGAACGCCTACTCGCGCATATGTACGGCCAGGGCTCGTGTACATGGCTGGGTTGGAACGGAGAAACAATGTCGTCGTCGTGTTCATGGGGAGGCAACGGAATGTGTCGTGTTCATGGGGAGGCAACGGAATGCATCGTGTTCATGGGGAGGCAACGGAATGCGTCGTGTTCATCGGGAGGCAACGGAATGCGTCGTGTTCATCGGGAGGGCCTGGACGGAACAGGCGATGGAAACGAGGTCTGGCGTACCGCAGAACGGAGGAAACGGCCTTGTGTTCGACCGGCCACGTTCGAAACGGGATCCTGTTCATCGGGAGGGGTCTGGCGTACCGCAAAACAGAGGAAACGGACCTCCTATGGTCGAAACGGAGGCCCTGTTCATCGGGAGGGGTGTGGCGTACCGCAAAACGGGACTCCACGGGATACTGTTCATCTCCACCGTCGACCCCCTCCAGCCTCCATGAGCTACTGTTCATCCACCGTCGACCTCCTCCAGCCTCCACCTGCGACTGTTCATCCACGGGCTCCTGTTCATCCAGCCTCCACCGCAGGCTACTCCACCGGCTACTGTTCAACCAGCCCTCTCCATGGGCTCCTGTTCAACCACCCCTCCACGGGCTACTGTGCATCCTGCCCTCCACCGTCTACTGTTCATCCTGCCCTCCACGGGGTGGTCCTGTTCATCCAGCCCTCCACGGGGTCCTGTTCATCCAGCCCCAACCGGCTCGATCGATCGGGGTCCTGTTCATCCAGAGGCAACACCACGAGGTCCTGTTCATCCACCCCCACCGGGAACTGTTCATCCAACCCCCCCCCCCCCGCAACGCTCACTGTTCATCCAGAGGCAGCATCGACCGGCTTCAGTTAGCAGCAGTAGCGAAGGAATCGCTCGATCGGGTTCAGTTAACAACCATCGATCGATCGCTCGGGTTTAGTTAGAGCCCAACGCCTCGCTCGTGTTCAGTTAGAGCCAACGCCTCGCACACACGCGCGTACGTGTACGAGAGAAACGCGCATCGCTCGACCCCCGACCTCCCACCGTAACCGGGAACTCCCCAAAATTTTCCTCGCCCTCGCTTCTACCACGGTTTTTTCCATCATGGACGGCCCAAAGAATGTCATGCAGCTGCATCTCCGGCCCGCCCAGGATGAAAAGCCCATTTTCTGTCATGATTTTTTGTCATAGAAGTAGGAGCCCACCACATCTATGATGATACCGGGTTTTGTCACAATTATCATCATAGAAGTGTCATATGTATGACAGAAAAAAAATTCATTCGGCCCAAAATGTCACGGATGTGTCTTTTTTTTGTAGTGGAACATCATAACTTTCACATAAATTCCAAACATAGCATTGCAAACGATGAATTTGACCCAGTAAAAGTTTCCCTTTTTCAGTTATGTGGTGTCGGACATGACAAGCATGCTCATCTAAAGATCTGCCCTCAACTAAGCTAGTTGGGGTTTCAGCACGAGCACAAAGGGATCGAAGATGATCCAAGTAATAAGCTTCAGTAGTACGATAGATTTTAAGTGGTTCTTCAACCATTGGTTCAGTAGGTACAACTAATTTTTTTGGTATTTTGCGTTTTGTACCCATAACTAAAGATAGAAAACAACTAAGAACAGCAAATAAAAATTACTTAGTGATAAAGCAAACAAGCACACACGAGAATATTCACCCCACGCTATTGCTCCCCGGCAACGGCGCCAGAAAAAAGGTCTTGATAACCCACACGTGTAGGGGACCGCAACAGTTTTCGATAAGTAAGAGTGTCGAACTCAACGAGGAGCTAAAGGTAGAACAAATATTCCCTCAAGTTCTATCGACCACCGATACAACTCTACGCACGCTTGACGTTTGCTTCACCTAGAACAAATATGAAACTAGAAGTACTTTGTAGGTGTTTTTGGATAGGCTTGCAAGATAATAAAGAGAGCGTGTAAATAAAAAGTAGGGGCTGTTTAGATAAATACACAATAAAGTAAATATAGCGAGTGTGGAAAAGTGGTGGTAGGAGTTGCGAAATTGTCCCTTAAGCAATTGACTACTTTACTAGACCGATAGCAAGTATTATGTGGGAGAGGCCACTGCTAGCATGTCATCCCTGACTTGGAATTCTATGCACTTATGATTGGAACTATTAGCAAGCGTCCGCAACTACTAACGTTCATTAAGGTAAAACCCAACCATAGCATTAAGATATATTGGTCCCCCTTCAATCCCGTATGCATCAATTTCTATGCTAGGCTGAAGCTTTTGTCACCCTTGCCCTCCAATACATAGTCCTATCAACATACAACTAACCCTATGGTGTGATCCACGTGCGCGCTCATATGATGGGCACCAAAGGACAGCAAAATAACCACAAGCAAATTAAATCAATCATATCAATTCATCAACCACTGATAGGACAATGAAAATCTACTCAGACATCATAGGATAGCAACACATCATTGGATAATAATATGAAGCATAAAGCACCATGTTCAAGTAGAGGGTACAGCGGGTTGCAGGAGAGTGGACCGCTGTAGATAGAGGGAGAAGGTGATGGAGATGTTGGTGAAGATGGCGGAGGTGTTGGTGAAGATCGCGGTGATGATGATGATGGCCACGGCAGCGTTCTGGCGCCACCAGAAGAGAAGGGGAGAGGGGGGGCCTTCGTCTTCCTCTTCCTTAACCTCCTCCCAAGACGGGAGAAGGGTTTCCCCTGTGGTCCTTGTCCTCCATGGCATGGGAGGGGCAAGAGCCCCTCCAAAGAGGATCTGTCTCTCTCTCTCTCCCTTTGTTTCTGTGCTCCCAGATCTGGCCTTTCACCGTTTCTTTTATAAGCGGAGATCCGTAACTCTGATTGGGCTGAATTTTGGACACGATCTCTATCCGGAAATTAGCTTTCTTGCGGAGAAAGAAGGGCTCCAACCGCCTTACGGGGTGGCCACGAGGGTCCAGGGCGCGCCTGACCCCCTTGGGCGTGCCCCTGTCTCGTGGCCCCCTCGGGCATCGTATCGTGTTGATTCTTCTTCCCAAAAATCACATATATTCTAAAAAAATCTCCGTCAATTTTTATTCCATTTGGACTCCGTTTGATATGGATTTTTTGCGAAACAAAAAACATGCAACAAACAGGAACTGGCACTGGGCACTGGATCAATATGTTAGTCCCAAAAATAGTATAAAAAGTTTCCAAAAGTATATGAAAGTTGTATAATATTGGCATGGAACAATAAAAAATTATAGATATGACGGAGGCATATCAGTACCCTCATAGACCGAAAGCGGAAGCGTTAAATAACGTGGTTGATGTAGTCAAACGTCTTCGCGGTCCAACCGATCAAGTACCGAACGCACGGCACCTCCTCGATCTGCACACGTTCAGCTCGGTGACGTCCCTCGAACTCTAGATCCAGCTGAGGCCGAGGGAGAGTTCTGTCAGCACGACGGCGTGGTGACGGTGATGATGAATTTACCGGCGTAGGGCTTCACAAAATTATCTGTTACCGATAATTTCAGAGCTTGCAGAGAATACCTTACTGAAAACTGCTTATCATTTCCTTCTGCTCCTCGTTGGGTTCGACACTCTTACTTATTGAAAGGACTACGATATGTCCCCTATACTTGTGGGTCATCAAGACTCCTTTCTGGCACCATTGCTGGGGAGTGAAGCGCCTTTGGTAAGTGGAATTTGGTAAGGAAAAATTTATAGTGTGCTGAAATTTACTGTCACTTGTTAATATGGAAAATAATCCTTTGAGGGGCTTGTTCGGGGTATCTTCACCCAGACCAGTAGAGCAAAGAGTTGCTCCTCAACCTACTGAACCTACTGAAAATGTTTACTTTGAAATTCCTTCGGGTATGATAGAGAAACTGCTAGCTAATCCCTTTACAGGAGATTGAACATTGCATTTGATTTGCACCTAATCTATGTGGATGAAGTTTGTGAATTATTTAAGCTTGCAGGTATGCCCTAGGATGTTATCAAGAAGAAGGTCTTCCCTTTATCCTTGAAGGGAAAGGCATTGACATGGTTTAGGCTATGCAATGATATTGGATCATGGAACTACAACAGATTGAAATTGGAATTTCATCAGAAGTTTTATCCTATGCATCAGGTTGATCGTGATCGTAATTATATATATATATATATATATATATATATATATATATATATATATATATATATATATATATATATATTGGCCTTGCGAAGGAGAAAGTATCGCTCAAGCTTGGGGGAGGCTTAAGTAAATGTTATATTCATGCCCCAATCATGAGCTCTCAAGAGAAATTATTATTCAAAAAATTTATGCTCGGCTTTCTCTCAACAATCACTCCATGCTCAATACTTCTTGTACTGGTTCCTTTATGATGAAGACTATTGAATTCAGATGGGATTTATTGGAAAGAATTAAACGCAACTCTAAAGATTGGGATCTCGACGAAGGTAAGGAGTCAGGTATAACACCTAAGTTCGATTGTGTTAAATCTTTTATGGATGCCGATGTTTTTCGTGAATTTAGCACTAAATTTGGACTTGACTCTGAGATAGTAGCTTCTTTCTATGAATCATTTGCTACTCATGTTGATCTCCCTAAGGAGAAGTGGTTTAAACATCATCCTCCCATTGAAGTAAAATTAGCTGAACCTATTAAAGTTGAAGAAAAGACTATCACTTATAATGTTGATCCTATTGTTCCTACTGCTTATATTGAGAAACCACCTTACCCTGTTAGAATAAAGGATCATGCTAAGGCTTCAACTATGGTCAACAAGAGTAATATTAAAACACCCAAACTTCCTGAGAAAATTAAAGTTGAACCTAGTATTGCTATGGTTAAGGATCTCTTGGCCGATAATATTGATGGGCATGTTATTTATTTCTGCGATGAAGCTACTAGGATTGCTAGACCCGATACTAAAAATAAACATAGACCTGTTGTAGGCATGCCTGTTATTTCTGTTAAAATAGGAGATCATTGCTATCATTGCTTATGTGATATGGGTGCTAGTGAGAGTGCAATATCTCATTCTTTATACGAAGAAATTATGCATGATATTGCACCTGTTGAGTTAGAAGGTATAGATGTTACAATTAAGCTTGCCAATAGAGATACTATTTCACCAGTTGGGATTGTTAGGGATGTTGAAGTCTTGTGTGGGAAAGTTAAATATCCTACTGATTTTCTTGTTCTTGGTTCCCCACAAGATGCCTTTTGTCCCATTATATTTGGTAGACCCTTCTTGAATACTGTTAATGCTAAGATAGACTGCAAAAGGATATTGTTACTATTGGTTTAGGGGATATGTCTCATGATTTTAATTTTTATAAATTTTGTAGACAACCCCATGATAAAGAATTGCCTAGTAAGGATGAAATTATTGGTCTTGCTTCTATTGTTGTGCCTCCTAATGATCCTTTAGAACAATATTTGCTAGAACATGAAAATGATATGTTTATGAATGAAAGAAGGGAAATAGATGAAGTATTCTTTAAGCAGAGACCTATTTTGAAACACAACTTGCCTGCTGAAATCCTAGGGAATCCTCCTCCACCCAAGGGTGATCCCGTGTTTGAGCTTAAACCATTACCTGATACTCTTAAATATGCTTATCTTGATGAAAAGAAGATATATCCTGTTATTATTAGTGTTAACCTTTCATAGCAGGAAGAAGAGAAATTATTGAAAACTATGAAGAGGCACCGTGCTGCTATTGGATATACTCTTGATGATCTTAAGGGCATTAGTCCCACTCTATGCCAACATAAAATAAAATTGGAGAAAGAAGCTAAAACGGTTGTTGATCACCAACGACGGTTAAATCCTAAGATGAAAGAAGTGGTAAGAAAAGAAATACTAAAGCTTCTGGAGGCAGGTATAATTTATCCTGTTGCTAATAGTCAGTGGGTAAGTCTTGTCCATTGTGTCCCTAAGAAAGGAGGTATTACTATTGTTCCTACTGATAAAGATGAATTGATCCCACAAAGAATTGTTACAGGTTATAGGATGGTAATTGATTTCCACAAATTAAATAAAGCTACTAAAAAGGATCATTACCCTTTACCTTTTATTTATCAAATGCTAGAAAGATTATCCAAACACACACATTTTTGCTTTCTAGATGGCTATTCTGGTTTCTCTCAAATACCTGTGTCAAAAGAGGATCAAGAAAAAACCACTTTTACTTGCCCTTTCGGTACCTTTGCTTATAGACGTATGCCTTTTGGCTTATGTAATGCACTTGCTACCTTCCAAAGATGCATGATGGCTATATTCTCTGATTTTTGTGGAAAGATTTTTGAGGTTTTCATGGATGATTTTTCCGTTTATGGAACTTCTTTTGATGATTGCTTGAGTAACCTTGATCGAGTTTTGCAGAGATGTGAAGAAACTAATCTTGTCTTGAATTGGGAGAAGTGCCACTTTATGGTTAATGAAGGTATTGTCTTGGGGCACAAAATATTTAAAAGAGGTATTGAAGTTGATAAAGCTAAAGTTGATGCTGTTGAAAAGATGTCGTGTCCCAAGGACATCAAAGGTATAAGAAGTTTCATTGGTCATGTCGGTTTGTATAGAAGGTTCAATAAAGACTTCTCAAAAATTTCTAGGCCTCTGACTAATCTCTTACAAAAAGATGTTCCTTTTGTCTTTGATGATGATTGTGTAGAAGCATTTGAAATACTTAACAAAGCTTTGATTTCTTCACCTATTGTTCAGCCACCTGATTGGAATTTACCCTTTGAAATTATGTGTGATGCTAGTGATTATGCTGTAGGTGCTATTCTAGGACAAAGAGTTGTTAAGAAATTAAATGTTATCCAATATGCTAGTAAAACTCTAGACAGTGCCCAGAGAAATTATGCTACTACTGAAAAAGAATTTTTAGCAGTTGTATTTGCTTGTGATAAGTTCAGACCTTATATTGTTGATTCTAAAGTAACTGTTCACACTGATCATGCTGCTATTAAATATCTTATGGAAAAGAAAGATGCTAAACCTAGACTTATTAGATGGGTTCTCTTGCTACAAGAATTTGATTTGCATATCATTGATGGAAAGGGAGCTGAGAGCCCCGTTGCAGACAACTTGTCTAGATTAGAGAATGTTCTTGATGACCCACTCCCTATTGATGATAGCTTTCTTGATGAACAATTAGTTGTCATAAATGCTTCTCATACTGGTCCATGGTATGTTGATTATGCTAATTACATTGTTGCTAAATTTATACCACCTAGTTTCACATACCAGCAAAAGAAAAAGTTTTTCTATGATTTAAGATATTACTTCTGGGATGACCCACACCTTTATAAAGAAGGAGTAGATGGTGTTATTAGATGTTGTGTACCTGAGCATGAACAGGAACAGATCCTACGCAAGTGTCACTCCGAGGCATATGGAGGACACCACGCTGGAGATAGAACTGCACATAAAGTATTGCAATCGGTTTTTTATTGGCCTACTCTCTTCAAAGATGCCCGTAAATTTGTCTTGTCTTGCGATGAATGTCAGAGAATTGGTAATATTAGTAGACGTCAAGAAATGCCTATGAACTATTCACTTGTTATTGAACCATTTGACGTTTGGGGCTTTGATTATATGGGACCGTTTCCTTCCTCTAATGGGTATACACATATTTTAGTTGCTGTTGATTACGTTACTAAGTGGGTAGAAGCTATTCCAACTAGTAGTGCTGATCATAACACCTCTATTAAGATGCTTAAAGAAGCTATTTTTCCGAGATTTGGAGTCCCTGGATACCTAATGACTGATGGTGGTTCATATTTTATTCATGGTGCTTTTTGTAAAATGCTTGCTAAGTATGATGTTAACCATAGAATTGCATCTCCATACCACCCAGAGTCTAGTGGTCAAGTAGAATTGAGTAATAGAGAGCTTAAATTAATTTTGCAAAAGACTGTTAATAGATCTAGGAAGAATTGGTCCAAGAAACTTGATGATGCATTGTGGGCTTATAGAACTGCATACAAAAATCCTATGGGTATGTCTCCGTATAAATGGTTTATGGAAAAGCATATCACTTACCTCTCGAACTAGAACATAAGGAATATTGGGCCATTAAAGAACTCAATTATGATTTCAAGCTTGCCGGTGAGAAGAGACTATTTCACATTAGCTCACTTGATGAGTGGAGAACCCAAGCTTATGAGAATGCCAAACTATTTAAAGAAAAAGTTAAAAGATGGCATGACAAAAGGATACAAAAGCGTGAGTTTAATGTAGGTGATTATGTTATGCTATACAACTCTCGTTTAACATTTTTTGCAGGAAAACTCCTCTCTAAATGGGAAGGCCCTTACGTTATTGAGGAGATCTATCGTTCCGGTGCCATAAAAATCAACAACTTCGAAGGCACAAATCCGGAGGTGGTGAACGGTCAAAGAATCAAACATTATATCTCAGGTAATCCCATAGATGTTGAAACCAATGTTATTGAAACCGTAACCCCGGAGGAATACATAAGGGACTCTTTCCAGAGCGTTTCAGACTCTGAAAAGGAATAGGTATGTGGTACGGTAAGTAAACCGACTCCAAAACGGTTCTAATAGCATTTTTTCTCTGTTTTGGAATATTTAAGAAAATAGGAAAATAAGAAGTAGTCCGGGAAGGACACGAGGCACCCACGAGGGCGGAGGGCGCACCCTACCACCCTGGGCGCGCCCCCGTGCCTCGTGGGCACCTCGTGTAACCTCCGGACTCTGTTTTCTTGCACGACACTTCTTTTGGTCGGTAAAAAATCATTATATAATCTCCTGAAGGTTTTGATCATCGTACCACGACGAAATCCTCTGTTTCTATTTTGAGTTTTTCCTGCTGCAGATTAGAGTAAGATGTCTTCTCAAGAGTCAGTCGGGGAGAGTCGAGTATCTCATCCGACATTGGGTCCAGGAGCAAACAGTGATGCCTATCACTTTGGGCCATCAACGGAGGAGGAGATGGAGGCCGACTTAAAAGGATAGATGCCATGGAGGAAGATCAAGAAGTTACCTCTCGTCTCCAAACCAGATTCACGATGGAGGAACTTCAGAGCTCAGCGATTCCAAACTCGGTTATCCCTCCAAATGCTAGATTCCTTTCCTATGAAAATATGAAAAAGAGTGTTACTTGTTCTCCCGCAGCTATGCAACATCCATGGGTGAAAGGATCTTTAACCGTCACAGGTAAGCTCCGTAAGGAAATAATGGACCTCAAGCGGCAAGTCAATAAGCTCGAGGAAGAGAATCGTATCCTAAGGGCATCATCGCCAAGAATATCACATCACCACCTATGAAGAAATAGACCTAAATACATGGGTATGGGCATTCCCCTTGGCAACTGCCAAGCTTGGGGGAGGTGCCCCGATATCGTATCACCATCACACTCCTATCTTTACGCTTTTCCTTAGTTCGTTCCTTTTGGTAATATCTTGATCTAGTAGAATAAAGTTTTTAGTATGATCTGGTTTTGAGTTTTGCTTTATGATCCCTTTATGTAATCGAGTCCGTGAGCTATATATAATAAAGATTAGTTTTGAGTCAAGGGCTTGATTACCTTGCTATGATCTTGAGGGAACAATAGAAAAAGAAAGAGTAAAAAGAAATAAAGAGATCGTATTGATCTTATGGAGAGTAATGACTTCACATATAAAGAGTATGATGAATAAAAGTTGTTGAGAGTTGACAAACATAGTTTTGGTCATCGTTGCAATTAATAGGAAGTAATAAAGAAAGAGAGGTTTTCACATATAAATATACTATCTTTGACATCTTTTATGATTGTGAGCACTCATTAAAATATGACATGCTAAAAGGTTGATGTTGGACAAGGAAGACAACGTAATGGGTTATGTTTTCTTATATCCGAAATAACGTATATTGTTATGGATCGTCCAACATGTTGAGCTTGCCTTTCCCCCTCATGCTAGCCAAATTCTTTGCACCAAGTAGAGATACTACTTGTGCTTCCGAATATCCTTAAACCCAGTTTTGCCATGAGTGTCCACCATACCTACCTATGGATTGAGTAAGATCCTTCAAGTAAGTTGTCATTGTTGCAAGCAATAAAAATTGCTCGCTAAATATGTGTGATTTATTAGTGTGGAGAAAATAAGCTTTATACGATCTTGTGATATGGAAGCAATAAAAGCGACAAACTGCATAATAAAGGTCCCTATCACAAGTGGCAATATAAAGTGACGTTCTTTCGCATTAAGATTTTGTGCATCCAACCATAAAAGCACATGACAACCTCTGCTTCCCTCTGCGAAGGGCATATCTTTTATTTTTGTCTTATGTCCTATGCAAGAGTCGCGGTGATCTTCACCTTTCCTGTTTACACTTTATTCTTTGGCAAGAACATTGTTTTGGAAAGATCTTGATATATATATATATATATATATATATATATATATATATATATATATATATATATATATATATATATCCAATTGGATGTAAGTTATCATAAACTATTATTGTTGACATTACCCTTGAGGTAAAAGGTTGGGAGGCAACACTATAAGCCCCTATCTTTCTCTGTGTCCGATTAAAACTTCATACCCATAAGTATTGCATGAGTGTTAGCAATTGTGAAAGACTAAATGATAGTTGAGTATGTGGACTTGCTGAAAAGCTCTTATATTGACTCTTTCCGATGTTATGATAAATTTCAATTGCTTCAATGACCGAGATTATAGTTTGTTAGTTTTCAATGAAGTTTCAGATTCATACTTGACATGGTGAATAGATTGTTACTTTAGCATAAGAAATCATATGACTATATATATATATATATATATATATATATATATATATATATATATATATATATATATATACATATATATATATACATATATATATGTTGTTGTTGTTATAAGAATGATCATGATGCCCTCATGTCCGTATTTTATTTTATCGACACCTTTATCTCTAAACATGTGGACATATTTTTCGATATCGGCTTCCGCTTGAGGACAAGTGAGGTCTAAGCTTGGGGGAGTTGATACGTCCATTTTGCACCATGCTTTTATATCGATATTTATTGCATTATGGGTTGTTATTACACATTATGTCACAATACTTATGCCTTTTCTCTCTTATTTTACAAGGTTTACATGAAGAGGGAGAATGCCGGCAGCTGGAATTCTGGGCTGGAAAAGGAGCAAATATTAGAGACCTATTATGCACAACTCCAAAAGTCCAGAAACTTCACGGAGGCACTTTTTGGAATTAATAAAAAATACTGGTGAAAGAATCAACTAGAGGGGGCCCACACCCTGGCCATGAGGGTGGGGGCGCGCCCTACCCCCTGGGCGCCCCCCCCCTCTGTCTCATGGGCCCCCTGGCAGGCCTCCGGTGCCCATCTTTTGCTATATGAAGTCTTTCGCCCTGGAAAAAATCAGAAGGAAGCTTTCGGGACGAAGGGCCGCCATCTCGAGGCGGAACCTTGGCGTAACCAATCTAGGGCTCCGGCGGAGCTGTTCTGTCGGGGAAACATCCCTCCTGGTGGGGGAAATCGTCACCATCATCATCACCATCGATCCTCTCATCGGGAGGGGGTCAATATCCATCAACATCTTCACCAGCACCATCTCCTCTCAAACCCTAGTTCATCTCTTGTATCCGATCTTTGTCTCAAAACCTCAGATTGGTACATGTGGGTTGCTAGTAGTGTTGATTACTCCTTGTAGTTGATGCTAGTTGGTTTATTCGGTGGAAGATTATATGTTCAGATCCTTTATGCATATTAATACCCCTCTGATTATGAACATGAATATGATTTGTGAGTAGTTACGTTTGTTCCTAAGGACATGGGAGAAGTCTTGCTATAAGTAGTCATGTGAATTTGGTATTCGTTCGATATTTTGATGAGATGATGTTGTCTTTCCTCTAGTGGTGTTATGTGAACGTCGACTACATGACACTTCACCATTATTTGGGCCTAGGGAAAGGCATTGGAAAGTAATAAGTAGATGATGGGTTGCTAGAGTGACAGAAGCTTAAACCCTAGTTTATGCATTGCTTCGTAAGGGGCTGATTTGGATCCATATGTTTCATGCTATGATTAGGTTTACCTTAATTCTTGTTTCGTAGTTGCGGATGCTTGTGAGAGTAGTTAATCATAAGTGGGATGCTTGTCCAAGTAAGGGCAGTACCCAAGCACCGATCCACCCACATATCAAATTATCAAAGTAACGAACGTGGATCATATGAGCGTGATGAAAACTAGCTTGACGATAATTCCCATGTGTCCTCGGGAGCGCTTTCCTTTATATAAGAGTTCGTCCAGGCTTGTCCTTTGCTACAAAAAGGATTGGGCCACCTTGATGCACCTTGTTTACTTTTGTTACTTGTTACCCGTTACGAATTACCTTATCACAAAATTATCTATTACCGATAATTTTAGTGCTTGTAGAGAATACCTTACTGAAAACTGCTTATCATTTCCTTCTACTCCTCGTTGGGTTCGACACTCTTACTTATCAAAAGGACTACGATAGATCCCCTATACTTGTGGGTCATCAAATCACACAATTAAAGTGATAATCATCTACCATAAAAGAAAGAAGCAAACTGGGCAAAGAATCAATCGTCGCGGAACTTCCAGTGCGAAAGGCAGTGTTCCATATGACCGAGGCCGCCCGTATGAACGGTGGAATGGAGTGCCATCGCCGCTGCCAATCAATTATATTCACCATGTGAAGACGGATTGTGAACCATATGCCGAGAGACACCAAAAACTCGTCCGGAAGCAGGAACCCTAGCCACTGGTGATCTGGAGGGAGGAACCAGCAAGAGGAGGCCGCCGCCTCTATCACCTTCATCAAGAGGACTCCAACATCATCCCCACTGTCATCATCATCATCACCATCTACCTTTTATTGGGGAACGCAGTATTTCAAAAAATTTACCTACGATCACGCAAGATCTATCTATGTGATGCATAGCAACAAGAGGGGAGAGTGTGTCCATGTACCCTCATAGATTGAAAGCGGAAGCGTTAAGTAACATGGTTGATGTAGTCAAACGTCTTCTCGATCCAACCAATCAAGTACCGAATGCACGGCACCTCCGCGATCTACACACGTTCAGCTCAGTGACGTCCCTCGAACTCTAGATCCAGCTGAGGCCGAGGGAGAGTTCTGTCAGCATGACGGCGTGGTGACGGTGATGATGAAGTTACCGGCGCAGGGCTTCGCCTAAGCACTGCGACGATATGACCGAGGTGGAAATCTGTGGAGGGGGGCACCGCACACGGCTAAACAATCAACTTGTGTGTCTATGGGGTGCCCCCTTCCCCCATATATAAAGGAGGGGAGGCGGGGGCCGGCCGGCCTCACGGTGCGCCCCCAGGGGGGAACCCTACTCCTGCTAGGAGTAGGTTCCCCCCTTTCCTAGTCCTAATAGGAGGGGGAGGAAGGGGAAGAGGAGAAGAAGGAATGGGGGGACGACCCCCCCTCCCAATTTGGATTGGGCTTGGGGGGCGCCCCTCCTCTTGGACGCCTCCTCTCTCTTCCACTAAAGCCCATGTAGGCCCATTAAGCTCCCGGGGGGTTCCGGTAACCCCCCGTTACTCCTAAAAATGCCCGAACTCATCCGAAACCTTTCCGGTGTCCAACATAGCCTTCCAATATATCAATCTTTATGTCTCGACCATTTCGAGACTCCTAGTCATGTCCGTGATCATATCCGGGACTCCGAACAACCTTCGGTACATCAAAACACATAAACTCATAATACCGATCGTCATCGAACGTTAAGCGTGCGGACCCTACGGGTTCGAGAACTATGTAGACATGACCGAGACTCATCTCCGGTCAATAACCAATAGCGGAACCTGGATGCTCATATTGGCTCCCACATATTCTACGAAGATCTTTATCGGTCAAACCGCATAACAACATACGTTGTTCCCTTTGTCATCGGTATGTTACTTGCTCAAGATTCGATCATCGTTATCTCAATACCTAGTTTAATCTCATTACCGGCAAGTCTCTTTACTCGTTTCGTAATGCATCATCCCGCAACTAACTCATTAGTCACATTGCTTGCAAGGCTTATAGTGATGTGCATTACCGAGAGGGCCCAGAGATACCTCTCCGAAACACAGAGTGACAAATCCTAATCTCGATCTATGCTAACCCAAGAAATACCATCGGAGACACCTGTAGAGTATCTTTATAATCACCCAGTTACGTTGTGACGTTTGATAGCACACTAAGTGTTCCTCCGGTATTCGGGAGTTGCATAATCTCATAGTCATAGGAACATGTATAAGTCATGAAGAAAGCAATAGCAATAAAACTGTAACGATCACAATGCTAAGCTAATGAATGGGTCTTGTCCATCACATCATCTCCTAATGATGTGATCTCGTTCATCAAATGACAACACATGTCTATGGTTAGGAAACATAACCATCTTTGATAAACGAGCTAGTCAAATAGAGGCATACTAGGGACACTCTGTTTTTGTCTATGTATCCACACATGTATCAAGTTTCCGGTTAATACAATTCTAGCATGAATAATAAACATTTATCATGATATAAGGAAATAAATAATAACTTTATTATTGCCTCTAGGGCATATTTCCTTTAGTCTCCCACTTGCACTAGATTCAATAATCTAGTTCACATTGCCATGTGATTTAGCACCAATAGTTCACATTTTCATGTGATTTAATACTCTAGTTCACATCGCCATTTGACTAATACCCAAAGAGTACTAAGGTGTGATCATGTTTTTCTTGTGAGATATGTTTAGTCAATGGGCCTGCCACATTCAGATCCGTATGTATTTTGCAAATTTCTATGTCTACAATGCTCTGCATGGAGCTACTCTAGCTAAATGCTCCCACATTCAATATGTATCCAGATCGAGACTCTGAGTCATCCAGATCGGAGTCAAAGCTTGCATCGACGTAACTCTTTACGACGAACTCTTTATCACCTCCATAACCGAGAAATATTTCCTTAGTCCTCTAAGGATAATTTTGACCAATGTCAAGTGATCTGCTCCTAGATCACTATTGTACTCCCTTGCCAAAATCAGGGCAGGGTATACAATAGGTCTGGTACATAGCATGGCATACTTTATAGAACCAATGGTTGAGGCATAGGGAATGACTTTCATTCTCTTTCTATCTTCTATCGTGGTCGGGCTTTGAGCCTTACTCAACTTCACACCTAGCAACATAGGCAAGAACTCCTTCTTTGACTGTTCCATTTTGAACTACTTCAAAATCTTGTCAAGGTATGTACTCATTGAAAAAATTTATCAAGCGTCTTGATCTATCTCTATAGATCTTGATGCTCAATATGTAAGCAGCTTCACCGAGATCTTTCTTTGAAAAACTCCTTTCAATACTCCTTTATGCTTTCCAGAAAATTCTACATTATTTCCGATCAACAATATGCCATCCACATATACTTATCAGAAAGGATGTAGTGCTCCCACTCACCTTTTTTAAATACAGGCTTCCCCGCAAGTCTGTATAAAACTATATGCTTTGATCAACTCATCAAAGCGTATGTTCCAACTCTGAGATGCTTGCACCAGTCCATAGATGGATCGCTGGAGCTTTGCACACTTTATTAGCACCTTTAGGATCGACAGAACCTTTTGGTTGCATCATATACAACTCTTCTTTAAGAAATCCATTAAGGAATGCAGGTTTGACATCCATTTGCCAAATTTCGTAAAATGCGGCAATTGCTAACATGATTCGGACAGACTTTTAAGCATCGATACAAGTGAGAAAATCTCATTGTAGTCAACACCTTGAACTTGTCGAAAACATTTTTGCGACAATTCGAGCTTTGTAGATAGTAACACTACTATCAGCGTTCGTCTTCCTCTTGAAAATCCATTTTATTCTCTATGGCTTCCCGATAATCGGGAAAGTCATGCAAAGTCCACACTTTGTTCTCATACATGGATCCCATCTCAGATTTCATGGCCTCAAGCCATTTCGCGGAATCTGGGCTCGTCATCGCTTCTTCATAGTTCGTAGGTTTGTCATGGTCTAGTAACGTGATTTCCAGGACAAGACTACCGTACCACTCTGGTGCAGAACGTGTTCTGGTTCACCTACGAGGTTTGGTAGTAACTTGATCTGAAGTTTCATGATCATCATCATTAGCTTCCTTACTAATTGGTGTAGGCATCACTGGAACTGATTTCTGTGATGAACTACTCTCCAACTCAAGAGAAGGTACAGTTACCTCATCAAGTTCTACTTCCCTCCTACTCACTTCTTTCGAGAGAAACTCCTTCTCTAGAAAGGATCCATTCTTAGGAACGAATATCTTATCTTCGGATCTATGATAGAAGGTGTACCCAATAGTTTCCTTTGGGTATCCTATGAAGACTCATTTTTCCGATTTGGGTTCGAGCTTATCAGGTTGAAACTTTTTCACATAAGCATTGCCACCCCAAACTTTAAGAAACGACAGCTTAGGTTTCTTGCCAAACCACAGTTCATATGGTGTCGTCTCAACGGATTTAGATGGTGCCCTATTTAACGTGAATGCAACTGTCTCTAATGCATAACCCAAACGATAGTGATACATTGGTAAGAGACATCATAGATTGCACCATATCTAATAAAGTATGGTTATGACGTTCGAACACACCATTACGATGTGGTGTTCCAGGTGGCGTGAGTTGTGAAAATATTCCACATTGTTTCATATGAAGACCAAACTCGTAACTCAAATATTCGTCTCCGCAATCAGATCGTAGAAACTTTGTTTTCTTGTTATGATGATTTTCTACTTCACTCTAAAATTTCTTTGAACTTTTCAAATGTTTAAGACTTATGTTTCATCAAGTAGATATACCCATATCTGCTCAAATCATCTGCGAAGGTCAGAAAATAACGATACCCGTCGTGAGCCTCAACATTTATTGGACCGCATACATTAGTATGTATTATTTCCAATAATTCACTTGCTCGCTCCATTGTTCCGGAGAACGGAGTCTTAGTCATCTTGCCCATGAGGCATGGTTCGCAAGCATCAAGTGATTCATAATCAAGTGATTCCAAAAGCCCACCTGCATGGAGTTTCTTCATGCGCTTTACACCAATATGACCTAAACGGTAGTGCCACAAATAAGTTACACTATCATTATTAACTTTGCATCTTTTGGCATCAATATTATGAATATGTGTATCATTACGATCGAGGTTCAATAAACCATTCGCATTGGGTGTATGACCATAGAAGGTTTTAGTCATGTAAATAGAACACCAATTATTCTCTGACTTAAATGAATAACTGTATTGCAATAAACATGATCAAATCATATTTATGCTCAACGCAAACACCAAATAACATTTATTTAGGTTCAACACTAATCCCAAAGTAGAGGGAGTGTGTGATGGTGATCTTATCAACCTTGGAATCACTTCCAACACACATCATCACCTCGCCCTTAACTAGTCTCTGTTTATTTTATAACTCCCTATTCGAGTTACTACTCTTAGCAACTGAACTAGTATCAAATACCGAGGGGTTGCTATAAACACTAGTAAAGTACACATCAATAACATGTATGTCAAATATACCTTTGTTCACTTTGCCATCCTTCTCATCCGCCAAGTATCTAGGGCAGTTCCACTTCCAGTGACCATTTCCTTTGAAGTAGAAGCACTCAGTTTCAGGCTTGGGTCTAGCTTTGGGCTTCTTCACGGGAGTGACAACTTGTTTGTCATTCTTCTTGAAGTTCCCTTTCTATCCCTTTGCCCTTTTCTTGAAACTAGTGGTCTTGTTAACCATCAACACTTGATGCTTTTGTTGATTTCCACCTTCGCAGATTTTAGCATCGCGAAGAGCTTGGGAATTGTTTTTGTTATCCCTTGCATATTAAGTTCATCACGAAGTTCTAGTAACTTGATGATAGTGACTAGAGAACTTTGTCAATTACTATCTTATCTAGAAGATTAACTCCCACTTGATTCAAGCAATTGTAGTACCCAGACAATCTGAGCACATGCTCAGTGGTTGAGCTATTCTCCTCCATCTTGTAGGCAAAGTACTGTCAGAGGTCTCATACCTCTTGACACGGGCATGAGTATGAAATACCAATTTCAACTCTTGGAACATCTTATATGCTCCGTGGCGTTCAAAACATTTTTGAAGTCCCGGTTCTAAGCCATAAAGCATGGTGCACTAAACTAGTCATCATACCGAGCTTGTCAAAACGTTCATAACGTCTGCATCTGCTCCTGCAATAGTTCTGTCACCTAGCGGTGCATCAAGGACATAATTTTTCTGTGCAGCAATGAGGAAAATCCTTAGATCATGGACCAAGTCCGCATCATTACTACTATCATCTTTCAACTTATATTTCTCTAGGAACATATAAAAAATAAACGGGGAGCTACATCGTGAGCTATTGATCTACAACATAGATATGCTAATACTACCAGGACTAAGTTCATGATAAATTAAAGTTCAATTAATCATATTACTTAAGAACTTCCACTTAGATAGACATCCCTCTAATCATCTAAGTGATCACGTCATCCAAATGAACTAAACCATTTCCGATCATCACGTGAGATGGAGTAGTTTTCAATGGTGAACATCACTATGTTGATCATATCTACTATATGATTCACACTCCACCTTTCGGTCTCAGTGTTCCGAGGCCATATCTGCATATGCTATGCTCGTCAAGTGTAACCCGAGTATTCTTCGTGTGCAAAACTGGCTTGCACTCGTTGTATGTGAACGTAGAGCTTATCACACCCGATCATCACGTGGTGTCTCGGCACGACGAACTGTAGCAACAGTGCATACTCAGGGAGAACACTTATACCTTGAAATTTAGTGAGAGATCATCTTATAATGCTACTGCCGTACTAAGCAAAATAAGATGCATAAAGTATAAACATCACATGTAATCAATATAAGTGATATGATATGGCCATCATCATCTTGTGCCTTTGACCTCCATCTCCAAAGCACCATCATCATCACCATCATCACCGGCTTGACACCTTGATCTCCCGTGAAGCATCGTTGTCGTCTCGCCAACTATTGCTTCTACGACTATCGCTACCGCTTAGTGATAAAGTAAAGCAGTTACATGGCGATTGCATTTCATACAATAAAGCGGCAACCATAAGGCTCCTGCCAGTTGCTGATAACTTTTACAAAACATGATCATCTCATACAACAATTTATATATCATCACGTCTTGACCATATCACATCACAACATGCCCTGCAAAAACAAGTTAGACATCCTCTACTTTGTTGTTGCAAGTTTTACGTGGCTGCTACGGGCTTAGCAAGAACCGTTCTTACCTACGCATCAAAACCACAACGATTTTTCATCAAGTGTGTTGTTTTAACCTTCAACAAGGACTGGGCGTAGCCACACTCGATTCAACTAAAGCTGGAGAAACAGACACCCACTAGCCACCTGTGTGCGAAGCACGTCGGTAGAACCAGTCTCATGAACGCGGTCATGTAATGTCGGTCTGGGCCGCTTCATCCAACAATACCGCCGAATCAAATTATGACATGCTGGTAAGCAGTATGACTATTATCGCCCACAACTCTTTGTGTTCTACTTGTGCATATAACATCTACGCATAGACCTGGCTCGGATGCCACTGTTGGGGAACGCAGTATTTCAAAAAATTTAAATACGGTCACGCAAGATCTATCTATGTGATGCATATCAACGAGAGGGTAGAGTGTGTTCAGGTACCCTCGTAGGCCGAAAGCAGAAGCGTTAAGTAACGCGGTTGATGTAGTCGAACGTCTTCGCGATCCAACCAATCAAGTACCGAACGCACGGCACCTCCGCGATCTGCACACGTTCAGCTCGGTGACGTCCCTCGAACTATAGATCCAGCTGAGGCCGAGGGGGAGTTCCATCAGCACGACGGCATGGTGACGGTGATGATGAAGTTACTGGCGTAGGGCTTCGCCTAAGCACTACGACGATATGACCGAGGTGGAAATCCGTGGAGGGGGGCACCGCACAAGGCTAAACAATCAACTTGTGTGTATATGGGGTGTCCCCTTCCCCTGTATATAAAGGAGGGGAGGAGGGGGCCGGCCGGCCTCATGGTGCGCCCCCAGGGGGCAATCCTACTCCTACTAGGAGTAGGTTCCCCCCTTTCCTAGTCCTAATAGGAGGGGGAAGGAAGGGGAAGAGGAGAAGAAGGAAAGGGGGGCCGACCCCCCCCCCCCCTCCCAATTTGGATTGGGCTTGGGGGGCGCCCCTCCTCTTGGCCGCCTCCTCTCTCTTCCACTAAAGCCCATGTAGGCCCATTAAGCTCCCGGGGGGTTCCGGTAACCCCCCGTTACTCCTAAAAATGCCCGAACTCATCCGAAACCTTTCCGGTGTCCAACATAGCCTTCCAATATATCAATCTTTACGTATCGGCCATTTCGAGACTCCTAGTCATGTCCGTGATCATATCCGGGACTCCGAACAACCTTCGGTACATCAAAACACATAAACTCATAATACCGATCGTCATCAAACGTTAAGCGTGCGGACCCTACGGGTTCGAGAACTATGTAGACATGACCGAGACTCATCTCCGGTCAATAACCAATAGCGGAACCTGGATGCTCATATTGGCTCCCACATATTCTACGAAGATCTTTATCGGTCAAACCGCATAACAACATACGTTGTTCCCTTTGTCATCGGTATGTTACTTGCTCGAGATTCGATCATCGGTATCTCAATACCTAGTTTAATCTCATTACCGGCAAGTCTCTTTACTTGTTTCGTAATGCATCATCCCGCAACTAACTCATTAGTCACATTGCTTGCAAGGCTTATAGTGATGTGCATTACCGAGAGGGCCCAGAGATACCTCTCCGAAACACAGAGTGAAACATCCTAATCTCGATCTATGCCAACCCAACAAATACCATAGGAGACACATGTAGAGTATCTTTATAATCACCCAGTTACGTTGTGACGTTTGATAGCACACTAAGTGTTCCTCCGGTATTCGGGAGTTGCATAATCTCATAGTCATAGGAACATGTATAAGTCATGAAGAAAGCAATAGCAATACAACTGTAACGATCATAATGCTAAGCTAACGAATGGTTCTTGTCCATCACATCATTCTCCTAATGATGTGATCCCGTTCATCAAATGACAACACATGTCTATGGTCAGGAAACATAACCATCTTTGATAAATGAGCTAGTCAAATAGAGGCATACTAGGGACACTCTGTTTTTGTCTATGTATTCACACATGTACTAAGTTTCCGATTAATACAATTCTAGCATGAATGATAAACATTTATCATGATATAAGGAAATAAATAATAACTTTATTATTGCCTCTAGGGCATATTTCCTTCACCTTTCCCATACATGCACCCAAAGCGGGCAAGAGGGTCTTCAATCCCCTTGAACTCGTTACTTGCAATGATTAATTCTGATAGTGATATATAGATGAATGAATTGCAAAACAAAATAAAAGTAAATATGTTGCAGCATGTTGTTTTTGGTTTTTATAATATGGTAAAGGTAGACCCCGGGGCCATATTTTTCACTAGAGACTTCTCTCTTGAACACATAGCATACGGTGGGTGAAGAAATTATTGTTGGGCAATTGATAGAAAAGCACATAGTTGTGATGTTATTCATGGCAATGATATGGTATATAGGCATCACGTCTATGGCAAGTAGACCGACTTCTGCCTGCATCTACTACTATTACTTCATCAATCGACCATTATCCAACATGCATCCATAGTATTTAAGTTCATGACAAACAGAGTAACGCTTTAAGCAAGATGACACGATGTAGACAAAGTAAATCTAATCAATATGAATAAATCCCATTGTTTTACCCTTAATAGAAACAATACAGTATGTGGCTCGCTACCCCTACTGTTACTGGGTGAGGACACCGCAAGATTGAACCCATTACAAAGCATCTCTCCCACTGAAGATAAATCAGTCTAGTTGGCCAAACCAAATAGATAGATCGAAGAGAAATACTAAGCTACAACAATCATGCATAATAAAGTTCAGAAAAGACTCAGTTACTTTCAATGCATAATCTGATCATAAACCCACAATTCATCGGGTCCCAACAAATACACCGCAAAAAAAGATTACATCGGATAGAACTCCAAGAGGATCGAGGAGAACATGGTATTGAAGATCAAAGAGAGAGAAGAAGCCATATAGCTACTAGCTATGGACCCGTAGGTCTGTGGTAAACTACCCATGCATCATTGGAAGGCAGCAAGGATGATGTAGAAGCCCTCCGTGATCGATTCCTCCTTCGGCATAGTACTGGATAATGCCTCCATATGGGATTGCGGAAGAACAGAAGCTTGCGGTGGTGTAAAAAGTGTTTCATGTGGCTCTTTGGTTGTTTCCCAATATTTGATAATTTATAAAAGTGAAATTAGGTCAGACGGAGCCACGTGAGGCCCACAAGGTACCACTTGCAAAGGTTACTCCCACCTCTTCTCGTGGTGACAATCGCAAACCCGGGACTTTTGAACTTTTCTTCATGGATTTACTTTTTCAAAATGTTTTATCTCTTATAGACCGTGCGTCCAAATCACAAATCGTTTTCATCTTTGTGTTTCTCGCGTCGATATGTTTCAAATTAGGTTCCATGATATTAACTTTGGACAAACTTTACAAAAAAAATAGAAAAAATGAAATCTAAAGAAAAAAAGTAACGAAAAACAACAAAAGATGAAAGCATACCTATGCTTTTACTTTTTCGGGGAAGCTCAGAGGTGCTTTTTCACTTTTCAGAAAGCACAGTTGTACTTCACTATGATGCATAACTATGTTTTTCATTTCACTTCTAAAGAAGCACAACTATGTTTTTCACTTTTCAAGAAGCACAACTAAACTTCACGTAGAAGCACATTTGTGCTTTATTGTCATGCACAAATGTGTTTTCCACTTTCAGGAAGCACAATCGTGAAGCATAACTCTAATTTTTTCACACGGTGTGCTTCATTGAGAAAAAAAATCAAGAAATCCTGGAAAAAAAATGCAAAACTCAAAATGACCCAAACAAACACATAAAAAAAATCGTGCTCTTGAGGATGCGCCCAGCGCGCAACACGTGATGGCTGTCAGGCGCACCACATGACGGACTCCCACTTTTGTCTGGTGCCCGCTGCACGCACCCTCGAGCGAAGGACTCCTGCGTGCGTCCAATAGTTAAGCTTCGTGCAGAAGCAGCCTGAGTGGGCTGGCCCATTCCAATTTGAAATGTGAAAAATCCTAAAAAAAATAGGGCACCAGAGGGAGGATCGAACACCGGACCTTCCGGTTTCGAGTGTGCATGGAAAGCCACTCGAGCCGACGGTGTCTGGTGTAGCGCGGGGCGACAGGAACTAGTAATAACAATCGCATAATTCCAAACAATTTACTAAAAATGTGAACATTTCTTGAAAACGCGAACAATTTTCGAATTCCAGACATATTATGAGCAACTTTTGAAAAGTGAATAAAGTTCTAAAACATGAATGACTTTTTAAATGTGAACATTTTAAAAAAAAAATCATATTGTGGGAAAATTTTAAAACTTATTTTTTGGACAGAACATGAACATAACATAAAAATTCAAAATTATGAACAATTTTTAGAAATTTCGAACAACATTTTGAGACAATGAACAGATTTTTCAAAATGTGAAGAAAATTTAAGAAACGTGATTTTTCTGGAATTTTAAAAAACATTAAGAAATTGTGAAAGTGTTTTGAAATCTGTGAACAATTTTATAATACAGTATTGCTTGTTGAATTGCGAACAATTTTTTAAATATTTTTTTGAAAGGTGAACATTTGTTTTCAAAATGCAAACATGTTTTTTTTAAACGCGGTCCCTTAGGGCCTAATTCATTAAAAAAGGTCGAAGAGAGTTGCCTGGTTAATTAACGGAAAACCGGGCGAAAACCGTCACAACACGCCCAAAAAACAAGGCACACCGGGCGACCTGGCAACCAACACAAGAACGCACACACGCCGCCGAGGAGAAAAGCGCCTTCGAGGTTGCAATCCGGCGTCATCGTCATCACACCTCCATGAGGACGACTCCGACTCCACCATAGACGACCACCGATGTAGCCCCCACCATAGACAAGCGCAGAGGCCTGCGCCGGCCAATGCCAAACAGTCCACCACACGCGCTGACGACCAGGCAGCTCCAACTCTGTCGACGAGCATTGCAGGAGAAAAAGCGCTGGGCCTGCGCCGAGCCAGCGCCAGAACCGACCACTCGTCTCACGTCATCGTCACCGCAAGGCTTCTCCTCAGCAGCTCCGACTTCAGAAGACAAGCGAGGCCTGACGACCCCTCGAACACGCCGGATAAGACCGACTACCAGAACACAGCTGCAAACCCAACTCCGCTTGAAGCCGCCATCGTTGCTACACAAGAAGCCGCGCAAAGCATCCACATCGCTGGACGGGCACCTGCCGAACGCGATGTCGCGAGCGTCTAGCCCATGGAGCGCGCAAACGGGATCCAAAGCTCTTCAAGACGACGCCCCAAAAAGGGAAGCGACGATGCCGACATCGTCGCCCGACCCAACCAGGTCTTAGGCTTTCACCCGAAGAACTGGATCCGAGGGTGTGCAGGAAGAGAACTCCTCGGCGGCGCCCCCAAGAAGGTGAGACGACGTCCACGGACGCCGACGCCGTCGGCCGGCAAGAACCCAGCAAGCTTTCGCCCAGAGCACCTCCCAACACCACAACCCCACGCACTGCACCTCCGCTAGCCCGCACACCTTCCACGAAGCCACCGCGCCGTGACCAAGCAGAAGCCACCACCACCGCAACACCAGAGCACCACCACAGACAGGCTAGTGCAGACCTACCGCCGTCACAAGCACCACGCGGAGCCGGAGGCAGAGCAACACAAGGGCCACCGTGGAGGCCAGAACAGCCAGATCTGACAGTCCCGCGTACCAACGACAGCAACCGCATCCTCAAACAACATCAGGCGTCCCCGTCACTGCAGAGGGCTGAGCACCCGACGCCAAAGACCACCCGCAAGCGAGGGATCTCGGAAGAGCGCCACGCCGCCGCCCGCACCACGCGGAGACGACGGTTGAGTCACGGAAGAGCCCGTAGAAGCCAGATCTGGACAGCAGCCAAATCCGGCGACCACGCCACCTGCGCACCGGCAAAGCACCTTCGGCCACCGCACTCGCCACCGAGGAATGCCGAGGACGAAGAGGACCCGCCCAGCACCGAATACCACGCATCCAGGGCCCCGGGCCGAGCGCCTCCAGCCGCCAGTGCGCAGCGCTCCCAGCTCTGGCCGCCCAGCCGCCCACACGGCCACCGCAGCCGCCACAGCCACCACAGAGAGAACCCGGGGCCGCCGCCCCGGCGTCCCGCCGCGCCGTCCAGGGCCGGCCCCAGAACGCTTCCGCGCGCGAGAGGCCCGCCGCCGCCGGCAGCTGCGCGGGCTTTGCCCGGCAGCGACGCCCGACGGCGGTGTGGGGGGCGGTGAGGAGCGGGTGGGGCGGCGGCAGCGGAGTAGGGTACGCTCGGGCCGCTCCCCTGGAGAGCGACGCGAGCTGGGGTGCAAACATGTTTTGAAATTGCAAACAATTTTCAAATTCCTAGTTTTTTAATTAAAATGTACAAAAATTGAAAATGTGAACTGTTTTTGAAAACATGAACAAAGAAATTCAAGAATGTGAAGTGTTTTGGAAAATTGTGATTTTTTTTAACCGTGAACAATTTTGCAAATCGAGAACAAAATTTAGAATCTTTAGAGAACAAAAAGTGGGAAAAGTAAAAAAATAAATCGAAAAGGATCAAATAAAATAATAGACCAAAAAAGGATAAAAAAGAAACGAGAAAACCGGTTGAAAAACGATTGTGGGAACCTTTCGAAAGAGCGATCCTATGGCGCGTAGGGTGCCCCCTACCACGGAAAACCCTATTTGCCGCTCATTGCGGCAAAATATCGGGGGAACGCACAGGTGATCGAGCGGTCGTTCCAGGTGAGCCGGCCCGTTAAGTGTTCTCTGTATTGCCGGTTTTAGGAAACTTCTAGGACGTTCCAGCCGTTTCTTTTTTGCTTTTTCGTTTTTCTTTGTTGTTTTTCTTCTTTTGCCTCTTATTTCTTTTTATTTTCTCTTTATTTATTATTTTCTGTTCTTTTTCTTATTCAAGTTTATTTTTCTTTTTGAACAAAGGTTCAGACATTAGATAAATGTATGAACTTCTTAAATTTTGTGCATATATTCGGGAAAATATTCCTGTTTTCAAATTTTGCTCAACAATTGCAAAAAAGTTTAGAATTTGAAAAATTGTTCGCTATTTCCAAGAAATGTTTGAAAATTCCATAGAACTTAGAACTTCAAAGTATTGAAAAATGTACGCATTTTTTACTTTTGCTAAGAAATATGAATTTTTTCTGGCAATTTTTTAAAATGTTCCCCTTTTCAAATTTGTTTGTGCATTAAAAAAATGTTCTTGTTTTCTAAATTTGTTCATAAATTCAAAAATTGTTCGTTGTTTCAATTCTTTTAATGTTTTTTAGAAATGTTCGCATTTTCAAAAATAATTCTCGCAATTTCAAAAAAATGTTCTCGCTTTCATTGTTTTCCGTTTCCAAAAATATTTGAGGTTCGCAAAATATGTTCATGTTTTTCAGAAAATCTTCCTATTCTCAAATTTGTGTTCACAAACTCAGAAAGATATTCTATTTTTTATATCTATTCGCACATTTTAATAATATTTTTTCAAATTTCCTAAAATGTTTGCGCTGTTAGAAGTTACGTATATTCTGAAAAAAGCTTGGTTTTCAATTATGTGTTTGTCTTTCAAAAAATATCACATATTCAAAAATCTGTTCACAAATTTAGAAAAGGATCTAATTTTCTATTTATTTTTATTTTACTAGATTCCGAAAATGTTCTATTTTTAAATTTTTACAAATATTTGACAGTGCTCACATTTTTTCAAATAATGTTTGCAATTTCAAATAATGTTCTTGCTTTCAATTTTGTTCCTTGTTTATTTCGAAAACTGTTTGTGCTTTTGAAAATTTGTTCCCATGATCAATTTTTTTTCTCAGAATCCTATAAATGTTCGGGTTTTCTACAAATGTTCAGGAATTTCAAAAACAAATCTGTCGAAAAATGTTCACGTCTTTTGGTTTAGTTTTGAAAATTCAAAAATATGTCGGAGTTGTTAAAAAATTGATCATATTTTTGAAATATTGCTCGTTTGTTATAAAAATCACAATTTCGAAGGAAAGGTTGAAAAAAAATTCAAAAACTGTCCAGATTCTTCATTGTTGTTAGTTCTTATACTAGCATGCTTCACATTTAGCCCCAACGCTTGATAGGTCTACTGGTTAGCTCTTCTCGTACGCAACATGGAGGTCCATAGGTCTAATCCTGGCAGGCTTGCTTTAAAAAAACATTAACATCGCATCGCTACTGTACAAGAAAACATGTGCGCCCACTATTGGGGCGGGCCAGTCGGGGGTTCCGTGCGTGCGTCGCGCGGTTGCTTGACGCAGAATGCGTCCAATAGGAGCTCTCCCCCACCCTACCACGGGACCACCTATACGATGCTCGCTGCGTCAAACGGTCGCCCCTTCTCACAGGGTGCGCCGCGACTGAGCCGGCCCATTTGTGACGCAGCGAGTGAACTGGGAGCACGTGCCTGTAGCGGACCGCACTATAACAACCGGCCTTCTCTAAAAAAAGGCTGGCACTGCAGTGGACCGGCCTGCAGAGATCTGTACTGTAGCTAACCAGCTTGGATCGGCCCAAGTCGATCAATCGCTGGATATCCTGTGCGAAACCCCGACAGTTCGACGCAGTGAGCGTTTGCTAGGGAATTCCCCCTACCACACCGTGGCGCGTACCCCCCAGCTCACCCGCGCTCCTTCTCGGCCGGCCCATGTGGTGTGGGGCGCGTGGTCCCCCAATTTTTTTTTCAAATTCACAAACACTTTTTCGTTCACCGAATTCAAAAAATGTGCATCATTTTAAAAAAAAGTTCAACAATTCTAAAATGTTCATATAACTAATTTTTTTTGGTTCATCAGATTTAAAAAATGTTCACTAAAATTCAAAATTTGTTCAACGACCTAATTTTTCTCATTAAATTCAATTTTTGTTTATCATTTTCAGAAAATGTTCATCGAATTCAACTTTTTTGTTCAACGGATTTAAAAAATGTGCACTGACCTAAAAAACTGTTCATTAAATTCAAATTTTGTTCATCATTTTTAAAAAATGTCATCAAAGTCAACTTTTTCTCAGATTTAAAAAATGTTCACTAAAATGCAAAAATTGTTCATCAACCTAAAAAAATGTTCATTAAATTCTAATTTTGTTCATAATTTCTAAAAATGTTCGTCAAACACAAATTTTTTTCATTGAATACCAAAAAATCATCATTAAAATAAAAGAAATGCTCATTGTTTTGAATCGCAAATATTTTTTAATTCAGAAAAGATTTTTATGAAAATTCACAATATTTTGAATTTTAGTTGCAATCCCGAATTATTTTAATATTGAATAAAAACAGAAAATAAGTAAAGAAAAACAAAAACGGAAAAAGCCGGTGCGGCCGCCCAGACCATGGGCCGGATCGGCTCGGGCCGCTCCCCTCGCGCGCTTCATCGAAGCCGCAGCATTTGACGTGCACGGGCTTGTCTCTAAAACAAAAAAACAATTGGACGTGCACGGGCGACACGCATCCGCTGGTCCCAGGCCTTTTCGGAAACGGAAAAGGAGAAACCGAGCCGAACTGGGCCGGTGGGCTCTCCTTATATACTACTCCTACTACAAGTTTGTTCTTCTTCCTTTAGATAAGACCAAATCCCTTCTCTCTCAAAAAAAAAAAAAGAGAGCAAAAGGACAAATCTCTCGGCGGCGGAGGCGGTTTGATCTCATCGGCGGCGATCTACTCCTTCCTTCACCACCCGCCCTCTCCCTTTCTCTCTCCAGTTACAGGTAACGCCGTCCCTCTGATTCAACCGGTGGGGATTTGCCCCCTCCCCTCCCATCTCCATGTGTGGCGTAGCACATCTTGTTCAGGGGTCTCGCTATTTCCTGCTGTTAATTATATATCTGATCTGATGCAGGAGCGGTCGATCCATCTGTGGCCATGTCGTCGGCCAGCGCAACCTCTTGTGTTTATGGGGAAATTTGGATGTACGTATGCAGACACTATTTGTTCATCATATATGCTCTTTGGTGTGCAATTTTTTTACAGGATTTGCCGTGCTTTTAGCTGCTAAAGGAATTTGTTATCCGACAACATAGATTGCCATGAAAAATGTTCGATTTTTCCATGCTCTCCCAGCCAACGTCAGCACAATAACGTTTTTCCAACTAAATAAGCCTTACATTTTCGGACAGGGGGTGGGGGGTAAAACTTGCACTGCATATTTTATTCATTATACATTACATTATAACAGCCAGTTTGGTAAAGTGTAGTAATATAAAAGAGCTTATTTAGAGATCATTCTTCATATACCCTCTAGTTTGCTCAAGCAACCTCAACTGCATTGTGCTTACATCTTAATTTCTCTACTCCATGCATGCAGTGACGGCTTTGCCAGACTGCACAAAGGGGATGATTTCACTTCTAGCCCATCATCAAATACTCTCCAGGAGTTCGGTGATGTTTGGCTTGCTGCCGCCGAGCGCCAGCTCAGCCTCAGGCCCAAGTCGCCGTCCCCTGAGGACCTGACGAAACGCAGACAGGAGCGTAAGCGCAAGGGCTTGGTCATAGCGCTCAACACATATGCCAAGCGAAACAACATGCAGGCATGCAAAATATCATAATCAGAGTATTTATGTTTGCTTGTGTTTTTGCTTAACCACCTTAAGTTGTGTTTGAATTATTATATGGAACTAAACGGCTGTCGTAGTTCATTGTTTTAACTACTCAAGGTTGGCTAGAACATCACACCCTAATTAAGTGTTTTGCGGGTTATGGATGCAAATCATGCGATTTGCTGCTGACCGAATCTATTATACTAACATATGTCGTTTCTATTTCAGCTCACTGATTTAGAATTCGTGGAAGAGAAAGAGAGGAACCAAGTCTATGGACGCGGAGCACTATATGTGCACTCCAACTTTCTGGTGAAGGGTTCAGATGGCAAACCTACTATGTTCTTTGCTGAGATGCATCCTGACTGCACACAGGAAGAGGATGTTGTCTGCTGCACTCCTTTGGAAGAAAACGACTATGGTAACTATATGCTTGGGTGGAATCTCCATGCTTTTTCACTAGTCATCTATGTGCTAATATATACTTTTTTTTCCACACATAAACAAGGTCATTGTGTCGAGTGTGACGATCGAGCAAAGGAGCTTAGGCATCCCTCGGGCGGTGGCTACTTGGGTGGACATGATGAGATGATTTTTCACTTTGAGGAGCTGGACAGTGATGATGACTGTTTTATGTGAAAGGAATCTATATATCCAACACAGAACCACAAACTAGGATTTGTGGCTCTCGGGTGCCACACACCCCTATACGAATATAGTATCAAAAAATACCAGGAAATTTCAAAAAGTTCTGGGATTTGGGGATATCAAAATGGGTGTCATTCTACTCCGTGTTTAGTTTCGTGAGGAATGGGTGCCTGTGGTATTCTCGGTATAAAAGTCAAAAAAAAAATCTCTGTAGAAAAAACTGTTTGGATGGATCGTTTGTTGGACCGTATTTTCGTCGCCACAAATACCACGGGCATCCATTCCTCAAGAAACTAAATGCGGGGGTAGAATGGGCAACCATGTTTGATATCTCCAAATCCCATATTTTTTTGAAATTTCCTGGTATTTTTTAATACTATATTCGTATAGGGGTTTGTGGCACCTGAGAGCTCCCATGCATTCCCGTTTGGTCTTTGTCTACTATATGGTTCAGGTGTATGGCGAGAAGTTCTTTTTAGAGTGTGGCAAGAGGTGATGCATGTGACATGCAGGGTGTGTAAGGGAAGGAACCGAAGCATATGTATCTTTAATATTAACTGAAATTATGCCTGAATCGGTGCAATAAGTTATTGTAACTGAACGAGTGTAGGATGATGTATTTCAATTTTTACTTGGTGGCCATATTCTCCCCTTTTTACTTGGTGTGACCATGAAGAGAGAGAGAGAGAGAGAACATGGCCATATTATCAACTTGGTAGGGATTATAGCCATTCAAGAAAATAAGTTGGTAGGGATTAATGCTGCTGCATCTTTGTAAGTTTTAACGCTTGACGGTCTTGGGTTCAAGCATCTCTTTCTTTGTAATTTGTGTATCATCTTGTCCAATGCAAACATCTATGGAGTATTTATAATTTTATAAAAAGAAAAAGAGATACAGAGGAGTTTGGGCGACAAGTGAAAGAGGATTATAGTCGAAATGATCCTAACATATTAAGTATCTGAGCAATCTTCAACTGGCATTTGCTCAAAACAAAACGCCGAGGAGCTTCATTTGTCCATAAGAGTCAACAGTCTTGCAAGTCAGGTTAGGGTATTTGAAATCTATCAACGGGAACTCGGCCATTGTCATACCTATTTCTTTCGCAGAATATATGATGAAGCTTTTGCACTGTGTATGTTACCTTCAAAAAAAAATCTTTCTGGCTAAATCCTTCAGAAACAATTCGGTGAGAAGGTGAATTGCTTTTGAAGACACAAATGTACAGTTTAGTAAGCTGAAACCTTCAAAAACATACTCGCTGCGCTATTCATCGATCAAAAAACGATATATAATAAACATGGCTCGCGTCTCTATTCATTGATCAAAAACAGTATATCATAAACATGTACGGCAACCAACATCATGGAAAGCATGATAATTGCTATTATAAGCCCAGCAAACTGACTACTTGTCGTACTATGTGTTTTTCCACGCTCCACAAATACTTATTGTATCCCTCCATGCTCCTCGCCAGCAAACCCAAAAAATATAGGCATAGCTTATACGAAAAAGCAGCAGACATAATAAATCTCAAGAAAACACAAAGATTAAACTCATATATCTGAAGCAAAAGAAAGCTCTCAAGTTGGACCATTTAACCTCGAGTAGATTGTTACAAGACGCACACAACAGGACGAGCAGGAACTAAACAGAAGATCCTTACATATGCATCCTATCTTCCCTAATGAAAAAAAGTCCTACCCCTGGCCCAACCCTGTCTGCTGGAGGCTTCACAAAATGAAAAATGCTGGGAATCACCGGCTAGATTGTACAGAAAAGAAAGACAAGGCATAGCTAAATTCAACTGGTTGACAACATAGGTTCTGCAGCTCTCACAATGAGCAAACATTACAGTGAGGCTCCAATTCTACTATAAGATACTCATATGCTCTCGCAAATAAACCAACTCAGTAAACATTACAGTGAGGCTCCAATTCTACTATAAGATACTCATATGCTCTCGCAAATAAACCAACTCAGTAGACATTACAGTGAGGCTCCAAAAAACAAATCCGCTGGCCGATGTTTGCTTTACAAAATGAGTTGATATTCTATATCAGTGTAACTTTCTTAACAACACAGCGTTGCGAGGATGCCCAAGATACATGCTGGTTGTTGTGAGGCTGAACACCATCAAGATGAGAAACAAACTGCAGTACTCTAACCTAAACACTCGCACGGTAAAGATACTTGAGACAACTACAAGCTATTCGACCAAAACCTTTGTCTCCCCACTTTTCACCGTACGAGTTTTGAAAAATGTAGTACGACAGCCCATCACTTGTGACGCCATAACCTATGATGACCACACAGTGGGAGCAATACTGCCCTGAAGGATTTGTCTCAAATGTTGCGCCCTCAGGAATGTCATATACGTCGTTGCGTCCAAGCCTATGATAGTCGGTTGTGACTCTGAAGTTCCCAATAAGAGCTATTCCATCCTCCAATAAGGCATGAGCCTCTTTAACTCTGGCTGTATTAAGCTTCTCAAATTCCTTTATGCGATAACGTCGGTAACTCTGCAATAAAAGAAACATTAGAGATCATTTAAGAGCGTGTTGGGTGATCAAATGACATGTATCAACAACTGCTTCAGACAAAAAGAAAACAAGATCAGAGCAAATGACATGTATATAACTACTTGAGGCAAAAAGGTTCACAGAGCATGTTGGGTGTACAAATGGCATGTATCAATAACTACATCAGACAAAAATAAAACTAGGTCAGAGCATGTTTGGGTTAGAAATGACATGTATCGATAACTACATTATGTTTGGCTTGTCTCCTTCCAGAATGTTAACTTTTCATGCGGTCCACAGCATGCTGGATATACAAATGACATGTATCAAAACTACTTCAGACAAAGAAAACTAGTTCAAAGCATGTTGGGTGTACAAATAACATGTAAAGAAAACAAGTTCAGAGCATGTAGGGCATACAAATGACATGTATGGCAGAAATCATACGTGAAAATTTTCTTTTGCGTTGTCGTATGCTTCTTTGGTTATGACACCCTGAGCTACCATCCTTTCGAGACAGTAATCAAGCGTGTTGTGGCCTTTAATAGAATTTGTTGCACAAAATGCATCAACCAGATCTCTAAGATGTTCCAGAGAAAGATTCAGAATGAACTCCTCTGACAGATAAGTTTCAGTTCCAATCCTCACTGCTGTATTCTCTCTCTTGTAAAGTGATTCAGTACATGACATCGTTGAAGCATATGCACATTGGCCTGTGAATTGTCAACTTCAGCACTAATAATCAAACAGTGAAAATAAAAAGGGCAGTCTAGACATGTACCTCTTCTCTGGTCCCTAAGTGAGGGCATAATGCTCCTGCCATTAATAAATCTAAACCTCCAACTGAAGTCAGAGACGCCGTCTGCTTCCTTATACACTGTCATATAAAATAGATTCATTGAAATTCAAGAGAAGCTCACACAAGTAAAGAGTGACATCCTAAACGATATTGATGTGCCTCAGAAGCAATGTAGTTCAGGTGAAAGAAGGATACTTACTGTAAACTTTTGTGTCTGGTCCTTTCGCATCCTGAAAATATGTCCAATTTAAATTACAAGCTCAGTAATTAATTAGCTAAAGTCGTAAGTCTAATGTAAATCAGAAATATAGTAAGATTACAAAAGTCTGACTGTTATTTAAGCTACTGTATTTGAAAAGAAAAGTATTTGGTCCTTACTGAGACTGTCAGTAAGTTAATACATTGAATAAAACTATGCAGCATAATTAGCTAATCAAGAGATGTAGCGGAAAAAGCTGAGACTTGGATCCTAGTTAAGAAACATACTACAGGGGGAGGCGATCCTAGTTAATAATTCAGATAATTGTAAATAAAAAAATCATTTTTTTTTCCAAAATTTTCAAAAAAAACTAAAGGTCCCCCATACCATGACGCGAGCTCACGCCACGTGGTGGGCCTTTAGTGGCGGTTCATGCCGAATCGGTACTAAAGGGGGGGCCCTTTAGTCTCCACCCTTTAGTGCCGGTTGCAGAACCAGCACTAAAGGCCCTTACGAACCGGTGATAAAGCTCTGTTTTCTACTAGTGCAAGTACTATCTCCGCCCTGGTTTATAGGTCCCCTTTATAGTTTGTGCCAAATTTTCACTAAATATTTAACTTACAAAATGTTAATGCATGTTAATCAAAATTATATTGTTGGATTCATATTTAAACATAGTTTTTGATGATATAATTTTTTGTGACATGCATGAACATTTTGTTAGTTCAATATATGGTCAAAATGTGGCACGAAATACAATGGGGACCAATAACCAGGACGGAGGTAGTAAGCGTCAATTGGTTATGACCTAATACGATACCCTATGTAGAGGAGCTCGCCATCCAAGCCAACCCTACCTCACCAACATGAGCTTCCTTATCCGTCAAATATTTTACATCGTAACCCTGCTCGGGTCACGACTATATAATACAGATACTTAACCTGATCTGGTCCAACCACCAAATCGGTGGACCTGCCTGATCCAAAATTCTAGTTTATTTTATTTTTAAAAAATATTATTAGTTCTCATGCAAAGTTTTGGAAACGACCCATAGGCCGAAAACATTTATCAGGACATGATCAAGGGAGATGGTGACTTGCCGGGTAGTGCTCCGACCAACTTGAAACCACCAAATGTGGGTCCTACGGGTCCGAGACCGACTCCTGATAATTATTTCACAAAGAAGTTTATATTTTTCGTAATTAAAAATCTACACATCCAGCAACACTGCCATGTTGTGCAAGCCATTTTTAATTAACTAGGTAGCGACCTCTCGACAACATCAGATGAGGCACACAATCCATCGGGATTTTCTGTTCAAAAACATAGTAATAACTTTGTAGTTAGCAATGTAGTTTAGTTTTAGAAGAATTTATGCAAAAGATGCAGGGATGTCGTAATAATAGAAAATCTTACCATGATATCTCCATTGATGTTACCGTAGTTCAACACGTGCACTAGTGGCACGTATTGACCATAATGTGGAGGAGTTTGATAATAGCTATTGTAATTCTCAAGATTAATAAAAAATGCGATAAGACCATCTGGCTCCTTATAAGTTAATTGTGCTTCATCTTGTAGTAGTAGGTTCTGTCTACCATTTTCCGTACATTTTTTGAAGAATGAAAATACGCTGTCAATGGAAAGAAGCTGTCAAATATTTTGAAATAAACAGTATAAATTACTTAGTAAATATGTTTAAGAAACTCACACAGCGGTAGAACTAGAAGCGTGTCAACAAGGACCCAAATGGTCATATTATTTTCCTCGATGTCAGGATCACCAAGATCGAAGGTGAGAAGCATACCCTCATGAAAATCATACGCCTTGCAAAGGGCTTCCCAATTCAGGCAACCAAAATTGGACGAGTTCACAGAATTGTATAGATTTACAGCAAAATCATAACCATGATGGGTCCTTAGTTGAATTATCTTTGTCTCCATTCTTTCATGATCTTCAAAACCCATCTTCTCCAAGACATAGCGTCTTGCATGGCATGGGATAAGCTAGTCGAATTGTAAAAGACGGAAATTACACGTTGAAGAAGTAGAGAAGTCGTGCAAAAAATAACAAAAAACACTTGTCGTCGTTGCGTACCATTTCAACATCGAAGGTCTCTTGGAGCTTGATGCTGAAGCGCCGACCTTCTACCAGGTGAGGCCTGTCGCACAGACCGCACTCATCTTCGCAATACTCGCACATAGTGAATTCCCTTTCGTCGTCAGACATTTCCTAATAGGTAATTAATAATCCATCATCGAATACATATATAGCAGTTTGTAGCAAAGATCATCATATAACAACTAAAACACCTAAAATTTGTAGTTTGTAGTAGTTTGTAGCAAAGATCATCATCGAACCTAGTTTGTAGCAAAGATCATCATATAATCTATCATCGAATACATATATAGTAGTTTGTAGCACAAACCGCGCTCATCTTTTGCATTCAATAAGCAAATAACTAAGAGGTAATTAATAATCCATCATCGAAGACATATATAGTAGTTTGTAGCAAAGATCATCATATAATATCACTAATACATCTTGAATAATAGCTCATCTAGGTTCAGTGGGCCGCGGTGGACACCCAAAGAGAAGGAACCATCACCGAATCATAGCTCCGGTGAGATCCCCAAAGAATCTGCCAGGTATTGGAGAACCGGCCGTTCGCCAACGCAAGCAAGTAGCGCTGGACGTGCGCGTTCTCCTCCATGACACGGTGTTGTACCACCTGCGCGGGGGACTCAAGCCTCTCCACCAATGCAAGCCCACGTGACTGATACGTCTCCAACATATCTATAATTTTTTATTGTTCCATGCTATTATATTATCTGTTTTGGATGTTTATGGGCTTTATTATGCACTTTTATATTATTTTTGGGACTAACCTATTAACCTAGAGCCCAGTGCCATTTTCTGTTTTCCCTTGTTTCAGTGTTTCGCGGAAAAGGAATATCAAATGGAGTCCAAACGGAATGAAACCTTCGGGAGAGTTATTTTTGGAACGGAAGCAATCCAGAAAACTTGGAGTGCACGTCAGGGGATCAACGAGGAAGGCACGAGGCAGGGGGCGCGCCCACCCCCTGGGCGCGCCCTCCACCCTCATGGGCCCCTCGTGGCTCCCCTGGCGTATTTCTTCCTCCTATATATACCCATATACCCTAAAACAATCGGGGAACAGAATAGATCGGGAGTTCCGCCGCCACAAGCCTCTATAGCCACCAAAAACCAATCGAGACCCTGTTCCGGCACCCTGCCGGAGGGGGGAACCCTCACCGATGGCCATCTTCATCATCCCGGCGCTCTCCATGATGAGGAGGGAGTAGTTCACCCTGGGGGCTGAGGGTATGTACCAGTAGCTATGTGTTTGATCTCTCTCTCTCTCTCATGTTCTTGAGGTGATACGATCTTGATGTATCGCGAGCTTTGCTATTATATTTGGATCTTATGATGTTTCTCCCCCTCTACTCTCTTGTAATGGATTAAGTTTTCCCTTGGAAGTTATCTTATCGGCCTGAGTCTTTAATGATTTGAGAACACTTGATGTATGTCTTGCCGTGTGTATCTGTGGTGACAATGGGATATCATGTGATTCACTTGATGTATGTTTTGGTGATCAACTTGCGGGTTCCGCCCATGAACCTATGCATAGGGGTTGGCACACGTTTTCGTCTTGACTCTCCGGTAGAAACTTTGGGTCACTCTTTGAAGTTCTTTGTTTTGGTTGAATAGATGAATCTGAGATTGTGTGATGCATATCGTATAATCATACCCACGGATACTTGAGGTGACAATGGAGTATCTAGGTGACATTAGGGTTTTGGTTGATTTGTGTCTTAAGGTGTTATTCTAGTATGAACTCTATGATAGATTGAACGGAAAGAATAGTTTTGTGTTATTTTACTACGGACTTTTGAATAGATCGAGCAGAAAGAATAACTTTGAGGTGGTTTCGTACCCTACCATAATCTCTTCGTTTGTTCTCCTCTATTAGTGACTTTGGAGTTGTTGCATGTTGAGGGATAGTTATATGATCCAATTATGTTATTATTGTTGAGAGAACTTGCACTAGTGAAAGTATGAACCCTAGGCCTTGTTTCAAAGCATTGCAATGCCGTTTGTGCTCACTTTTATCATTAGTTACCTTGCTGTTTTTATATTTTCAAATTACAAAAACCTATATGTACCATCCATATTGCACTTGTATCACCATCTCTTCACCGAACTAGTGCACCTATACAATTCACCACTGTATTGGGTGTGTTGGGGACACAAGAGACTCTTTGTTATTTGGTTGCAGGGTTGTTTGAGAGAGACCATATTCATCCTACACCTCCCACGGATTGATAAACCTTAGGTCATCCACTTGAGGGAAATTTGCCACTGTCCTACAAACCTCTGCACTTGGAGTCCCAACAACGTCTACAAGAAGAAGGTTGTGTAGTAGACATCAAGCTCTTTTCTGGCGCCGTTGCCGGGGAGGCTAGGTAAGCGGTACTCACACCCCGTCAACTAAGCTCTTTTCTGGCGCCGTTGCCGGGGAGGTGAGTGCTTGAAGGTATATCTTTAGATCTTGCAATCGAATCTTTTTGTTTCTTGTTTTAGCACTAGTTTATTTTATAAAAGAAAACTAAAAATGGAATTAAGTTTGTCTCATACGCTTCATCTTATTAATATCTTTCGTGAGTATGATGGAAAGGAAAATTGTGCCAAAGTGTTAGAAGAATAATGCATTAAAATGTTTGGCACTAAATCTTTGAATGATGAGCATGATTGCAATGTTGTTAGTATGAACACCTTAAATATCCATAGTACCAATGATGATTGCACTAGTTATGATGAAAATGTCTCCTATAAACATGTCAATTTTTGTGGAGTGCATTGGGTTTGCAAGTACACACCAAATAGGGAAGATAGATATTTCAAGAGGCATAAGCATTTAGAAACTAAATTTTTGCAAGAAAGGCTAGATGTTTGTGCTGAAAATTTAAATTTTCTTAGCCGTATTTGTGAACTTTGCAATGAACATGATCATTTCAGTACCTAATGCAAATTGTTTCATGATCGCACTACTAAGAAAAGGCCTACTAATGGCGCACTGGTTTTGCCTACTAATGGCGCATTACCAGTGCGCCATTAGTAGCACGCCACTAGTATATCTTACTAATGGCGCACCACTGGTGCGCCATTAGTATGTGGTATACTAATGGCGCACCAGGCAGTGCGCCATTAGTTTTGCCCATGGTGCGCCACTAGTGTTTGCTATACTAATGGCGCACCACATAGTAATGCGCCATTAGTAACAATTTTTTTAATTTTTTTTCTTAATCTCAGGTCACTATTTCACCTATGAGATATACAACAAGCATCCATATAACAATCATAGCCAACACACAAGTTCCATCATATATACATAGATAGCCGACACACAAGTTCCATCATATATACATACATAGCCAACACATAGTTCCATCGTTACATATTACAAAAGTTTCACATTGTTCATCCAACACCGTTCAGTTCTCATGCATTGTTCTTCTCCTTCTCCTTCCTCAGCCTGATGCGGCAAGAGCGGCGAGGCGGTGGAGGCGGTGGAGGTAGTGGGATGTAGTCTTTTACCTGAATTGGCGTGGTCATGTCGCCCAGCTGTGGGATCGCCGGCGCCACCACCGATGCGTGGTCATTGTCGGGCACCACCACCATCGTGAGGCCACCTTCAGGCACGACCATCGCTAGGTCATCCTCAGCCACCTCCATCTCTTGCCCTTGGTCAGCCACCACCAGCGCTAGGTCATCCTGCAGCTCCTCATCCCCACTCTGCTCCTCTTCTCCCGCACTCCAGTCCGGATCATCCTTCTTGTTGTCTATGCTGCTGCCAGAATCGCTGCTGCTTTCGCTACAGCCATGGTCGCTGCTGCTTTCGCTACAGCCATGGTCGCTGCTGCTTTGGTTGTAGCCATTGTCGCTGCTGCTGCTCCCATTACCTGTCCAAATGCAACAATGACCGTTAACAATCAATGTGAGACAAAGCCAAATGTAGAGGAATAAGAAGAGGCAGAACGTACCGGCATCATAATCTTCAGCGTAGCGCATGCGACACATAGTCGCGTTGAACACCTTCACGATGAGCGTGGTGGCGTCGTCGTCGTACCTGAAGAGAAGGAAGTACCCCAGCCGCAGGTCGTAGGCACGGTAGAACTTCTCCCACCCACGAGACAAGTACATGTGGCCCTCCTTGATCATCAACTCCACATCCCACAGCCTGCGAAACCCGCTACCGGCCTGTCGCACCTTCACATTATTTGGCGGATCTTCACCCATCAGCATGTTCTTAAAACTGTCAGGCAGCCTCTGCAGTTTGGGACAATGAGTGATGTAGGCAAACAACAGATATCATAATGAGATGGGTGAAGCTAGGGGAGATCTCTCATTTTATATACCTGCGTCATGGATGATACTGAAGTCCCAAGTATGATAGTGAAGAACTCGGAAGCATCCAACTCGTACTGCGGTGTCGTAGAGCAGCGGTGACTACTTCCCGCCATCTCTGATAAGCAGCAGAAGAGATATTTTTATGATACAAGAAGAAAGCAGCCACAACTACAGTAAAAACAAGCAACTACACACACAGGAATTTCAGCATGACCTTTGCTGAAAATAGGACATATGGAGTACCCGAATTTGCCGGAACGGAAGTTAATCGACATTCCGGCAATCTCAAGGGCCTCTCTGGGTACCTGCAAATTCATCACGACACAATGGTCAGAGACAAAACCCAGCAAACTAGCAAGATGATCATCATCTTTGCATGTCATTACTTGTCAAATAAAGAAGAAGGAACAATTTATTTGTGACATAGTTACAAATGATGACAGAATAATAAAGCAACACCCTGCACTAGCCTAAAAACAAGTGAAGTTTTACCCCTATAAGAACAACTTTATAGAATCAGAGAAGTTGCTAATTAGATCTATCCATCACCCTAGAAAAAAAATGCACTCCTAGTACATGGCTACTACTATTTTTCTGCTGCTAGGAAAAACATCACTCATTGGAAATGAAAATCTCAGTACCAGCATTTTGAACTTTGAAATGAAATACAGTAGTAGTATTAGTAGTATATGGAGTAGTATCTTGTCTGTGTGCTATCTGAAGCAGAGCATGGAAGCAAGTTTTGATCGAGCATCGAAAGTTCCAATAGCCCGTTGCAACAACTATTTGTGTAGAGATAAGCATGAACAGAGACAATAACTATAGGATTTGTTTGATGATATCTTTTTTATACACTTACTAAAACAAGTAATTCAGAAATTGTGAAACAAGCCCTTCAATGTACGAACTTGAAAGAACTACTGAGGCTTCTGCGACAGTTCAGAAAAGTAATGATCAATTCTCTCTATTTCTGTTTCTAGTTCACATAGTTTGAAGCCTGAACAACTGGCTTTCCTTTTTAAAAACAGAACCAAAACCATGACACAATCACTTGACAACATCTATCGACTACATTAGATGGAGAAATTCCATATGTTGTGGAAGACCACCCTCAAGCAGAAATTCCATACATTAGATATCTGACAAGTGTTTACAATTTAGCATAATTGACGAAGAAAAAAGGTTATGTACAAAACCTGAAAAACAACCTGAATTTGGTACCCTCAATATAACCTAAATTTGGTTTGCATGGTGTTCTAAAAATGTACAGTAAGCTAAATCAACCAGAAATCTGTATCTTCTCTTCAAGGCTCAAAACACATAACTTGACTGAGTTGGGTTTCTGAGTTCCAAATGGGGAAATTTAGTGTGAATATGTGACTTAAGTAATGATTTTCTCCCCAACAACCAATTTAGCTCCAGATCAACCTTCTAGCATCTGTGCAACATGCATAATGCAAGTACCAACTAGTACTTCTATTCAACTCCTTCTACTTATATCTAATACAGACAATAGTCCAGAAAACTCCCAACTCCTAACTGAAGAGTAGCAGAAGTTGCAGAATACAATAGTTTCAGTAAACTCCTAACTGAATATTAGCAGCAGTTACAGAATACAACAGTTTCAGTAAACTCCAAACTGAAGATTAGCACAATAGCACTATCAATGCAACAAATAATATCGACCAGGGCACCCTTTGTACACAAGCAAGCAAGGATCAGAGCAGAACCTGAGAGGTCGACAAGTAGTTTGGCGCAGGGTGCGGACCAACCGGCGAGCGGGCGGGGCAGGAGGCAGCGGGTGATGGCGAAGACGGCGAAGCAAAGGCAATGGGTGACGATGGAGGCGTCGGTGTCGTAGAGGCGCCGAAGACCTTGTTCTGCGAGACAGAGAAGGGGTCGTCAGCCCCGGCGCAGGCGGAGGGAAAGGGGAGGAGGAGGAGGGGCAAGGGGAGGAGGAGGGTCGGGGGTGGGGCGTACGGTGCTGCGTCGCTGCTCGGCGCCGACGACGAGGAGGAAGGCGAAGATGCTGAGGAAGATGAGGAAGCCGCAGAGCGCGAGGGAGGCCGGGCGCGAGGGAGGCGGGGGTGGAGTCCGACGTGGGTCGGGGCGGCGGGGGTGGGGGCGCGGGGGCGGCGGGTGTGGAGTCCGGCGGGGGTCGGGGCGGCGGCGTCGTGGGCAGCGCGCGGGTGGATCTGGCGAGGGAGAGAGGGACGAAGGGGATCTGGCGAGGGAGAGGGAGGAATTAGCTAGGGGGAAAACTTACTAATGGCGCACCCCACGGCGGTGCGCCATTAGAAATCTTTTTTTAGATAGCAATGGCGCAGCCCCCGTCGGTGCGCCATTAGTATGTTTTTTTATTTTTTTAAAAATGAATATGAAAACAGTAATATTTTTTTATAAAAACAGTAAATAATTTTTTTAAAAAATATCATCAAATTTGTTATTTGAAAATATCATCGGCGGCGGCGGTGGAGCTCGGGAGGGTGCGGTTGGGTCGTCGGCGGTGGTGGAGCGGGGGAGGGTGCGGGGGGTGCTCGTCGGCGATGGTGGAGCGGGGGAGGGTGCGGGGGGCTGGTGCTCGTCGGCGGCGGTGGAGCGGGGGAGGGCGCGGTGGGTCGTCGGCGGCGGTGGAGCTAGCGGGAGAGGGTGCGGGGGGTGCTCGTCGGCGGCGGTGGAGCGGGGAGGGTGCGTGGGGTGCTCGTCGGTGGCGGTGGAGCAGGGGAGGGCGCGATGGGTTGTCGGCAGCGGTGGAGCTAGCGGGAGAGGGTGCGGGTGGGATCGAGATCGAGATGAAGGGGGATAGCGATCGAGATATGGAGGGGGATCGAGATCGAGATGGAGGGGGGGGGGGAATCGAGATCGAGATGGAGGGGGGAATCGAGATGGAGGTGGGAATCCTCATGTAAAGGTTACGACAGTAATGGCGCACTGTGAAACGATGCGCCATTAGTAGTTTTGCAAAAAAAAAGAATAATTTTTTTTATAGTAATGGCGCACTGTCTGCCTGGTGCGCCATTACTGGTTAGAACTAGTAATGGCGCACTTCGACCTGATGCGCCATTAGTATGTATGCAAAAATGAAAAAAAATATATTTAACACTAGTGGCGCACCCCGTTTCTGGTGCGCCATTAGTGTCTTCCACACTAATGGCGTATCACCAGCAGGTGCGCCATTAGTATATACTAGTGGCACATTGCTTCCCTGGTGCGCCATTAGTATCAATCCTATCTATAGCCCTTTTCCTAGTAGTGTCGTTTCGTGTCCAAAAATTATGATGACTTGATTTCCCTTGCACATCATAATGAACTTAGTTTGCTCTTGGGTTATGAAGAAATGAAACGTATAACTAAGGTTATTCCAGAATTTGCCCTTGAAAGAGTTCTTCATTTTGATCTGGAAGAAATTTATATGTATTGTGCGGTGAATTGCATTGAAAATCCTTATATTGCCAATTACATAAAGAAAATAAAACAAATAGAAGATGAAGAGAATACTAAAGAAAGGGAAGAGAATTCCCAATATTTTCCTATTATTTCTTATGATGAATCAGGTAACGAGGAGGAGCCTTCTATTCAACCAATCTCATTAATAAGGAGCTCAAAAAAGAGGGATAAACCCGCATATGATGTGAAGAAGAAAAAGAAAAAATGGAGAAGCAAAGGTAAAAAGGTATCCCTCCCAAATGATGTTGCTCCTACTACTCATTGTGATGATGATAATTGATATACTATTGGTGCTATCCATACTATTAATGATGAGAGTGACCATGCTTATGATATGAAAAGGCCCGAGCTTGGGGATGCTATGTTTGATGAAGATGATGTTTTTGAGAATATATTTTCTGCAATTAATGTTTGTCCCAAGCTTGGGGACGCTATGTTTAATGAAGATGATATTTTTAGCCTCCCAAGTTTTGATATGCAAAGTTGTTATGATGATAGCATGCCTTCTACCTATGATGATTATAGTGATGAAAGTGGGTTTGGAAGAGTGTCAACTTTAAGAAGTAATGATCCCACTATTTTGGAGGATGTTGAATCTTATAACATTTATAAAAGTGGATTTGGAGAGGTCATGACTTTATTTAATGATGAGTCCACTATCTTGGAAGAGGTTTCAATCGATTATGATGAGAACAAAGTTGCTACTTATGATGATTATTGTGATAAAACTTATGCTATAAAAAGTAGTGATGACTATATTTCTAAAACTTGTCATGATCATGGTTCCCCTTTTTCTGAACATTACTCTTTTAATGTGGAAACAATTTATAGTATTCAAGTCTCTTATGATACTCCCACTATACCAAATGAGAAGAATTTTGCTTATGTGGAGAGTAGTAAAATTTCTATGCAAGTAGATCATGAAAAGAATGCTTTAGGTGCTGGTTATATTGTTGAATTCATTCATGATGCTACTGAAAATTATTATGAGAGAGGATCATATGCTTCTAGATATTGCAATAATATCAAGTTTCCTCTCTATGTGCTTAAAATCTTGAAGTTATGCTTGTTTTACCTTCCTATGCAAGTTGATTCTTGTTCCCATAAGTTGTTTGCTCACAAAATCCCTATGCATAGGAAGTGGGTTAGACTTAAATGTGCTAGTCATATTCTTCATGATGCTCTCTTTATGTTTCAATTCCTATCTTTTATGTGAGCATCATTGAAATCATCATGCCTAGCTAGGGGCATTAAACGATAGCGCTTGTTGGGAGGCAACCCAATTTTATTTTAGTTTCTTGCTTTTTGGTTCTGTTTAGTAATAAATAATCCTTCTAGATTCTGTTTAGATGTGGTTTTATGTTTTAATTAGTGTTTGTGCCAAGTAGAACCTTTGGGAAGACTTGGGCGAAGTCTTTATGATAATGCTGTAAAAACAAAAACTTTAGCGCTCACGAGATTTGCTTCAACTCTTTACTGGAGAGTGATATTTAGTTGATTCTTTTTGCAGATTATTACTAGACAATTCCTCAGGTCCACCAATTTATTTTAGAATTTTTGGATTTCCATAAGTATACGTTTGATACATATTACTACAGACTGTTCTGTTTTTGACAGATTCTGTTTTCATTGTGTTGCTTGCTTATTTTGATGAATCTATGGATAGTAAAATAGTTTATAAACCATAGAGAAGTTGGAATACAGTAAGTTTAATACCAATATAAATAAATAATGAGTTCATTACAGTACCATGAAGTGGTGTTTTGGTTTCTTTCGCTAACGGAGCTCACGAGATTTTCTGTTAAGTTTTGTGTTGTGAAGTTTTCAAGTTTTGGGTAAAGATTCGGTGGACTATGGAATAAGGAGTGGCAAGAGCCTAAGCTTGGGGATTCCCATGGCACCCCAAGGTAATATTCAAGGATAACCAAGCGTCTAAGCTTGGGGATGCCCCGGAAGGCATCCCCTCTTTCGTCTTCGTTCATCGGTAACTTTACTTGGAGCTATATTTTTATTCACCACATAATATGTGTTTTGCTTGGAGCGTAATTTTATTTTCTTTTATTTTGCTTTCTGTTTGAATGAAATACCAAGATCTGAAATTCTTAAATGTTAGAGAGTCTTCACATAGTTACATAATTATACAACTACTCATTGATCTTCACTCATATCTTTTGGAGTAGTTTGTTGTTTGCTTTAGTGCTTCACTTATATCTTTTAAAGCACGGATGTGGATTTATTTTGAAGAAATAGATGAACTCTCATGCTTCACTTATATTATTTTGAGAGTATTAAACATCATGGTAATTTGCTTAATCCTAATGTGCTAGGTATTCAAGACTAGTAGAAACTTTCTTATGAGTGTGTTGAATACTAAGAAATGTTTGATGCTTGATGATTGTTTTGAGACATGGAGGTAGTGATATTAAAGTTGTGCTAGTTGAGTAGTTGTGAATTTGAGAAATACTTGTGTTAAAGTTTGCAAGTCCCATAGCATGCACGTATGGTAAACATTATGTAACAAATTTGAAACATGAGGTGTTCTTTGATTGTCCTCCTTATGAGTGGCAGTCGGGGACGAGTGATGGTCTTTTCCTACCAATCTATCCCCCTAGGAGCATGCGCGTAGTGCTTGGTTTTTGATGACCTGTAGATTTTTGCAATAAGTATGTGAGTTCTTTATGACTAATGTTGAGTCCATGGATTATACACACTCTCACCTTTCCATCATTGCTAGCCTCTTCGGTACCGTGCATTGCACTTTCTCACATTGAGAGTTGGTGCAAACTTCGTCGGTGCATCCAAACCCCGTGATATGATACGCTTTTTCACACATAAACCTCCTTATATCTTCCTCAAAACAGCCACCATACCTACCTATTATGGCATTTCCATAGCCATTCCGAGATATATTGCCATGAAACTTTCCACCGTTCCGTGTATCATGACACGTTCATCATTGTCATATTGCTTAGCATGATCATGTAGTTGACATAGTATTTGTGGTAAAGCCACCGTTCAGAATTATTTCATACATGTCACTCTTGGTTCATTGCATATCCCGGTACACCGCCAGAGGCATTCATATAGACTCATACTCTGTTCTAGTATCGAGTTGTAATCATTGAGTTGTAAATAAATAGAAGTGTGACGATCATCATTTTCTAGAACATTGTCCCAAGTGAAGAATAAAAAAGAGAGAGAAAGGCCATAAAAAAAGAGAAGGCCCAAAAAATGAGAGAAAAAAAGAGAAAGGACAATGTTACTATCCTTTTTTACCACATTGTGCTTCAAAGTAGCACCATAATCTTCATGATAGAGAGTCTCTTGTTTTTTCACTTTCATATACTAGTGGGAACTTTTCATTATAGAACTTGACTTGCATATTCCAACAATGGGCTTCCTCAAATGCCCTAGGTCTTCGTGAGCAAGCAAGTTGGATGCACACCCACTTAGTTTCTTTTGTTGAGCTTTCATACATGTATAGCTCTAGTGCATCCGTTGCATGGCAATCCCTACTCCTTGCATTAACATCGATCGATGGGCATCTCCATAGCTCATTGATTAGCCGCGTTGATGTGAGATTTTGTCCTTTTTGTCTTTTCCACATAACCCCCATCATTATATTCTATTCCACCCATAGTGTCATATCCATGGCTCAAGCTCATGTATTGCATGAAGGTTGAAAAAGTTTGAGATTACTAAAGTATGAAACAATTGCTTGGCTTGTCATCGGGGTTGTGCATGATGAGAGCATTCTTGTGTGACGGAAATGGAGCATGACTAAACTATATGATTTTGTAGGGATGAACTTTCTTTGGCCATGTTATTTTGAGAGGACATAATTGCTTAGTTAGTATGCTTGAAGTATTATTACTTTTATGTCAATATGAACTTTTATCTTGAATCTTTCGGATCTGAATATTCATACCACAATTAAGAAGAATTACATTGAAATTATGCCAAGTAGCATTCCACATCGAAAATTCTGTTTTTATCATTTACCTACTCGGGGACTGATACGTCTCCAACGTATCTATAATTTATGAAGTATTCATGCTATTATACTATCCTTCTAGGATGTTTTATATGCATTTATATGATATTTTATATGATATTCTATATGATTTTTGGGACTAACCTATTAACCTAGAGCCCAGTGCCAGTTTCTGTTTTCTTCTTGTTTTAGAGTATCACATGAAAGGAAAACTAAACGGAGTCCAATTGACGTGCCACTTGACGGAGATCATTTTTGGACCAGAAGAAGCCCACGGAGTACAAGAAGCAGGCCAGAAGAGTCCCGGGCTGCCCACAAGGGTGGGGGGCACGCCCACCCCCCTAGGGCGTGCCCCTACCTCGTGGACAGACCGGAGACCCCCCTGACGTGAAATCAACGCAAAACTCATCTATATATACCCAAACTTCAAGAAAGAAACCTAGATCGGAAGTTCCACCGCCGCAAGACTCTATAGCCACGAGAAGTCAATCTAGGCCCTCTCCGGCACCCCGTCGGAGGGGGCCATCATCACCGGTGGCCATGGAGGAGTATCCCGGAGGGGCCATCATCACCATGAAGGCCAAGTACCAGAGGGTGGAGGCCATGAAGGAGGAAGCACAAGGGGGAGAACCTCTCCTCCTCTCTTCCGGTGGCGCCAGAGTGCCATCGGGAGGGGAATCATCGCCATGGTGATCGTCTTCATCAACATCACCATCATCATCACCATCCTCATCTCTTTTACGTGGTCCACTCTCCCGCACCCCGCTGTAATCCCTACTTGAACATGGTGCTTTATGCCACATATTATGATCCAATGATGTGTTGCCATCCTATGATGTTTTGAGTAGATATCTTTTGTCTTTGGGTTGATTGATGATCCAGATTGGTATGAGTTGTATGTTTTACTTTGGTGTTGTCCTATGGTGCCCTTCGTGTCGCGCAAGCGTGAGGGATTCCCGCTATAGGGTGTTGCAATACGTTCATGATTCGCTTATAGTGGGTTGGTGAGTGACTGAAACACAAACCTGAGTAAGAGGGATTGTTGCGTATGGGAATAAAGAGGACTTGATGCTTTAATGCTATGGTTGGATTTTACCTTAATGATCTTTAGTAGTTGCGGCTGCTTGCTAGAGTTCCAATCATAAGTGCATATGATCCACGTAGAGAAAGTATGTTAGCTGATAACCCACAAGTATAGGGGATCGCAACAAATTTCGAGTGTAGAGTGTTCAACCCAAATTTATTGATTCGACACAAGGGGAGCCAAAGAATATTCTCAAGTATTAGCAACTGAGTTGTCAATTCAGCCACACCTGGATAACTTACTATCTACAACAAAGTGTTTAGTAGCAAAGTAATATGATAGTGGTGGTAACGGTAACAAAAGAGTAATGAAAGTAAAAGCAATATTTTTGGTGTTTTTTAGTGATTGTAACAATAGCAACGAGAAAGTAAATAAGCGTAAACCAGTATATGGAAAGCTCGTAGGCATCGGATCGGTGATGGATAATTATGCCGGATGCGGTTCATCATGTAACAGTCATAACCTAGGCTGACATAGAACTAGCTCCAATTCATCAATGTAATGTAGGCATGTATTCCGAATATAGTCATACATGCTTATGGAAAAGAACTTGCATGACATCTTTTGTCCTACCCTCCCATGCCAGCGGGGTGCTAATGGAAACTAAGGGATATTAAGGCCTCCTTTTAATAGAGAATCGGAACAAAGCATTAGCACATAGTGAATACATGAACTCCTCAAACTATGGTCATCACCGGGAGTGGTCCCGACTATTGTCACTTCGGGGTTGCCGGATCATAACCCATAGTAGGTGACTATAGACTTGCAAGATAGGATCAATAACTCACATATATTCATGAAAACATAATAGGTTCAGATCTGAAATCATGGCACTCGGGCCCTAGTGACAAGCATTAAGCATAGCAAAGTCATAGCAACATCAATCTCAGAACATAATGGATACTAGGGATCAAACCCTAACAAAACTAAATCGACTACATAATAGATCTCATCCAACCCATCACCGTCCAGCAAGCCTACGATGGAATTACTCACGCACGGCGGTGAGCATCATGAAATTGGTGATGGAGGATGGTTGATGATGACAACGGCGACGAATCCCCCTCTCCGGATCCCCGAACGGACTCCAGATCAGCCCTCCCGAGAGGTTTTAGGGCTTGGCGGCGGCTCCGTATCGTAAAACGCGATGATTTCTTCTCTCTTATTTTTTTTCTCCCTGAAAGGAAATATATAGAGTTGGAGTTGGCGTCGGAAGGTCTCCAGGGGGCCCACGAGGTAGGGGGCGCGCCCTAGGGGGGGGGGGCGCCCCCACCCTCGTGGACAGGGTGTGGGCCCCCTGATCTGGTCTTCATCTTTGGCGAGGATTTTTTATTATTTTTTATAAGATGTTCCGTGGAGTTTCAGGTCATTCCGAGAACTTTTGTTTTCTGCACATGAAACAACATCATGGCAATTCTGATGAAAACAACGTCAGTCCGGGTTAGTTCCATTCAAATCATACAAATTAGAGTCCAAACCAAGGGCAAAAGCGTTTGGAAAAGTAGATACGACGGAGACGTATCAACTCCCCCAAGCTTAAACCCTTGCTTGTCCTCAAGCAATTCAGTTGACAAACCGAAAGAGAAAAAGAAAAACTTTTACAAACTCTGTTTGCTCTTGTTGTTGTAAATATGTCAAGCCAGCATTCAAGTTTTCAGCAAAGATTATAACTAACCACATTTGCAATAACTCTCAGGTCTCATGATTACTCATATCAATAGCATAATCAGCTAGCGAGCGATAATAATAAATCTCGGATGACAACACTTTCTCAAAACAATCATAATATGATATAACAAAATGTTATCTCGCTAGCCCTTTCTGAGACCGCAAAACATAAATGCAGAGCACCTTTAAAGATCAAGGACTGACTAGACATTGTAATTCATGGTAAAAGAGATCCAGTCATAGTCATACCCAATATAAATTAATAGTGATGAATGCAAATGACAGCTGTGCTCTCCAGCTAGTGCTTTTAATAAGAGGGTGATGACTCAACATAAAAGTAAATAGATATGCACTTCGCAGAGGGAAGCAGGGATTTATAGAGGTGCCCGAGCTCGGTTTTGAAATAGAGATAAATAATATTTTGAGCGGTATACTTTCATTGTCAACATAACAACTAAGAGATGGCGATATCTTCCATGCTACACACATTATAGGCGGTTCCCAAACAGAATGGTAAAGTTTATACTCCCCCTCCACCAACAAGCATCAATCCATGGCTTGCTCGAAACAACGAGTGCCTCCAACAAACATCTGGTCCCAGGGGGAGTTTTGTTTGCAATTAATTTTGATTTAGTTTGCATAAAGCATGGGACTGGGCATCCCAGCGACCAGCCATTTTCTCGTGAGTGAGGAGCGGAGTCCACTCCTCTTGAGAATAACCCGCCTAACATGGAAGATAAGGACAACCATAGTTGATACATGAGCTATTCGAGCATACAAAACAGAATGTTTATTTGAAGGTTTAGAGTTTGGCACATACAAATTTACTTGGAACGGCAGGTAGATACCGCATATAGGAAGGTATAGTGGACACATATGGAATACTTTGGGATTTAAGGGATTGGATGCACAAGCAGTATTACCGCTTAGTACAAGTGAAGGCTAGCAAAAGACTGGGAAGCGACCAACTAGAGAGCAACAACAGCCATGTACATGTATTAAAATTAATAAACATTGGATGCAAGCATGAGTAGGATATAATCCACCATGAACATAAATATCGCGAAGGCTATGTTGATTTGTTTCAACTACATGCGTGAACATGTGCCAAGTCAAGTCACTTAAATCATTCAAAGGAGGATACCACCCCACTATACCACATCATAACCATTTCAATAGCATGTTGGCATGCAAGGTAGACCATTATAACTCATAGCTAATCAAGCATGGCATGAGCAACTATGATCTCTAATTGTCATTGCAAACATGTTTATTCATAATAAGCTGAATCAAGAATGATGAACTCATCATATTTACAAAAACAAGAGAGGTCGAGTTCATACCAGCTTTTTTCATCTCAGTCAGCCCATCATATATCATCATAATTGCCTTTCACTTGCACGACCGAATGATGTGAATAATAATAAGAGTGCATGTGCATTGGACTAAGCTGGAAACTGCGAGCATTCAATAAACATGAGAAGACAAGGCAATATGGGCTCTTGGTTAAATCAACAATAATGCATATAAGAGCCACTTCAACAATTTAATTATGGTCTTCTCCTATCGACCCCCAAAGAAAAGAAAAGAAATAAAAACTATTTACGCGGGAAAACTCCCAACAAGCAAACGAAGAATGGGAAATATTTTTTTTGGGTTTTCTTTTTAATTATTACTACTATAGCAAGAAAGGTAAACTACTACTAATAATTTTTTTGGTTTTTCTTAAAGTTTAACAAACACACAAGAAGAAAGCAAGAAAAAGAAAATAAACTAGCATGGATGTTACAGTGAAAGAGTATGAGCACCAACATCTAGCGATGAGTGTGTGTGAACATAAATGTAATGTCGGTGAGAAATACGTACTCCCCCAAGCTTAGGCTTTTGGCCTAAGTTGGTCTATTGCCAGGGATAGCCTGGCTGATACCCGTAGTTGTAGCTGGGGTCGTACTGCGATGCAGCAGCTATCGCCTCCTGAGCTGCAGTGTGGCATCGGGCTGCCTCTGCTCCCCTCTCGTATTCATCTGCCTCCTCTCTGGTAATAGTATATCTTCCTTTTGTCTGAGAATCAAAGAAGGCAGGAGCAGGGAGAGTAATACGGACAACATGCCGTTTGTTAAAGATTAGTCGATACTGGAGAGGTGATTCAGTCCTCTCAACAAACTGGTGGGAAACCATAGAATCAAAATCTAAATAAGCAGGGGGCAACTCCGTGTCACCCTCGCGAACATCTACCTCAAGAAAATTAGCTAAGCGGGTTTCATTAATTCCTCCAAAGAAATCTCCATTATATCTGTTATGATGCAACCTACGAGCTACAATGGCTCCCATATGATAAGATTGGTCCCCTAACACAGCGCTCTTGAGGATGCTGAGATCAGGGACACACATGTGACATGCTTCATCCTTAGCATTTATGCATCTACCTATGAAGAGAGCAAAGTAATGTACAACAGGAAAGTGAATGCTCCCTATGGTAGCTTGCGTTATATCTCTATATTCTCCCACGGTTATACTAGCAAGAAAGTTTCTAAATTCAGATTTACGAGGATCAATAGTACTACCCCATTGTGTAAGTTTGCAGGCAAAAGTAAAATCCTCTAAGTCCATGGTATAAGATTTGTCATAAAGATCAAACATGACTGAGGGAGAATTACGCGAAGATGAAAATTCAAACCTCCTCACAAATGAGCTTGTGAGATCATGGTACTGTGGGCATTTGTCTGCCTCAAAGTCCTCAAGCTCGGCGTTACGCAAATATGCATTAAATTCTTCTTTAATTCCCACACGATCCATAAAATTTTCCGACAGCCACTCACAAGGCCGCACTAGAGCGTCTCTTGGTGGTTCCTCGTCAGCATCACGTATAGCAAGCCTGGGGTCTTGCTTCCTTGAAGAACCGCCTTGGAACATCTTCCTAAGCATATTGTTTTCTTTGAAAAATTTCTGAAATTTTTAGTAACTTCAAACAAAAGTGAACCAACTTCAATAAAACTGATAGCAACTACTCCTACAAGTGCCTAGAGCCTATATCAAGCATTAGAACTACTTGGAACCATATAAATTTGACATGCAAGCTCAAGAACATGGTCACCTATGCAGCACAAATTTTCAAAGAATAAAGCACTAGAACAAAAACTAATTGGACCAATGGAGGAGTCACATACCATGGAACAATCTCCCCAAGCAGTTTTGCGAGAGGTGCTTTGAGCAAGGAGATCGAAAATCACAGCAAAGTGAGCTAGAACTCGTGCTTGAGCTGGTTATTCGGGTTTGTGGGAGGAAGAAGAAGAGGATGGGTGCAGGAATAAGTGTAGGAGGGCCACCGTGGGCCCACGAGGCAGGGGGGCGCGCCCAGGGGGGTAGGGCGCGCCCTCCACCCTCGTGACCAGGTGGCAGCTCCCCCCGCGGTGATTTTTTGCACTATAAATCCTCAAATATTCCCGAAAAAATCCTATTAAATTGCATGGCATTCTGAGGACTTTTATTTTCGGGATATTTTTATATTGCACGGATAAATCAGGAAACAAACAGAAAAATACTATTTTTTTACTTTATTTCAACTAAATAACGGAAAGTATAAAGAGGGTATAGAAGGTTGTACTTCTAGTTTCATCCATCTCATGCTCATCAAAAGGAATCCGCTAACAAGGTTGATCGGGTCTTGTTAACAAACTCATTCCGATTAACATGGAACCGGAGAAATTTCGAATAACACTAAGTTACCTCAATGGGGATATGCACATCCCCAATAATAAGAATATCATATTTCTTCTTGACAGTAGGAAGAGGAAATTCAAAACCTCCAAGTATAATCGATGGAATTTTTCCAATAGAGTTGATACTATGAACTTTAGGTTGTTTCCTCGGAAAGTGTACCGTATGCTCATTACCATTAACATGAAAAGTGACATTGCCTTTGGTGCAATCAATAACAGCCCCTGCAGTATTCAGAAAAGGTCTTCCAAGAATAATAGACATACTATCGTCCTCGGGAATATCAAGAATAACAAAGTTCGTTAAAATAGTAATGTTTGCAACCACAATAGGCACATCCTCACAGATACCGACGTATAGCAGTTGATTTATCAGCCATTTACAAAGATATTTCAGTAGGTGTCAACTTATTCAAATCAAGTCTACGATATAAAGAGAGAGGCATAACACTAACACCGGCTCCAAGATCACATAAAGCAGTTTTAACATAGTTTCTTTTAATGAAGCATGGTATAGTGGGTACTCCTGGATCTCCAAGTTTCTTTGGTATTCCACCCTTAAAAGTATAATTAGCAAGCATGGTTGAAATTTCAGCTTCCGGTATCTTTCTTTTATTAGTAATGATATCCTTCATATACTTAGCATAAGGATTAGTTTTGAGCACATTAGTCAATCACATACGCAAAAAGATAGGTCTAATCATTTCAGCAAAGCGCTCAAAATCCTCATCATCCTTTTTCTTGGATGGTTTGGGAGTAAAAGGTATGGGTTTCTGAACCCAAGGTTCTCTTTCTTTACCATGTTTCCTAGCAACAAAATCTCTCTTATCATAACGTTGATTCTTTGATTGTGGGTTATCAAGATCAACAGCAGGTTCAACTTCTACATCATTATCATTACTAGGTTGAGCATCATCATGAACATCATCATTAACATTTTCACTAGGTTCATGTTCATTACCAGATTGTGTTTCAGCATCAGACATAGAGATATCATTTGGATTCTCAAGTGGTTCAGCAATAGGTTCACTAGAATTTTGCAAAGCCCTATCATTTTTCTTTTTCTTCCTTTTGGAAGAACTAGGAGCATCAATATTATTTCTCTGAGAATCTTTCTCAATTCTCTTAGGGTGGCCTTCAGGATACAAAGGTTCCTGAGTCATTCTACCAGTTCTAGTAGCCACTCTAACAACATAATCATTTTTCTTACTATTCATTTCATCAAGCAATTCTTTTTGAGCCTTAAATACTGTTCTACTTGAGTGGTAACCATAGAAGCATGTTTGCTAACAAGTTTTAGTTCACCTCTAATATTAGCCATATAATCACCCAAGTGTTTAATCATATCGGAATCGTATTTCAATTTTCTACCAAAATAAGCATTAAAATTTTCTTGTTTGACAATAAAATTATCAAATTCATCAAAGCATTGTCTAGCAGACTTATAGTAAGGAATATCACCTTCATCAAATCTATAGAGAGAATTTACCTTTACTACCTGTGTCGGGTTATCAAGACCTGGAGGTTCTTCAATAGGTAATGGATCAAGATCATATGTTTCTTCAACAGGTGGTGTATTAAGACCATGTATTTCTTCAATAGGAGGTAAATTCTTAACATCTTCAGCTTTAATACCTTTTTCTTTCATAGATTTCTTTGCCTCTTGCATATCTTCGGGACTGAGAAACAGAACACCTCTCTTCTTCGGAGTTGGTTTAGGAATAGGCTCAGTAATTGGAGCAGGAGCTTGCTCAGGAGGTGCCCAATTATTTTCATTTGTCAACATATTATTCAATAGAATTTCAGCTTCATCCGGTGTTCTTTCCCTGAAAAGAGAACCAACACAACTATCCAGGTAATATCTGGAAGCATCGGTTAGTCCATTATAAAAGATATCAAGTATTTCATTTTTCTTAAGAGGATGATCAGGCAAAGCATTAAGTAACTTGAGAAGCCCCCCCCCCCCAAGCTTGTGGGAGACTCTCTTCTTTAATTTGCACAAAGTTGCATATTTCCTTTAAAGCAGCTTGTTTCTTATGAGCAGGGAAATATTTATTAGAGAAGTAATAAATCATATCCTGGGGACTGCGCACACAACCAGGATCAAGAGAATTAAACCATATCTTAGCATCACCCTTTAATGAGAACGGAAATATTTTAAGGATATAAAAGTAGCGAGATCTCTCACCATTAGTGAACAGGGTGGCTATATCATTTAATTTAGTAAGATGTGCCACAACAGTTTCAGATTCATAGCCATGAAAAGGATCAGATTCAACCAAAGTAATTATATCAGGATCAATAAAGAATTCATAATCCTTATCAGGAACACAAATAGGTGAAGTAGCAAAAGCAGGGTCAGGTTTCATTTTATCTTTAAGAGATTCTTTGTTCCATTTAGCTAATAACCTCTTGAGCTCATATCTATCTCTGCAAGCTAAAATAGTTGCAGAAGCTTCCATATCAAAAACATAACCCTCAGGAATAACAGGCCTATCTTCATCATCACTTTCATCAATATAATCAGATTCAATAACAGGCATATGATCCAAGTAGAGAAAGTATGTTAGCTGATAACCCACAAGTATAGGGGATCGCAACAGCTTTCGAGGGTAGAGTATTCAACCCAAATTTATTGATTCGACGGAAGGGGAGCCAAAGAATATTCTCAAGTATTAGCAACTGAGTTGTCAATTCAGCCACACCTGGATAACTTAGTATCTACAGCAAAGTGTTTAGTAGCAAAGTAATATGATAGTGGTGGTAACGGTAACAAAAGAGTAATGAAAGTAAAAGCAATATTTTTGGTGTTTTGTAGTGATTGTAACAATAGCAACGGGAAAGTAAATAAGCGTAAACCAGTATATGGAAAGCTCGTAGGCATCGGATCGGTGATGGATAATTATGCCGGATGCGGTTCATCATGTAACAGTCATAACCTAGGGTGACACAGAACTAGCTCCAATTCATCAATGTAATGTAGGCATGTATTCCGAATATAGTCATACGTGCTTATGGAAAAGAACTTGCATGACATATTTTGTCCTACCCTCCCGTGGCAGCGGGGTCCTAATGGAAACTAAGGGATATTAAGGCCTCCTTTTAATAGAGAACCAGAACAAATCATTAGCACATAGTGAATACATGAACTCCTCAAACTATGGTCATCACCGGGAGTGGTCCCGATTATTGTCACTTCGGGGTTGTCGGATCATAACACATAGTAGGTTACTATAGACTTGCAAGATAGGATCAAGAACTCACATATATTCATGAAAACATAATAGGTTCAGATCATGAAATCATGGCACTCGGGCCCTAGTGACAAGCATTAAGCATAGCAAAGTCATAGCAACATCAATCTCAAAACATAATGGATACTAGGGATCAAACCCTAACAAAACTAACTTGATTAAATGATAGATCTCATCCAACCCATCACCGTCCAGCAAGCCTACGATGGAATTACTCACGCACGGCGGTGAGCATCATGAAATTGGTGATGGAGGATGGTTGATGATGACAACGGCGACGAATCCCCCTCTCTAGAGCCCCGAACGGACTCCAGATCAGCCCTCCCGAGTGGTTTTAGGGCTTGGCGGAGGCTCTGTATCATAAAACGCGATGATTTCTTCTCTCTTATTTTTTCTCCCCGAAAGCAAATATATAGAGTTGGAGTTGGCGTCGGAAGGTCTCCAGGGGGCCCACGAGGTAGGGGAGCGCGCCCTAGGGGGCGCCCCACCCTCGTGGAAAGGGTGTGGGCCCCCTGGTCTTCATCTTTGGCGAGGATTTATTATTATTTTTTATAAGATGTTCCGTGGAGTTTCAGGTCATTCCGAGAACTTTTGTTTTCTGCACATAAAACAACATCATGGCATTTCTGCTGAAAACAGCGTCAGTCCGGGTTAGTTCCATTCAAATCATATAAATTAGAGTCCAAAACAAGGGCAAAAGTGTTTGAAAAAGTAGATACGACGGAGACGTATCATTAGCTTATGCCTCTCCCTCATATGAAATTGCAATGATGACTACCGGTCTTGTTAATAATTGCCTAGGACAATTCCGCACACCGATCCACCATTATTCCACACTCGCTATTTATAATATTTAGTAATATATTCTAAATTTATGATAACATCACCTACTTTTATGTTTTAGCTCTCCGGTATCATGCAAAGTTATCCTCTTCATACCCACAACGTAGTTTTATTTCTCGTTTCTAGTTGGAAGCAAACGTTCGGTGCACGTAGAATCGTATCAGTGGCAGATAGGACTTGAGAGAATATTGATCTTACCTTTAGCTCCTTGTGGGTTCGATACTTCATACTTATCACTTCCACCTTTGGAAATTTCTACGATGATTCCCTGCACTTGGGGATTATCAAGCTCTTTTCTGGCGCCGTTGCCGGGGAGCAATAGCGTGGGGTTGATAATCTCATGTGTGCTTGTTTGCTTTATTCACTAAGTAGATTTTGTTTTTCCTTTTTGTTTCTGTTTAGTTGTGGATGAAACATACAAAAAAAATTGAAAGAATGAAAATACAAAAAATTTACTTGCCTTTCATGCCTACAAAGTTTTTCGAAAAGAGAAGTGATTGGAAAGTTATGCATTGAAAAAGTGAGGGTCGAGCTTGAGCACTTGTGTTCATGCTCACGGAAACAATGTAGAATTTTTCATGGAAGTTTCTCTGTAAATAATTATCCCCTTGTATATATTCATTGTATTATAAAAATAATGTGCCAAGCTTTGGTTTTAGGATGATTAGATTGCTTGTTTACTATGTGCTGAACAAAAACAGAAACTTTGGCTATAGTGCGTGAATTTACATTTTTTACTGGAAAGTCAAATGGATATGAAACGTTTGCACATTACTTCTGTACAAATTGTTCAAATTTTCAAATTTACTTCATAATTTTAGGAGTTACAGAAGTTTGCTAAACTTCCAGATTACTACAGACTGTCCTGTTTAAGACAGATTCTGTTTTTGATGCATTGCTTGCTTGTTTTGATGAAACTATCGGTCTCTCTCAGTGGATTAAGCCATGGAAAAGTTATATTATAGTAGCTATAATGCAAAAACAAAATGTGAATTGGTTTGCAACAGTACTTATAGTAGTGATTTGCTTTGTTACACTAACGGATCTCACAAGTTTTTATTGAAGTTTTGTGTGGATGAAGTGTCCGGAGGTCGAGGAGCTATCAATATGAGAAGAATAAAGAGAGGCAAGAGTTAAATCTTGGGGATGCCCAAGGCACACCAAGTAAATATTTCAAAGGATACTCAAGCATCTAAGCTTGGGGATGCCCCGGTTGGCATCCCATCTTTCTTCTTCAACAATTATCGGTATACCTCGGTTTTGCTTTGTTCACATGATTTGTGTCCTTAGTGTTTTTATTTTTCTTTAAAGAACCATGCTAGTATGAGATATCCCTTCATCAATTTATAGAATACTTCATGTGCTTCACTTAAATCTTTTAAGTATGATCTTATAGAATTGCTCTTTGTGCTTCACTTAAATCTTTTGAGTATGGTTTTATAGAATGCTTCATGTGCTTCACTTATACATTTCGAGCTTGGACATTGGTTAGTTGTAGAATCCTCCATGAACTTCACGTATATCTTTTGGAGTATGAGTAATACTATCATTTAAAAGTGGGTTTGGATGAGTGTCAACTTTAGCTAGTAATGATTCCACTATTTCGGAAGAGGTTCCAATTGAGTATGAGAACAAAGTTGCTATCCATGATGCTACTGAAAATTATTATGAGGGAGGAATACATGCTTGTAGAAGTTGCAATAATATCAAGTTTCCTCTCTATGTGCTTAAGGTTTTGAAGTTATACTTGTTTTTCCTTCCTATGCTAGTTGATTCTTGTTCCCATAAGTTGTGTGCTCACAAAATCCCAAGGCATAGGAAGTAAGTTACATTTAAATGTGCTAGTCATATTCTTCAAGAGGCTCTCTTTGTGCTTCAATTCCTATCTTTTATGTGAGCATCATTGAAATCATCATGCCTAGCTAAAAGGCATTAAAGAAAATCGCTTGTTGGGATACAACCCAATATTTACTCTTATTGTTTCTGTGTGTTTAAATGATTAAGCTACTGTAATAATCATGTTTTATAGCTTTTGTTTCAATAAAGTGCCAAGAAAGACCTTTGGGAAGACTTGGGTGAAAATTAATGTGATCTTGCTGTAAAAAAACAGAAACTTTGCGCTCACAAGAATATATGTCATTTTTTTTACAGAAGAGTGCTTTTGAGTTGATTATTTTTGCATAAGACTCATAGACAAATTCCTCACGTCCACCAATTTATTTCATAATGTTTGGAGTAGCAGAAGTATTGTTATTGTTCAGATCATTACAGACTGTTCTGTTTCTGACAGATTCTGTTTTCATAGCATAGTTTGCTTGTTTTCTAGTTTCTATGGCTTATATTCCTCGATATAAATTGTAGAAATGATATGGTACAGTAGGCATTGTGTGAGAACAATTATGAACCTTGTCTTTGACTGTACCAAAGTGAATGGTTTGCTCTTTATCATACTAACTATCTCACGAAGTTATGTTAAGTTTTGTGTGATTGAAGTTTTCAAGCTTTGGGTGAGATATCGATATGAGGAGAATAAGGAGTAGAAATACCCTAAGCTTGGGGATGCCCAAGGCACCCCAAGGTAATAGTGAAGGAAGACTCAAACGCCTAAGCTTGGGGATACCCCAGAAGGCATCCCCTCTTTCATCTTCAAAATTATCGGTATACCTTACTCGGAGCTATATTTTTATTCGTCACATCATATGTGTTTTGCTGGGAGCGTGTTTTTGATTTTACTTGCTGTTTGAATAAAATCATTGGATCTGAAATATTGAATGAAAAAGAATCCTCCCATGGCTAGTTAATTATTTGACTACTCAGTGTTCTTCACTCATATCTTTTGGAGTAGTTTGTCATTTACTCATGTGCTTAAAGTATATCCTATTAGTAAATGGTTGAATAAATTGAATGTCATAAACCTGAATTTATATATGTTTCATATGCTTATAACATGGGGAGTAATGACTTCACACATAGTAAGTATAGGTAGTAAACTTATTGAATGTTAGCAAACATAGAATTGGTCACTCGAACAATTCATGAAAGAATATTGAAGGAAGAGAGGTTTCGCATATAAATATACTATCTTGGACATCTTTTATGATTGGGAGCACTCATTAAAATATGACATGCTAAAGAGTTGATATTGGACAAGGAAGACAACGTAATGGGTTATGTTTTCTTATATCTGAAATAAAGTATATTGTCATGGATCATCCAACATGTTGAGCTTGCCTTTCCCCCTCATGCTAGCCAAATTCTTTGCACCAAGTAGAGATACTACTTGTGCTTCCCAAAACCCTTAAACCAGTTTTGCCATGAGAGTCCACCATATCTACCTATGGATTGAGTAAGATCCTTCAAGTAAGTTGTCATCGGTGCAAGCTATAAAAATTGCTCTCTAAATATGTATGATTGATTGGTGTGGAGGAAATAAGCTTTATACGATCTTGTGATGTGGAAGAAATAAAAGCGACAGACTGCATAATAAAGGTCCATATCACAAGGGGCAATATAAAGTGACGTTATTTCGCATTAAGATTTTGTGCATCCAACCCTGAAAGCGCATGGCAACCTCTGCTTCCCTCTGCGAAGGGCCTATCTTTTATTATTATCTTCTACCTTATGCAAGAGTCGTGGTGATCTTCACCTTTCCTTTTTACACTTTATCCTTTGGCAAGCATAGGGTGTTGGAAAGATCCTGATATATATATCTAATTGGATGTAAGTTAGCATGAGCTATTATTTTTGACATTACCCTTGAGGTAAAAGGTTGGGAGGCGAAACTATAAGCCCCTATCTTTCTCTGTGTCGGATTAAAAATCCATAACCACAATTATTGCGTGAGTGTTAGCAATTGTGAAAGACTAAATGATAGTTGAGTATGTGGAGTTTGCTAAATCAAAGCTCTGACATAGACTCTTCCTGAAAATAAGATGAATTGCAATTGTTTGATGACTGAGAATATTGTTTGTTAGTTTTCAAGAAAGTTTATGATCTATACTTTAACAGGTGATTAGCTTGTTACTTTATCATGAGAAGTTTTATGAGATGAGCTACTGTTATGACATGTAATGATGCTAGAAAAAGTGTTTGGAATTATCATTGATCAAACTTAAGCACTTGCTAGCATTCACACTTCATAAATTATTTCTTTTATTATCATTTACCTACTCGAGGACGAGCAGGAATTAAGCTTGGGGATGCTGATACGTCTCCAACGTATCTATAATTTATGAAGTATTCATGCTATTATACTATCCTTCTAGGATGTTTTATATGCATTTATATGATTTTTGGGACTAACCTATTAACCTAGAGCCAGTGCTAGTTTATGTTTTCTTCTTGTTTTAGAGTATCGCAGGAAAGGAAAACTAAACGGAGTCCAATTTACGTGCCACTTGACTGAGATCATTTTTGGACCAGAAGAAGCCCACGAAGTACCAGAAGCAGGCCAGAAGAGTCCCGGGCTGCCCACGAGGGTGGGGGGGGGGCGCCCACCCCCCTAGGGCGCACCCCGTACCTTGTGGACAGCCCGGAGACCCCCCCTGACGTGAAATCAACGTAAAATTCTTCTATATATATACCCAAACTTCTAGAAAGAAACCTAGATCAGAAGTTCCGCCGCCGCAAGCCTCTGTAGCCACGAGAAGTCAATCTAGGCCCTCTCCGGCACCCTGCCAGAGGGGGCCATCATCGTCGGTGGCCATGGAGGAGTATCCCGGAGGGGCCATCATCACCATGAAGGCCAAGGACGAGAGGGTGGAGGCCATGGAGGAGGAAGAACAAGGGGGAGAACCTCTCCTCCTCTCTTCCGGTGGCGCCGGAGTGCCATCGGGAGGGGAATCATAGCCATGGTGATCGTCTTCATGAACATCACCATCATCATCACCATCCTCATCTCTTTTATGCGGTCCACTCTCCCGCACCCCGCTGTAATCCCTACTTGAACATGGTGCTTTATGCCACATATTATGATCCAATGATGTATTGCCATCCTATGATGTTTTGAGTAGATATCTTTTGTCCTTGGGTTGATTGATGATCTAGATTGGTATGAGTTGTATGTTTTACTTTGGTGCTGTTGCTACCTCTTGAGCACTACGTTGGATTTCCCCGAAGAGGAGAGGATGATGCAGCAAAGTAGCGTAAGTATTTCCCTCAGTTTTTGAGAACCAAGATATCAATCCAGTAGGAGGCTACGCGCGAGTCCCTCGTACCTACACAAAACAATAGCTCAACGCAACCAACGCGATTAGGGGTTGTCAATCCCTTCACGGTCACTTACGGGAGTGAGATCTGATAGAGATGATAGATAATATTTTTGGTATTTTTGGTATAGAGATGCAAAGTGAAAAGTAAAAGGCAAAGTAAAAAAGCAAGGCAATAATAAAGTGATGGAGACTGATATGATGAGAATAGACCCGGGGGCCGTAGGTTTCACTAGTGGCTTCTCTCAAGAGCATAAGTATTCTACGGTGGGTGAACAAATTACTGGTGAGCAATTGACAGAATTGAGCATAGTTATGAGAATATCTAGGTATGATCATGTATATAGGCATCATGTTCGAGACAAGTAGACCGACTCCTGCCTGCATCTACTACTATTACTCCACACATCGACCGCTATCCAGCATGCATCTAGAGTATTAAGTTAAAACAGAGTAATGCCTTAAGCAAGATGACATGATGTAGAGGGATAGTTTCATGCAATATGATAAAAACCCCATCTTGTTATCCTCGATGGCAACAATACAATACGTGCCTTGCTGCCCCTTCTGTCACTAGGAAAGGACACCGCAAGATTGAACCCAAAGCTAAGCACTTCTCCTATTGCAAGAAAAACCAATCTAGTAGGCCAGACCAAATTGATAATTCGAAGAGACTTGCAAAGATAACCAATCATACATAAAAGAATTCAGAGAAGATTCAAATATTATTCATAGATAGACTTGATCATAAACCCACAATTCACCGGTCTCAACAAACACACCGCAAAAAGAAGACTACATCGAATAGATCTCCACGAGAGAGGGGGAGAACATTGTATTGAGATCCAAAAAGAGAGAAGAAGCCATCTAGCTAATAACTATGGACCCGAAGTTCTGAGGTAAACTACTCACACTTCATCGGAGGGGCTAGGATGATGTAGAAGCTCTCTGTGATGATGGCCCTCTCCGGCGGAGCTCCAGTATAGGCCCCAAGATGGGATCTCGTGGATACAGAAACTTGCGGCGGTGGAATTAGGTTTTTGGCTCCGTATCTGTTCGTTTGGGGGTACGTAGTTATATATAGGAGGAAGGATTACGTCGGTGGAGCTTCGAGGGGCCCACGAGGCAGGGGGCGCGCCCTAGGGGGGGCGCCCTCCACCCTCGTGACCGCCTCGTGGTTTTCTTGACGGAGGGTCCAAGTCTCCTGGGTCGTATCTGATGAGAAAATCACGTTCCCGAAGGTTTCATTCCATTTGGACTCCATTTGATATTCTGTTTCTCCGAAACTTTGAAATAGGCAAAAAACAGCAATTTTGGGTTGGGCCTCCGGTTAATAGGTTAGTCCCAAAAATAATATAAAAGTGGAAAATAAAGCCCAATATAGTCCAAAACAGTAGATAATATAGCATGGAGCAATAAAAAAAATTATAGATACGTTGGAGACGTATCAGGCATCCCCAAGCTTAGTTCCTGCTCGTCCTCGAGTAGGTAAATGATGAAAAGAGAATTTTTGATGCGGAGTGATACTTGGCATAATTTCAATGTAAATCTTCTTAATTGTGGTATGAATATTCAGATCCAAAAGATTCAAGACAAAAGTTCGTGTTGACATAAAAATAATAATACTTCAAGCATACTAACTAAGCAATTATGTCTTCTCAAAATAACATGGCCAAAGAAAGTTCATCCCTACAAAATCATATAGTTTAGTCATGCTCCATTTTCGTCACACAAGAATGCTCTCATCATGCACAACCCCGATGACAAGCCAAGCAATTGTTTCATACTTTAATAATCTCAAACTTATAAACCTTCACGCAATACATGAGCGCGAGCCATGGATATAGCACTATGGGTGGAATAGAATATGATGATGGGGGTTATGTGGACAAGACAAAAAATGAGATAGTCTCACATCAACGAGGATAATCAATGGGCTATGGAGATGCCCACCAATTGATGTTAATGCAAGGAGTAGGGATTGCCATGCAACGGATGCACTAGAGCTATAAATGTATGAAAGCTCAACAAAAGAAACTAAGTGGGTGTGCATCCAACTTGCTTGCTCATGAAGATCTAGGGCATTTGAGGAAGCCCATCGTTGGAATATACAAGCCAAGTTCTATAATGAAAAGTTCCCACTAGTATATGAAAATGACAAAACAAGAGACTCTCTATCATGAAGATTATGGTGCTACTTTGAAGCACAAGCATGGAAAAAAGGATAGTAGTATTGCCCCTTTTTTTGGGCCTTCTTTTTTTCCTTGGCCTTTCTTTTTTTATTTGGGACAATACTCTATTGAATGATGATCATCACACTTCTATTTATCTACAACTCAATGATTACAACTCGATACTAGAACAAAGTATGACTCTATATGAATGCCTCCGGCGGTGTACCGGGATATGCAATGAATCAAGAGTGACATGTATGAAAGAATTATGAACGGTGGCTTTGCCACGAATACTATGTCAACTACATGATCATGCTAAGCAATATGACAATGATGGATGTGTCATGATGAACATAATGGTGGAAAGTTGCATGGCAATATATCTCGGAATGGCTATGGAAATGCCATAATAGGTAGGTATGGTGGCTGTTTTGAGGAAGATATAAGGAGGTTTATGTGTGAAAGAGCGTATCATATCACGGGGTTTGGATGCAGCGGCGAAGTTTTGCACCAACTCTCGATGTGAGAAAGGGCAATGCACGGTACCGAAGAGGCTAGCAATGATGGAAGGGTGAGAGTGCGTATAATCCATGGACTCAACATTAGTCATAAAGAACTCATATACTTATTGCAAAAATCTACAAGCCATCAAAAACCAAAGCATTACACGCATGCTCCTAGGGGGATAGATTGGTAGGAAAAGACCATCGCTCATCCCCGACCGCCACTCATAAGGAGGACAATCAAATAACACCTCATGTTTCAAATTTGTTACATAACGTTTACCATAAGTGCATGCTACGAGACTTGCAAACTTCAACTCAAGCATTTCTCAAATTCACAACTACTCAACTAGCACGACTTTGATATTATCACCTCCATATCTCAAAACAATTATCAAGCATCAAACTTTTCTTAGTATTCAACACACTCAAAAGAAAGTTTTACAAATCTTGAATACCGAGCTTATTATTATTATTAAGCAAATTACCATGCTACTAAAGACTCTCAAAATAATCTAAGTGAAGCATGAGAGATCAATAGTTTCTTTAAAACAAATCCACCACCGTGCTCTAAAAGATATAAGTGAAGCACTAGAGCAAAACTATAAAGCTCAAAAGATATAAGTGAAGCACATAGAGTATTCTATCAAATTCCAATTCATGTATGGCTCTCTCAAAAGGTGTGTACATCAAGGATGATTGTGGCACACTAACAAACAAAGACACAAATAATACAGGACGCTCCAAGCAAAACACATATCATGTGGTGAATGAAAATATAGCTCCAAGTAAAATTACCGATGGAAGTGGACGAAAGAGAGGATGCCTTCCGGGGCATCCCCAAGCTTTGACTTTTTGGTGTCATTGGATTATCTTGGGGGTGCCATGGGAATCCCCAAGCTTAGGCTCTTGCCACTCCTTGTTCCATAATCCATCAAAAGATTTCACCCAAAACTTGAAAACTTAACAACACAAAACTCAACAGAAATCTCGTGAGCTCCGTTAGTGAAAGAAAACAAAAGATCACTTCAAGATACTGTAATGAAATCATTCTTTATTTATACTAGGTGATACCGCGTTGCAGCGGGAATTTGTAGCGACGAAATTTGAATATAGTAGGCAAAAAATATAAATAAATTGTGCAGTATTGCAAGGTAATGTTTTAGAGACCTCTGCTATATATACATGATGGTTAGATTAGTAAAAAATGATTATAATCATACTAACAAAATGGATGAATTGTGTTACCTCTAGGGGTACTCTAGTGGCTGGCAGCGTCTTGCTCAAGGGATTTGGTACCATGATTATTTTGCACAAACACAATCGACTACAACAAATTAGAGTGATCAATAATGATTTACACAACTCTAATGGATTTTTGGGATCTCGGATGTACCTGGTATGTTGTCCTAACCGCGAGGCAGCATACAATGATGTGGTTGTGGAGAAACGTCCTGGCGGATCAACGCCTTTCCTCCTAACCAAGCGATGCTCCAACCAGCTGCTTCTACCACTGGCCACAATATGATGTGTTTGTGGTCGATTCAGTTGATGGCAATTGTAGTCCGAACGGGAGAAGGTCACAAAGCCATTTAATCTAGAAGAAGAGGAGATTATATTTGGTAACCCCGCCCTTATCGAGATCATCTACAAATATCCCCTCGATGCCAAGCTTATACGGAGCATACAAACAAAAATAGGATCATGACCGTTCAATACTAATATATGGGCGGCCACAGCCAAAGAAATACCTGATGGCCAGGAAAGTTTTGGAAGATAATTACCTTGGAAGTGATGTTGACCTTGTAGGTGAGCGATAGGGAGCACAACTCCAAACGGCATGGTGCAGGGCACGACTGGGCACTGAATGGTTGATATGGGCCTTTCGCTTAACTATTGTCTGTTGATCAACATGGATGCAAGGATCAAATCATGCGCTATGTTACATATTAAAGAAAAGAAACTGACGGAAGGGAGATAGACATGTGAACGTAACAGATAGAGAAGGGAGTAATTGGGTTGGCTCGTCTCTGAATCAGACGGGGTGCCACCCTACGAAGGATGGCAGCGCTCCTCCAAGTCGTCGTTGTGAATGGAGGCCCAGCAAGCCGTTTCCCTTGCAGGCAGTGGCGAATCTAGCAGGACATTGGAGGATAGGCTTAAAACATAAATTTCCTAAGTCTAATTAGCAAATGCAGTGCAATTGTTGCATGTAAAGCACCAGAATATATTTGTCAAATGGTATGTTTAGCTTAAATATGATTTTGGAGGGTAGGCTTAAGCCTATTGAAGCCTCCCTAATGGAATCGCCACTGCTTGCAGGCCGGCTTCGCATCTACTCCATGGCCAGGCTAACGCGGGAGTGGCTACCAGATCGTCCTCCAAGGACTAAAATGAACCCAACTCTGACCCGAGCCGCTGGATGGATTTCGGCGAATCGACCGGAGCCAAAATCCCAGTAGGATGCCGAAGCTACCTTCTCTAGAATGGACACAAACTAAAGGATGAGAGGGGCATAGACAGAGAGAATCCTTTGAGAGTCACGGATGTGAGCTGGACCGGTGGTCGTTTCGAATGAGCGCCCGAACGCAGACAGGAGCCCAACCACCAGGACATCGAGGAAAATAATCTGTAGGAAGAAGGATCGATGGATTGACTTGTGAGAGGGCTCAAGCGTTTTTTTATTGCGGAGAGAGGTCATTCTGTATGTTGGCCTTCTGTTCGGTCCGTTCTGTTGGGATTCTGTTTCCGTCCCTTTAGCTCCTGCTGGTAATGCAACGCATGAGGTGGCATTATACATAAAAGAGTTGCTGATTTGGTAGGACCGCTAAGGTGGACAGCTTGCATGTCAAGAGAAATCACATAGTGGGGGGCTCCTATTTAGATATAGTAGATTGGTGTTAAACCTACTGTATTCCAACTTCTCTATGGATTATAAACTATTTTACTAGCCATAGATTCATCAAAATAAGCAAACAACACACGAAAAACAGAATCTGTCAAAAACAGAACAGTCTGTAGTAATCTGTAACTAACGCAAACTTCTGGAACTCCAAAAAATCTACCAAAATAGGAAGACCTATACAATTTGTTTATTGATCAGCAGGAATTGGAATCAGTATTTTATCACATTCTGGTGATTTTTAACAATTGTTTTCGTGAACAGAAAGTTTCTGGAAATTATAGCAAAATCAAATAACTATCATCCAAGAAGATCCTATAGGTCTAACTTGGCACAAACACTAATTAAAACACAAAACACATCTAACCAGAGGCTAGAACAAAGATTTATTCCTAAACATAAGCAAAAAGCAAAAAAATAAAAAATAAAATTGGGTTGCCTCCCAACAAGCGCTTTTCTTTAAAGCCTTTTTAGCTAGGCATTGAGATTTCAATGATGCTCACAAGAAAGACAAGAATTGAAGCACAAAGAGAGAATCATAAAACACGTGACAAACACATCTAAGTCTAACATACTTCCTATGCATAGGCATATTATAGGCAAACAAATTATCAAGGCAAGCAAAAACTAGCATATCCAAGGAAGCGGGAAGAAACAATAGCAATCTCATCATAAAGAGAGGTAATTTAGTAACATGAAAATTTCTACAACCATATTTTCCTCTCACATAATAATTACATGTAGGATCATAAGCAAATTCAACAATATAGCTATCACAAAACATATTCTCAACACGATCCACATGCATGCAAAGTTGACACTCTCCCAAGATAGTGGGATTCACATTAACTAAAGTCATGACCTCTCCAAACCCACTTTTATAAAAAATTTCACAAGATTGAATATTCTCAAAATACGTGGGATCTAAAGTTGACACTCTTCCAAACCCACTTTCAATATTATTACAAACAATATTATCAATCTCATATTCATCATGGGGATTAAATAAATTTTCAGGATCATAAGAAGAATCACCCCAATCATGATTATTGCAACACGTAGTAGACATAGCAAAACTAGCATCCCCAAGCTTAGGGTTTTGCAAATTATTAGCACAATTTACATCAAGAGAATTTATAGTAAAATCATTGTGATCATGCTTTTCATCGAAGGAACTATCAAGTATGGGTGCAATAGCAACGATCTCATGTTTAACATAAGGAACTATAGCAAATTCATCTTCATAAGTATTGGCATCATGGCCACAAGAATAGCAAGCATCATGTTCATCAAGGGATATTTCAACCAAATCATCGGAATCATCATTATCTATAGATTCATGCATGTCATTATTTTCTTCCAAATTTAAATAAATTCTTGGACATACACATTATGAGAAAGGTTTTCATTGAAATATTTAAGTATGACGAAATTTTCAGATTTATTGAGAGTAAAATCATACTTTTCAATCAAAGAAGCAACTTCATGATCACCCTAAAAAACAACAAATTCTTCAATTCGTTTGATATCATAGTAACTATAAACACCCTTTGCATAAGAAGATAAGATTTCATTATCATTGAACTCACATAGGTAGGGAAGGTGTTTTTTAGGGTTCTTAGAGCAACAAGTAAAATCACACATTTCACAAAGATTCCAAGCATAGCATAGCAAACTATTTATATGATACCATAAGAGCTTCCCTTTTTCAGACAAACGATGACACACAAAATGAGCATGCTCATCTAAAGATTTCCCATCAACTAGGCTAGTTGGGGTTTCAGCACGAGCGCATAAGGATCGAAGATGATCCAAGTAGAACACTTTAAGTGGATCCATATCAATATATTTTCAGCAAGCGAAGATGCAAGCATATAGAAGGCACAAGGAAACACAAACAAAGACACATACGGGAAGAAGGCGAACGAAAAAGAAAGGGCGAATAAAACGACAAGGGTGAAGTGGGGGAGAGGAAAACGAGAGGCAAATGGCAAATAATGTAGTGCGAGAGATAGGGATTGTGATGGGTACTTGGTATGTTGACTTTTGCGTAGACTCCCCGGCAACGGCGCCAGAAATTCTTCTTGCTACCTCTTGAGCACTGCGTTGGATTTCCCCAAAGATGAGAGGATGATGCAGCAAAGTAGCGTAAGTATTTCCCTCAGTTTTTGAGAACCAAGGTATCAATCCAGTACGAGGCTACGCGCGAGTCCCTCGTACCTACACAAAACAATAGCTCAACGCAACCAACGCGATTAGGGGTTGTCAATCCCTTCACGCTCACTTACGGGAGTGAGATCTGATAGAGATGATAGATAATATTTTTGGTATTTTTGGTATAGAGATGCAAAGTGAAAAGTAAAAGGCAAAGTAAAAAGCAAGGCAATAATAAAGTGATGGAGATTGATATGATGAGAATAGACCCAGGGCCATAGGTTTCACTAGTGGCTTCTCTCAAGAGCAAAAGTATTCTACGGTGGGTGAACAAATTACTGTTGAGCAATTGACAGAATTGAGCATAGTTATGATAATATCTAGGTATGATCATGTATATAGGCATCACATCCGAGACAAGTAGACTGACTCCTGCCTGCATCTACTACTATTACTCCACTCATCGACCGCTATCCAGCATGCATCTAGAGTATTAAGTTAAAACATAGTAACGCCTTAAGCAAGATGACATGATGTAGAGGGATAGTTTCATGCAATATGATAAAAACCCCATCTTGTTATCCTCGATGGCAACAATACAATACGTGCCTTGCTGCCCCTTCTGTCACTAGGAAAGGACACCGCAAGATTGAACCCAAAGCTAAGCACTTCTCCTATTGCAAGAAAAACCAATCTAGTAGGCCAGACCAAATTGATAATTCGAAGAGACTTGCAAAGATAACCAATCATACATAAAAGAATTCAGAGAAGATTCAAATATTATTCATAGATAGACCTGATCATAAACCCACAATTCATCGGTCTCAACAAACACGCCGCAAAAAATAATATTACATCGAATAGATCTCCACGAGAGAGGGGGAGAACATTGTATTGAGATCCAAAAAGAGAGAAGACGCCATCTAGCTAATAACTATGGACCCGAAGGTCTGAGGTAAACTACTCACACTTCATTGGAGGGGCTAGGATGATGTAGAAGCCCTCCGTGATGATGGCCCTCTCCAGCGGAGCTCCGGAACAGGCCCCAAGATGGGATCTCGTGGATACAGAAAGTTGCGGCGGTGGAATTAGGTTTTTGGCTCCGTATCTGTTCGTTTGGGGTACGTAGGTATATATAGGAGGAAGGAGTACGTCGGTGGAGCTTAGAGGGGCCCACGAGGCAGGGGGCGCGCCCTAGGGGGGAGGGCGCCCTCCACCCTCGTGACCGCCTCTCGGCTTTCTTGACGGAGTGTCCAAGTCTCCTGGGTCTTATCTGATGAGAAAATCACGTTCCCGAAGGTTTCATTCCGTTTGGACTCCGTTTGATATTCTGTTTCCCCGAAACTCTGAAATAGGCAAAAAACAGCAATTCTGGGCTGGGCCTCCGGTTAATAGGTTAGTCCCAAACATAATATAAAAGTGGAAAATAAAGCCCAATATAGTCCAAAACAGTAGATAATATAGCATGGAGCAATCAAAAATTATAGATACGTTGGAGACGTATCAGCTGTCCTATGGTGCCCTCTGTGTCGCGCAAGCGTGAGGGATTCCCGCTGTAGGGTGTTGCAATACGTTCATGATTCGCTTATAGTGGGTTGGTGAGTGACTGGAACACAAACCCGAGTAAGAGGGATTGTTGCGTATGGGAATAAAGAGGACTTGACGCTTTAATGCTATGGTTGGGTTTTACCTTAATGATCTTTAGTAGTTGCAGATGCTTTCTAGAGTTCCAATCATAAGTGCATATGATCCAAGTAGAGAAAGTATGTTAGCTTATGCCTCTCCCTCATATGAAATTGCAATGATGACTACCGGTCTTGTTAATAATTGCCTAGGACAATTCCACACACCGATCCACCATTATTCCACACTCGCTATTTATAATATTTAGTAATATATTCTGACTTTATGATAACAACACCTACTTTTATGTTTTAGCTCTTCGATATCATGCAAAGTTATCCTCTTCATACCCACAACGTAGTTTTATTTCTCGTTTCTAGTTGGAAGCAAACGTTCGGTGCACGTAGAGTCGTATCAGTGGCAGATAGGGCTTGAGAGAATATTGATCTTACCTTTAGCTCCTTGTGGGTTCGACACTTCATACTTATCACTTCCACCTTTGGAAATTTCTACGATGATTCCCTGCACTTGGGGATTATCGGAGACGAGCAGGAATTAAGCTTGGGGATGCTGATACGTCTCCAACGTATCTATAATTTTTGATTGTTCCATGCTATTATATTATCTGTTTTGAATGTTTATGGGCTTTATTATGCACTTTTATATTATTTTTGGGACTAACCTATTAACCGAGAGCCCAGTGTAGTTTCTGTTTTTTCCTTGTTTCAGTGTTTCGCAGAAAAGGAATATCAAACGAATTCCAAACAGAATGAAACCTTCGGGAGAGTTATTTTTGGAACGGAAGCAATTCAGAAAACTTGGAGTGCACGTTAGAGGATCAACGAGGAAGGCACGAGGCAGGGGGTGCGCTCACCCCCCTGGGCGCGCCCTCCACCCTCGTGGGCCCCTCGTGGCTCCCCTGGCGTATTTCTTCCTCCTATATATACCCATATACCCTAAAACCATCGGGGAACAGAATAGATCGGGAGTTCCGCCGCCGCAAGCCTCTGTAACCACCAAAAACCAATCGGGACCCTATTCCGGCACCCTGCCGGAGGGGGGAACCCTCATCGGTGGCCATCTTCATCATCCCGGCGCTCTCCATGACGAGGATGGAGTATTTCACCCTGGGGGCTGAGGGTATGTACCAGTAGCTATGTGTTTGATCTCTCTCTCTCTCTCTCTCTCTCGTGTTCTTGAGGTGATACGATCTTGATGTATCGCGAGCTTTGCTATTATATTTGGATCTTATGATATTTCTCCCCCTCTACTCTCTTGTAATGGATTGAGTTTTCCCTTTGAAGTTATCTTATCGGATTGAGTCTTTAATGATTTGAGAACACTTGATGTATGTCTTGCCGTGTGTATCTGTGGTGACAATGGGATATCACGTGATTCACTTGATGTATGTTCTGGTGATCAACTTGCGGGTTCCGCCCATGAACCTATGCATAGGGGTTGGCACACGTTTTCGTCTTGACTCTCCGGTAGAAACTTTGGGGTACTCTTTGAAGTTCTTTGTGTTGGTTGAATAAATAAATCTGAGATTGTGTGATGCATATCGTATAATCATACCCACGGATATTTGAGGTGACAATGGAGTATCTAGGTGACATTGGGGTTTTGGTTGATTTGTGTCTTAAGGTGTTATTCTAGTATGAACTCTATGATAGATTGAACGGAAAGAATAGCTTCGTGTTATTTTACTACGGACTCTTGATAGATAGATCAAAAAGAATAACTTTGAGGTGGTTTCGTACCCTACCATAATCTCTTCATTTGTTCTCCGCTATTAGTGACTTTGGAGTAACTCTTTGTTGCATGTTGAGGGATAGTTATATGATCCAATTATGTTATTATTGTTGAGAGAACTTGCACTAGTGAAAGTATGAACCCTAGGCCTTGTTTCAAAGCATTGCAATACCGTTTTTGCTCACTTTTATCATTAGTTACCTTGCTATTTTTATATTTTCAGATTACAAAAACCTATATCTACCATCCATATTGCATTTGTGTCACCATCTCTTCGCCGAACTAGTGCACCTATACAATTTACCATTGTATTGGGTGTGTTGGGGACACAAGAGACTCTTTGTTATTTGGTTGCAGGGTTGTTTGAGAGAGACCATCTTCATCCTATGCCTCACATGGATTGATAAACCTTAGGTCATCCACTTGAGGGAAATTTTCTACTGTCCTACAAACCTCTGCACTTGGAGGCCCAACAACGTCTACAAGAAGAAGGTTGTGTAGTAGACATCAGTGACCACCACCAAAGAAACTCTGGGTCGACGACGGGTTGGCTCCTCACTAAGCTGCGCTCACCAGAAATCACCCCCGATTTCTCTCTCACAGGAACATGTTAGGGGGAGTATGTGACAACAGGGGGAGTATGAGACACCATGTGATGATCGGGTGTGATAAGCTCTATGTTCACATACAACGGGTGCAAGCCAGTTTTGCACACGCAGAATACTCGGGTTAAACTTGATGAGCCTAACATATGCAGATATGGCCTCTAAACACTAAGACCGAAAGGTCGAACGTGAATCACATAGTAGATATGATCAACATAGAGATGTTCACCATTGAAAACTACTCAATCTCACGTGATGATCGGGCATGGTTTAGTTGATATGGATCACGTGATCATTTAGATGACTAGAGGGATGTCTATCTAAGTGGGAGTTCTTAAGTAAGATGATTAATTAAACTTTAATTTATAATGAACTTAGTCCTGATAGTATTTGCAAATTATGTTGTAGATCAATAGCTCGCGTTATAGCTCCCCATTTATTTTTGATATGTTCCTAGAGAAAAATAAGTTGAAAGATGATAGTAGCAATGATGCGGACTGGATCTGTGATCTGAGGATTATCCTCATTGCTGCATAGAAGAATTATGTCCTTGATGCACCGCTAGGTGGCGGACCTTTTGCAGGAGCAGATGCAGACGTTATGAACGCTTGGCAAGCTCGGTATGATGACTACTTGATAGTTTAGCGCGCCATGCTTTACGGCTTAGAACCGAGACTTCAAAAATGTTTTGAACGCCACGGAGCATATAAGATGTTCCAAGAGCTGAAATTGGTATTTCAGACTCATGCCCAAGTCGAGAGGTATGAGACCTCTGACAAGTACTTTGCCTACAAGATGGAGGAGAAAAGCTTAACCAGAGAGCATGTGCTCAGACTGTGTGAGTACTACAATCACTTGAAACAAGTGGGAGTTAATCTTCCAGATAAGATAGTGATTGACAGAGTTCTAAGGTCACTATCACCAAGTTACTGGAACTTCGTGATGAACTATAATATGCAAGGTGTGACGCCCGAATAATTAGGCTACAGTAATCCCACGTTAATGATGCCAAGTCACCACGGTTACTATTGTTAATCTCCTGTTAGTTCAAAATCGATTCGAAATTCAAACTTAAAAAAAATCAAACAGTAAAGGTTTTCAAATATTAAAACTAAAATGTTGGGGTATTGCCAAATAATGCATAGGTAATTATTATGGAGAAACCACAATTTTATAAAAGGTTTAAATGCACCTAAATTATTAAAACAGTAGGTAAAACTATTGAATAAATGTCTTTAGGATATTGAAAAATACTAAACCATTTTTATTTCAGAGTACAACTTTTATGGCAGTGGGTTATTTTGAAACATTGTTTTGGGAACTACTGTCATATTTTAATAAACTAAAAATAATATGTAAACTAAAATAAAACAAAAGAAGAAAAGAACATTAAATAAAAAGAAAGTCAAAACAGTAAAAAAAAGATTGAAAAGCCCCCCTCCAGTGGACCGAATGGCCCAGCTGGCCGGCCCAGTCGCCCTGGCCTATATGGCCTGCCCACCACCAAACCCTAGCACCCCCTCTCCCCACTCCCGCACGATTCCCTCCCCACTCCCTCTCGTTACCCCTGCGCCGCCACGCTCCCTGCGCCGGACCCCCCACCCCTGCCGGCGTGCATGCCCCCGAGGAACCGTCGCCTCCACCCCGCAACTCCTCCCCCCCGTCCTTGCGTCGACGTCCTCGCCCAGGACTTGGCTGGATTCACGCCTCCTCGTCCTTCGGCCCAGACCTCCACCGCACCAACGAGCAAGTCCGGCGAGCCTCCGCTGCCCCTTCCCGTTCCCGGACGGATCCGGCTGCTTCCACGTCGTCCCCGGCGCCAAGTTCATCCTCCTGTGTCTTCTCGCTGCCCGAGGAGCAACAAGCCGCCGCCTGGAGCTCCGTCCTGAAGCTCGCCGCTCACCAACACCCGTCGCCGGCGCTGCCCCGACCTCGTCGCCCTCGCCGTCGACGCTGCCTCGCGTCCTCGTCCTCCTCCCCGCCGGTCTCCAGCAGCCTCGGCGCCCCCTCTCCCCATCAACGTTGGTGAGGCTCCGGGCCTCTCCCCATCTCTGCCTCACGCCTCGCTCGCGATCCCCGCTTGCTGACCGCCCACACGAGCGCCCGCGGTGAGCACGCGTTCACCGCGCCCAGCGCGCCCTCTGTGCCGTGCTCCCGACCTTCCCGTGCATCGCGCCCTGCAAGCAGAGGCGCCGCCGGCGCCCCGCTCAACACCACCGCCTCTACGCTCCTGCTCCGACCACCCCACGACCACCACCAGATTCGCCGTTGAAGTGGCTTTCCAAAGCCACCACCCTCGTGAGCTCCCGTGGCCGGAGTCGGCCAGCCGACGATCGCCGGAGCCGCCGGATTAGCACCGGTGGTTACTGAACCCATTAACACCCCCACTGCCACAGACATGTGGGCCCCACCATTGTTAATTACTTAATTAAAATAACACAATCCCTAACCTGAGTCTATGACAAACTGGGCCCACTAACTAATTAGACTATTTTAAATAAATAAAACCTGTTAACAAACTGTCTCACTAACAGTGGGGACCCATTGGTCAGTTTGACCAGTCAATAGTCAAAGTCAAACTTTGACTGCTGACTGGGCTGCTGACTCAGACCCCCTGTCCCCACCTGACGTACCCATACACACTTCTGGGTACACTTCCTGTGTACCCATAGCATTTAAATACTAATCTATTTTTGAATTAAATAAAATCCAGAAATTAGGAAATCGTTTTAAAACTTTGAAAATTCATATAAAATAAACCGTAATTCGGATGAAAATACTTTCTACATGAAAGTTGCTTAGAACAACGAGACGAATCCGGATACGCAGCTCGTTCGTCTGCCACACACCCCTAACATAGTGAATACACAAGTTTCCCTCTTCGATTCATTTGTCCGAAAACGTGAAACACCGGGATTACTTTCCCGGATGTTTCCCCTCTTCGCTGGTATCACATATCCCTGCGTTACGTCACCCCTAGCACAACGTATTACCGCGTCTTGCTTTGTGTTACATTTGATTGCTCTGTTATTTATTGTGTTCCCCCTCCGTTACTTCTTTCCGGTAGGCTCTGAGACCGTTGCCGATACCCCTATGACCGGCTACATCGACGAAGACCCCTCTCTTTTGCCAGAGCAACCAGGCAAGCCCCCCCTTGATCACCAGATATCGCCTACTATTCTCTATACTGCTTGCATTAGAGTAGTGTAGCATGTTACTGGTTTCCGTTATTCCTATCCTGTTGCATAGCCTGTCCTTGTTACTACTGTTGATACCTTTACTTGCAATCCTACCTGCTTAGTTTAGGATGCTAGTTTACCATCAGTGGCCCTACATTCTTGTCCGTCTGCTGTGCTATACTATCGGGCCGTGATCACTCGGGAGTTGATCACGGGTATATACTACTTTATACATGATACATGTGGTGACCAAAGTCGGGTTGGCTCGAGGAGTACCCGCGAGTGATTCACGGATTGGGGGCTGAAAGGACCTTTGTCCGGACGACCCTCTGTGTGGATCTTTGTGGCGGAGCGGCAGGGCAGTTTGAGGCTACCTGTGTGAGAGGTGGGCCTGGCCCTGTCAGTGTTCGCGGATACTTAACACACTTAACGAGATCTGTGTATTTGATCTGAGTCTGGCCATTTGGTCTATACGCACTAACCAACTATGCGGGAAAGATATGAGCACTCGGCGTCGTGGTATCAGCCGAAGCCTTCGTGACGTCAGCGACTGAGCGGCGCGCGCCGGATTGGAACGTAAGCCTGCTCTTGTATTAAGGGGGCTAGTTCTGCTTCCGGCCGCCCACGCAACGTGCAGGTGTGCTCAGGGTGATGGGCCCAGACCCCTGCGCGCTTAGGTTTAGACCGGCGTGCTGACCGCTCTGTTGTGCCTAGGTGGGGCTGCAACGTGTTGATCTTCCGAGGCCGGGCATGACCCAGGAAAGTGTATCCGGCCAAATGGGATCAAGCGTGTTGGGTTATGTGGTGCACCCCTGCAGGGAAGTTAATCTATTCGAATAGCCGTGTCCCTCGGTAAAAGGACGACCCGGAGTTGTACCTTAACCTTATGACAACTAGAACCGGATACTTAATAAAACACACCCTTCCAGTGCCAGATACAACCCGGTGGTCGCTCTCTAACAGGGCATCGAGGAGGGGATCGTCGGGTAGGATTATACTATGCGATGCTACTTGGAGGACTTCATTCTACTCTCTTCTATATGCTGCAAGACGGAGGCTGCCAGAAGCGTAGTCTTCGACAGGAATAGATATCCCCCTCTCACTCTGGCATTCTGCAGTTCAGTCCACTGATATGGCCCCTTACACATATATCCATGCATATGTAGTGTATCTCCTTGCTTGCGAGTACTTTGGATGAGTACTCACGGTTGCCTTGTTTCCCCTTTTCTCCATCTCTCTACCCGATTGCTGCAATCAGACGATGGAGCCCAGGATCCAAACGCCACCGTCAACGACGACTCCTACTACACTGGAGGTGCCTACTACTATGTGCAGCCCACTGACGACGACCAGGAGTAGTTAGGAGGATCCCAGGCAGGAGGCCTTCGCCTCGTTCGATCTGTATCCCAGTTTGTGCTAGCCTTCTTAAGGCAAACTTGTTTAACTTATGTCTGTACTCAGATATTGTTGCTTCCGCTGACTCGTCTATGATCGAGCACTTGTATTCGAGCCCTCGAGGCCCCTGGCTTGTATTATGATGCTTGTATGACTTATTTTATTTGTAGAGTTGTTTTGTGATATCTTCCCGTGAGTCCCTGATCTTGATCGTACACATTTGCGTGCATGATTAGTGTATGATTGAATCGGGGGCGTCACAAGTTGGTATCAGAGCCGACTGCCTGTAGGAATCCCCCTTTCCAACTCCTTGGCCGAAGTCGAATCTAGGTATTGCAAAACTTTTACTAACTTAGCTGTGTGTCTTACGGGCACACGTCGCCATCGGGTGGTAGTAGGATCTTTTACTCCTTGACCTATACTCTGGGACTCTGACATCTCTTATATTTGGGTTAAATGATTTTGCTAAAATCTAACTCTAGGTTCTCGTTACCACTTCCTGCCGGAGAGCCCCTTCAGTCCAGATGATCGCCGGCTGCACCAGAAGATTTCGAAGATACTATCCGATATTCTCTCAGGGCTCTGTGCCCGTTGCTTTTGCAATTCACTACCACCGAAATATCCCTATGGACAAATACTTACACCTGTTGATCTTACTTTTATTCCCAGTCGACCTTGTTGTTACAAGTTACCCCCACATTCTCTATGTTGTTCCGAGAATTCTTTGAGCTTACTGCCTTGTTGTTCTTTGTCACCTGAACACCCCTACGGATAATTTCTCGCACTTACCGAGTATCAGCCCATCCCTAGTTGTTTGTGTGTTTCACTAAGTTCTTCGAAATACTATTCGATCCTCCAAAAATCCTTAGTAGCTTATTGCTCTGCAATACTTGTCTACCTGCATGATGGATGCTTTCCATATGTCTGGAAATATTCGTTAGTATCCTTAGGCACCGTCATTTCGATCCTATTGATTCATCATGAGTGCGAATGCCCGCAATCATCGGTTGATCCTTTTAAATTATCTTTCCAGCTCAGATGTCATTTTGAACATGAGCTGGTTATCGGCCAATTAGATTGCCATCGATTGTACCCCTAAGTCTATTCAACTTATCCATCCTTGATCAGAGCGTTGCTTCTGATCCCTGGATTTGGAAATCATAATTCCTTTGCAATTGAGCTTTGAGTTAGATAGTTGTTTCTTTTTTCCTCTGGTTGAGTACCGATGCTCACATCAGATCCCTTGTGGACCCCCAGAACCTTTTGTCGGATTTTATCCGACAACGTCCTTCATATTCAATAAGCTTGTGAGCCTTTCCTCAGATACATAATGCCTTTGGTAAATTGTATCCTTTGCTTTCTCAAGCATACTCTACTATCGAGTTTGCGGTATTTATTCTCGAAATGTGTGGTATATACTCCTAAGATGCCCCGACGGGTTGAACCTATGCCTTCCTTAATCTGTGTGAACCCGAAAGATTTCACGGGTCATACTTATCTGGTATTGCACCAGGTAAAAACTTTTAACAACTAATGTCATTTTTGAAATACGAGAGGTGAATTAAAGGTTATGCATTGAACAAGTGGGAGTCGACCTTGAACCCTGTGTTCATGCCCATGGACATGATGTATACCTGATCATGGAAGCTTCTCTTAAAATAGTTATCCCCTTGTTATAAGATCATCTTGTATCTGTGGATGTGGTTTCGACAATGTTTCTCCTTGATTCCATTTCTCGTGCAAGTTTGATCACTTGTCTTCTGCAAAGCAATACCCTAGTCCAAACTCTACTTTGATCTGACGTCGAGTGTTACCCCCTGGTATCTCGAGGTTATCATGGAACAACATAACTTCTTATGAGTTCTTCATCAAGTGCTACATTCTCATTGGTTCCAATTCTTCACGGGCTCCGAGTTATTAAACACTCGAAGACACTGAAAACTGAACTGAGTCCGCATTACGGTTCAACAACTCCTACTGATATTATTTACTTACGAGTTTGTACCCCATCATGTCATTCCTAGCCTGATCGGCTATATCATTATCGTGCTAAATCTTAACTGTGCTACCTGGTCTTTCTTCCTGGAACACACTTTTTGACGCAGCTAAGCTTACGTCGATCTTCCTTGTCATATATTATTGTCTTGGACAACAATACTTGATTCTGAGGTTGTGTCGTATCCGTGGTTCCAGTGGTCTTTTGCTTCACCATTCCTTTTGCTTGATGTCGTCGTTATTCAATGGCAGCCTCATGGAATCTTCCGACAAAGGTGTCGTGATCATCAACATTCCGATCTCTTCCAAAATATCTATTGAGTTCTTGATGGGGAATACCATCCTTGCCCCTCGATGGTTTGTATTATCATCGGCAACGTTAATGCCCCCCCTCCAACACAAACTTGCTCATGTTTTGTGTATCACCATGAGTTCCTTTCTACCCAGCTTGTGTTATGTTCTACCTTGGAATATTACCATCTTTTATGTCAAGGATGTCGTGGGAATTTCACCAGTTCTTGAGAATTCTTGATATAAGTGATACTTATCACCATCACCATTCTTTGCTTGGTCCCCTGTTGTGCCTAATAGTAATACCGACAAATGGACTAGTAATTTTAAAAACTTCTAGCAACCTTATTGCTTTGAAGTTAATGATCGACATTTCATTCTTAGACTGTTGATTATTGAATCACCATTCTGACATTGGTCGTGCAACCCAACCCATATTTCGGGTGCACCTTTCAACCAATATTTAATTGTGTAGGTTTTCCTCGAACATACCTCATTATATCACTTGATCTGACAACTGTTATGTCCTTGTTCTCATAATTGTGGCAACCCATCTTTTTGGAAATCTTAATGAATGGTCGCTGAGTCCATCAGCCATCTCCTCATCCTATCGTTGGTTTACTAATGAACTCTTGTTTCGGAACTCACTTCCATAGTACAAATTCCCGAGAATCTTACAATGTCATTCAACAATTGGTATTGCACCTTTCTTCTCAAGCATCCTGAGTCTGAGTTATCCTGGCACCAATCAGATCTGAATCTCGGCCAGATATGACGGTTGGAATATATTTCCCTGAGATATAACATTGGCCTTTATATGACCCGGTAAGGTGATGTCATGCCTAGCACACCTGACTGACGGACCTATTGTTATAGTTCCATTTTGGCAAGGTTAACCATTCTTCCATGAGGAAATTGTAAGACTTAATCTATGAGTTGTTCCTGATGGATCCTTTGTGTAACCAAGTTCGATCCTTGCTTGAAGACCATGTCAATGCTATCTCGAAGCATGCGTGTGGTACTCCGAATTTCAATAAGAACATTTGAACCACAATGCTATACTTCCCTTATCAATTACTTAAACACCGTTGTATGGGTAATGTCATGAAATTTCTCTCCCCTACCTAAAGAATTTTCTACATTATATCCTGTCGTGGATATCATGCTCTGTTTGTTCTTGGGAAGGCTATACCCCTGAAATATGTGTTTAAACACATTTTCTTTCCATTGTTCTGATTAAATCTGATGAAGACTTTCCCTTTCCATTGGTTTGCTTAACCCTTCTTGTGATCTATATTATATAAGCAGTAGTAATCTTCTGCTTATGTAGAACACCTTGGTGTACAACTATGTCAGTAAGACCCTGTTTCTACTGTTGATGACATTTCGGTAGCCACCGATGGACGGGAACTTTGCCTATTGGTCCACCTCGTTCAACGAGCAGGAAAATAGTTCTCTTCGTCCCTCGCCCTTGGTATCGATGTTGTTGCCGACATAACCGACAGGCTACCCCCTGACATGCCTTGCTTGCATGTCACGCAAGACGTCTCCGCCCTTCCTACTTTTAACCACATGGTGGGCCCATAACCCACAGTTCCACAGGATCGAAACCTGACTATCCTATACAACCTTGTTTCTAATGGTTATTCTCCATGCTTGGCTTCGTATTTAATCCATGGGCCGCCTTCCTAGTGCTCTATTCTGGTATCAGACGCAATACTTACTCTCACTACTCTGAACCCCTTTCTCACTCCGGTTCAGACTTCGAACAACTATCTATCTGTTTAGAACCTCTTATTGTACCTTCGTGCCTTACTCTCGATGTATTTCATATGTTCAACTCGAGAGATAATCTTATGCTCATTCATGGGTTAATCCCAAATTATTACCCTTATAGCATTCTATCGTTGCCGATCTGCCTCGTTACCTATTCATAAATATGATGAAGATCCCGAAGAAAGGATGCCGACTTCATCATGATGACCTGAAGCAGAGAAATGGAGACATCAACGTAAAGGATCAACTACTTCGTGAAGTGCAACAAAGACCGAGGAGACCCATTAGAATTTTGTAACCTAGTATTTCCCCCTTACTCCCCTCCTAGATCTCGGGACGAGATTTCTTGTAGTGGAGGAGAATTGTGACGCCCGAATAATTAGGCTACAGTAATCCCACGTTAATGATGCCAAGTCACCACGGTTACTATTGTTAATCTCCTGTTAGTTCAAAATCGATTCGAAATTCAAACTTAAAATAAAGTCAAACGGTAAAGGTTTTCAAATATTAAAACTAAAATGTTGGGGTATTGCCAAATAATGCATAGGTAATTATTGTGGAGAAACCACAATTTTATAAAAGCTTTAAATGCACCTAAATGATTAAAACAGTAGGTAAAACTATTGAATAAATGTCTTTTGGATATTGAAAAATACTAAACCATTTTTATTTCAGAGTAAAACTTTTATGGCAGTGGGTTATTTTGAAACATTGTTTTTGGAACTATTGTCATATTTTAATAAACTAAAAATAATATGTAAACTAAAATAAAACAAAAGAAGAAAAGAACATTAAATAAAAAGAGAGTCAAAATAGTAAAAAAAAGATTGAAAAGCCCCCCCCCTCCAGTGGACCGAATGGCCCAGCTGGCCAAAGCCGGCCCAGCTGGCCGGCCCAGTCGCCCTGGCCTATATGGCCTGCCCACCACCAAACCCTAGCACCCCCTCTCCCCACTCCCGCACGATTCCCTCCCCACTCCCTCTCGTTACCCCTGCGCCGCCACGCTCCCTGCGCCGGACCCCCCACCCATGCCAGCGCGCACGCCCCCGAGGAACCGTCGCCTCCACCCCGCAACTCCTTCCCCCCGTCCTTGCGTCGATGTCCTCGCCCAGGACTTGGCTGGATTCGCGCCTCCTTGTCCTTCGGCCCAGACCTCCGCCGCACCAACGAGCAAGTCCGGCGAGCCTCCGCCGCCCCTTCCCGTTCCTGGACGGATCCGGCTGCTTCCACGTCGTCCCCGGCGCCAAGTTCATCCTCCTGTGTCTTCTCGCTGCCCGAGGAGCAACAAGCCGCCGCCTAGAGCTCCGTCCTGAAGCTCGCCGCTCACCAACACCCGTCGCCGGCGCTGCCCCGACCTCGTCGTCCTCGCCGTCGACGCTGCCTCGCGTCCTCGTCCTCCTCCCCGCCGGTCTCCAGCAGCCTCGGCGCCCCCTCTCCCCATCAACCTTGGTGAGGCTCCGGGCTTCTCCCCATCTCTGCCTCACACCTCGATCGCGATCCCCGCTTGCTGACCGCCCACACGAGCGCCCGCGGTGAGCACGCGTTCACCGCGCCCAGCGCGCTCTCTGTGCCGTGCGCCCGACCTTCCCGTGCGTCGCGCCCCGCAAGCAGAGGCGCCGCCGGGGCCCCGCTCAACGCCACCGCCTCTACGCTCCTCCTCCGACCACCCCACGACCACCACCAGATTCGCCGTTGAACGGGCTTTCCAAAGCCGCCACCCTCGTGAGGTCCCGTGGCCGGAGTCGGCCAGCCGACGATTGCCGGAGCTGCTGGATTAGCACCGGTGGTTACTGAACCCATTAACACCCCCACTGCCATAGACATGTGGGCCCCCACCATTGTTAATTACTTAATTAAAATAACACAATCCCTAACCTGAGTCTATGACAAACTGGGCCCACTAACTAATTAGACTATTTTAAATAAATAAAACCTGTTAACAAACTGTCTCACTAACAGTGGGGACCCATTGGTCAGTTTGACCAGTCAATAGTCAAAGTCAAACTTTGACTGCTGACTCAGACCCCCTGTCCCCACCTGACGTACCCATACACACTTATGGGTACACTTCCTGTGTACCCATAGCATTTAAATACTAATCTATTTTCGAATTAAATTAAATCCAGAAATTAGGAAATCGTTTTAAAACTTTGAAAATTCATATAAAATAAATCGTAATTCGGATGAAAATACTTTCTACATGAAAGTTGCTCAGAACAACGAGACGAATCCAGATACGCAGCCCGTTCTTCCACCACACACCCCTAACATAGCAAATACACAACTTTCCCTCTCCGGTACATCTGTCCGAAAACGCGAAACACTGGGATTACTTTCCCGGATGTTTCCCTCCTTCGCTGGTATCACATATGTCGGGGATTCTGACTCCTCGAGCACCTATGGGCACGGAGCTGAAGGAAATATGCCCTAGAGGCAATAATAAAGTTATTATTTATTTCCTTATTTCATGATAAATGTTTATTATTCATGCTAGAATTGTATTAACCGGAAACATAATACATGTGTGAATACATAGACAAACAGAGTATCACTAGTATGCCTCTACTTGACTAGCCTGTTGATCAAAGATGGTTATGTTTCCTAGCCATAGACATGAGTTGTCATTTGATTAACGGGATCACATCATTAGGAGAATGATGTGATTGACATGACCCATTCCGTTAGCTTAGCACCCGATCGTTTAGTATGTTGCTATTGCTTTCTTCATGACTTATACATGTTCCTGTGACTATGAGATTATGCAACTCCCGTTTGCCGGAGGAACACTTTGTGTGCTACCAAACGTCACAACGTAACTGGGTGATTATAAAGGAGCTCTACAGGTGTCTCCAAAGGTAGATGTTGGGTTGGCGTATTTCGAGATTAGGATTTGTCACTCCGAATGTCGGAGAGGTATCTCTGGGCCCTCTCGGTAATGCACATCACTTAAGCCTTGCAAGCAATGCAACTAATGAGTTAGTTGCGAGATGATGTATTACAGAACGAGTAAAGAGACTTGCCGGTAACGAGATTGAACTAGGTATTGGATACCGACGATTGAATCTCGGGCAAGTAACATACCGATGACAAAGGGAACACCGTATGTTGTTATGCGGTCTGACCGATAAAGATCTTCGTAGAATATGTAGGAGCCAATATGGGCATCCAGGTCCCGCTATTGGTTATTGACCGGAGACGTGTCTCGGTCATGTCTACATTGTTCTCGAACCGTAGGGTCCGCACGCTTAAGGTTTCGATGACAGTTATATTATGAGTTTATGAGTTTTGATGTACCGAAGGAGTTCGGAGTCCCGGATGGGATCGGGGACATGACGAGGAGTCTCGAAATGGTCGAGACGTAAAGATCGATATATTGGACAACTATATTCGGACTTCGGAAAGGTTCTGAGTGATTCGGGTATTTTCGGGAGTACCGGAGAGTTACGGGAATTCGTAATGGGCCTCATTGGGCCATACGGGAAAGGAGAGAAAGGGCCAAAAGGGTGACCGCACCCCTCCCCTTGGACTAGTCCGAATTGGACTAGGGAGGGGGGGCGCCCCCTTCCTTCCTTCTCCTTCTCTCTTCCCTTTCCTTGTCTCCTACTCCTACTACATGGAAGGGCTCCTAGTTGGACTAGGAAAGGGGGAATCCTACTCCCGGTGGGAGTAGGACTCCCCTAGGGCGCGCCATAGAGAGGGCCGGCCCTCCCCTCCTCCACTCCTTTATATACGGGTGCAGGGGCACCCCATGGGCACACAATTGATCAACGTGATCGTTCCTTAGCCGTGTGCGGTGCCCCCCTCCACCATATTCCACCTCGGTCATATTGTCGCGGTGCTTAGGCGAAGCCCTGCGTCGGTAGTACATCAAGATCGTCACCACGCCGTCGTGCTGACAGAACTCCTCCCCGAAGCTTTGCTGGATCGGAGCACGGGGATCGTCATCGAGTTGAACGTGTGTTAAGAACTCGAAGGCGCCGGAGTAACGGTGCTTGGATCGGTCGGATCGGGAAGACGTACGACTACTTCCTCTATGTTGCGTCAACGCTTCCGCTTCGGTCTACGAGGGTACGTAGACAACACTCTCCCCTCTCGTTGCTATGCATCACCATGATCTTGCGTGTGCGTAGGAATTTTTTTTGAAATTACTACATTCCCCAACAGTGGTATCAGAGCCTGGTTTTTTATGGTTTGATGTTATGCACGAGTAGAACACAAGTGAGTTGTGGACGATATAAGTCATACTGCCTACCAGCATGTCATACTTTGGTTCGGCGGTATTGTTAGATGAAGCGGCCCGGACCGACATTACGCGTACGCTTAGGCGAGACTGGTTCTACCGCCGTGCTTTGCACACAGGTGGCTGGTGGGTGTCAGTTTCTCCAACTTTAGTTGAACCAAGTATGGCTACGCCCGGTCCTTGAGAAGGTTAAAACGGAGTCTATTTGACAAACTATCGTTGTGGTTTTGATGCGTAGGTAAGATTGGTTCTTGCTTAAGCCCGTAGCAGCCACGTAAAACTTGCAACAAACAAAGTAGAGGACGTCTAACTTGTTTTTGCAGGGCATGTTGTGATGTGATATGGTCAAGACATGATGCTAAATTTTATTGTATGAGATGATCATGTTTTGTAACCGAGTTATCGGCAACCTGCAGGAGCCGTATGGTTGTCGCTTTATTGTATGCAATGCAATCGCCCTGTAATGCTTTACTTTATCACTAAGCGGTACCGATAGTCGTAGAAGCATAAGATTGGCGAGACGACAACGATGCTACGATGGAGATCAAAGTGTCGCGCTGGTGACGATGGTGATCATGATGGTGCTGCGGAGATGGAGATCACAAGCACAAGATGATGATGGCCATATCATATCACTTATATTGATTGCATGTGATGTTTATCTATTTATGCATCTTATCTTGCTTTGATTGACGGTAGCATTATAAGATGATCTCTCACTAAATTATCAAAGTAATAGTGTTCTCCCTGAGTATGCACCGTTGCGAAAGTTCTTCATGCTGAGACACCACGTGATGATCGAGTGTGATAGGCTCTACGTTCAAATACAACGGGTGTAAAACAGTTGCACACGCGGAATACTCAGGTTTAACTTGACGAGCCTAGCATATAACAGATATGGCCTCGGAACACGGAGACCGAAAGGTCGAGCGTGAATCATATAGTAGATATGATCAACATAGTGATGTTCACCATTGAAACTACTCCATCTCACGTGATGATCGGACATGGTTTAGTTGATGTGGATCACGTGATCACTTAGAAGATTAGAGGGATGTCTATCTAAGTGGGAGTTCTTAAGTAATATGATTAATTGAACTTTAATTTATCATGAACTTAGTCCTGGTAGTATTAGCATATCTATGTTGTAGATCAATAGCTCGCATTGTTGCTTTAATATGTTTATTTTGATATGTTCCTAGAGAAAATTGTGTTGAAAGATGTTAGTAGCAATGATGCGGATTGGATCCGTGATCTGAGGTTCATCCTCATTGCTGCACAGAAGAATTATGTCCTTGATGCACCGCTAGGTGACAGGCCTATTGCAGGAGCAGATGCATGCGTTATGAACGTTTGGCTAGCTCAGTATGATGACTACTTGATAGTTTAGTGCACCATGCTTAACAGCTTAGAATCGGGACTTCAAAGACGTTCTGAACGTCATGGACCATATGAGATGTTCCAGGAGTTGAAGTTAATATTTCAGCAAATACCCGAGTTGAGAGATATGAAGTCTCCAACAAAGTTCTATAGCTAAAAGATGGAGGAGAATCGCTCAACTAGTGAGCATGTGCTCAGATTGTCTGGGTACTACAATCGCTTGAATCAAGTGGGAGTTAATCTTCCAGATAAGATAGTGATTGCCAGAATTCTCTAGTCACCATCACCAAGTTAGTAGAACTTCGTGATGAACTATAATGTGCAAGGGATAATGGAAGATATTCCAAAGCTCTTCGCGATGCTAAAATCTGCGAAGGTAGAAATCAAAGAAAAACATCAAGTGTTGATGGTTGACAAGATCACTAGTTTCAAGAAAAGGGCAAAGGGAAGAAGGGGAAATTCAAGAAGAACGGCAAGCAAGTTGCTGCTCAAGTGAAGAAGCCCAAGTCTGGTCCTAAGCCTGAGACTAAGTGCTTCTACTTCAAAGGGACTGGTCACTGGAAGCGGAACTACCCCAAGTGATTGGCGGATAAGAAGGATGGCAAAGTGATCATAAGTATATTTGATATACATGTTATTGATGTGTACTTTACTAGTGTTCATAGCAACCCCTCAGTATTTGGTACTAGTTCAGTTGCTAAGATTAGTAACTCGAAACGGGAGTCGCAGAATGAACAAAGACTAGTTAAAGGGCAAGGTGACGATGTGTGTTGGAAGTGGTTCCAAGATTGATATGATCATCATAGCACACTCCCTATACTTTCGGGATTAGTGTTGAAACTAAATAAGTGTTATTTGGTGTTTGCGTTGAGCATGAATATGATTTGATCATGTTAATTGCAATACGGTTATTCATTTAAGTTAGAGAACAATTGTTGTTCTGTTTACATGAATAAAACCTTCTATGGTCATACACACCAACGAAAATGGTTTGTTGGATCTCGATCGTAAAGATACACATATTCATAATATTGAAGCCAAAAGATGTAAAGTTAGTAATGATAGTGCAACTTATTTGTGGCACTTCCGTTTAGATCATATTGGTGTAAAGCGCATGAAGAAACTCCATGCTAATGGGATTTTGGAATCACTTGATTATGAATCACTTGATGCTTGCGTACCATGCCTTATGGGCAAGATGACTAAAACTCCGTTCTCCGAAACGATGGAGCGAGCAACAAACTTATTGGAAATAATACATACTGATGTATGCGGTCCGATGAGTATAAAGGCTCGCGGCAAGTATCGTTATTTTCAGAACTTCACAGATGATTTGAGCAGATATGGGTATATCTACTTGATGAAACATAAGTATGAAACATTTGAAAAGTTCATAGAATTTCAGAGTGAAGTGGAAAATCATCGTAACAAGAAAATAAAGTTTCTACGATCTGATCGTGGAAGAGAATATTTGAGTTATGAGTTTGGCCTTCAATTAAAACAATGTGGAATAGTTTCACAAAACTCATGCCACCTGGAACACCACAGCATAATGGTGTGTCCGAACATCATAACCGCACTTTATTGGATATAGTGCAATCTATGATATTTCTTACCGATTTACCACTATCGTTTTGGGGTTATGCATTAGAGACAGCTGCATTCACGTTAAATAGGGCACCATCTAAATCCGTTGAGACGACACTATATGAACTGTGGTTTAGCAAGAAACCAAAGTTGTTGTTTCTTAAAGTTTGGGGTTGTAATGCTTATGTGAAGAAGTTTCATCCTGATAAGCTCAAACCCAAATTGGAGAAATATGTCTTCATAGGATACCCAAAGGAGACAGTTGGGTACACCTTCTATCACAGATCCGAAGGCAAGACATTCGTTGCTGAGAATGGATACTTTCTAGAGAAGGAGTTTCTCTCGAAAGAAGTGAGTGGGAGGAAAGTAGAACTTGATAAGGTAATTGTACCTGCTCCCTTATTGAAAAGTAGTTCATCACAGAAATCTGTTCCTGTGACCACTACACCAATTAGTGAGTAAGCTAATGATGATGATCATGTAACTTCAGATCAAGTTACTACCGAATCTCGTAGGTAAACCAGAGTGAGATCCTCACCAGAGTGGTACGGTAATTCTGTTCTGGAAATCATGTTACTAGACCATGACGAACTTGCGAACTATGAGGAAGCGATGATGAGCCCGGATTCCGCGAAATGGTTTGAGGCCATGAAATCTGAGATATGATCCATGTATGAGAACAAAGTATGGACTTTGATGGATTCGCCCGATGATCGGCAAGCCATAGAAAATAAATGGATCTTCAAGAGGAAGACGGACGCTAATAGTAGTGTTACTATCTACAAAGCTAGAATTGTCGCAAAAGGTTTTCGACAAGTTCAAGGTGTTGACTACGATGAGAGATTCTCACTCGTATCTATGCTTAAGTCTATCCGAATCTTGTTAGCAATTGCCGCATTTTATGAAATCTGGCAAATGGATAAACAAAACTGCATTCCTTAATGGATTTATTAAAGAAGAGTTGTATATGATGCAACCAGAAGGTTTTGTCAATCCGAAAGGTGCTAACAAAATATGCAAGCTCCAGCGATCCATCTATGGACTGGTGCAAGCATCTCGGAGTTGGAATACACGCTTTGATAAGTTGATCAAAACATATGGTTTTATACAGACTTGCAGTGAAGCCTGTATTTACAAGAAAGTGAGTGGGAGCACTACAGCATTTCTGATAAATATATGTAAATGACATATTGTTGATCGGAAATAATGTAGAATTATTCTGCGAAGCATAAAGGAGTATTTGAAAGGAGTTTTTCGAAGAAGGACCTCGGTGAAGCTGCTTACATATTAAGCATCAAGATCTATAGAGATAGATCAAAACGCTTGATAAGTTTTCAATGAGTACATACCTTGACAAGATTTTGAAGTAGTTCAAAATGGAACAGTCAAAGAAAGAGTTCTTGCCTATGTTACAAGGTGTGAAATTGAGTAAGACTCAAAACCCGACCACGGCAGAAGATAGAAAGAGAATGAAAGTCATTCCCTATGCCTTGGCCATAGGTTCTATAAAGTATGCCATGCTATGTACCAGATCTATTGTATACCCTACACTGATTTTGGCAAGGGAGTACAATAATGATCTAGGAGTAGATCACTGGACAACGGTCAAAATTATCCTTAGTGGAATAAGGATATGTTTCTCGATTATGAACGTGACAAAAAGGTTCGTCGTAAAAGGTTACGTTGATGCAAGTTTTGACACTAATCTAGATGACTCTAAGTCTCAATCTAGATACATATTGAAAGTGGGAGCAATTAGCTAAAGTAGCTCCGTGCAGAGCATTGTAGACATAGAAAGTTGCAAAATACATACGGATCTGAATTTTTGGCAGACCCGTTGACTAAGCTTCTCTCACAAGCAAAACATGATCACACCTTAGTACTCTTTGGGTGTTAATCACATAGCGATGTGAACTAGATTACTGACTCTAGTAAACCCTTTGGGTGTTGATCACATATCGATGTGAACTATGGGTGTTAATCACATGGTGATGTGAACTATTGCTCGTAAATCACATGGCGATGTGAACTAGATTATTGACTCTAGTGCAAGTGGGAGACTGAAGGAAATATGCCCTAGAGGCAATAATAAAGTTATTATTTATTTCCTTATTTCATGATAAATGTTTATTATTCATGCTAGAATTGTATTAACCGGAAACATAATACATGTGTGAATACATAGACAAACAGAGTGTCACTAGTATGCCTCTACTTGACTAGCCTGTTGATCAAAGATGGTTATGTTTCCTAGCCATAGACATGAGTTGTCATTTGATTAACGGGATCACATCATTAGGAGAATGATGTGATTGACATGACCCATTCCGTTAGCTTAGCACCCGATCGTCTAGTATGTTGCTATTGCTTTCTTCATGACTTATACATGTTCATATGACTATGAGATTATGCAACTCCCGTTTGCCGGAGGAACACTTTGTGTGCTACCAAACGTCACAACGTAACTGGGTGATTATAAAGGAGCTCTACAGGTGTCTCCAAAGGTAGATGTTGGGTTGGCATATTTCGAGATTAGGATTTGTCACTCCGAATGTCGGAGAGGTATCTCTGGGCCCTCTCGGTAAGGCACATCACTTAAGCCTTGCAAGCAATGCAACTAATGAGTTAGTTGCGAGATGATGTATTACAGAACGAGTAAAGAGACTTGCCGGTGACGAGATTGAACTAGGTATTGGATACCGACGATCGAATCTCGGGCAAGTAACATACCGATGACAAAGGGAACACCGTATGTTGTTATGCGGTCTGACCGATAAAGATCTTCGTAGAATATGTAGGAGCCAATATGGGCATCCAGGTCCCGCTATTGGTTATTGACCGGAGACGTGTCTCGGTCATGTCTACATTGTTCTCGAACCGTAGGGTCCGCACGCTTAAGGTTTCGATGACAGTTATATTATGAGTTTATGAGTTTTGATGTACCGAAGGAGTTCGGAGTCCCGGATGGGATCGGGGACATGACGAGGAGTCTCGAAATGGTCGAGACGTAAAGATCGATATATTGGACGACTATATTCGGACTTCGGAAAGGTTTTGAGTGATTCGGGTATTTTCGGGAGTACCGGAGAGTTACGGGAATTCGTAATGGGCCTCATTGGGCCATACGGGAAAGGAGAGAAAGGGCCAAAAGGGTGACCGCACCCCTCCCCTTGGACTAGTCCGAATTGGACTAGGGAGGGGGGGCGCCCCCTTCCTTCCTTCTCCTTCTCTCTTCCCTTTCCTTGTCTCCTACTCCTACTACATGGAAGGGCTCCTAGTTGGACTAGGAAAGGGGGAATCCTACTCCCGGTGGGAGTAGGACTCCCCTAGGGCGCGCCATAGAGAGGGCCGGCCCTCCCCTCCTCCACTCCTTTATATACGGGGGCACGGGCACCCCATGGACACATAATTGATCAACGTGATCGTTCCTTAGCCGTGTGCGGTGCCCCCCTCCACCTATTCCACCTCGGTCATATTGTCGCGGTGCTTAGGCGAAGCCCTGCGTCGGTAGTACATCAAGATCGTCACCACGCCGTCGTGCTGACGGAACTCCTCCCCGAAGCTTTGCTGGATCGGAGCACGGGGATCGTCATCGAGCTGAACGTGTGTTAAGAACTCGGAGGCGCCGGAGTAACGGTGCTTGGATCGGTCGGATCGGGAAGACGTACGACTACTTCCTCTACGTTGCGTCAACGCTTCCGCTTCGGTCTACGAGGGTACGTAGACAACACTCTCCCCTCTCGTTGCTATGCATCACCATGATCTTGTGTATGCGTAGGAAATTTTTTGAAATTACTATGTTCCCCAACAGGAGCCCCTTCTCGGTTCGGCGGGGGGCAGAGGTCGCGCAAAGAGCGGATTGAGGCGAGGCACACGAGGGGTTTTTACCCAGCTTCGGAGCTCTCCGGAGAGATAATACTCCTACTGCTGCTTTGTGGATTGTATTGAGTTCCTGCTCGGGAGCGCTGAGTGCTACAGTACACACCAGCAGCTAACGAGACCGAGCGTGAGTGTTTTATTGTTCGTCCTCTTGCCCTTACGTTGTGCATGGGCCTCCTTTTATATGCTCAAGGGGTCTCCAACAGGTGGCAACGTAGGCAAGGGCAAAAATGGAAAGGTGCTGCGGTAGGTACAGCTACCTACACAGTGTATCATACCTAACCCTGACGGCAGGGGACAAAGGCATTAAATGCCTATCTACGTCGCCCAGACAGTGCAGAAAAGGGACCGTCAGGGGCGCCACCGCTTGCCACGATGGCGATCTTGTCAGCGCCGCATGCCACAGTGTACCCCTGGCTGCACAGCCTCCCGCCACGTATGCCTGGAAGGGTCCTAGAGCGACACGTAGGTGGGTGTGCTGGAGCGCAGGTACAGAGTGGTGGCTTGCCACGGCAAACGCCTTGCCGCGGCCGTTGTCTTGCCGCGTCTGGGAGCTTGTCGCTCACCGGGTCCTGCCGGGACGCGTGGCGCGTCGCGGCAAGTTCCTTGAGATGCCTTGGTTGGCCTTCCCGGCAAGCTCCTCTTGCCGGGGTCTTGTGCCTTGAGTGGCCTTCCCGGCAAGCTCCTCTTGCCGGGGACTTGTCTCCTTGGCTTAAATACTTTGTTCTTGAATGGCTCCAAAGGAACCACGGAGGACCTTGGCGGTCACCTGGCGAGCCTTGCCGCGGGACGCTGCGACTGCCCGTGCACAAGTTCGGGATACTAGGGTACCCCTACTCTAGTACACCGACAGGAGCCCCCGGGCCTGGGCCATACACGGTGCCGAGCGCTGTTGGGCCAGGCCCAAAACAGGGCACGGGCACGCGCGGCCTGGGTCATGTCGTATCTTGCTCCGTATCCACCGCACCCTCCCCGAACGGCACGCGTCGATTGCGGCGTCGTGGGAGAGGTCGTGGGTGGTTTCTTTATTCGGGAAAGGCGGACCGTCCGCCCCTCCCTCCTTATAAGCAGGGGGAACAGGGGCAGTTCGCCCATCTTCCCGTTGCTATTCCCTCCTCGAGAATCTCCGCCACTCCCCTTCTTCCCAAAGCCGAAGGAGAGCAGCGCCCCGCCCCCATCGCCACCAGCACCACCAACACCGTCGTCCTCCCTCACCATTCCCGCCATGGCTCCGAAAGCCGAGAAGGCGAAGTCGGCCGAGGCGCAGCGGCTCGCGGCGCTGCGAAAGGAGCGGGCAATCTTCCCTCCGAGGCTTGAGGCGGCGGAGCTGAAGGAGGACTTCTACCTCTTCTGGTCGACGAGGACGCGAGCGCATCTGTGCACGAAGGTACTCCCAGCCGCTGCTTGGGACAAGGAGCCCACTGGGTACCCCTTCTTCGCCTTGTTCTTCTACTGCGGGCTCTGCCCGCCCTTTCTGAATTCTTTTGTGACGTCATGAACACCTACGGGCTCCACCTCCTTGACTTCACCCCCAATGCTGTCCTGACCATGGCAGTTTTCACACATCTCTGCGAAAACTTTGTCGGGGTCCATCCAAACGTAGCCCTTTTCCGCCATTTCTTTTCGCCTCGGGTTGAGAAAGGAGAGCCTTTATCCGGCAGAATCGCCTGGATCTCGAAAGCCGGCAAGAAGGATGCTTATCTGGATGGAGAGTTCCGCAGCAAGTGGGAGGAGTGGAGGGCGGACTGGTGCCTGATTGTCGAGGAGAACCCGCAGCCGTTTACTGCTCTGCGCGAAACCCCAGTAGTGCGCGGCAGTGATTGGAGTAGCCTGGCCCCGGAAGACGACAGACTGAAGATTTCCGTCGCCCGGATCCTACGCCTCAGGCTTGCCGGGCTTACTGTAGGAGCGGTTGGCGCAGATTTCCTCCGCCGCCGCATCGCCCCCCCTGCAGGAGAGGAGGAGACCTGCCTAGGAGTTGCAGAATGCGGCGGATATCATGAGGTTGCGGCCGGGCCTCAACTTCAACTTCACTGTCCTGGAGCTCAACGCGATGCTCCAGGAGCTGTTCAAGCACGACCCACAGCATCCCGAAGTGTTCAGGTTGCCGAGGGGCGTCGTTCCGCTGTGCAACAACTCCGCGCTCGACCGCATCCGTGCAATGATTTTGCTGTGCGACTCGCATGGAATTGATCCAGCCTAGATAGAGCCTGCAGATGATGTCGTGCAGGCGTTCTTCGACAACTTGATAGAAGTGCCGATCGACGCCGATGAGAAGAGGGGCCTCACCTGGGACACCACCGACGATGAGCTCAAACGCATCGCCACCAGGCTGGAAGAGGCGGCGGCAGCCGCAGCTGCGGGCGAGTTTGGGTTCACCATGGAGGAGGCAGAGGCAGCAGAGGCGGCAAGCCTTGCCGAGCGAGAGGATCTGGCCGGTGAGGGAGAGCCTGCCGGACATGACGTCGGGCCGAGCGGGCCCGCTGAGGATACGAGCGGCTCGTTGGAGATCGGCTCCTCTTCTTCTACGTCTTCGGACAGCTTGCCGCAAGCAGAGCCCCCGGCTCCAGCGAGAAGGCGTCTTCGCAAGGCCGGGGACGTAGCGGAGCGGCGGACGAGTCAACCCCCGCCGCGCCGTACGACGCGCTCCATCGCGGCAAGTTCCGTCGCTGCGGAAGCACCTCACGCCGCAGCGGCAACCGGAGCGGGGTCCTCCCGGTCCGCCGCTCCAGCTCCCGCCAAGCGGCCGAGGGATCCTACTCCTCCGCCTCCTCGTGCCGGAGGAGGGCCAGGCTTTGACTTCTCCGCGCTCAGCTCCGACGAGGAAGAAGAAGAGTAAGATTCTTGTTGTACTTGTATGTCTTCAATACTTGCTGTCTTGTCCTGTATCTCATTTACTTCATTCTGAACTTATTCCTTTTTAGGACTCTGGCCCAGAGAATGGCAAAGAGAGCCAAGGTCCCGGTGATTGTCATCAAGGATGATCCCACCGTGCCAGCAGGCGGTGCGCCCGAGACAAACTTGCCGGACCCGACGACTGTTCTTCAGAGCAGCCCCCAGCGCAGCCCCCAGCGTAAGTATATGGTTTACTTCCCGCTGTTAGGCGCGCATGGATACTCTTTGCTTGCTGATATCTGACTGTTGGCTTGTGTAGGAGCAGAGCAGCCCCACCAGGAGCGTCCGGACGCCGCCCCTGACATGCCATCTGCTTCGACTACGCCGCCAAGGGAGAGTTCTCCGGCAAAGGAAAATCCTCCGACAAGGGAGAGTTCCCCGGCAAGGGAGAAGTCTCCGACAAGGGAGAGCTCCCCGGCAAGGGAGAAGTCTCCGACGAGGGAGAGTTCCCCGACAAGGGAGAAGTCTCCGGCAAGGGACAGTACCAACGACCCCCCGGCAGCGGAGATCCCAACTACCGAGCCTGGTACAGGTACTCCTTGCTTCTAAACTTCCCTTGGGTTCTTCTTTTTGGATATTTGCTTGACTTTTCTTCCTTTTCCGGCCGTTAGATCCATCTACTGTGGAGCCGATGGAGACCGAGGTTGCTGTTGACGATGCCGCTGCCACCGAAGAAGCGTCCGGCGCTGATGATCCCGCCGGCGAAGAGGCCGCCAGGGCTGCCACCGCAGCAGCCGACGAGGGGTCCGGCGATCGCACTGACGACCCTGAGGCCGCAGGAGCGACAGGCGCTACACCGACCGTCGATCCTCCCGCCGCTGCCGCAGCGCCAGGCTCCGAAGAGCCCCAGCCAGGCGTCTACTTGAAGGCCGGCGATGGCGTCTTCATCAACCTCCCCTGGGCGTCAACGTCCAGGGCACCGGTCGAAGGAGAAAGCTTTGACGTGGAGGTGCTCTCCTCCGCTGGGCTGACGCTGGTCGACGTGCCAGGCAGTAGCAGCGACGAGCCTGAGGAGGAGCGACTGCTGCGGAAGCTGGGGTCGCTCTACCGCGCTCGACAAGCCAAACTGGAGTCCCGCGAAGCGCTTGTCGCGAAGGCGGGGCTGGACATGGATAAGCGCGCGGAGGAGCTCCGAGGTCTCAACCAGACAGCTCTCCGGTCGCTGGCGGCAGAGCGTGAGCAGCTCGATGAGGTGCAGAAGGCCTTCATCCTCGAGAAGGCAGAAGTTGCAGAGCAACAGCGGCTTGCCGCCGAGGAGCTATCTGCGCGGGAGGGCGAGTTGGTGCAGCTAAAGGCCAGCCTGAACAGCCACGAAGAGGAGCTTGCTGCGCGCGAGCAAACACTCAGCGGAGCCCTCAAGGAAGCAAAGGACGCTGCCGCAGCTGCCGAGGCCGCCAAGAAGGAGCTGGAGGCGAAGGTGGCGCAGCTGGAGACTGATCTCAAGGCGAGCGGTGAAGCGCTTGCCGCGCTCAATCATGAGCGTGAGAAGGACGCCTACACCTTTGGCGAGCTGCAGGGTCGTCTCGCCGAGAAGATCAAGGAGCTTAGCGCCGCCAAGGATTCCAACGTCGATCTTGAGCTAAAGCTGGCTGCTTTGACCAAGACGCTGGACGGCGCCAGGGAGCAGGAGGCGTCCCTGAAGAAGGAGATCAAGGCCGACAACGCGCTGCTGGAGAGAATTGCCGCCACCCAGAATGATTTTAGAGAGACTGTGGAGCAGTGGACGGAGGGTCTTGTGAATGCTGCCGCAGACATCGACAAGGAGCTGACGCAGCTGGGGATGGGGGATCTCAGGTATCCCTCCGATGAGACCCTCCTATCCAGCGCCAAGCTCACTCTGTTCTTCAAAGGCGTGGCGACGGCCCTCCAGCGACTCCGGGAAAGGATCCCAAAGCAGCTGGCCGACGAGTCGCGCAAGATCTGCGCGGGAGGTCTTCAGAAGGTGTTGGTTAAGGTAGCCTTCCGCAACCCGGGCCTCAACCTCACCAATGTCCTCAGATCCTTGCCGGCGGAAGCTGATCTGGAGGCGCTCAAGGACCTTGTCGCACCCATTGTGGACAAGGTGAGCGGGATCAAGAGGGTTGAGGGCGATCGTGTGGACTAGGCCGCCCGTTTTCTTCTTTTCTTGTCGCTGCTAATCATGTTATGAAAGCAGTCTATTAGAGCCGCGACAAGCTATCTTGTAATATATGACTTTATTTTGGGTAGTGATTGCAATGTTATTTCCTTTACTTGACTCCTTCCTTTGTATGTTTTTGCCCTACGCTTTTAGGGAACTTGCCGGCACGGGCACTCTTGCTGCAAGCGCTGAGTGCGGGACGTCAGCAGCCTGCTGGCAGTGCCGTTGCCGACAAGAAACCTTGTCGTAACTAGTCGCAGCTCGCTTAAGTTGTTGAGCGGACTCAAAACAAAGTAAGGGTGCGACTCTAGTCGCAGCACACTTAAACTGCTGAGCGAACTCGAAACAAAGTAAGGGCGCAACTAGCCACGAGCCGGTTCCTTCGCGCACAGGTTTTCCATACAAAGCATGGTCGTTCAAGCAAAATAACTTAAAATTTAAAAAATCTGATTGCTCAAACTTTGGCACTTAGCTTTTCTGTCGTTTGCTTCCCGGCAAGGCGAAACTTTCTTGAACGACGCCTGGTCCATACCATTATCTTCCCCTTTCCCCCCGGCAAACTTGTGGGCGAAGGAGCCTTCATTTCCTTGAGAAAAAAGAAAGTAGAGAAAATAATGATATGGAGCCATATGGCTCGTTATTTCTTACCGGGAGTGTTCGCTGCACAAAGTGTCAGATGATTCATGCAAAAAAAGCATGAAATCGACAAGGTGTGCGGAGCACGTGAGCTTTATTTATACACCGGATCTGCGCCTGGCTTTGTACAAAGAATTACATGCAACAGCGGCAAGACTTGTACAAAAAGGTGGTTGTCGGACTGGGTCCAACAACCGCGCCTTACGGGTAAAACTTACGAAGATGCTCGATGTTCCAGGAGTTGCTCACCGGAATGCCATCTTCGGTCTCAAGGCGGACAACGCCAGGCCTAGTGACTCGTTTCACCCGATAAGGGCCTTCCCACTTCGGCGTCAACTTATTGGAATTCTTGGCGGAATGAACGCGCCGAAGAACAAGGTCGCCTTCCTCGAGACTCCTGGTGTTAACTTTGCGGCTATGGTAGCGGCGCAAAGCTTGCTGGTAGCGAGCAGCTCGCACAGCAGCCTAAAGACGATCTTCCTCAAGGAGCAGTGCGTCATCTTGTCGCAGCTGCTCTTGCTCAAGCTCATCATAAGCGAGCACTCGAGGTGACCCGTATACGAGTTCCATGGGGATAACTGCCTCTGCTCCATAGACTAGAGCGAAAGGTGTCTGGCCAATGGCTCGATTTGGCGTCATCCTGATCGACCAAAGAACCACCGGCAGCTCCTCAATCCAGTTTCTTCCGCACTTGTGCAGCCTGTCGAAAGTCCTGGTCTTGAGTCCACGCAGAACATCAGCATTTTCCCTCTCCGCTTGACCGTTGCTCCTGGGGTGAGCAACATAAGCGAAGCAGACCTTGGCACTAAGATCTTGGACGTACTGCATGAAGGTGCGGCTCGTGAATTGTGTACCGTTGTCGGTGATGATCCTGTTAGGGATCCCGAAGCGGCAAACAATCGACCTGAAGAACTTGACTGCTGACTGTGTTGTCACCTTCCTCACTGATTCCACTTTCGGCCACTTTGTGAACTTGTCGATTGCGACGTACAAGTACTCAAAGCCCCCGACTGCTCGGGGGAAGGGGCCGAGGATGTCGAGCCCCCAGACCGAAAATGGCCAGGATAAAGGGATCGTTTGGAGAGCTTGAGCTGGCTGGTGTATCTGCTTGGAATGGAACTGGCATGCTTCACACTTGGTTACTTGTGCAGTTGCATCCTGGAGGGCTGTCGACCAAAAGAAACCTTGCCGGAAAGCTTTGCCGGCAAGCGCTCTTGCGCCAATGTGGTGACCACATATGCCTCCATGTATCTCTGCCAACAGCTTCTGTCCATCTTCCCGGTGAATACACTTCAATTTCACTCCGTTGAGTCTTCTTCTGTACAGTGCGTTGTCGACGAACTGGTACATACTTGACTGCCGGGCTACTCTTTCCGCTTTTTCTGGCTCTTCGGGAAGTTCTCCTGTCTGGAGGAAACGGACGATTTGCTGTGCCCATGCTGGAGCTTGTGGCTCGACAACAAGGACTAAAGGTGTATCTGCTGCTGCGGGAACATCCGCTTCTACGGCGAGAACCTGCGGCTCAGCCGGAGCTTGACGTTCCCCGGCAAGCTTGCCGGAGCAAAACTTGTTGGGAGCGTCTGCTACAACGAAACAAACCCTGGGGCTTGTCGGAGCAGAGTGCTCCTCAGCACTCTTGGCGTTGATCTTGGGGACCTTCTTGGTGGCGGCTTCGGGAAGCTCTGCCGGAAAATAGTCACCAGAAATCAATTTCCTCTTCTTGCTTTGTCTAGTTGATGGCGTCACAGACGGTTGAGTCAGCTTGAGCACAAAGATCCCTGGTTCCACAGGTAACTAAAGTGCTGCGCACTTTGACAGGCCGTCAGCAATGTCGTTCTGAGCTCTTGGAACATGTTCCATCTGTAGGCCGACAAAGCGCTCTTCTAGCTTTCTCACCTCATCAACGTAAGCTTCCATCAACGGACTCTGATAATTCTTGTTCACTTGGCGGACGACAAGCTACGAGTCACCCCTGACAATGAGCTGCTTGATCCCAAGGTCTGCCGCGATCCTGAGACCGGCAAGCAATCCCTCATACTCTACAGTATTGTTTGTTGCTTGCTCCTTGGGAAAGTGCATCTGGACCACGTACTTGAGGTGCTCTCCGGTGGGTGCGACAAGCAGCACGCCAGCACCGGCGCCTTGCAGCGAGAAAGCACCATCAAAGTACATCAGCCACTCTTTGCTTGCTTCCTTGACGGGGATGCTCGTTTCTGGAATTTCTTCGTCTGGTGTTGGCGTCCACTCCGCTATGAACTCTGCCAATGCTCTGCTTTGGATAGTTGAAGTGCTCTCAAACTTGAGGCCAAAGCTTGACAGTTCCAGTGCCCACTCAACAATCCTGCCTGTTGCTTCTGGATTCTGCAGTATCCTCTTCAGCGGAAAGCGAGTGACAACTGTGATCTCATGTGCTTGGAAGTAATGGCGCAGCTTTCTCGAGGCCATGAGAAGGCCGAAAAGCAATTTCTGCACACCAGAGTACCTTGACCTAGCCCCCTGCAGAAGGGAACTGACAAAGTAGACTGGGCGCTGCACCATTCTCTTCTACAGTATCTCTTCGCACATCTGCGCAGATCCATCTTTGTCGGGACCAGAGCCTGTCGGAGAAGCCCCCTGCTTGTCGCTGGATGTGCTTGCCATGGTGGCTGGCTCATCATCAGCCTCCCTCTCCGCTACTAACGCAGCACTAACCACTTGATTGGTTGCCGCCAGATATAGCAGCAACTTCTCTTGTGGTGTAGGTGCGACAAGTATTGGAGTGGAGGACAGGTATCTCTTCAAGTCCTGCAGCGCAGCCTCCGCTTCTGGAGTCTATTTCATTGGACCTGCCTTTTTCAAAATTTTGAAAAACGGCAGGGCGCGCTCAGCAGACTTAGAGATAAACCTGCTGAGAGCCGCCACGCAGCCGGCAAGCTTCCGCACATCCTTGACGCGCTTTGGTGCTTCGATCTGCTCAATGGCCTTGATCTTGTCGGGATTGGCTTCAATTCCCCGCTGAGATACGAAGAACCCGAGAAGCTTGCCGGAAGGGACTCCAAACACACACTTCTCGGGGTTGAGCTTGAGGCTGATCTTGCGCAGATTTGCAAAAGTCTCTTCCAGATCTTGAATCAGAGTTGCTTTGTCCCTGCTCTTGACCACTATGTCATCCATGTAGGCTTCCACATTTCTGTGTATTTGCGGTTCAAAAGCAGTATGGAATACTCTTGCAAATATTGAACCAGCATTCTTCAAACCGAAAGGCATCCGTACGAAACAGTACGTGCCACATGGAGTGATGAACGCGGTCTTCTCCTCATCTTCTTCTGCCATGAAGATCAGATGGTATCCTGAGTATGCGTCAAGAAATGAAAGCAAGTCACATCCAGCCGTGGAGTCAACAATCTGGTCGATGCGCGGCAAGGGAAATGGATCTTTGGGACAAGCTTTGTTAACATCGGTAAAGTCGATACAAAGCCTCCATTTCCTGTTTGCCTTGCGCACGACTACAGGATTGGCCAACCACGTAGGATGGAGCACTCCTCTGACAAGGCCTGCTGCTTCCAACTTCTTGATCTCTTCTGCGATGAATTCTTGGCGCTCCACTGCTTGTTTCCTGACTTTTTGCTTGACGGGCCGCGCATGAGGACAGACGGCAAGGTGGTGCTCAATTACTTTCCTGGGAACGCTGGGGATGTCAGACGGTTGCCACGCAAACACGTCGACGTTCGCCCGCAGGAAAGCAATGAGCGCGCTTTCCTATTTAGGGTCGAGAGTGGCACTGATGGTGAAAGTACCACCAGTGCCGTCCTCCTTGGCGGACACCTTCTTGGTCGCTGGCGGAGCTGCCATTGTCTTCTTACACTTGCCGGTGGAGCTCGATGGTGCGTCCTCGACGGTAGCGCAACACTCCGAAGAGGTGCGCTTGCCGGAGTGGGCATCAGAACTCTTGCCGGACTTGGTCTTCTTCTTCCCCCCGGGAGCTTCAGCGGCAAGTGTCTCGCGATCCATTGCGGCTGCTGCTTCCCGGTAGATCTTGTCAACACAGATAAGAGCATCTTTCTTGTCGCCAGGGACGGAGATGACACTTATCGGGCCTGGCATCTTCAGCATGTTGTACGCGTAGTGAGAGGCCGCCATGAACTTGGCGAGCGCTGGACGGCCGAGAATTCCATTGTAAGGCAATGGAAAATCGGCAACGTCAAAAGTGATCCTCTCAGTCCTGAAGTTTAGCTCGCTGCCAAATGTCACCGGCAGCGTGATCTTTCCCTTCAGCTTGATCCTTCCCGGGTTGATTCCTTGGAATGTGCCGGTCTCTTCGAGCTCACTGTCAGGGACTTGGAGTTTTCGGAGCACAGCGGAGGAGATCAGGTTCAAGCCGGCCCCGCCGTCAACTAGCATCTTAGTGACCTTGAGGTTGCGGATAGTTGGTGAAACCAACATCGGCAAGCACCCGAACGCAGTTGTGCGATCAGGGTGGTCCTCAATATCAAAGATGATAGGCGTGCTGGACCATTTCAGAAGCTTGCGTGACTCAACGGGTGGTTCTGCCGCATTGACTTCCCACACCCACTGCTTGAGTTGGCGGTGCGAAGTATGCATAGGAGCACCGCCGTCAACACACAAGACCTCTGTGGCTTTCTGAAACTCCTGCTCACTGGTCTCGTCATCATCCATGTCTTGATCGTCGTCGTCTTCATCTTTGTCGCGGCCGCGGGGAGGTCTGTCTCCTTGTCGCTGATTGGCCTTGCCGCGACGTCCTCCCCGGCCGGTGTGCTTCGTACCGGATCCTCCAGCACCTGCTTGGGCTTTCTCCTTGTCGCGTCGCTCGTACTCGGCCTTTTGCAGCTCAACAAGCTGCTCGACCTTCTTGCAGCTCTGGAGGTCATGGCCCTTGGTCCGTGGATCTTGCAGTACTGTTTGTTGGTGTCGTCCTGCTTGTCGGCGGCCGCCACAGCCTGGCAGTTGGCGCATGAGGCAACCTCCTTGCCGGAGCTACCATCTTTGGCTTTCTTGGCGCCACCGTCGTTGCCGGACTGCTCAACAACTAGCACATCTTTGCCTTTCCTCTTCCTGTTGTTCCGCCGCCGGTTTTTATTCGCCGGGGCAGTATCCTCATTGTCAGATCCTCCCGTTCCTGTATTCTCTCCGGGGAGTTTCCTCCCTTCCTCAGCACGTGCACACCTGTCGGCCAGAGCATATAGCTCGCTGACGTCTCTGATCTTGCACATCGCCATCTCCTCCCGCATCCTGCGGTTACGCACGTTCTGATGGAACGCGCTGATGACCGCGATAGGGTGGACATCTGGGATGTTGCGTTGCACTTGGCTGAATCTCTGGATGTACTTGCGCAGGGGCTCTCCTTCCTTCTGGGCAAGCAGGTGAAGGTCACTCTCCTGGCCATGAGGTTTTTGGCCGCCCGTAAAGGCGCCGACAAACTGATGGCATAGGTCTTCCCAGGAAGATATGGAGTTTTCCGGCAAGTGTATGAGCCAGGACCTGACATTGGGTTTGAGCACCAGCGGGAAGTAGTTGGCAAGGATCTTGTCGTCTCGCCCCTCGGCAGCCTGCACCGCGATGGTGTAGATGCTGAGGAACTCCGACGGATGCAACTTGCCGGCGTACTTCTCGGGTACGTCTGGCTTGAAGTTCTTCGTGCTGGGCCGCTGGACCTGCCGCAGTTCACGGGTGAACGCAGGGCAACCTACCGCGTACGGCAGGTCGCCTGGTTCCCCTGGCGCATGCAGGTCGACAGTGGGCCCAGCGTGCTTGTCTGATTGACGCCGTGCTTCTCTTCGGCGCTCGATGCGGGTACGAGCGTCTTCTTGCTGTCGTTCGTGAAGAACTTGGCGCTGATCGCAGCGAGCTCGCGGATCTGATGAAGCGGTGGAGTCGCTGTCGTGGTGGACCCGGCGAGTCGGCGATCTTGGCCTTCGGGGCGGAGAGTGCACGGTGGTTGCACCCCCACCGGTTTTGTCGCCATCGGCTCGCACCTGGCTGGCCTGCCGCGGCTTCGATGTGGTCGCCTGCCGTGGAGTGTCGCCGTTGGCGAAGCCGATGAGACTCTGAATGGTGGCCCTCCAGTCGTCGATCTTGTCTGGCGTCGGAGGGAAGTCTAGGAGCAGTTGAGCTCGCGCCAGAGCTTCTGCTGGAGTGGCGGGTAGCGGTGGCGAACGGTGCGAGGAGCGGGATATGCTCGGACTTCCAACGATGTTAGAAGGAGCAGTATTTCGTCCAGGCGACCGTGCCTCGCTCGCGCCAGCACGTTGGCGTGCATGCTGGCCTTGAGCAACCCGAGATCCGCCAGCTCGATTTGGGTCCAGCGAGCGTATGGTACCGTGAGTACCACGACGCTGCCGGTCCCGCGCTTCCTGAGATGGGCGCGGAGCATCCACGGACGCTCGGTCGTTGTGGGAGCCTGCTACGCCGCCGACGGGCAACGCAGCCTTGTCCTTGGACCTGGCGGCACCGTGGGCTACCTCGTCGACGCCCGTTCTTCCGCCGGCGTCTTCCCCACCAGCCGTTTGCTCCGGCGGCGGTGGGTTCAACGCGGACGGAGCAGCCGCCTCCGAAGCCTTCTTCTTCGGCGGCATGTCGATGAAGTCGATGAAGATCTAGCTCGTGTGAACGTCGGATCAGGTTCACACAACCTCGACGCCCCCTACCTGGCGCGCCAAAGATGTCGGGGATTCTGACTCCTCGAGCACCTATGGGGACGGAGCCCCTTCTCGGTTTGGCGGGGGGCGGAGGTCGCAGAAAGAGCGGATCGAGGCGAGGCACACGAGGGGTTTTTACCCAGCTTCGGAGCTCTCCGGAGAGATAATACTCCTACTGCTGCTTTGTGGATTGTATTGAGTTCCTGCTCGGGAGCGCTGAGTGCTACAGTACACACCAGCAGCTAACGAGACCGAGCGTGAGTGTTCTACTGTTCGTCCTCTTGCCCTTACATTGTGCATGGGCCTCCTTTTATATGCTCAAGGGGTCTCCAACAGGTGGCAACGTAGGCAAGGGAAAAAATGGAAAAGTGCTGCGGTAGGTACAGCTACCTACACAGTGTATCATACCTAACCCTGACGGCAGGGGACAAAGGCATTAAATGCCTATCTACGTCGCCCAGACAGTGCTGAAAAGGGACCGTCAGGGGCGCCAGCGCTTGCCACGATGGCGATCTTGTCAGCGCCGCATGCCACAGTGTACCCCTGGCTGCACAGCCTCCCGCCACGTACGCCTGGAAGGGTCCCAGAGCGACACGTAGGTGGGTGTGCTGGAGCGCAGGTACAGAGTGGTGGCTTGCCGCGGCAAACGCCTTGCCGCGTCTGGGAGCTTGTCGCTCACCGGGTCCTGCCGGGACGCGTGGCGCATCGCGGCAAGTTCCTTGAGATGCCTTGGTTGGCCTTCCCGGCAAGCTCCTCTTGCCGGGGTCTTGTGCCTTGAGTGGCCTTCCCGGCAAGCTCCTCTTGCCGGGGACTTGTCTCCTTGGCTTAAATACTTTGTTCTTGAATGGCTCCAAAGGAACCACGGAGGACCTTGGCGGTCACCTGGCGAGCCTTGCCGCGGGACGCTGCGACTGCCCGTGCACAAGTTCGGGATACTAGGGTACCCCTACCCTAGCACAACGTATTACCGCATCTTGCTTTGTGTTACATTTGATTGCTCTGTTATTTATTGTGTTCCCCCTCCGTTACTTCTTTTCGGTAGGCTCTGAGACCGTTGCCGATACCCCTGTGATCGGCTACATCGACGACGACCCCTTTCTTTTGCCAGAGCAACCAGGCAAGCCCTCCCCCTTGATCACCAAATATCGCCTACTCTTCTCTATACTGCTTGCATTAGAGTAGTGTAGCATGTTACTGCTTTCCGTTATTCCTATCCTGTTGCATAGCCTGTCCTTGTTACTACTGTTGATACCTTTACCTGCAATCCTACCTGCTTAGTTTAGGATGCTAGTTTACCATCAGTGGCCCTACATTCTTGTCCGTCTGCTGTGCTATACTATCGGGCCGTGATCACTCGGGAGTTGATCACGGGTATATACTACTTTATACATGATACATGTGGTGACCAAAGTCGGGTTGGCTCGAGGAGTACCCACGAGTGATTCACGGATTGGGGGCTGAAAGGACCTTTGTCCGGACGGCCCTCTGTGTGGATCTTTGTGGCGGAGCGGCAGGGCAGTTTGAGGCTACCTGGGTGAGAGGTGGGCCTGGCCCTGTCGGCGTCCGCGGATACTTAACACGCTTAACGAGATCTGGGTATTTGAACTGAGTCTGGCCATTTGGTCTATACGCACTAACCAACTACGCGGGAAAGATATGGGCACTCGGCGTCGTGGTATCAGCTGAAGCCTTCTTGACGTCAGCGACTGAGCGGCGCACGCCGGATTGGAACGTAAGCCTGCTCTTGTATTAAGGGGGCTAATTCTGCTTCTGGCCGCCCACGCAACATGCAGGTGTGCTCAGGGCGATGGGCCCAGACCCCTGCGCGCTTAGGTTTAGACCGGCGTTCTGACCGCTCTGTTGTGCCTAGGTGGGGCTGCGACGTGTTGATCTTTCGAGGCCGGGCATGACCCAGGAAAGTGTGTCCGGCCAAATGGGATCAAGCGTGTTGGGTTATGTGGTGCACCCCTGCAGGGAAGTTAATCTATTCGAATAGTCGTGTCCCTCGGTAAAAGGACGACCCGGAGTTGTACCTTGACCTTATGACAACTAGAACCGGATACTTAATAATGCACACCCTTCCAAGTGCCAGATACAACCCGGTGGTCGCTCTCTAACAGGGCATCGAGGAGGGGATCGCCGGGTAGGATTATACTATGCGATGCTACTTGGAGGACTTCATTCTACTCTCTTCTATATGCTGCAAGACGGAGGCTGCCAGAAGCGTAGTCTTCGACAGGAATAGATATCCCCCTCTCACTCTGGCATTCTGCAGTTCAGTCCACTGATATGGCCCCTTACACATATATCCATGCATATGTAGTGTATCTCCTTGCTTGCGAGTACTTTGGATGAGTACTCACGGTTGCCTTGTTTCCCCTTTTCCCCATCTCTCTACCCGATTGCTGCAATCAGACGATGGAGCCCAGGATCTAGACGCCACCGTCGACGACGACTCCTACTACACTGGAGGTGCCTAGTACTACGTGCAGCCCGCTGACGACGACCAGGAGTAGTTAGGAGGATCCCAGGCAGGAGGCATGCGCCTCGTTCGATCTGTATCCCAGTTGTGCTAGCCTTCTTAAGGCAAACTTGTTTAACTTATGTCTGTACTCAGATATTGTTGCTTCCGCTGACTCGTCTATGATCGAGCACCTGTATTCGAGCCCTCGAGGCCACTGGCTTGTATTATGATGCTTGTATGACTTATTTTATTTGTAGAGTTGTGTTGTGATATCTTCCCGTGAGTCCCTGATCTTGATCGTACACATTTGCGTGCATGATTAGTGTATGATTGAATCGGGGGCGTCACACAAGGGATGGAAAAGACAATTCCCGAGCTCTTCGCAATGCCAAAGGCTGCGGAGGTTGAAATAAAGAAGGAGCATCAAGTGTTGATGGTTAACAAGACCACTAGTTTCAAGAAAAAGGGCAAAGGGAAGAAGGGGAACTTCAAGAAGAATAGCAAGCAAGTTGCTGCTCAAGGGAAGAAGCCCAAGTCTGGACCTAAGCCTGAACCTGAGTTCTTTTACTGCAAAGGGACTGGTCACTCGAAGCGGAACTGCCCCAAGTATTTGGCGGATAAGAAGGATGGCAAAGTGAAAGGTATATTTGATATACATGTTATTGATGTGTACTTTACTAGTGTTCATAGTAACCCCAGGGTATTTGATACCGGTTAAGTTGCTAAGATTAGTAACTCGAAATAGGAGTTACAAAATATAAACAGACACAAGTTGAGGGCGAGGCAACGTTGTGTGTTGGAAGTGATTCCAAGGTTGATAAGATCACCATCGCATACTCCCTATACCTTCGGGATTAGTGTTGAACCTAAATAAATGTTATTTGGTGTTTGCATTGAGCATGAATATGATTGGATCATGTTTATTGCAACACGGTTATTCATTTAAGTTAAAGAATAATTATTGTTCTGTTTACATGAATAAAACCTTCAATGGTCATACACCCAATGTGAATGGTTTGTTGAATCTCGATCGTGGTTATACACATATTCATAATATTGATGCCAAAAAGATGCAAAATTGATAATGATAGTGCAACATATTTGTGGCACTGCCGTTTAGGTCATATTGGTGTAAAGCGCATAAAGAAACTCCATGCGGATGGACTTTTGGAACCACTTAATTATGAATCATTTGATGCTTGCGAACCAACCCTCATGGGCAAGATGACTAAGACTCCATTCTCCGGAACAATGGAGCGAGTCACTGACTTATTGGAAATAATACACACCGATGCATGCGGTCCGATGAGTGTTGAGGCTCATGGCGGCTATCGTTATTTTCTAACCTTCACAGTTGATTTGAGAAGATATAGGTATATCTACTTAATGAAACACAAGCCTGAATCATTTTGAAAAGTTCAAAGAATTTCAGAGTGAAGTGGAGAATCATCGTAACAAGAAAATAAAGTTTCTGTGATCTGACCGCAGAGGCGAATATTTGAGTTATGAGTTTTGGCCTTCATTTAAAACAATTTGGAATAGTTTCACAACTCACGCCACCTGGAACACCACAGCATAATGGCGTGTCCGAACGTCGTAACCGTACTTTATTAGATATGGTGCGATCTATGATGTCTCTTACCGATTACCGCTATCGTTTTGGGGGTTATGCATTAGAGACAGCTGCATTCACGTTAAATAGGGAACCATCTAAATCCGTTGGGACGACACCGTATGAAATATGGTTTGGCAAGAAACCAAAGCTGTCATTTCTTAAAGTTTGGGGTCGCGATACTTATGTGAAGAAGTTTCAAACTAATAAGCTCGAACCCAAATCGGAAAGGTGCATCTTCATAGGATACCCAAAAGAAGCTGTTGGGTACACCTTCTATCACATATCCGAAGGCAAGATATTTGTTGCTAAGAATGGATCCTTTCTAGAGAAGGAGTTTCTCTCGGAAGAAGTGAGTGGGAGGAAAGTAGAACTTGATGAGGTAATTGTACCTTCTCCTGAATTGGAAAGTAGTTATTCACAGAAATCAGTTCCAGTGATTCCTACACCAATTAGTGAGGAAGCTAATGATGATGATCATGAAACTTCAGATCAAGTTACTACCGAACCTCGCAGGTAAACCAGAGTACGGTCTGCACCAGAGTTGTATAGTAATCCTGTTCTGGAAGTCATGTTACTAGACGATGATGAACCTACGAACTATGAGGAAGCGACGATGAGCCCAGATTCCGCGAAACGGCTTGAGGTAATGAAATCTGAGATGGGATCCATGTATGAGAACAAAGTATGGACTTTGATTGACTTGCCCAATGATCGGCGAGCGATTGAGAATAAATGGATCTTCAAGAGGAAGACGGACGCTGATAGTAGTGTTACTATCTACAAAGCTCGAATTGTCGCAAAAGGTTTTCGACAAGTTCAAGGTGTTGACTACGTTGAGATTTTCTCACTCGTATCGATGCTTAAAGTCTATCCGAATCATGTTAACAATTGCCGCATTTTATGAAATCTGGCAAATGGATGTTGAAACTGTATTCCTTAATGGATTTCTTAAAAAAAGAGTTGTATATGATGCAACCAGAAGGTTTTCTCAATCCTAAATGTGCTAACAAAGTGTGAAAGCTCTAGCAATCCATCTATGGACTGGTGCAAGCATCTCGGAGTTGGAATATATGCTTTGATGAGTTGATCAAAGCATATAGTTTTATACAGACTTGCGGTGAAGCCTGTATTTACAAGAAAGTGAGTGGGAGCACTACATCATTTCTGATAGGTATATGTGAATAACATATTGTTGATCAGAAATGATGTAGAATTTTCTGGAAAGCATAAAGGAGTGTTTGAAAGGAGTTTTCAAATAAATACATCAGTGAAGCTACTTACATATTGGGCATCAAGATCTATAAAGATAGATCAAGACGCTTAATAAGACTTTCGATAAGTACATACCTTGATAAGATTTTGAAGGAGTTCAAAATGGATCAGTCAAAGAAGGAGTTCTTGCCTAAGTTGTAAGGTATGAAGTTGAGTAAGACTCAAAACCCGACCACGACAGAAGATAGAGAGAGAATGAAAGTCATTCCCTATGCCTCAGCCATAGGTTCTATAAAGTATGCCATGCTGTATACCAGACCTATTGTGTACCTTACCATGAGTTTGGCAAAGGGGTACAATAGTGATCCAGGAGTAGATCACCGGACAGCGGTCAAAATTATCCTTAGAGGACAAAGGAAATATTTCCCGGTTATGGAGGTGATAAAGAGTTCATCGTAAAAGAGTTACGTCGATGCAAGCTTTAACACTGATCTGGATGACTCTGAGTCTTAATCTGGATACATATTAAAAGTGGGAGCAATTAGCTAGAGTAGCTCCACGCAGAGCATTGTACATATAGAAATTTACAAAATACATACGGATTTGAATGTGGCAGACCCGTTGACTAAACTTCTCTCACAAGCAAAATATGATCACACCTTAGTACTTGATACGTCTCCAACGTATCTATTATATTTGATTGCTCCATGCTGTTATATTATCAATCTTGGATGTTTTATAATCATTTTATAGTCATTTTATATCATTTTTGGGTACTAACCTATTGACATAGTGCCAAGTGACAGTTGTTGTTTTTCCATGTTTTTTACATCACAGAAAATCAATACCAGATGGAGTCCAAATGCCACGAAACTTTACGGAGATTTTTTATGGGCCAGAAGGAACACAACGGGCCCTATCTGCGCCTGGGGGGTGCCCCGAGGGAGGCACAACCCACCAGGGCGCGCCAGGAGGCCCAGGCACGCCCTGGTGGGTTGTGCCCACCTCGGGTGCCCCCCGGACCGCCTCTTTGCTCTATAAATACCCCAATATTCTAGAAACCCTAGAAGCAACGATGAAATATTCATCCAGCCGCCGCAGAGTCCAGAACCACCAGATCCAATCTAGACACCATCTCAGATGGGGTTCACTACCTCCATTGGTGCCTCTCCGATGATGCGTGAGTGGTTCTTTGTAGACCTTCGTGTCTGTAGTTAGTAGCTAGATGGATTCCTCTCTCTCGCTGAATTCTCAATACAATGGTCTCTTGGAGATCCATATGATGTGACTCTTTTACGGTGTGTTTGTTGGGATCGATGAACTTTGAGTTTATGATCAGATCTATCTTTTTATATCCATGAAAGTTATTTGAGTTTCTTTGATCTCTTATATGCATGATCTCTTATAGCCTCATATTTCTTCTCTGATATTTGGGTTTTGTTTGGCCAACTTGATCTATTTATTTTGCAATGGGAAGAGGTGCTTTGTAGTGGGTTCGATCTTACGGTGCTTGATCCCAGTGACAAAAAGGGAAACGACACGTATGTATCGTTGCTACTAAGGATAAAATGATGGGGTCTATCTCTACATAGATAGATCTTGTCTACATCATGTCATCTTTCTTATTGCATTACACCGTTTCTCCATGAAGTGAATACACTAGATGCATGCTGGATAGCAGTCGATGTGTGGAGTAATAGTAGTAGATGCAGGCAGGAGTCGGTCTACTAATCTTGGACGTGATGCCTATATAATGATCATTGCCTAGATATCGTCATAATTATTTGAAGTTCTGTCAATTGCCCAACAGTAATTTGTTCATCCATTGTTTGCTATTTTTCTCGAGAGAAGCCACTAGTGAAACCTATGGCCCCCAGGTCTTTCTTCTCATATATTTGCCTTTGCGTTCTACTTTTATCTTGCATTTATTTTCAGATCTAATAAACCAAAAATACAAAAATACCTTGCTGCGTTTTATCTCTATTTATTTTATTTGCGACCTATCTATCAGTTTACTACAAAATTATCTCACGTCCGTTTGCCTATCTTGAGGCGCCGTACCCTGAAAGGGATTAACAACTCCTTTAACACGCCGGGCTGCGAGGATATGTTATTTGTGTGTAGGGGCTGTTTACGTTGTGTTTATTGGTTCTCCTACTGGTTCGATAAGGTTTCATATCTGAGGGAAATACCTACCGCCGATGTGCTGCATCATCCCTTCCTCTTTGGGGAAATACCGACATAGCTTCAAGCGACATCAGTACTCTTTGGGTGTTAATCACATGGCGATGTGAACTAGATTATTGACTCTAGTAAACCCTTTGGGTGTTGGTCACATGGTGATGTGAACTATTGGTGTTAAATCACATGGCGATGTGAACTAGATTATTGACTCTAGTGCAAGTGGGAGACTGAAGGAAATATGTCCTAGAGGCAATAATAAAGGTGCTATTTATATTTCCTTATATCATGATAAATGTTTATTATTTATGCTAGAATTCTATTAACCAAAAACTTGATACGTGTGTGGATACATAGACAAAACACAGTGTCCCTAGTAAGCCTCTACTAGACTAGCTCGTTAATCAAAGATGGTTAAGTTTCCTAACCATAGACATGTGTTATCATTTGATGAACGAGATCACATCATTAGGAGAATGATGACCCATCCATTAGCTTAGCATAATGATCGTTAAGTTTTATTGCTATTGATTTCTTCATGACTGATACATATTCCTTTGAGTATGAGATTATGCAACTCCCGAATACCGAAGGAACACCTTGTGTGCTATCAAACGTCACAACGTAACTGGGTGATTATAAAGATGCTATACAGGTGTCTCCGAAGGTGTTTGTTGGGTTGGCATAGATCGAGAGTAGGATTTGTCACTCCGAGTATCGGAGAGGTATCTCTGGCCCCTCTCGGTAATGCACATCACTATAAGCCTTGCAAGAAATGTGACTAATGAGTTAGTTACGGGATGATGCATTACGGAACGAGTAAAGAGACTTGCCGGTAATGAGATTGAACTAGGTATGATTATACCGACAATCCAATCTCTGGCAAGTAACATACCGATGACAAAGGGAATAACATATGTTGTTATTGCGGTTTGACCGATAAAGATTTTTGTAGAATATGTAGGAACCAATATGAGCATCCAGGTTCCGCTATTGGTTATTTACCGGAGATGTGTCTCAGTCATGTCTACATAGTTCTCGAACCCGTAGGGTCCGCACACTTAATGTTCGATGACGATTTGTATTTATGAGTTGTGTGTTTTGGTGACCGAAGTTTGTTCGGAGTCCCGGATGAAATCACGGACATGACGAGGAGTCTCGAAATGGTCGAGAGGTAAAGATTGATATATTGGAAGGTAGTATTCGGACACCGAAAGGGTTCCGGAATGCATCGGGTACATATCGGAGTACAAGAGGGGTTACCGGAACCACCCGGTGAAAGATATGGGCCATATGGGCCATAGGAGGGAGGCTAACCAGCCCACAAGGGGCTGGTGCACCCCCCACAAGGGAGGAGGCCGAATTGGACTAGGGAAGGGGGCGCCACCCCCCTTTCCTTATCCTACTCCCTCTCCTTCTCCTTTTCCCCTTCCGGCAGAAGGAAAAAAAGGAGGGGCAAATCTCTACTCCTAATGGACGAGTTGGTTGAATAGTCCCGCCACTTTCGTCTGGTTTTTCTCCATCCCTCCTCCCACACCTTTTCTAAGGGTTTATTTTGCTCTACACTCTTTCCTTGTAAACCAACACTTTCCTAAGGTATAAAAGATCATAAGTCTAACTTTCCTAATTTACCTAAATCAATCGATTCCTCCCATGAATGTAATTTGATTTAATAGGAAATAAAATAACAAATTTGAAGGAAACAAATAACAGAATTTAAGGAAAAATCTGCGCATCTATCTCTACTTTTAATGGGCGAGTTTGTAGGTCGTTCGTTCTCCTCCACCCCTCGATAGGCCTTCCACCTCCACCAATTTTTTTCCAGTCCCACCGATTTTCTCTCGGCCCACCGAACAAAGGATTTAACCTCCCATCGATTTTCCCCCACGAGTCAACCACTCCGATTTTATCTCGTCCGTGAGTTGTTGGCTTTTTTAGCATCCTTTCTCTCGTCACCAATCGCATCTGTATCAAAACTTTCCAAAATCACAAGCGATAAATCAACGGTTTTGCTAAAACTCATTCAGCTGAGAAATTGTTTGGTCTCATTCACTTTGTCTGCCGTCAGATCTAATCACGCTGTGATTTGTTTTTTGTCGACGTGGTGAGCTTCGTAGCGACACGGCGTGGACCGTGAGTTGTTGGGCTAGCGGCCCATTATCTTTTTTTATGTCGCAGCTATTTTCGCTGACAATTAGCGCTTGTCAAAAAAAATAGAGGTGAACTTGTCGTAGGTTTGTAAGGGTCGCTAGCTGTGGGTTACCTTGTCGCTCGTATGGGCCCTTTTCGGTCGTTTTCTTTTTTCTTTTTGCCGGGCCAAGCTGTGTTTTTACGAGCCTTTTCATTGACTGTTGGGATGGTTTGTTACTTGTGGCAATTTCCTCCATTGTAGCAGACCATTGTAGCCTAAAAAAAGCAGACCAATGTTTTGTTCCCTAAAAATATAGACTAATGTTTGCAATAAGTTTTCTTTTCAGACAATAGTGTTTTTGTAATAAGTAAATTAATGTTGCATAATTGGCTTTTTGTTGTGTCCATGTTGTTTTTTTCTCAACGCAATGTTTTGTTTGACCATGTATATTTTTTTTTCTCAATGTAATGTTTTGTATGTGTTAATTGACAATGTTTTTTGCATGTGTTTGCTTTGTTTGACCATGTATAATTTGTGTAATTATTTTTTAAAGGAAATTTGTTTTCTAATTTTTTTGTACGAGAAGTTGACACTTCAAAGGTGCAGAACCCCTTTCCCATTTTGCCACTGATTTTTTGTTGTCTAGGCTGTTTTTTCTCAATACAATGTTTTTTTTCGCTCTTTCATATTCTTATGTTTTCTTCTATTCGAGAGAAAGAGGGAGTGGTGATACGAAAGGGTCTGACTTTTTAATTATTTTCTATTTGTTTTTATAGTTTTACTATTACTCATACGGCTTGTCCTTTGTGTGTAACTGCACGAGTTGTCAAATTGTGTGTAATCAAAAAGAGTCGTGGCAAAAAATTTCTAATGTTCAACCTATTAATTTTATAGTTAAAATTTTACTTTCATTATTATTAT